>KB672490.1:15076049-15218671 GCA_000349145.1 Anopheles dirus
ATCCGTTCGATCGCTTCATCAACTTCAGCTACTTCTACACCAAGAACATGTACTTCAAGGACGTGTTCATCTTCCACAACGATGAGTTCAAAATGAACCAAACCTTCTAAAGGTCAACGCGCACTGTCGAAATGATAAAGAAGATCTAATAAAACAACAACACAGCAAATTGGGTAAAACTCACACAACGTTCGGTTTCTCAATGCAGTAACAATTGGTCCAGTTATCCAGCTGGTATATCGGATGTTCATAGTTTAGAGTTTTCCAAAAGCTGCTTTAGAACGTTTATTGGTTTAAGTTCACGTGCCTCTATCGGTGCCTATTTTTCCTGATCAGCGTTCAATGGTTGCCGCGTGGCTTAACTTATGCGCTGCACAACAAATCCAAACGGCTAGAGGGTTTTCCTCCGTTCATGCTCGCAGGAGATCTGCCGAGCATCGATATTTTCTTGACCTACTGTATCAAACACATTTTGACTGCAAACCAATAACATGGTGTCACCCCACACACACACAAACACACACTCAATTCAAGATATTAGTTGCATTCATATTGTTTTATAGTTCGTGCTGTATAGCCGCTACTGTTTCACCTGGCGTTTCTTTCCCTATTATTATCGTCGACGGCAAACGAGCGCGAGTTTAATTTGGTATAGATAGTTTTTCTTTTATAATCTATGCAAGCAATTAAACAAAACTTTGTACAGTTGACTAGGCTTGCATAAATCGATTCTGCGCCTCGGTTAGTGTTTTGCTTTCGCCGGAGAGTTTAGTTGCAATAATATCTCCTGGGGCTAGTTGTTGCGGCGCACGTACCAACTTTAGATTTTCTACTGAGAAACACACAGGTCGCAAGATTGTTACATTGATATAGCAGATAAAAAAAAACTGATCTGATGCGTAGAAAGCAAATCTTGTTCACACAATCACAACGAATCTTATGCTTAGGTACGTAAACTCAAATTAATTCGAATAACTAACGTAGTTTAGTGTTGGAGGGAATGTGTAGGTGCCTGTAGGCAAATAGTACGTAGCGAGTAAGTTGGTTTTTCATCTTATTGTAAAACTACAGAAACATACTGAAACTAAACTCAACGAAACGACATTGAACGAAACAATGCTGACAACCAAAATTTTTGCAACGCAACCTTTGTATGCGACCGACCGTACGCTCCGAACGCTTTTGATTATAATTTGGTCTTCAAGCTTCCTTTCACTCCATGGTCCCTAGCAGCCGAAGCGTAAGTAAGATAATTACACAGCATTTCCGGTATCACCATGCTTCTAGATCATTATGTAAGCTTTTTGCTTGAAAATATGAACAGCACGTAGAGTAAAAATATAATGTGCATCTGCGCTTGCGAGAAAATAATGCGGCAGTAGCTGAAGAGAAGGTTTTCTGAGCATGTTGAATGAGTAGCAATAAGAACTATATAAAATTATCATTGGCAGAGTTAGGACGGTAGTTACAGCGTGAAACTTATCGGTGAAGATAGATGCTGATTTCGATAGACTAACAAGCACACTAAATCGAAACGAACATGCATGAAGTTAATATGAATTAATGATCGAAGTGCGCTTTACTAACTTATTAGGCCCTTTTAGGTTTAGAGAGGACGCCACGCGCACGCAGGCAACGACCAGTGAAATCGCGTTACGAGAAGTAGAATAAATGTTTAACGTACCATAGTAAGTGTAATGGTTTAGAATTGTACACAAACAAAAAACAATGCAATATGTAGCGACAGAAATGCTGTAATAAAATTTAAAAAAAACTGCTTTAGCAAGCAAATAGTAGCAACCAAAACGGATGATCGTTGTTTCGATCATTGTTATCACATTGTTACAACGTACAACGAAGACCCAATAGCACACATCGCGAGAAACGAACACGCCTGGCTACTCCGCGCTAGTCATGGACATGGACTATGCGCAATCAAAAAAGGTGACAATAATGTTCAAGCCAATTAGCGATAATACGCTTGTTTTTGCGATTCCCTGACCGTGTCGAAACAAACTGAAACTCTCTGTTCCAGAAAATATAAGGGCGTTCCGAATAAAAACAGCATACAGTTCGTAACGGTGGTGGTTCCAATAGAACGGAGCCGTTCGAGGGCGCACGTGAGAAACCTGAATCAATTCGAGCACAACACTGCGCAACACTTGCTTAAACATATGTCACGTTACGTAACTCGTGCCAAGAGGGTGAGAAATAAATTACTATCAGCTTGTGCTACACTCCTCCCACAACTGTAACAAATCGTCAATATGTTTATGCAACTTTTGCTTCTGCGTTGTTTGAACACAGGTTACGCTAGGTAGATTAATTTACTTGCCGGAAATGGGTAGATAAATAATGGCTTAATGGGGTTTATGTGCTATTATTGTTTACGGATGTCTTTCCCGATGGATTTGGATGTTGCGTTTGCTTAACATTTCCACCGTAGTGTTTAATATATGTATATAGGGTATAAGTATATCTTGCAACAGATAAGTATCACTACCGAACGTATTATTTGACGCGCGCAGAGAAGATGCGCACCACTGCTTTGCTTGCTCTCTCTATCGTTCTCTCTCTCTCTTTCTGTTTCTCTCTCTCCTTTCTATGTATATGTATATAAATACGTGACTAGACATTTGTGATGAAGTCGTTAGCAGGCGTTTTGCGATAGAAATTAGTTTGGAATGACGCGATTAGCGTACTCCGTTTTGAGAGGAAGCCTTTCTTACCAATTATGATCCATCGGGTGAGGACAGAGGTCCATGAGTCCGCGTCACATGCAGGGCCTCTCTTCTTCGTCTTACCTTTTTAGTTTTTGGGACAAGAATTACTGCCACTAGATATTACTCCAGCAACTGCAGCACCATCGGATTATCGGATGCGTCCATCGAGAAGGTGTTCGAGCGCTCCAGCTTCGACTCGACGCGTCCACTACCAATCACGACCACAGTAGCGGTCGTTTCGCTACCATTGAACCCCACTTCCGGCGGCACTGTCGGATAGTTATGGTCCAGCTCCGTTCCTCCCTTCAGCGAGATTTTGCCTTCCGATGCGGCTCCCTTTGCTCGCTGTGTGCCACCTGCTCCTCCTCCTTTCGTTGCGTGCGCCTTCCGTTCCTGGTTCGTCTGGGAAGTGGACCGATTACCGAGCTGCGCCGTCGCCATCTTACCCTCGGGCTGCAGCTTGGCGGTACGGCGCAGGTGCAGCGTCGTGTTGAACACCTTTCGGCCACCGGCGCTCGGTGTGCTCAATGACGCGGACGAGCCCGACTTGGTGATGTCGCTGCCAGTGGATTTGTCGCGCGCCAGCAGCAGACTCGGCGACGAAGCGGCCGATTTGTTGCTCGAGTTGGTCGAGTTCGATTTGGGTTCGTGTGTGCGGCGGGCGAGAATTTCGCGCGACCGCTGCGAAAGGAAGCTGCGCTTCGCCAGCGCCACCGCGGGGCCACCGTTCGCCGAGCCAACGCTTGCGGACGAAGCAGTACGATTGATGCCGTTCGTGCGCATACCGCCGCCGGTCGGAATGGAAGAAGACGAGTGGTTCGCCTTGATGCCGCCCGGCAACAGTCGGGACGAGGCCGATTTGCCACTGCTGGGGCGCATCTTTTCACGCTGATGGTCCTTGTCCTTCACGAGACCATTTTTAGCCTGCTGCTGCTGCTGCTGCTGATCAACAGCATTCATTATCTTCGGCTTAAAGTACTCCTGATAGATCAGGGATTCGTGCGACAGGGTGTTGCTCGTCTTAAGCGAATGTGATTTCATCGACTCTGCCAGCGAGTCGATCGAAACGTCCATCTCGCCACCCCCGATACCGCCACCCTGTTGCCCGCGTGGTGGCTTCAACGGTGCGTTCTTCAACTTTGCCGGCGACGACAGACTGTCGAGCGAAATGTTCGACTCGTGGGCGTGGTTCTGCTGCTGGTGCTGCTGTAGTTTCGCGGTCGCCACCAGCTTCCGATGACCCATCGCCGGGCTAGACGTGCGCGTCGAGCTGCCGCTAGAGGAGATGTTGTTCTGCGCGTGCAAATTGGCCGCATTTTTCGGCTTCTTCGGTTCCAGGTAGCGTGGCTTTACGTTGCTCAGCTTGGCACGCAAATTTACCACCGTTTCGGGTTTGCCGACCGATGTGGCGGACGGTTTGTGATTGGCGTGATCTTCCGATTGCGAGCGTTTGTGGGTTGCGGCGAGCGATGGTTGGATCGCGTTCGGTGCCTTGGCGAGCACCCCCATCCGGATGCCGTTTGCCGCCGTCCGTCCGTTCGTGAGTGAGATGGACTTTCGCCCACCCTCCGGGACGTGAGTTTTCGAGTTCGTTTTCGAAATGCGCCCATTTTCGCCTGGAATTGGATGACTGCCCGAAGGATGGTGATTGTGTTTGGATCGCTCTCGGTCGTGCATCGCGGTCGTCACCACCGTCGCCGCCGCTTCACTGTGTGTCGCGTAATGTTTCGCCAGCTTGTGCGAGTTCAGCAGTGCCGCGTTCAGGTCGTTCTGGTGCGCGTTGTTGTTGGTTTGTGTTTGCTGCGTTGCCCTACTGCTCTGATTCGACTGCCCGTTCTCGTACGCACGCTTCGTGTGCGCCTGGATGGCCAGCCGCACCTTCTGCATGTCGTTCGTGCGCGAGTGCACCGACGACGAGGAGGATGTCTGCGAGGAGTAGGAGTAGCGTGACCGGGACTTTCGTTCGTCAGTCGTTTCCATCAGGCAGGCTAGCTTTTGAATCTTATTCCGCAGCTCCACGTCCATCCGCTGCCAGGAGCTGACGCGCATCGCACGAGCGCACTGTCGTATCAGACACTGCTCCACGGCCGACAGGATCGCGTTCACCATGCCCACGAACTCGTCGCACCAGTCCATCTCCTCCTCCTGCAAATTGTAGTCCACCTCCTTGCGTACACCATCGTTCAGCTTCGTTTGCTTCTCGTACACGTTCACCACGTTCGTATTATCACTAGACGACATCGGTGTCGACGTTGTCGTCGTCGTCGTCATCGTCAGTACCTTCGCCTGCAGCAACTTCTGCAGCCTCGTTGCCCTCGGGTAACTCTTGCACGCCTGGTCCGCGCTCAGATTGTTCGCGGCGGGCAGCAAAATCGGTTCCACGTGTGGTATAGCCCAGCGATAGTTTTGGCCGAGCGACAGGAAGCTGTCACTGGCGAGCAGTGACGCGAAATGGTCCGCAATGTAGTCGTACGCCGAATCCAGTATGTCACGCACCACGTTCTCCACCTCCACGGACCACTTGTACGGGTGGAGTAGGGTTAGCAGCTGCTCGCTGTCCAGTATCGTCGTAAGAACACTTTCGGAGTTGAGATGAGCCACGATTTGCTGCTTGCAGCGATGCACCACATCTAGCGGGAGCTGCGAGAATTGCTTCTGCGACCAGATCTTCACGTAGTGCCGGCAGACCCACTTCAAACACTTTCGGTACAGATCGTCCAGGCCGTGGTTTAGGGTGACGGGCAGGACCTGCAGTACGCCGTCCGTGCAACCGACGCAGGGCTGGTGATGAAAACAGGAAAATCATATTAAGAAAATACAAAGTTTCTTTATGTGGGAAAACCCGTATGACTTCTATTATAGCCTGATTATGTATAATGAAATCTAAATATGTTGCACATACCTCGCTGTTTTACAATTTTATCAATACCATATTAACTAAGAGGTTCTCTTCATTAAAGATTTTCCAAATATTCGCCATGGTTATCTTCACAAAAATGAGATAACAGTTACATTTACTTATCAAACGCGACAACCGCAACAAAACGATGCCTTTAACTGGATGATGGATGCCTTTAACTCCTGAGCCTTTCAGCTTGCTATCCATTAGCTTCATTACGAACCATAGTCTACTGACAAGCAAATCTGTACTACACATCGGCTATTCTTCAACACGTTCCGCTCACCTTGTGGAAGTTGTGACAGTAGTTCGTCTTCAGCGCGTACGCCGTCACCTCCTTCAGCCCCTCGAGCCCAAGCAGATCGGACAGTGCGGCCAGCTCCATCAGACTGATGCCCTCCGGTGGATGGGAGGCACCAGAGTAGATGTGGCACAGGGCGAAGTGCACCGCCGCGTACGAGTACCCGGGCAGTGTGATCACGTTGCCCGCATTCTGCACCCAACTCCCGGCGAGAATTGCCGCAAAGTACTGGCAGCGCGATCGCAGTATGCACTTGTGCGCCCGCATCTTCCGCGTCTCGACCTCGATCGTCACGTCGGTGGCAATCTCCTGAAGGAACATCTTCAGCAGATCCTCACCGAGGCGACGCGGCTGCCGGCTCGAGATGGACTCGTCGATCGATTCTACCAGGGAGAGAGGAAACGTGAAAAAGGGAAGGACAATAGTTGAACATTCGCCGCGTTGGGCCACTCGAATATGACTCACCGATACCGGATCGGCTCGACGTGATACTTGAGGTGCAGGAAAAGTCCGAATGCAGCATCTCGCTGCCATCATGCTGGCCGCGGCCCGTACCGTCCATACCCACGTCGGAAGGAAGACTGCTGCTGAATGCTTTACGGATTTGACACAAACGAACGCACAAAATTAGGTTCCGAGATAAATCGCACCCTTCACAGTACCCAGAACAGCGACACGAAACTTACCTTTCGACAGGTGCGGAAACAGCCGGCTAAGTGAACGGGAGTTTTCCACCGACGACGAGATGAGGCTCACAAAGTTGTTGCCAGTGGAGCGAGACATATTCCACGAGTGTCGCTCCATCGACGATACCCCACCGTTCGAGTGGTAGTAGTTGGATGCCTGCTGCTGCTTTTGCTGCTGTTGTTGCCGCATCGCTTGGCTGCTGGCGCCGATCGCTGACCCGATCGTGTTGTACTTCTGACACTCGAACAGCCGCGCAACTCGACTGGAACCGGTCGAATTGGACATGTTGCTTCCACCACCGCTACCACCGCCGCCAGCCGCAACAGTGCCACTGCTCGAGTGCAGCTCGAACTTGGTCGTGGTGAACTGACACGGCGCGGGCGGTTTGTCCATGTCGGACAGCTTAACGAAGGAAGACGTCGCCGTCGATGCGGTGGACGCGTGCGACTCCACGTTCTCCGAGACGGTTTCGAGCAGCTGCTTCTGCTTCTCGATGGTGGCGTGCAGCGTCTCCATCGTGTGCTGTGGTTTGTTGTTACGGCCGGAGGCGCTGTGACGCGGTGAACATTCCACCGTTTCGACGATCGTTTCCATCTGCTTGCTGGTGGCGGTTGTGGTGGTGCTGCTCGTGATGGAGGACAGTTTAATCGGTTCTTCCACCAGTTGCTGTTGCTGCAGTGCAGCTTCCTCGTCGGCCGGATTGTTCTGGAACGTGACGTCGTCCGTGTCGGTCGTGGTGGACGTTGGCGACGCGTCCTCATTCGACGACAGTATGCCGTCCGTTACCGAGCCGTGGCTGCTTTTGTCAAACGTTTCGTTTATCTTCGCATCCTTGCGCTTCTTCTTCACCGATGCCACCATCGGATCGGGCGGTGGTTCGGCCGCGCCATCCTGCTGCTGCTGCCTCGTCGGCGACACCTTCTTCGACTCGTTGCTCGAGTGGCCTGAGTTGTTCGACGAGATCGAGTGGTTCGAGTACGTGCTCAGCTCCGACTTGGAGCAGGTGAAGTCCTCGAACGGCGACACGGACGAGTCGATCGACATGCTGGACGTTTTCGACAGGAGCGGAATCTTGTCCAGTATGTTCATGATGCCGCGATCGCTCGTCACGCTGGTGGAGCGCTGGTAGGCGCTGTTGGCTGCGATTCGGCGCTCGTGAAACCCGCCCCCACCCAGCCCGCCACCTTCGCCGACGGTCGTGTTCCAGGAGTGTCGTTTCGATTCGTGTCGTGCCCCAGCAGCCGTATTTCCCACCGTCGGACGACGCACAACCGGTGGCTGGGCATCGGCCCCTCCGATGAACATGTAGTAAGGCTTGCCCGTGTCCTCGGCACCGCTCGGTCCAAGACTGCTCGGACGCAACGGCGGGTCCGGCCCGCTCCCCAATCCAACTCCCTGCAGCACTCCCGACTGTGGCATCGAGAGCTTGCGCGGCATTGCCGCGGGTTTACCGCCGCCATTATCGCTACCGATGTCTATGAACATCGAGAACATGTTCTTGCGATCCGTCTGTGAATCGCTGCCCTGCAACGAACCCAAACCGGTCGCGGCTAGTGCCGAGGCGGACGGGGGTGGTGTTTCAAGTTTACCCCCGCCCAGCTTCGGTGTGGCGCTGCGCGTACTCTCGCTCCCGTCATCTGACAGATCGATGTAGAAGCCGGTCGGCTTTTTCAGCAACTCCGAGCGGGCGGACACAGCAGCAGCGCGCGTCCGATTGGCGGCCGCGACCGCGATCGCTTTCTCCTCCTCCGGTGTCTTAAGGCTACCGAGATCGACGAAAAATCCCAAACTCCGCTGGCCAGATTGGTGTTCCAGCGAGTGATGGTGCGTGGCGGCCGCCGCAACCGCGGCCGATTTCTCATCGTCCGGACAGTTCTTCAGATCGACGACCCACGACTTGCCGGAACCGCTCTTGCTGAGCTGCCGGAACGGGCCGGTTGTGGTGGTGCGTGCTTCTTCCGCAGGCTCGTCGAAGCTGATGCTGCCACCGGACACGATCGGGCAGGTGTCGGTGCGCCGGCGAATCGACGGACTCTCGCACTGCTTCGGGGTGAAGTCTTCGATCGAGGCGCCGCCCGACACGATCGGTGCCGATTCGTCGTGCTTCTGGAGCCGCTTCGGAATGCGGATCGGTGTAGAGTGCGATTCGCGGTCGACCGAGCTGGCACGGCTCGTCTCGTTGCCGGTATCTTCGCTCAGCTCCTGCACCTGGCGGTGATGTAGCGCCAGCTGCTGCTGTTGCGGGATGGACGCAGCCGACGTGACGTGCACGATCGAGTTGAACGGTGTGTTGGGATAGTGTGAGGTCGTCGATTCGACGTCGCTGGTGGCCTGCGTGCGACTGTTGTAATCGGCGGAGCTGGAATTGTAGCCGCTGGTGCTGGTTCCGCCGCGCAGGAACGCTTCCATCCTTCCACCAAGACCGGTCCTTTCTTCGGTGGTCGTGTTGGTGCCGGATGACGCTCCACCGATCGAAAAGCGCTGACTGTCACTTATGGTCAGCGAGCTATACTCGCCGTAGTTTGGCTCGCTGCTCGATGAGTACACGCTCGGCAGCGACAGATCGCTGTACGTCTCTTCCGGTGCAAACTGCAGGCTCGAATCAAGCAGGTGGCCCGAGTACTGCTGAATCGAGTTCTGGAACAGGAAGGTGCCCTGCTTCCGTTCCGCTTCCTGGCGGGCCAGCACATCCTCGCGATCGTTACCGTCACCGGACGTCGGATCGGCATGCTTCAGCTTGGCCGCTAGGTAATCGTTCGACGGACCGGCAGCGAACTGATCCTTAACCTCAATCGGCTTCACGGGTTTCTCCGCCGTGCGGAGCTTCTCATCGTCGCACAGGATCGTGGCGAGTTGAACCACGCCCCCACCCTCGCTTCCCGTTGCTCCCGAACGTGTCCAGTGTGGTTGCTGTGAGGATACACCTGCTCCCGTGCTGTCCGGGAACGAAGGATACGCCACCTCGTCATCATCAAACAGCGAGGAAGCATCTATAAAGCATGGTTTCGGCGCTGGAGCTACCGGTTCCACCTGCTGCTGCGATTGCTGCTGTCGCTGATCGTCGTCGTTTTCTTCGCCGCCTCCATCATCACCCGTCCCTGCCGCCGGTTCGGGGTCCGGTTCCCACGAGTTGGTGGTGCCGGAGTTCGATTTCATGATCACTATTTCCTCGTTATGGCGCTGTTTCTCCTCCTTGGTGGAGGAGCAGCGCGTCAGATCGTACCGCTTTCGGTCACGGTTCGATGGCTCCTCCTCGTTCGCACCCACTCCCGGCCCGCAAGCCTCTTGCACTTCGTACTCGATTTCGTTCGCGTCACTACCCGCCAACTCGGCCACCGTCGCGACCGTCGCCTTGTTTATGCGCACTATGTTGCTCCACATTTCATCCTCTTCCTCCTCCTCCTCCTCCTCATCGTCGTCATCCCCGTCATCATCGTCGTCACCGTCAACGCCTTCTTGCCCGTCGCTAGTGTCGGATGCGGGTGACTGCGGGCTGCCGGCGTCCACCATTTCGTAAGTGGACGCCGAATCGCTCGAGATGCGATTCAGACCCTTTCGCAAATGATCCTGCTGCTGCTGCTGCTGCTGCAGCTGCTCGTTGGACGTGCGGTAGTGGACGCCGGTGGTGGTGCTGCTGTCCACGGGCAGGTCCGTCTCATCCACCACGTAGCAGCTGATCGAATCGGTTTCCGTATCGTCACCGTTAGAGGGGGAGGACGACTGTAGCCCGCGCTGCGATTCCATCGTCAAACGACCGGCCGCACACAGTTCCGGTGACTTACTGCAGCTGCGGCCAAGGACGGGACGATCGTGCGGTTGCTGCAATCGCCTGTGACATGATTCGGTTTCGGGAGATTCGTGCCGTGGCGCTGAATTATCTGAGGAGAACGCGGAAAAGGAGCACACAACAAAACGAGACACAAAACACAATTAACAACCGTGGCTAACTAGATTGCTCTTCGTCCGGCGACAAACAAGGAAGTAATAGAAGATTGCACACACACCTACGCACACACACGCTCGCACACACATCAAAATGTGAAAAAAGGGAAAGGAAGCTCCAGCGTTTCGTTTCAGCGCAATCGATTGACCTAGAAAAGTGCAATCTTTATTGCGCGCGCGTTTTTTTGTTTGGTTTCTCTTGTCCATCGGATAACACGGCTGTGTCTCTTCCCCAAACGCGCTTACTACGATGGATCATCTGCGAATCACCACAGGCCGCCATAAATCGGTCGGGCAGCTCGTCACACGATTGACCCCCAGCATTCGTGTGTGTGAAAACATCAACAGACTCCTCCCGTCGACCATTTTGACATGCACGTCACCCTCCGACAATCACGCCTGATAAGCATCTTGTGAAACACGGATTACGATCACGGTTTCGTTTCATTTCGAAATGCATTTATTCGTGTATAAACCGTCAGTTTGCTCTGTGCAAAACTAGCACCTAGAACTTCAATAATACGAGAACTTGGGAACGTGGGTGACTTGGAGATGATTGGAATTAATGCACCATATATTGATCGCACTTGTTTGCCCATCAAAACCCCCACACACACACACACACACACCCATAAGCGTACAAGACAACTCGTTTGCTATTCACGATCAATTCTCATCAGCGCTTTTTTCTATCGACGCATTGGACAGTAGGAACGCTTCACCACCTAACCGCGCTGACGAAAAACTGGAGTCACACAATTTGCCAATCAACTAATTACTCTCGCAATTAAAGATCCTTAATTGTGGCGATCTTCAGACGGTGTGTCTTCTTCGGTATGCCGTCACCTTGCCCCGCAGAAACGTGGGCTGCACGGGGTTAGGGTTCTTTTACGATCATTAGAATCACCTTGTCCGTAAAAAGCAATCAGCCCGAATGTTTCGGTGCTGCCCTTCCTCGTCGTCTAATCACTCGAACCACGCAGTGTTGGCACAAACGGGTGGGTTTGTTTCGGTTGCTCCCCCGGGTCAACCACGACTATTGTTGATGTCCCAAAATGATGTTGCTGACTGACGGGCGGGCGAACCTGACTGATCGTCTCATCGTCACCCCGTCGTTGCGATGTCCGCACCCGGCCATCTTTCCACATTCGCTGCTCTGATGGATGCGACAGGACGGGCGTGTTGGTAGGAGGAGGTGTTAAAACATGCGTGTGTGTCCGCGATCGCCGCCGTTCCTATAAGGGAAGGGGCGCGCAGTAGACCATCGTACCAGTGCCACACATTTTGCGCCCGTCCGCCCGTCAACCGAACGTTTTGATGTATGAATTTTTGTTGCTGCTGCTTTTCGTTTAACCTATGTTGCAAACGCGTGCTCATGCCCCGTAGCAGTGTCCGAAAGCCGTCCGCCGCGAACGCTACCGTTCCATTACCATATACATCGCGGTGGCCCAATGATACTGAAAGCCCACGAAAATAAGGCGATGGGAAATGCGGTGTCTGTGTGACCAAAAAGTGGCTGACCATTGTTAGGCCTCTCCTCCCCCGGATCCCGGCTCTAATAGAGATTAGTACATTCTAGGGCAGCAACAGCGATGAATATCAATTGCTCGTTTGCGAACGGACCGTCTGTCTGTGGCACTCGATGATTTAAGCGTTCGTGATTGTACTTTTCAATACTTTCAACATTGGGTGGAACTCGTACAAACGATTTGTTGTGTGCGACATTCGAACAGAATTTGGTAGCTTGAATTTTTGGTTGCGGTCTGCGTAACAGGTTACGTTTGTGCAGTAGAAAGGAACTGTACGCCGAAGAACCTGCGTTTAAAGCATCGCAACCAAGTCTTCGCCGAGATTGTAGTTCGCGGAATTCGGGCTTTATAGGCGATTGTTTTGCGACGATTAAGTTGCCTCACGTACCGCAAGAGACGGAAAGGGTGAATCTTGTTGTGTGCCGGGAGTCTAAAGCTGGCCTGTAGAAGAACTTATGACTAGCATTATTTCACAACCTGTTCACCCTGACTTACTATACAGAGATACATGAGAATATGAAAGTATCAAGAACTGGACGTCTTCAAACTCCTCGCGATCGAAGAATGCAAACCGCAATACGGTTTAAACAAATATCAATCAACTGTGTACTCAGGAAATGTTGATCTCAACCAAAAATGCAAAGTTACATTAGTTTCGATAGTTTTCGAAGGACCGAGAAAGCTACTCCATGCGAAAATTTCAATGATTTTAAAACGAATTTTTTGGTTGCTAGGTAACCGCGATAGTGCACGTTGAGATAAAGAAAACGCAGGTTCGTGCAGCTCGATTTCGCGAACCCCAATAAACTGTTTTATCGTAAAAAAAACATCATTTTACAAGCTTTTATGTTCAACTCTTCTATTGGGTAACTTACAACAGTTATACTATAAGTTTTCAATAAGTTTCCATTAGTTTTTAATAGAAAATATGAAAAATAACTATTTACTGTTAAATTTGCCCCACATTGCTCTGTAGCATCGTATTTAACACCAACGAATATGCAAACATGCATGCTATCACCCTACGTTAACTAGACGCCTTTTTTCGCTATCTCTCTGTCTCTGTCTATCTCCATCGCCACCCCGTCTCATTCGGGTGATTAGTGTAAGCCGCCTGCGTTAATCTTCCCCGATGGCCATCGATTACAGAAACGACCAAAAGCACACACGAACCGTGCGTGCAAACACACACACACACCTGAAATAACCATTTTGGCATGCCGGCACACCTCCCTACTATATGACAGACCGCGGTGATGACGATGACGCGGGGTCACACATGAGGCGCGCGCGTGTGGCCATCATCATCACCATCATCATCGTCGTTCGCGCCAGCAGCACCCTCCTCTCTCGCCAGCCACGCTGACATCATCACCGGCTGTCGGGCCGGGACGACTATTTATGGTAAAAAAGGAATGCCCACGCAATTTGCTGACACCCATAGTTGGCACCAAAGGCGAAGAGCGAATATCTCTGCGCGCCCGAAAAAGTGTGAAACGATTTGAGCACCAACGGACGGGATGAAGGGGCGCCTTTGCCAATCGATAACCCTCCACGGGCAAACAAACGCGCGGTGGTGGAAAAATTTGCCTTTCTTTTGCGTGAGCCATTTGCATTTGCGGCAAATATTTCCATCAACCGCGTCCGATTCGGTTGCAGGCCGCTATTACCGACGGTGAGTGAATGAGCGGGCACGGGCTGGCCTTGACTCAAAGAACGCGCGAGACGTGCTGTGCTGCGATTTCCTGGTCTGGTGGATGTGTGACCTGCCGGTGCGCCACAACGTTCGTCGTGCGTCCACCGTGTGCGGTGCAGTTTGACGATAATCATCCGCGCCAGTGGTGACTTTGATTCGCGGGCAACGAAATCAATTATTCATTGCTCTGTCGGTGTGTTTCTTCCCATTATCGGTGTCGCCCCTCTCGCAGCAGGCCGCTTGAAATTTGATGGCGCGTTCCGGCGTGGAATGAATCCAGTTTCCTGAACCGCCTACGGACGCGCTGCGAGATATCGTGATGGCCTTACACGGGTGGAAGCGGGCCCCAGTCACCACCAATCCCCCGGCGGGCCCTCTCTAGAATCGATCGATGGGAGGGAAGATTGTACTTTGCATAAACAATATTTACATCTTGTTGCCTCCAAGCGTGGAGATTATTGTTTTTGTCGCGTCGTGTGTCATCGGGAACTGGCAATCCATCGAATTGGATGGCGGGGATGAAACCGCACAGACACAATCGAATCAATAATGCTTGCGCTCGACCTGGTGGTGCCCGTTCCAGGGCAGTGGTGATGCAATTTCTATCACCCCTACCACCTGCCGGAATCCTCCCTCTTCCTTCGCACCATCATCACTGGCCAGTTTTTCATGCCATTTTCCTAGCACTGGGAAAATGGGGGAAAACGCAGTACATGATGACACCATCTTCGAGGCAAAATAGAAAGAGAGAGAGGGAGAGACAAAGATCCACCGCACATCCGCCGTTCTACGGATCATTGATTCTTCACCTGCACACCAGCGGGATGGTTTATTTTCTGGCCCCAATTACGCTGCTGCTGCTACCACCTCACTCGCTGCTTTCGGAACGGTACACGGGGGAACAGAATCGAACTGCACTGTCGCACACTTTTCCGTGCATAAGCGGAACGGTTTTCACACTGCACTAAATTTTACCTTCTCGCGTGTGTGGTATGTTTTGGTGCACGGCACTGCGGGGTTACACGATTTCTATCACCATCCGACCGGAGCCGTTTTCGATCGCAGCCAGCAGTCTCCTCTGGCGGTTTCGGATCTCCCTATTGCGAAGATTGCATTTTATCCGTTAGCACCCTGCCGTCTGCGCATTTAGGCGATTATGTACGAACACACTTGCACACTTGCGGGGGGGAGGGCGCCCACTCGGGGTCGCCAGCACACAGAGACCACACGCGCGACGAGAATAATCCTTATTTGGAATATTTTAGCGCAGCAGCCGTACGAGCGCAGCTGAAGACCACTTTCTTCCGTCGTTCGAGAGACGGCCCCGCGGCGGAAAAGTTGTTCGGAAGGAAATTTCTCTTTTGTGTCGTCTCGTTCGTGTCGGGAATCGATCGATCGATACCCCAGCAGCACCCGCTGCCTGTCAAATCGGGGTTCTGTTTCCTGCCCGGTCCGCCTAGGTGACGCCACCGTTTAGCACCTTTGTTTTGGACTCGCTTTCTCTTTCTACCACACACAATTGTGGGTAAATCTTTATTGTTTCCACCGCCATTACTACTTTTCAAACTAATTGTAGCTCTAAATAGAGCTAGTAGTTATCAATAACCTTCAGAAGAACTTCTATTTTCTTTCTCTTTGTTCGTTCGGTTGTCATCCACGCGATCCGCTATTCTGCGTCAACCACATCGAAACTCATCGAAACGTCGCACGGTCGCATTCATCGCCAAACGTCACAACGGCAAAGGTCGATGACGTTTCAAAGATCTGGTTGTCCGTAGTAAAAAAAATTTCGCTTGTTTATAAATTTTCCGGGGTGCTGTTTGCTGTCCGTTTCGTGCTGTTTTATCGCATTTCCCGACTTTTCCCAAGCACGTAAGTGATAAAAGATTGAAGAGAACCTTGCACCGCCCGTGGTTCGTTCAGCTGTGTTGCAGTTCTATCGTTTCTTGGTGGATAAGGCTTACTTATAAAGCGCTACACAGTGACGTGTACCTTTTCGCCGGTCTCGCCTCGGGAAAATTCAGCAACTATTCCGTGTTTTAAGTAATGATTTCATTAACGATGCACGCATTCGGCTTGTGGAAAACTGCTCTTTCCATTCGATTCATTAAGCATACATCATAGCACAAAATCGCAGAAGATACATGCTAGATTACCCCTGGCTGATTCCTCGAAACACCTTACACACCCACCCTCCTTTCGCTTCATATTCCCAAACAAGCATTTCAACGTTCCACTTCCGAATGATTGATTCCGGAATGGAATATGATCTGTATTAAGAAATCGGCGGTTTCAGTCAGTTGTTCATTACGCTCGAAACATTCCGATGCGCGGGATACAGCAATCACGAATTTCTCATTTGCAAAACTGGCCGCGTTGCATTTCTCTAGGGGGAACCGGAATTGGGCTGCATGTATAATTGAAAACATTTGCGGCCGGTCCTACCTAACAAACCTCCCCCTTTCCACCCGCCATATGCGCCTATAGTTTATGAGTAGATCCTGCTCTAATGCCACATCCGTGTGTCCCTTTCTTTCCTGACAGCCGACAGATACCGATTGCAGGCAGTATGATTTCCGATGTGCAACTGGCCGTGTTCTGCAACGTCCTGGGGGTGTTCCTATTTCTGCTGGTCGTCGCATTCCATTACATAAACGCCAACATGGGCAGGTATGCAACTCCCCGGGGGTTGGGATAAAAGCCGCCCACTCGTAACTAATTCTCTCGTTTCGTTCTGCTTATCTCCCCCCCATCTCGTCGCAACGGATGCAGCATGCGTGGCGGTCCCGGCTCGAGACATAAATGAAGCATTCCGATCTAACTAACCTTCCACCGCAACCACAACCAAACGGCGGCAGGATAAATTTTCGCTGCAAACTGCATCAGTTTCGTACAAAACGTGTCGCAAACTACAAACAAAAACAATGGTAACGATTCCAATCACCCGAAATAAGAACAAATAAAATCTCTCTCACACGAACACCTGCAGCGGCACGTGAATTGTGGTTTGTTTAAAAATATATTTCATCCAAAAAACAAATGAACAATAATCCTTGATATCGGTGATTAAAACATTGCGCCACCTCGGCTGTCCTTTTCCTTCGTTTCCAGTGCCTACTGCGGTACAAAATCATCCCATTGGTCGTCACATGTTTGCACTATTTGCAATCGGAAGCTGCCGTTTCGTTGTTGGCCTTTTGCTGTTGCGGTTGTATCACGACTCACGTTGATCCCGGAGGCTGTTCTCCAAGCTGCTGCTGGTGTGGGGGTTTCCTGCTCCTAATACTCAACCGGCTTTAAGTATGAATTTTCTTCGGTGGAATTTTGTGTGCTGAAATGGAAGGGCCAGTTTAATGAAAGAGGGGATTAGATACCTTTTTATTGAAAAAGCATTCAGCTATCACGTGTGTTTCTGCACGTGCTCCGGTTTTGTTTCTGCAGAACACAATTGAGAGCGGTCTAAATGGATTTTGCAGTATCCTTTGCGACAATCTTGAATAATCCGTCATCAATGGCAGTATGGATCACAAATGAATTCATTACTTGCACATGTCTTTATGTAATGTCATTTAAAATCGACTCCCACACAACGGAGGCTGCATGGTTCCAAGAATTATCCCCACACACGCACTCACTCACCAGTGGCTGTCGACAATGGCGTTCAGATCAATAACAACCGGATCGTTGGCACCGTCCTTCTCCTGCAGCAACTCGACCGTGTGCACGATTTTGCTGAAGGTCGGCCGCTCGCCGGGATGCAGGTTCCAGCAGGAATACATTAGCTCGTAGCTGGAAATGAACGTCGGAACGTTAGACGGAAGCGAATGCTAGACAGTGCATTAATACACCCAGCCGCGCCCTTACAGTAGCTCGCTGCAGCTTTTCGGCCGCTCCATCCGGTAGCCACTCTCCAGGTACCGGAGCAGCTTGCTGGTCGATATCGACGGGTACGGGCTGCCGCCGAGCGTGCAGATCTCGTACAGCAGGATCCCGTACGCCCAGACGTCACTCTGGGACGTGTACACCTGGTGTGTCATCGATTCCAGCGCCAGCCATTTGATCGGCAGCTTGCCGTTGCTAGTTTTGCGGTACAGATTCTCCTGGTAGATGTCACGGCTTAGGCTGGAATGCGAGGAAGGGTAAAAATAGCATTCCGAGGGGTGATGCGCAGCTTACCGGTGACTTACCCAAAATCGGCTATCTTTACGGTATGATTATCGTACACCAGCACGTTTCGGGCGGCCAAATCTCGGTGCACGACTTTATTGCGTGCGAGAAATTCCTGGTAGTGTAGAACAAGTTGTAGTTAAGGATTACAAAAGGCGGTAAACGCGAATTTGCTCTTCTAGGGAACACAAAAACTGTGTCTTTAGTCTATTTTTACGTTGTGTTATTCGATTAGTAGTTACAAACGGGCTCAGTAAGCTATTTACTGAATGTTATTAACATAATTTGTAGATTTTTCGAAACAAGTCTTTGCGTACTCCATGCATCAGGCAGTTGGCCATTTACTTACAAACATTCAGAATTTCCGATCAAAATAAAGGAAATTTTACCACTTTTTCAGATAGAGAACAATCAATAAACCACGCTTAATAGACTTGATAAGTAAATTTAAGATACCACGCGCTCCAATTTCCTACTTACCATGCCCAGCGCTATCTGGCGGGAAAACTCCAAAAGCTGCCCACTGCATGGGAGTGGATCGCCCGCCTCTTGCTCGCCATTGTCCGCCGGTGGACAACTGTGGTAGCACCGATTCTCGACGATATTGTGCGTCAACGCCGAATCCAGCGTCACATTGTGGCAACTGCACGCTTTGATGCGCACATGTCCTTTGCCCTCCTCGAAAGCTCCTTTCTCCTGCTCCTTCTGCTGCTGCTGCTGCTGTCTCTTGTTTTCGTCAATAATTTCCACCGCATTCTTGCAGGCGCTCGTGCAGTAGGGCGCCGTGCGCGTCGCGTCCAGTGGCGTGTCCTCGCCGCACTCCTCACTGAACAGCGGGTACAGCTTGTTCTCGATGATGTGCGGCGACAGGGCGGCGGTGGCCCCGAGCAGTGCCTGCCGGTGGTCGGTGATGTTTTTGTACGTCAGGGATTTCTTATCGTTCACGAACGACGTGTCGAAGTTGAACACGTTCTCGGGCATCTTGTGGTTGTCCAGCGAGGGTGTCAGACATTCGGGCTCGGGCGCCACCCCGGTAGGATCAGCCCCGGGGCCGACCGACAGTGCGGTACGGTTCAGTTTCAGCATCCGCTGCCACTGCTGCCGCAGGTAGTTGAGCATATTGCCCCTGCCACAGTACTCGGTCAGGAGCATCATTTTGCGGACGTTCCTCGTGCAGTGTCCGACGATGCCGACGATGTGCGGGTGCGTACCGACCGACTTCATCACCTCCATCTCGCGCCGGAACTCGATGATGTCTTCGACGCGCGGACACTCTGTTGAAAATGGAAAGGACAAAGGTCACCATACGTCCCACAGGTGGGCCACCGGTGCCGGTTGCGTTACCTTTCAGCATCTTCACCGCCACCGGTAGCGGAGAGTGCTCGCCGTCGTCCCGGTGGAGCACACCCTTGCGCACCAAACCGAACGCTCCCTCGCCGAGCATGTCGTGCAGCTTGATGTGCTCCACCTCAATCTCCAGCTCGTCGTTGATGGGCGCAATCAGATCCGGCGAGAAGGGGCTGGATGCGAGCAGCTCCTGCACGTGCTTTGAAGTCGGCTCGAACTCAGTGCTCGGATCGACCGGTGCCTTCTGCTCCAAATCCTAGCGCGTGGGAGAGAGCACGGAAAACGGAAACTTCAAATCAGTCGGGTTACGGCGCTACGAATGCTGGTTCGATTCTAGTTTGCAATTATCACCGAACGGGGGCAAGCGCTCTATTTTGGGAATAAGGGGGTTAATTAATGGGATCTAATATTTCCCCCAAACCCCACCAGGACTTTATGCGGGTAGCTACGTGCGGCCATTCAATAGCGTTACGAGCGGCCCGGTTCGACTCACCTTGAAGTACTCGCACCGTTCCTCGTACCGTTTCAGCTTGGCCCGCCGGCGGCAGATGAGAGAGATGGATATTTTCAGCAGCCCTATCATCAACACCGGCGTCAGGATGATGAACACCAGCTTGGTGCGTATCCACGATTCTAATCCGGTGTGGGAGGCGTATTCGAATTTATCCACAGTATAGGCACGTTCGTGAGTTTCTGTTACCTGAGCTGGCGCGACTGATCTGGAGCGTTTTAATGGTGCTTTCCGATGACACACCGACGCGGGAGTAGGCCGCAATGAACACCTCGAAGTGCGGGCCAAACATCTCGAACGACTCGACCAGCAACCCAACGGCGTCCTGTGAAGTTGGGCGTGAGTGTGAAATCAACCCAGCGAAATAAGCATGTCGGACTTACCCCGGTCAAATTTCGCGTCATAGCGTTCCCCGTGTCTTCCGGTCCGGGGTTGTGCAGATCGAACACCTTCACGACGTACGCATCGGGGGCGATGGCGGGCCGGCCCCAGCTGATGTTCAGCTGGTAGTGGTCCCCGTACAGTGGCAGCTGGGTGACGCGAACGTTCCTGATCGGTTCCGGTGCTGGAATGGAACGCATGGTCAGCAGTGCACAGAAGCACGTGTTGGGTCACTGTTCTTACTGCAGATTTGCGTGCCGTTCGTCAGGTTAGTGCAGCTGGGCGTGTGGATTGGCGTCCATTTCAGTACGCTTTCCCTCATAGCGTTCTGGGTGTTTTTCGACCGCACCGCGACCATGTAGTTGGCGTTGAGAACCAGCGCTTTGATGGTGTACTTGTACAGGACTTCGGGCTGCGATTGGAATGGGAACTTGAGAATGCTATTTGTGCTACCTTCAGGCCACCCGGTACGCTACCTGTTGAACGTCGATCGGTTTGAGATGGAAATCAGGCGAATGGCTCGCATGGCATACGATCTCGTAGTGGCACGTTTTGTCTGAAAGAGCAAAGTGAAATAAATGCAACACCCTACTGGAGACCCATTCAGTGTGAAAGTGGACGTTAAATTCAGATTATCATTTAATTTTGACAAATGCCCATCGAATCAACAAGTATTGTACGCCATAAGATGGAGAATTCAATTACAAAACTATTCCGATTCAAATGACATTAAAACTATTACCGAAAACACATTCTCCCGCCGATATTCACCGTGAAGTTATGGCAAACAAAGTAGCAACATCAAAAACTCATAATTTCCAGATTCACTTCCACCCGACCACCAAATGGGCCTGAAGTCTGTGTGTTCGCACCTTTTGCCGGTTTCCAGGTGATGACGGCATCTACCAGGTGGCTGTCCCGCGCGTTCGGCTCGAAACGTTCCACCGTCACGTCCGTAATCGTGCCCGGCGTGTAGTCCAGCGGGAGCGTACGAAACTGATGCTTCTCGACGTAGACGAACTCGTACTCGGACGTCAGCATGGTGGCCGTTACGTTGTAACGCTTGTTCGGCGCAAGATTCTCGATCTTCACCAACGACGCGTTGGTCTGGGAAGTGAAGGAAAGTGATGCTGTTAGGGCGCGGGTGGACTTCAGATAGAGACATTTCAAGAGGGCAATTAGCATCCAGATCCCAGATCTTCTGGAGAAACGAATCCACTGCGTGCAACACGTGGTACTTGAACGCAGCAGCAGCGACACCGTCACCACCGTCGTCAAGGGATACCGAAGAACGGTTTCACGCTTCCCCGCGCACGTTTGTGTGTTAGTGAAGGGAGACGGTTCGCGGTATGCGTTTGTTGGTGTGCGTTACTTCCCGCGCCTTAATAACACTCTACACGTGCAACAAAGTTCCATAAGCAGCGTACTCTTGGCACCAACATACTTCGCAATAACGGAGATTACTTGCGAGTTCGTTAGAAAATCACTGGAAATGAATATAAACTTTCGAGAACAGATATGGCAGCCATCTGGTTTACTGTAAACTCCCCGCTATAAAGAAGTGCAGCATGAAAATCTGTTGCTGTCGTACTTTGTTGCAAAGTGTAGGAAGGCATGAAGCTTTGGTTTGACGTTCCAGCGGAGTGAAACTGCCGTATTGACACATTGCAACAACAACACACCAGCGAGGGGCGATAGGTTGAAGAAGTGCGAACGCGGACAGTAATTATGAGTGGGAAAAGAAACTGCTGTGTGTCTGTGGAAGGTGGTGCGTTTTATTCGTCGTTCGTCTGAAACAGAGATTGTGAACAAACTGTCGCGACTAGGTCCAGCATCCGTCGAGTTTGATGCCGGCCACAGAAAGTCCAACTCCTCAACAGGCGCTGGTGGAATGTGTCTGATCCAGGGGATGAAAGTGTGTCATTAGGCGGGTTGGTGCTCCCTTCCCTTGCGCGTTTACATGTTTGATGTGTTAAATGGTTTGTTTTGTTCGGGGTGCTGCGTTTGTTTCCGCGGAACATTCAGTGGAAGTATGCTGACCGAAGGTTAATCAAAGTGATGACGAGTGGCCTCTGGACGAGTGCGAATGTGATGGAATCCAGTCAGCGAGCGTCATAGAAAAGGTATGCACAGCGGATGTGCGATAATGTTAGCTAGCCACCGCAGCAAGCCACGAAGTCATGTAGCGTCACCGGAGCATAACACTCGCTCACTCCGTTCAGGAATATCGCACAGTATACCCTCGCTAACTGCGAATCTTCCCTTTCGTTTGGCGCATTCCCACCTCGTCCAACCCCCAGAAGGCAAATGTCGTCGGCCAGTTCGACCAAAAGCAAGCCGAAGAAGAGCAGCAACCTGCGCATACTGTGGATACCGGGGCGCAAGAAGCACAACCGCAAGGGTACGTACAACTCGACGAAAAATGGACTTCCCCAGACGTACGGGATGCAGCCGCGGAAGAACGAATCCTGGACGCTCGGTGGCACGATGAATCACAGCAAGATCATAAATGCGTAAGTTTTTATTAACTGGAGACTCGCGATCAAGTGACCGGGCTGTGGCATGGGTTTTTTTTTTCTTCGGGGGTCATGGCGTGGTTTAAACCGGCTGCTGTTTTGCAACCTTCGTTGTACGTGGCGCGGCGTGGCGTTGGTATTTGTGCATGTGTTTTGGATTTCGTTTGTCGGCATGCAATATATTAGCATAACCGGTACCGGTGGTATGGGCGGCATCCCGTCTTGCGGCAGGCCGGGTATAGCAGGAGAAGAAGTATTGGAATCATTTTGCATCGATGCGTCACCGACGGTGATTGCGCTTTTGGATTGCTTTTGAGATCAGGTGTGCCTGTTAGCCGATCCGATGCACATTTTGGCACTCAAAAGGTTTACAGGTATCTGCAGTTAGTTCAAGAAAGTTTCCTTCAAACTTCAAATGTTTTTTGACAGATTAGCCGTATCGTCTTGAAATGTTTACTTATCTTTACAGTGATTTTTGTTATATTGATTTCGTTATACGTTATTCGGAATTATATCAAAAAAGCATTAACAACACCAAAACTCAGTGCCCATAGCATGAACCATACTTCACTGTACTCATAGTGGGCACTAAATCATACACTAAAAGGCAAAAAAGGTAGTAAATGAGTGTTTCAAATTTCACTTCCCTCGCGGTGTGAAAGGAAACTTATTGTATGTGTCTACTTGCCAAATTTAATCTTGAAACAACGATATGAAGCAAAGTTATTGAAGATTCAAAACGAAAGAGCTACATTTTCTATACAAAATGCACGGGATGCTCGAAATAAATTGGGGGTAAGAGACGCTTTTGACCATAAGATGTATGCGATGTTTAGCGGGGCGCATACCTATTCCATTGCAATCGAGACGTCTTTAATAAAGATCATACCGTATAAGGGAAAATTCATATCAAATTCTGCTAACTGCTCAAAACAAAGTGTGTGGTTTGACAAGAACTGAATTTGCCGGACAGAGTTCGTTAGAAGTACGGCCTGTGAGTCATAAATCTCGTCTATAGAGCCAAATAGTTTGGATTTATTGTCTTATTTCAAGTGGTTTGGAATTTTTGGAAACAAAACGTTTGGAATTTTATTCGAGCATTCTTTATTTATTCAACAATTCCTGTTTTTGTTGATGTTGATGTCTCATATCAGAGGGTTCATCCGATACGATCGAAATTTGTGCCCCCGTGTGATCCATGCTCGAGTGTTTTTGGAATCGAATTCTATTCCTTGTCCTGTCGGCTCACATACAGCGGTAGCTACCACACCCAAAGTGGAGCCGGAAGCTCACCTGTCCCGTCGATCGGAGAGGACATTCTTCCGGAGGAATGGCACAACGCGCACAACACTACACATGGGGCACGCGATAACAAAAATGCACCTCACCCCACTGACGAGGAGGCGGACACACGATTGACAAACGAACAGGCAGGGTTCGCGCGCGAGAGTCAAGTTCCAATTTCCACATGCCAACGCGGGAAACGCGATATCACATTCCCGTGCACGAGACGGCAAAAAAACCTGCTCCACAGTGTCACAGACGTCGTTCATTTCGGTCCCGCTTGCCGCGCTGCGGCTTGTTATGCTGTGTGGCCCCCTAGTTCGACTCCTCCCCGACCGGATGACCCGCGTGTGCCGTCGATTGCCGCGCGCAGGGCGAACAGCTGTACCCGACGGTGGTCGCTGCGTCGCGGATGTGTTTTGTTTCCGATACGGCTGTGTGCATGCACTTGCCCTGAGAGCAACGGGAAGCTCCACTATCGCGAGAGTTTTGCCGAGGTAGAGCACTGTAAACACACCTTGTTGTGCGCGTCCGCACACCCCCACACATCCACACATCCATCATCTTTATCGCCGTGTGCGGGTGCGGGATGCCAGGCAGCGTTTTTTGCCGTTGTTGCTGGTTCGTCTAGTCTGCCACCACACCGGGCTGTGCACGTGTGTGTTCCTCCGTTCTGTGCGCGCGCGCTCGCGCGATATACGTTGCACAGTTTTGTTCGAGCATTCGCAGTTGATCGATGGGCCAACGGGCGGACCCGGTCGCATTTGTCGTTGACGATAATTTCGCGCGGGTCAAAGGTGTGTAGTACGCGCACTTTGTAATATCGGTGCGGCAGTGGGCTGTGGGAGGGTGCGTGTTGAAGGTGGTCAGGAGGACATTTCAATTTCGGTGCAGCAGTATTAACACCCCCAGAACGATGCTTAAACCGAGGGTCCGAATACAGGAGCCGATACAGCGTGTGCGGGTCGTATTGCGGTAGGTTCCGACTTCTTAACTTGTGCGATGAGTGATGTGATTAGGGTTGTTGTTTGTCGTTTCGTCACATTTATAAGGGGGGGGGGGGGACTATTTTCGAGTTTCCAAGAAAGCACTCCACCGGCACACCACTCCACGATGTGATTGGTTTCGAGAAAGACAAATAAAGAACGCGCATGATAACACCGCGGTTGTGACAACCCCCGTCCTAGCAGAGGACACATCAGATGATGATAAATGAGAGCAGAACACGCCGCGCTAATTACATTTCGTACCGACCTATTAACGTGTCCCGTCTTCCGTGTGGGTTACGAACCGATCGGTGGATCCACTCTTTTTCCACGTGGAAGAGGGTTGTACATCTCCGACGTGGTAACAACGTGGTAACGTGACACGCGCCATCCAAATCGGTCAGGGTAAACACAGGCTCGCCGTCTCATGCTCGCGGAAATGTCACCCGGCCGGTTAAGAACAACCATCCGTCGCAGGAGGCGACGGACGACGTCTGTTTGTTTATTTGTTCCAGTGAAGACGAAAGTGCTGACTTGACTGACGCGCGATGATGATAGAAGAGCACGATCGTTTGTTTACTCGTTTTTTTGTTGTTGCTGAAAACTTCAACTCACTCGGGGTTTTTTGCGGTACTCACCATCTCCTCCCATTGCCTATGCAAGATTATCTAACAGCGTGTGAAATACCCCTTTTGATTTAATTTTCGGAACGTCACAACACAAGCACCCTTGGGGGGATTTGTTTGGATTGGCGATTTAAAACCAATCGTAAACCAGTTTTCATTTTTTGGATAATGGCCACCAACATTGTGCTGACGGAGTGTGTGTGCGCGCGTTTGTGTCTGCAAAAAAAGCGTTTGCGGAATGAAGCCCTTGCTCCACTGACGATGAGAGTGAATCTCCGATGCGCCATAGTAGGCTGTGCGATCCATGTTTCAAGCCGTTTTGCAAGCTTTGTGTTTACACTCGTTGCGATTCCTCTTATATTGGAGCGCTTGTTTAGTTTAAAGCCAATTCTGCTAGATTGGCATCCTAATAGCTTGCAAACCTCCTCTTTCGGAGTTGGAGACGGCAATGTTGACGATAAGTCCTTGAAGCAAGTGTCCGCAAAATCTGCCCTTCGTGTATCGTTCCACTTTCCGAGAAGGGCAAGGGCAGCAAAAAGCACGGCGAGATGTTTGTGTGCGTGATTCGCGGGTCGCACGAAGAAAGGAAGCGTTTGTGTCGGCCGCCGGCAAGACTCTCCAGGGAAGGGTGTGTGTAGTACTCCTAAAGACGCGACATTGAGTATACAGAATATCGTCTTATGGAATCAAGACAAACTCCCGAAGCGGGATTAAGCTGGAGGCCATCCATTCATTCGATCACGAACCGGCAGTATCTCCGGAAGCTTCTTCCTGAAAGCATCAGGGCAGACAGAGTTCAACGGAGCTAGTAGAAGCGTTAAGACAAACCATTAACCAACCATGCCCAAGGAAGTGATGTTTGTGTCGCGCTGTGTATACATAGAACTTGTTCGGTTGCAAAGGTGTGACTGCGTGTGCTTTATGGAATCTTAAACGGAAAGCAGAAAATAAAACAGTGCCGTGCCAATAATTGTTGCAGTAACTTCTTTTTCAGAGACCTCCACGAAAACAATCTGGACGTGGCGAGCATTGTAACGACGACGGCCACCGGCGGCGCTCTGGCGGCAATGGTCAACGCAAACGGGCCCGCCGTCGATCAGCCGGATCGGCTGGCTATCGAACCGTGCCCATCGACCAGTTCCGGTAGGAGCGGAACGGGCCAACAGTCCCCCCAGCCGCAGATAGTCGTCGGTACGATCGAGCTGAACAATTTGAACGGAGATGTCGTCGGCAATAAGGTACGTAGCCATGGCAACCTCGTCAATTGGTTTACAGTGTCGCAAACGATAGATCGGACATATAAAAATGGCACGATTCTGTGGATTTTTACGTTCTACAAGTAGATCGAAGAATTAAAGTGTCCGATAAGACGTTTTCGACACTTTTTTCTACGTTCTACAAGTATATCGTAGAGTTAAAGTGTCCGATAAGACGTTTTCGACACTTTTTTTTACGTTCTACAAGTAGATCGTAAAATTTAAGTGTCCGATAAGACGTTTCCGGCACTGTATATAACGTCGACACGTGGGGCAGTTTTTGTGAAGGCGTAGCGTACCCGAAACTGATACTAAACCACCATCATCCGCAATTTCAGCAAGAAAAAGAGATCGGCACGAGCAACCAGTTCGAAACTCTCACACTGATCGACGAGGACGACGAGGAGAAAGATCGGAACTGCTCAAACGCACACTCCTCTTCCTCTCTGCTCTCCTCCAACAACGACAACCGATCGACGGAGGAGAACAACGTGCACAATACGGCCACACTGTCAATCAGCGAGCAGCACCGGCGGCGTGGCAGACGTCGCAGCAGCCAGAAGGATCGCCGTAGCGCCGAAGACATCGACTCGATTGATCAGGCCGACAGCGCCGTGGACGTGACGCACGAGGAGGAACCGAACGTGTTCGACGACGAGGAGATGCAGACGGCAACGCGGTTACAGAAGCGCGCGAACACCAAACGGCGTCGTTCCCGGCCTCGTCAACGATCGACGTCGGCTAGACGCGCACAGAACACTACGACGGTCTGCGATGAGGAGGATGAGGAGGAGCTGGAGAAGAAGGAACCGTACGAGAAGGCGGTCACCTGTCTCTACTGGTCGCTTGCCTGCTGGGATTGTAGCATTTCTTAGATCGACGGGGTCGAAAATTAGCGTAGCAACTAAGTAGTAGCACTGCACTTAAGTGAGAATTCGCTGCCCTTACAGCAGGAACAACAACAAAAAACGGTCTACTTCTCAGGTGATGACAAACAGTGGAATAGCTAGCAGTAGGTTAGTGATAGCGAGCAGCTAATGATTTTGAAGACAAATTTTCGGAGACACTAGTAAGGTCTGGATCGAAGAGAACTCGAAGCAATATAGTAATCTCAGTATTTCCGCACTTTTTGATGCGAGAACGCAACTATTTTCGGACGAACTTTACACGAAATTGCAACTTAGATTAGACTCTTGGACGTGAAGAAGGCACACTTCCTCGTCGTGTGCGTGTGTGCGCGTGTGCAAACATGCTGAAACTATTTAAAATTATTGTTACATTCTTGTGAACATTCGACCGGTCAGACGGATACAACTGACTGAGCACTATTTATACACGCAGCGAATAATGATAGATACTAATATAGAGCGACAAAAAACATATGAAATGTTGACTGTTTTTTATTTATGTTGCGATAAAATATCAAAATGTTGTTAGAACTAGTTGCAAAACAATCGCCTTACAGGTTGTAAAACATCTTGCGCTTAAACAGATACAACGCAATCAGATTCCACAGCACGGTGTTCCACAGTGCCTCGAGTGTGAGCATGAAGTGCGTGTTCATCAAACCGATGCGCCAGTGCCACGGTAGCATCTTGTGGAAGATCGTATGCCCCACGTACAGCACGATCGCGTTCATGCCGGCATAAACGAAAGGCCGGCCATTCCAGGCCCGCTTCACGTCGATCGCGTAGTAGCACAGCGCCAGCAGAAGATACGCCAGTGAGCCCGTCGCCAGCACGTACGAGAGGGACCACAGATTCTTGTTGACCGGTATCCAACCGTCGTTCTTGGAGAACCCGCACAGGACGCCCGCCAGAAGGCCGAGCAGTGCCGCCCAGATGGCAAAGCGTACCAAACGTTGGCGGTGTTCGGCGTACGCTAGTATGGTGCCACCACACTGAAGTCCGAGGAATACCTGGAGGATGGTGGGCAGACACCCGAATGGGCCCTCCGGGTCGAATGGCATCGCGTCGTAGACGTATCGGGCCGTTGGGTGCTGGTAGAGATGAGTTACGCCCAGAACCGCGCGGTCTATATAGCCCGTGATACCACCGGTGCAGTTCGGGTACGCATTAAACAGATGCGTTCCACCCGGTCCGAAGTAGGCTCTGACGAAAGCATGGGTAAAAACGTTCACTCTCTCTCTTTCACACAAACACAATATGCCAACATTCTTGGTGTCTCTTACCTTGGACAGCCGGGTTCGGCAACGAAAAATATCACCACCAGATACAGGACCGTCAGTACCCCAACAATGAGCCACTGTTTCTTCAGTCGAAAGATGTCCTCAGTCGCACGCAGGAGGCGGTTTTGCGACGGAACCGCCTGTTCGTGGCAGAAGAGATGCACGGTCGAGACGACAAAGTAGGCGACACCGAAACGCTGCAGCACGCCAAAGATGCGCAGGTTCGCTACGGTGGGCCCGTTGATCGAGTTTAGGCAGAGACCGATGACGAACAGTTTTATCGAGCGCTAAAAAACAATTGGATATTCGGGTCACTCTACTCGGAAGTGCATTCCCAATCAAATACAGCCGACAGCACGACACTTACGACGGCGATGTTGGAAAGAATCGCGCGCCGTGGAACGTTCCGGCTCAGTTGGGTACGGAGCGAAATTGGCACGCACACACCCATGATGAAGAGAAACCATGGGAAGACTAGATCGGCCACGTGCAGTCCGTTCCAAGTGGCGTGCTCTATCCACCAGTACTGTCCACCGCCACTGTTGACGAAGATCATCAGCATAATCGCGATGCCACGGAATGTATCTAAGCTTTGGAGACGCTTCTTCGGCGCGACATGGGTGGGTGTTTCCGATTCTGGTTTATCGAACGCTTCCTCCGTTTGTGCGTCGCCCGTGCCAACCTGTGGTTGGGTGACGGGTACGGTACGGGACCGCTGCAGACCATAGTGTGCCAACCGAAGCAATCCGATCGTAGCGCACACTATTAAGGCGATCGTTAGAAACGCTACAAAACGAAAAAACAAAATAAACCACTTCAAAGATAGCACAATTGTGCCAATTGGCGGGCGGGGTCGCTTACGAAGGTAAATGCTGACCGGCTCTTTGGCCGTCACCAGTGTGCAGCTTCCGTTAGGCTGGATGCTTGCGTCATAAACCCCAAATTCGCCCAATTGCACGGCGCTAAATTGGCACAGGTACGTGCTTCGCGAACAAGAAAAGAACGAAGAAAATGCACAATAGAATGTTATCTCTTGCGCAGAGGCTTCACCTACTCGTTGTCAAAGGAGTATTTCCCCACGTCGCGATCGAGAAATCGCAATCCAAGCTGGCGCGCGGCGTCGATTTTCAGCACGGTGTGCTTTTTCTCCGCCGGAATGCGTTGCAGTTTCGTGAAGGGACACTGCAAAAATAGAAAGCGCGATAAGCACTGTGGACGCGAATCGAGGCCATAGATGTGCTTTACCTTATCGCACTCGACCGACAGTGTGTAGAGATAATAATCGTTGCCATTGGCAGCCGTCGGACGCGATACGTTCAGGAATGCCTCGTCAACCGCCAGCGACCACAAATCCAGCCCGCGAAAGAAACGTTCCGTGTATTCGATCATCGTTGTCCGAATTGGCACATCACTCACTGCTACACTGTGGCACTATAGACCCGAAAGCGCTCAAGAAACTGGTTGCGAGCGCGACGAAGGACAGGCATAAATTGGTCAATGAAAACGAGATTGGCGATTTGAATACGCCCCGCCAAAATTGCTGTGGAGTCTTGAATCGGTGTGTTTACGTTGTACGTCCGACACCTCCCATTTCCCACAAACCAGCTGACATCAAAACAAACAACACAGCGCGCGAAACGTCAAAACTGTCAAACGGAATGCTGCGAGTGACAAAAAATCGCAAATCAAAACGACCGTTTTCCGCTTCATTCGTTACATCTACAAAAAGAATTGATCCGTTCGGATTTGTATGAAAAAATAGCGGCGAGGAAAGCCTTAATGGAATGATGGATCGGTCTTTGCTATTCTGGTCAAAACCGGTAAAAAAAGGATTTAGGACAGATGCTGCGACTGATACGATTGGGTGATGCATTAGCGGCAATAATCGATGGTATTTCGTTCAATTTACAGCATTTTCATTCATTCTTTAAGAGTACACATACTTAATTCAATCTGTAAAGTTCATTCTTCATCTGAATCGTTCATTAAAGTGCAAATAACCAATATTTACGTCGATTCACACTTAAAGTTACTGTTAAAGGATGGATGCATATATGTATATGTAGGTTAGCAGGTCTCTCAATCAACATATGATCCTTAAAATATAATATATAGAATGTTAACATTCATTTTTCTATAGAACGTTCCAAAAAAAGCATCTCTAGTGAATAACTGCTTCTACTAGGCGCATAAACCCCCGCCCACAAGCGAGGTGTGCTATTGTACATCCTAGCCATAGGCAAAACATAAAATGCTTTCATAGGATATGTAAATTAATTAAACATTTTTGTCCACAACTTTCGAATGCTGCGATACCCCTTGCGAGGAAGGAATGCTGTTTTTAGACACACGTGAAAACACAAACGTAAAGGGTGAATTGACAGACGAAAAAAAGGGCCGTTCGTAAAATTTAGCTTGCCCGTGTATCGCACGTGGAATGGCTGGGGATAACATTTTACGCAAACTATTCTCATTCCCGGTGTTGCACACACAAAAGAGCTTTACGAGGTAAGTATGAGCTGCAGCAAACGAATGCATGAATTTTACTTACGCGAGTGTTGGGCGATTTTTTAAATCATGAATAGCAAATTATTGAAATTTCATTTGGCTACGTCGATAAATCGACACACGCAACCGATAAACGAATGTAAACAGAAATCAATTATCAGAACAACCAATAAATAAGGAATGAAATGGATGGTTTCCGGTGCAATTTTCTGATGCCATGAGTTCGTTAAATATCACTGTCTAATGTAACGAATTTCTGGCAAATGCTCCGCTGATCTGCGCAGAAACGAGGCGGCTGCTATTTGCAAACTGCACGGGCACTGTGTAATTAATTCGTTTTCCGTAGGTTTTCCAGCTTATCACGTTATGCTGAAAGAAAGCATCTGCTGCTGAATACGGGCTTTCAATTTCAAAGCCACCCATCCCCATTGGCGGCACGATACGCTGTACCCAGCGGATCGGCAGCTGGCAGCCTGCAACGGTGTGGGATGCACCAAATCTAACCCTAAAATTAGATCTTCGTCCGTAGCCGACAGTTTCGACCGTTAGTGGAGGGTAATTTCGTTGACCGCAGCGCATTGTGCAACAGCCTTCACGGCAAATCCGATCGGTTGCACCGGGTGGGGTCATGTTTACAGTGGAGAATTAATTAGCTACTCACCATATAGACGATACGGTCGCCGAGCTCCTGCCCACTCTCCTGCACCTTCACAAGATAGATCGGGGTGGGCCGGATGCGTTCCGCTGGCAGTAGCGTACGCTGGTAGCTCGCCCGATCCTTCGCCGTCCTGGTGGCCGCACCTTCGCCAGCCGCGTACGTTGCATCACTTTTCGTGGAACGCTCGCCGGACGCATCGTCGGGGGTGTTCTCCTGCACCAGCTGGTTCGCCCGGGACGCGCCGGAAGCCTTCTGGCGGAGGTCGGTTAGCGGCGACGGTCTGGCAGCAAGTGATCCATCGGAACCGATGGCACGCTTACTGCGCCCGGCCGTCGGTACTGCGCGTAATTGGTTCTGATTTCCCCCGGGTGAGGTCAGCTTCATCAGCGGCTCATCGGCGCTCGGTGCGTCCGGTTTGATCTCGATGATCAGGTTGGAGCTGTCGCGGCAGATGAGATTAATGTGTAACGATGGGTTCTGGCGCTGGACCAACGGCCTCCAAGCGGACAGTGGGCGACCGTCTTCTGAGCACTGCTTATAGCATAGCCCGATGCTCTGCAGCCGTCGTCGGAGACGGAGGAGACCGGGAGTGTCCATAATGACGGGGCGCACGCATTGTCCAGCCGAGTGTAACCACAGCCCGTGGAAGCGTACAGCAATGAAAATGAGAAAGAAAACAACACAATGAACCGGTAAATCACGAGATTCGAGCCGGCGATTTCCATGATGCGACCGTTTTTCCCGCTGGTCAGAAAATTTCCCCCCACATCGTTCGAGTTGGCGCGTGGCTCACCTTGACCGCCGGTACGCCGGCGGGCAGTTCCGACTCCCGGTGCCCCGGCCCACCGTCGTCCGCGTCGGCCATGCACGCGGCCGTACACGCCCCGATCCGGTACAGCTCCTGGTCCTCGCGCTCATTGTGCAGCAGCAGCTTGTCGCAGTTGATATTGTTCGAGAAGAAGATGGTGATGCACAGGACCTGCACGTACTTTAAAACGATCACGTGCATATTGACGGCGCAATCTGGTCACTGTGTGCGAGTGATGAAGTTTTTTTTCTCTGTCTGTCTCTCTTGCTGTTTCGCTCCGGCAAACGGATTAGCGGTTCAGTCGCCCTGCGCCCGGTGGCGGAATCGGGCACCGATAGAACGTCCTGTTATCGCAGCGTGTTCCTTGCAGCGGCACCAATCTTGGCACATTGCACGGGTTCTCTTGCTTTGGTCGGTTTGCACCCGTGTGACGCCCGCAGGTAGGCTGTGCGGTTTTGCTAGTTGTTGCGCCGTTTCTGCTGCACGTGACAATCTGCGGAAAAAGGAAGTGATATCTATCAGACGATTGAGTTTGAACCTTAACTGTATTAACCAGTGGAAGATGAAATAAAACACACTGCTTCATTACACAAAAATGAGATTAGTTATATTATAAATACCGTTTGTTTACCTCGATTGCATTTGAATTGGAACGATTTGAAAAGAAATCTTTCAGAGCAACGGTCGAGAGCAACGTGTTTCACAAAACGCCCCCGTTGCTATGGGCAACATACATCGCTGTGACTTGCACGTGTGGCGCCATCTCTTGACAGGAGACGTAACTAACAATATATTTGTGTCTTTTTCACGATAATTAAACCTTTACGGTGTGATTACTTGAAATAGAAAGTCATTAAACACTCTCGGAATGACTTTCGAAATTGCGAACGAGCTATAGAAAGAAAACGAACTAAATTGAAATGTGTTGAAGTAAAAAATTGAAGAAATTTGAAGACATTTGAAAGAAGTAGTATTTGAAAGAAATGCAAAACTCCCAAACTTCCCCTGTTTTTTTTCAGCCATTTCGTTGCATCATTCGAGAAAATACAGTTTTTTCACAAGATGATTAAACCTTCAAAGAGTTATGAATTTGTAGATAATTATTAATCAGTTAAGAGTGATGGACCCTCGAAGAATGATTAATGATCATCAAAGACTCATATGAGTCATTCAAAATGCTTGAATGGATTCAAACGGAAGGTTCATATTGGATGAATATTCTCAAAAAATGTGTGAAACGCGACATTAACTATTAGTAGGAGGACACGGGGCAAATAAAACTAAACCAGCAAGCTTCATTCCAACGATGACGGATTACCGGAATGGCCGTACAGTGAGAGCCCTCGAAATAGACTATATAGCTGCAACCGGCAAACTTTCTTCATCTGTGCGTTCCACAACAGAATCTGAGCGCAATATAACCAAAACCATATGGGTGACTTGAACAATACATTTGCGTTTATCTCATGCGGAAACAATTATTTATTGCGACCATTGTAACATATATAGCAGCTACATAGCGACCGCGTAACGGGAGCAGCAATATGGGAAGCGATTTAAAAGTTACTCCTTGCTGCTCGCGCGTTTAATTTAATTTTAAAAACTTGTACAAGCTTACAATACTAGCTCGGATGAGAACCATTCTGTCATCGAGGTTGCTAATAGTTTCAGGAATCGCTATCCAAAGCATTTCATTGCATGCAGAAATGATAAGGTACCGTCATACGCTTTCCCCAACCGATTTAGGAACTATCGCACATGCCAATAGTGGAGCAATTTTTTCCTCTCCCAGAGCGAATGAAGCGTGTGAAGGAGCCCTCATCCCCCGTACCAGTCGCAGCAATGTTCGTAATTGCATCCAGCGAAAAATATTTATTAGCGTGCATCGTACCTTTAAATTTGTGCGTCTAATTGAGCACGCAGTCATTACATGTCATTATGTAATGACCCGTGTGTACACGGGTGGAAGGCTCTTTACCGCCGGAGGGATAAATGGCGTCCAGGATCGTTTAATTAATACCTCCCGCTCCAGAGTGTGATACGCGCAGGTGACGTTCCTGGTAAGGATATAAACTCTGCACCCGGCACGTGAACGTGACAGAGCAGCATTGGCAGTACCGAAGCCGGCATCATTGCTGCCCCGTTCTACAGCTCATTAGCACGCGGGTATGCGAACGTACATCCTACGGATAATCTTGCGCGATGACACGTTTGCCGAACAGGCGTACGTGCAGTACAACTTTGCCCGTTTGAGGTACGCAGCGCGAAAGAAGCAGCCAGCCTGCTTGGTTGGTAGGTTGATTTCTTCGTGAACACTACACCCCGTCTGCTTCCCTTTCCTTCGCAGCACGCTGGGCATATCGATGCTATCGTCGGAGGTTCCGTTCACGCGGCGGGTGCATTTCTTCGCGCTGGAACTGTTCTTCGTCCTGCAGATCGGTACCATCGTGTGGGATGTCGCGACCGTTCTCGGCGACATCGGCCTGTTCGGGGACAGCATGTGCATCCTGGCTGGGCTGTTGCTCACGCTGGTCAAGAAGTGGCACTGCGTGGCGAACGTGGACGAGCTGAGCGAGTGCATCGAACAGCTGCAGGCGTACCACGTGCACTATCTGCAGCAGGGCGAACGGTTCGTGCGCCGGATGCGGACCCAGAATCTGCACGAGCGGTTGCTGCAGGACGGGTCGAAACTGATCGCCATGGTGTTCGGTAGCTGTCTTATCGCGATCGTAAGTACACAAGACACGAGAAGTGTGCACCTGAGAAGAGATCCCCATTTTGTGTCTAGCCTAAGTAATGTGTATTCCCGCTAGTTGCAATTGCAGTGCCGATGGTTAAGCAAAATGTCAAAAATAGTTCTCTAAGCATCCACAGACAGGAAAAGATATCTAGGTATCTTTTATCTCGTCATAAAGTACTGCGGTGAAGTGTTCATCGTATGGTTGTCTTACCGACTCTACGTCACTCTGCGTCAGCTGCTGGCATCGTCACATATTTCATTGTTAGGTATTACTAACGCAATTCAACCAGTGCAGGGACGGCTCGTGACTATACTCGAACACATCGTGACACTCACTATGAATCTTTGTCGGGTCGTTAATTAGATTTCCAATTGAGACATCGACATTTTGCAATAAATCCCACATTTTGTGCCATAAGCTGGGATTTCTTTGGAATTGCCCGTATAACGCATGGTACCCGGGCAGCGATTGAACGACGAAGCATTCCTCGAACGCATTCATTACTTTTCATATCTTCCATTATTACATCAAACTGAGCTGAGCTTGAGTTTTACTCATCTATGTTAGATGTCAGCAGAGCCTGTGTATCTGCTACAAATCATGTACATAGTTTAACAACAGAAGGCTTTCTCTCCGTCATCAAAAAGATGTACGATTCCATTGCGATAGATTTTCAACACATTCAATCTGATGGATTGGGAATCAGTTTGTGATATACTTTAAATGCATTTTTGATTACTTTTCAACACCATTCGCACACAAAACCCATTAAATGTATACAAAGCTTTCATACCATAGCAAAGCCACCAGGTGTTTCTTGGAAAGTGTTGATACCCATTACGGTGGAATTGAATATCTCACTGTCGGTTGTTGAAGTACATGATCTGAGGCAACACAACACTGGTATTGCTGTGTAAATCTGTACCATTACGACCTTATTACCCGCTTCGTGCTGTAGGCACTGTTTTCCAACGGCGAATCGCTGATCCTACGCGCGAGCTACCCGTTCAGCACGTCCACCACACTCGGCTACGGTTGCGTGTTTCTCTGCCAAACTTTCCTGATCGTATGGCTACTGTTCAGCATCGTGTCGATCGATTGCGTCGGTGCACAGATACTGAGCCAGATATCGCTACTGTTCTGCCTGTTGCGCATGGAGTTTGAGCTGATCGGAACCGATCTGCCGCTGCCCCTCGAGGGACCGCTGCACGGAGACCAAGCGCTCCGGGCCCGAATCCACGGCATGATAGCGAACCATCAGCGGCTACTTTCGTAAGAATGGTGCTCGTTGGCGACACGAACGTTATCCAAAAATGGGCGGGAGTGAAATTTGGCATCTGTTTTGTTTTTGTTATCTTACGCACCAACCCTACAGCTTCTGCAACCGCGTGAAGCGTCTGTACGAGCCGAGCATAATGGCACAGTTCGTGTGCAGCATGCTCATCATCTGCCTGACCGCGTTCGAGCTGATGTTCGCGAAAGGCGACCCGATGCAGACCATGCGGTTCGGTGCGTACATGCTGACCGGATTCTATCACATCTTCATCTGGAGCTTTTTCGGCCACTGGGTGACACATACGGTAGGTGAAGGTGTGATCCCTCCACGTTGTAGGTGCGAGGGGCTGGATTATGCTTTCCGTTTGTCGCTTTCAGTCCACTAGCATCAGCGATGGCACGACCGGCTGCAACTGGACCGTGCTGGACGATTCGCTCAAGAAGGACCTCCGACTAACGACAATGCGCGCACAGAAGCCCTTCGTCATAGACGTGTACCGGCTGTTCCCGTTGACGTACCAAACGTTCATTGCGGTTCGTGGTTCCCCCCTGGCGGGGTGGCGGAGTTTTTGGTGTTTGATTCTCATGTGTGCTTTTCTCCCGACAGATTCTAAGTCGCTCGTACTCGATATTTACCCTTCTGTGCACCATGATCGACTGATCGATGCTGGCTTGACAACCGACAAACGCAACCGCTTTTTGAGTTTTCTGCACGTTTGTCCCCGTATTATGTGATGTATATATGTTTAAACCGATATTTCCTTCGATAATGGAAAGAGGACAAACAGCTAGATTTATGACATTTTTTCAGATTAGATTCGTTAGGATTTTCAATGAGAAATCAATAGGAAACATTAGCAATGTGATCATGCTGGCGCTTAGATGGTGATATAGCCCCGACTTAGACAAAGTTTAATAGCACCATTGTATCACCATCGCATTCACCGTACATAAACTACTTATACGAGAAATCTTAAAAAATAACACAAACCCAACTTTTGATCTTGTTTTTGAATGATCCAAAAGCGCTGTTTTGCGATAGTAAAATGGACACTTCTCGGACAAGAAATCACAGGAAACCGATGGCAGGTAGGACGTAGCCACACAAAGCAGATTAAAAGACTGGAAAAGCTATTCTATTGTTCACTCGAAGGCATCAATACGGATGTGCATTGCAAAGTCATTTGCATTCAAAGTCTCTGGTTACCCGGGCTAGTTTCAGTGTGCACAAAAAAGCTATTTAAACTATTTTTGATATTTCAGTCTTTACACACATTTTTCAAATTTGATATCGATAACATTCCGTGAATTCAGTGTAATTGAAATCAAAAACACTCTGCTTACTCGGGCAGCCGGTCGTCCGGACAGCGGTAATTCTATTGTTAATAAAATCTTTCAACAATTTTACCTCGAACATGATTTAGATGCATTCATATATCCCGTGTTTGGAATGAATAGAATTACTAGAATTCACTTGGTAAGTGAAATCAGAAACGCGTTGACTACCCGTGGGTGTACCCGGTTGTCTACCGTACGGGAAAGTTGCACGTTATAGCTTCCTCATTTCCAACATTCGTATGGAGGGCTAGGCTGGCTTGCAGGTATTTGAAAAAGGTTCGTATTATAATCAAATGGGCTGCCATATCAGGTGAGGAGTTTTCAAAGTAACAAAGTAAAACTCCATGTGTTGTGTGTTTTAATGGATGAGAATAAAAGCCGTTGAGCCTTGAGCATCGTGCTAATATAAACACTAAATCCGATGCAAAAACTGTCAGCCACCAGTAACATCCTTGTTTACGTTGCGCCCACCCTGTTCCGTCAATGTTTTAGAACATTAGAAGTCTATTTTAAACACTGCCAGGAAATGGGAGTAAGATTAGCGTTGGTGGCTCATACAGTGAGCGTCATAAAACTGGCCACCGGTGACAGCCGTTAACACCAGCGAATGCACCGTGGGACATTGTATCTTTTGGTGTTGTTTAACACTTACGGTCAAATGGACAGAATACTCCTTTGGTGCAAATCATGGTGTCAATTGACACCAGATTTGTCCGTTAGTGTTAACAACAAGAAAACTGCCATCAGATAATAGTAACAATGAGCAACAGTGTTTGGACAACCGTTGTCGCAGCGCGGCCCTTCGACCGGGAAAGTTTCGCCTATAGGACGGTAGAGTCCTGGGCAGGTCACGCGGACTTTGGAGCGTTCGTTACAAAGTTTGTTTTTGTTTTGTGTTGAGATCAACACCGCGTGTCAATGCGCAAAGAGCGATGGGCCGTTCTTTGCAACGTGCAATTGGTGCAGGTGAAAGTTTCGCTGATGAGCAGCAGTTTATTTACAATTTATCCCGAATGGCGCATGTCAACGTCTGAACGGAAGTTTGTGTGTTTGGGCATGATGTTCCTCCTGACTGTAGGTATATACCTGTAGGCAAGGTATTGGATGGAAACATAAAGTAACTGTTGGTGATTGATACGAAAATATCAAGCCCAACGATGGCCATGTTTGAGCACGGAATAAAAACACAAATTGGGTGGCGCTGGCTTTAATACCGCGAATCGTTAATCCGATCAATGGTACGAGCGTCGCTGTGGATTTTGGGTCACGAGCGGGGGTTGGGTTGAAGTTGTGCGTTTCATTGTTGAAAGCCCTCCCTAATGATAAAATGTCCCACGCAATTTAAAGCGTGTCGTTCCGGTAAAGTTACACGGGAACTTGGTGTAAGTAACAGCGTTGTTATGGGCTGCGATGGTTCAAAATAGTGCTCATGTCGTAACAGGTGTAACAGACACGGTTTTTCTACGTTTTGCATGGAAATGAACCCACCTTTTGTTTACTATTGTAGGCTCAGCATAAGGCTCAGATTGTTTCCGGCGGCAATCATGTATGAATGAGATAGTATCTTCTGCACACAAATGTTGCTCTTTATATTTTAATTTCTTATTCCGTCGTCCAATATTTCCATTGCACTTCGTTTAATTTTGTCACGCGTTTTTCTCTTTCTCTCTCTCTCTCTCTATCTCTCTCTCTCTCTCTCTCTCTCACACACACTTTGGGTCATGTTGTAGGATTGCTAGGTTAGTTTGTACCAAGACTAGGATTTGAATTAAATTAGAATTGAAATTTCAGCTTATATAATCGCATTATTTTAAGCTATATAGAGTGACAAAAAATTACGTACATTTGTGGTTTCAGACCGTTTCTCTATTTTTGCATCCGATTGTTTTAACTATTTTATCACTTTGCCTTTGTAAAGATTTAAGAAGGAACGGATAGATGCGAGACGCACAATTGTTTTGATTATTTTTAGGTTCAATTCGGGTTCCAAAACCTGTTTGACAACTTTCAGGCAATGCTATTGTGCAAACTTGTCACATTGTTAAAGATATAGAAAGGAATGTTTCGTAATGTCGTGGAAATCCCCTCCGATAGCGTCACAATTAAATGCAAAACTTGCATTCATGACACGTCACCCCGTGAAGGATGCAATGAAGCCACGGTTTAGCTCAATTACCGTGCCGCCCAGCCGACGGTTGAATGGATCGTTCTGCAACCGCTTCGATTGACGCGCATAAAGGATCAGGTGGCGGAAAAGCAAACTCAGCTGCGAGTGTGATTTCCCGACCTGGCGGAGAACGATACAACGGACGCTCGTTTGCTCCAGTTGCTGCCACGGGTGGGCACAAAATGGGGCAGCTGGGAAGCTCACGGTAATTGGTGCGCTCCAGTCGGAACAGATTTCCACTAGTTTATTTCCGATACAGGCACCTCGTCGCCCTTCACCGATGGGCGACGTCGTCAGCCGCTTCCCGCGGTTCTTTATTGGAGCGTTATTGTTAAGGTGCTATCCTGCGATGCGTCAAAACATCATCCTCAGGATGAACTGTGAGGGCCGTCCGGTGGCCTTCACTCAAAGGTGACAGTGCGGCAGAGACAGCGAGAGCGGAATCTGCATTCATCTGGCTGCAATGGTTCGCAAAGGTAGAGAAGAATATTAAATTTTGATTTGATACTACACGTCCCAAACCAACTTCGCCCGGACCTCTGCAGCCTCTGCGTCTACGGGTTCAGTTTAACTGAAAGCAACGATTTTCAATAACCCACAAGCTCATGAATTTGTTGTACACAGGAGAGAACAAATCGATTCGGAATGCCTTCCTGCCTTGTGCGACGGTGGCTTCGGTTTCTTGGAAAAACTTCAGACAAAACTAAACCTTACACAAAACGCTTTTCCGAATCAGGCATGCTCGAAACATTGCTCAATGTGGCGGAAAGATGCGGACAGATGCAATGTGTTGTTTTTTCTTCATACGGAAGCTATGTTGGAGTCATTTTCACACCGATTACAAGCCCTCATTCACTAAGATCTGGCTTGGTCTGAGGCAGTGCATTTGACAGCCGGCACAGTTCAGGCGCTTTAGTGACTAGTCAAATATGCAAACGTGTTTAAACGTTCTCGTGTGAGAGGCTACTAAAATATTTAGACTGTTGTGCCGTCCGTGTGCGATTTCTGTACTTCTCGATTACGGGGAATCAATCATTCGTTACCATGGGGCATAGTGTAGCCGTCTGTTAATTGTTTTAGTGCAAACTTGTCTAGCGCACTGCCATCGTTACGAGTTTGCCACGAGAGTCACATTTCAGACCCGCTCGGAAGTTACGCCGGAAGGGGGAGATGCTCTACCACATCTCTAATGTATTGGAGCTATGAAGTGTGAAGTGTCGACAGTCACTAAATGGCAGACGCACTCCATTTTCCCGTCAAACGAACCGGATCAAAAAGGCTGGATCCTCCTATGGAGCTTAGTTCATAGGAACTATCTACGCAGAAAGTAACTGCAATTACGCATGGTATTGTATAACATCCTGTCACAACCAACTATTTCAATATTACAATATTAGACAATATTAGACAACTATTAGAATATAAACTCTTTCGCATTAATTTATTGGTAAAATGTACTGCCATATTTGTCGGAATACATAGGAGGTGTTTTAAACCGCCCAGGTATCTACGGTTGCTAAGTAACAAATCCCCGAAAGGTTCTATTCACAGCTAAGCCACATCACAAACACCAAACCGTACCTATTACATTGAATTACTATTAATTAAGGAATTCAACTATTTGACAACCTGCACCTCATTGTTCGCCATAGGTATAAAATAATAAATTAATTCAATCTGCTCAGGAAGTTCAATGAAGGGGAATGACTTGAAGGAGAAAAGGTAATAAATTTATTTAGTTACATCAAACTCGGGTCCTATTTTGGTGTTTAATGCTAATTTTCGAAGTGCCACCACTTCGCTATCCCTTTCACTCGACCATCAAATGGACCTTGGTTGGCAAGGTTTTTTTACTCTTGTTTTTTTTTTTCGGATCAAGAAGCTTCGTATTACTCCAAGCCTAAGGTTGCCTCGTGTTTGACTGTATGTCTGCCTAAGTCGACCGTATTTGGGGACAGACCGCTGGAACGCTTACCTTCGCGAGACTGGTCAACCCGTGTGACCCAGGGATCGCCGGCGCATTCGGCGCGTCCGCCGCGGTGTGGCAGCAGCAACGGCAGGAAAACAACCTCGCGACGCACCGGGATTCATGCACAATGGCTACCTACGATAGCGATGGCTACTGCGACGCGTCTGAACAGCCAGCACACCAGCAGCTAGCAGGCTGTCCGCTCTAGAATTCCAATTCCACCAAAGGTTACACTCAATTTGCGTTTGATTCCTCTACGTGACGGGCGTCGACGGTCCCCGCTTCGGGGCAGAACGTCGATGAGTTTTCGATTTCGATTTGATTATATTAACCCGTCGCCACCAACACGTCCAGCCGGCGTAGATTCCGGGTGCTGCTGCTGCTAGTAGTGGTGGTGGTAGTGTTTAACAATAGTTACGAGATGTCAAACAGTGCCGCAACCCTGGTCGGGACGACTGACGAGGAATGTTAATTACGGGGAGTTTTTGTAATCTCATTAAAGAGTTCGCTTCTTCACCCGACTGCCCGAATTGTAAAGCTCCACTTGGTGGGGTAAAAACACATCTTTTGTAACATCTGTGCACACACAAACACACACCGTACCGTACACAAACACAGATGCACTTATTCACATGTAAGATATTTTTTTTTCCCGGTGCGTGAGATAGATCTGTTTGGGACGCGAAGAAAATGGAGAAAAACATAAACGGTTCAGAACGAGCGCTGCTGCTTAGCACGGTGGAGAACAGAGATCGCACAGAGTCCAGGGGTCGGCAACGGCCAGCTAATTTTATCCGGTAAGCCTACTACGTATCGGAACTGTTTCAAAATTATAAAAACTGTGTAACTGTGTCAATCATCTGACTTTTAACTATTTCATCCATTAAAATCGTCTATTGCTCGTGTAGTATGTGGGCTGTATGTTAACTTTAAAGCTATGGTTATCTCTTCAAAGACGCGTGCAGTGCACACTCTGCGTTTTCTGTTCGCTGCTAATTAGTCCCTGTATGCCAAATTATGTGGTGCTTCGGTGGTTGTTTACGTTGCTCCAGATGCATAGGCGAAACAGGAACGCTTCCAGCACGTGAGTTTTAAAGTTTGTTTACTGTATATTTAACAAACAAAGCCTAATTACGGACTATGAGAGCTTAATTTAGTGGTTCGTTCATTATACACATTTTACACTAGGGAATATGCATTGTATATCCATCCTTAATTCACATTTTGCACTAATAGATACAAGAACATTACAAGCACATTTACGACATTCGAATTGAGAAGAGACATACGATAGAAGAGATAATTTCCTCCAATTTGGTCCATTTGCGTGCAAAAAAGTTTGCCGACCCCTGTCCCAGAGAGAGAAAGATCACACAGCGAAACATCAAACCATCCAGGCCCGAGGTGTCACCGGTGCGTCGTTCGATTCCGATGTGGAACTAATCAATTTATGCATCAATTTACAAGCCCTCGGGCGGCCGGGTTGAGAAATGTGCGATCCCTGTGCGTTCACAGTCGAAGATGGCTGGGTGGGTGCCTGGGGCAGCCACACCACCAGCCCACCACACATACACCGAGGACCGCCGGGAGTTTAGGGTAGTGGATATCACGGATCACGATACACAAACGCACTCGTACTACGCACTTCTTCCACTGGCCGCCACGCGTAATCACGATCGAGGGTGCTCGTGATCGGGTTCCCGCTATATGGCTATCGGAAGTATCGCACGCACGCACACGATCAAATTGCGATTTTCTGCTGCTTTCGTTGGCTCTTCACTGGCAAACACATCCACGAAACACTTTCGACCCGCGGCGACGCGACGTGAAGTAAAAACAAACGGCCTACGTTGATGGTAATTGAGCGCTGTATCGAAACACGCAGCACACAGAACATTTATATGCAACCTCGGCTGCTGCTGCTGCTGCTGCTGCTACTGGAGTGGTCGACGGGAACACACATACTACAGCTCCGAGATGGATGGCGGCGCGTCCGGGAGGTTCGGTTGGAATCTTCACAACACCCGCACACGCTCGATCACCGAAGCCGGCTTGACGAGGCGAGATTGAGTTTGGGTTCTCAATCCGGGCGCGACACAGGAATGGCCGTGCGCGGCGTTTGATGGCGGGTCATTAGCAGCCCAATTTTTCACACCAGCAAAACACACGTGCGTTCGGGCGTAACATACCCGTGTGCGGTTTCGCTTCTCACACCATTATGGTGGCGCGCCACACCAGGTCACACCGCAACAGTCGAATTTTAAGCACCACTACCACATTTAGCCCACGTGTTTAACGACGTCCGGGCGACGGATTCGCTGCTCGCCCTTAACGAGCAGGTCTAGACGGAGTGCCGATGGCTGCTTCCGCCAACGACTACCTGTTGGTATCCGGACAGGAGCACGTGTGCTCCGGACGTGATGTACGTTCCGTTCGCGACTGCTCTGCACACTGACCATTGATAACCGTGATACGGCACCGGCACCGGAGTTCGGCTGGCGCTCGGGTTTCGGGTTCCACTCGGCGGGTGCGTGCCTTCGTGCTGCTTTCCCTGGAAAGGGAAGTTTTGCTGATGGTAATTTCGTAGTTTACCATTCCAACTACTAAACAACACATCCTAGGTTGAGTGTTTTTGTAGCTCGCCGTTGAGAGTATTACCATGGAGACCAGGCAGGACGTACCTTGCGTGGGAGAGACAACACCAGCACTAGTTAGAAAGAAACCTCGTAGATCGGAAATGAAACATCCATCTCACTCGCTCGCTTGGAACCTCCCCGGGAATGGCTTGTATTTTTGAATGAACGTAGAATCTCTCCCACCTGCTTGCCCACCCCGACTGCAGTGGGCTAGGTCATGTTCGGCTTTTCCGGTCGGGATTTTCATTCATGTGGGCTCGGTGTATGAATCGGTGGCAGGCCTGCTATGCTATTATAAGCAATCGAAGTAGAAGGCTCTCCTCGATTGTAAGATGGGAACCATCCGAAACGTGAAACCATTCAAAAGAGCCACGTTTAGTATTACATTTGCGCACCTACATTGTCAGTGGAGACTGCAGGTCTTGTGCAGACGTAAGTGGGAAGTTGCGGTATGTGAATGCAGAGGGCGGACTAAGTAAGCAGAAGCCTTTCTACATTTGCATTTGCATCTACTGGGAGTGAGTGTTCAATGGTGGAGTTTTTTTTAAACGGATCAGAACGAGAGATGGCGAAAGAGTGTTCAGAAGCCATTCATTAGTTCTACCTTCTACCTTTGTGACTTCATGATATGAGAGCTCCAAAGAATAAGACGAGACTTTTATTGATTTATAGTTTCACGAAAAATGTTTCTCTTTCTTTTTCTTCTTAGCTATTTTATGTTGCTCTTCCCAGGAAGCTGCCACTATTTATATGAGTTTGATTTTTAGCATCTTTAGTTTATACTTACTGCAGCGCGATTCGTATGGAATAGATTCTAAAGCATTATTGACTAATGAATGGAACAAAAATGTGGGTTTATATATCACACGACTTCCTGTCAGAAAGTGTTTCAATCAGAAAATGTCTATCTTCCCGAGGGTGAGAATCACAAGAAAGAGATGAAAACTTGAATGTTTTGTCAGCCGGGGGTGGCTTGCACAGAACAAGCTTGAACGGAAGAGTAGCATGCAAGCTTTCTGATCGCGCAACGAGCTTGTATGCAAGCTGTTGCGCGCGAACGAAACGGAGGACGTTTGAAACGGTTTTCCGTTAATCATATTTTTGTCTATTTATATACTTATATTCTACTTTTATATACTTTTATTAAGGATTTGCCATACGACTAACGAAAACCGTTTCTTTTTCCATCATTTGTAGTTTTCTCTTTCTCTTCCATACTCGAAGCCTGTGAGTTTATATGATGGAGCATAGATAGGGCGTCCATCGAACTAATCATCAGCCTTTGTAAATAAAAACACTGTACCATCTGTGCTCTATTAGCGATTAGAAACAGCATGCCACCGGAAGACGGTTTAATACAGAAAAATATTTTACATAAACATAGCCTCGAGATAGTTTAATGATTGCATTGTTGTGATGTAAAACACAGTGATTCCTGTTGGATGCATATGCATGCCTGTACTATCAAGAATCAAAACCCACTTTCCTCTACTCCAGCGTATAGTTGGCACGTTCAGACCAGTTAATGTATCGCGCCATGCAACTGACACTGGCGAAAGATAATGATAGTTTGCAGCTGTGCGCAACAACGCAACTAGGAAGTGAATCACGTTGCCGATCACTAAAACCCAAGAACGCTATCACACGGACTGTGTCGAGTCATTGACATCGGCCACAGCACGCAAACGGTGCAAGCTTCGTGCACTGTCTCAACCAGCGACGAGACTACGATCATACGCGCGGGACGCGAAATGCACCGCGCAATTGCACGAGATGCAGCTTGCCTCAGATCCAACCGGTTTATCGCAATGTGTCAGTAGAACAACACGAACTGCAGTCTAGAAGGCGTCCTTGCTGCGACCAACGATTAATGTCAGCTCAGTTCGGTCGAGCTTGAGGGTGACAGCACGACTGAGAGTAAAGGTACGGAAAATCGTACCTTTTCAGAGTGATGCCAGCCGACGCTGCGAGTTCATCACAATGAACTTGAACTAGACGCCTCTGCCAATACCCCTAACCAGGCTCGTTCCCGTTCACCTTCGCCCGAGATGTGACGGAAGCCGTTCAAAAATGCTTCGAGGCACACGTTTTCACCATTTCCCATTTTTATAAACAACTGAATTAATTGTTTAATTTGGTATTTCGGGCAAATTTGTTCGGGCTTGTTTTTAGCATAGTATCATCTCTCGCACGCTGCATCTTCGGCTTATTATTGTGTGCGGGAAATAAAAACAATGTTGAGACTGTTGCATAGCAGTAGCAGCCGTGGTTAACTCATTGTATATCTTACTCACTGAGTTATAGAAAAAAAGACAGGCTCGTTGTTTAATACCAACAAAGTTTAAAAAACGCTTATAAAACGTGTCTTGTCTGGATAGGTGAGGTATCACATCCGTATGGATGAAATTCCACAGTATGGGTACCACGACGAGTAGGCTTTGAATAACGCACTGTCAAGTCGAACCGGGAAGGTAGCAAGCCTGAACTTGAATAAATTAGAAGCTTATAAGTGTCATCATGGGATGAGTTATCGGGTATTTAGAGGGTCTGTAAAAGTATTTGTGTATCCAATTCACATAGTATCATACCTAAGTACATTGTCTGTCTAGTTCTTTTCTCAGTGGACAACTCCCAGTGACATTATTTTTGTTTCAAAGTTACAAATGAATTAGTAGTACAGGACAGTGTTTAGTGCGCATTGCATACTTTTGGACGCAATATTTTTAATAATAAAAATAATTAAACTGATGAATTATTATACTGAATAATTGTTATAAATATTTATTATTATGATTATTATTATTAATGATATTATTATCAAAAATACTATTAACGATCCAAAATCCCTTAATTTACATTGCTTCCATGAAGTTGCCTCATTGGAAATAATAATAAGCGAATAAGACCTTTTTTAATCCATTGTATTGCATACTTCTGGGCTGATAAAGCAAAGTTACGCAATTCCATTATTCCGCCGGTAATGCTTGAGCAGATTGTTTTGTCCAGTTTCGAATCGTTCAAGAAATGGCACAATGTAATCGGTAAAGGCCAAGCTATGGCCAAGACTATGAAATGCGAGTACGCAACAAGGAGAGCAAGTAATGCATCCAGGCCCTACAAGCAGGCGTGCAAGGCTGGTTTTGCATCGATTTCCGGGTCACTTTTGGACCAGTTGTTCTTGAGCAAAGGACCGTGAGAAAGTGCATTTTGCTGATGCACACACACACACACATTGCCTCCTGCGACGACGGCGATGAGGCATCCCCATCCCTCCCACGTCGAACCAGGCGTTCCGAGTCGGCTCGTTCATTCTGGATCGTATTCTCGACGCCCGACCACCCCGATGGCTTCAAACGAGCACGAACTTCCGACGGCAGCGGACTATCTCGCGTCCGCGTGTGCGCTCTCGCTGTGTGTGTGTGTGTGTGTGTGTGTGCAGCTTCACCCCAAAACAAAGCACTGTACTCGATATTTTTAATCTTCCATTCTACCCCGGGAAACGAAGAGGAAAACCGACGACTAAATCGACTTGTGCCGAAGAATTACAAACGGTGGTGAAATATCGAAAGAACGGGTGGTCAAAACACTCGTAACAGATCCATCGCGAACTGTGTTGACTGTGTTGGTTGAGCCGCGGAAAGGATCCACAGCTTCCCACAATGACGGTTCCGCCGGTGCTGGAGCTCACAGATGAAGAGGAGGGTGAGTATTTGGCGCGAAAATCACAATCCCCGGATCCTGTGCCTCGCAGCGAATGTGAAAAGGAAACTAAACGAGAAGCAATCTGCACACGATTTGGCTCATCACGCTGGTTATGCCACACCAGACAGTGCCGGCCTGTCAAAACTGCTCGAGTTTTCCCAAGCTCGACTCGAGTTTTCCGCCGGCACGGGATTCTGCGCAGCAGTGCGCTCGACATTTTCCTAACCCCAAGTGACAAGTGTGCGCGATTTGTTGTTGTGCTTTTTTGTGTTGGTTCGAACCGGCGGCACATCGTAGCAGGCGGCGCCCGGGGGTTCATCACCGCGAACGTGAGAAATGTGCATTGTTTACATGCGCGCGCTTCGTAGTGTTTTCTGTTCAGAATTGTACGTTTACTTACGATTAGCATCCTGGAACGGGAAGCGTACGGGAGGAGGCGGTTGAGATATTGCATCTAAATCGATTGTATTTGCTAAACAGCTTTAAACATGCACGCTAATCACGCCGGTCTGGATGCAAGGTTCTGAAGTTACGTCCATACGTTAAATAAAACAACAATTACACACCGAATAGCGAGCGTAAGCGATCCGGAACGGGGGTTTGTTTTTGCGCTCCTCGTCGCGGTTCAGCGTGTTTGATGCATATTTAATTGTGAGACGCCCGGATAAATTGTGTCCATGTTTGGTGCACATACAGAAAACTCATCGGAAAAGGGCTGAAACTGGTGTTTGCTCGGTACACTTTGCAGTACGCGCGTTAGGCTTTTTCGAATTCCCGGTAATGATACTGGGCGCGGCCATTGTTAGAGCACGATTACGATGTGTCGAACAGCAGAACAAACTTCGTGCGCAAGTATTGCATCGGTCGCGATAGTTTAATCAGCTGGCAAAACGGTGACTTGCTTGATAGCGTTCGACGATAAGATTAGAGCTGGAGCTCATACGTGGGCAGGGAGATGCCATGGCTCACGTGTCTCCATGGGGGGTTAGTAGGGGCTCAGCCACATTATTACAAACCCGGCGAAGTCGCAAGCAAACAAGCCACGGGATGCCTCCGATCGATTTACGGGGAGCACCACCATATACACTCCATCACTCATGAGGCCGTCGTTATGTAAGCCCGTAGAGATCAACCGTACAGGGAGAGACCGGGCAGGTCAGGCACAATAAATGAACCGGCTATTTTCATGAGTAATGCGAGAGAGGGAAAAAACGCGTACATGCCTTCGCCACCAAGACTTCGCCAAGAGGTTATTGTTCGGAAACAGGATGGGCTCGAACGCGCGCGAAATCAAAATCTCCGTCACGCCTCTGTCCACTTCAGAATCGGATTCTATTGAAGATCGGCACGAAAAACTCGGCAAGAATGGCAACGATTGAAAGTGAGCATGACGAAGGTGATTCGGAAGAGGTTCCTAATGAGCATTTTCGAGCCGAGACGGCAGAATGTTCTTACGAAACCGCGAGATGATTAGAGCCGAAGAGATCATAAGTTTGGAAGATCGAAATAGATTTGAAATAAATTGCTTGGAGGCAGGAGAATCAACCCTTCATAAGTGTAGGGTACCAGCGATGTGTACGAGGATAAGCGAGTAGAACTTGTACAATAGAATCGTCTGTTGAAAAAAAAAAAGTTTCTACTATAACGACAGCTACGAGATTTAATTGTTGTTCTACGGATTCGGACGAACGTTGTGATGGTTCGTTAGTTAGGTTAGTCAGTGACAGAAGGGTATATCAGAATGATCGAGAGTGAAATATGTGAGATCTCCATGACAACGGTAATCGAATACTCCTGATGATCAAATTTAGTGTCCATAAGAATCTAGTAGGTTTGGAAAAGGGTCGCACTGTGTCATTTGCTGTCTGTTGTAATCCACTTACTGGAATTCACCTATATAGCTTTCCATTTTGTAGCATCTATCGTCCGAAATTCTCTAAAGAAGCTTCAGGGCAGTATTGTTACGATATCTTCATTTTGGCACTTTTCTCTCTCATTCTTCCCGCAGAGGCAAAGTACTACTTCACACACCTGTTCGATGCATTGAACAAACCGTGCGATGTCGGCACGGCGGCCGATCTGGAAACACACCTACCGTCCTGGTTCGACGAGGACAAGTTCAAGCGCGGCCAAAAGTTCTACACCGAGAACCGGTTCGGCATACTGCAGGCGAACTTCTGCAGCCTGCTGGTGCTGCTGGCCGATCCGAAGGGGCTGCGCATACTGGAGCACACGGGCAAGTCGAGCACGACGGAGACGGCCCGCAAGCGGTACGTGTCCACGTTCCTGCACATGAGCGACTGGTACGAGTGTGAGCTGGAGCCGGGTTCCAGGTAGGCGTTGCGCTGGGAGTCTCCCAGTTCTAGAGTATTCAATCCAACTTCTCGTTTGCAGATCGTGGAAATCTCTGACGCAGGTGCGTCGCATGCACCTGAGCGCTTCGAACAGCGCCAAGAAGCGTACGCTCGGGTTCATCAGCCAACCGGAGATGGCACTGACCACGTTCGGGTTCATGGGCTTTCCGCTGGTACGGCCGCATCTGCTGGGCATCCGCTACGACAACCGCGATGATCGGGAAGGGTTCGTCCACTTCTGGGCCGTCATCGGCTTTATGCTCGGTGTCGATGACGACTACAACATGTGCCTGCACCGGCTGGAGGTGGTCGAGATGATCTGCTACATGGTGATGCGGTACGTGTTCGTACCGTCGCTGCAGCTCGAGACGCCGCTGCTGCGCCAGATGGTGGGCGCCATCGTGGATGCCTTCACGCCGTACATGCCGTTTGTGTCGTACGAGAGTGTCATGTTTCTGACCCGCCGCTTGGTGGGCATTCCCGGGTACCAGTACTCGGTAGACATGAAGAAGGAGTTTCTCTGCCGACCGATAATAACGCGCGAGGAGCTGGACAAGGTGACGGATTACATGGAGACCCGCGATGGGTACCGGCAGGTGAAGGCAATGTACCGGGCGATATTCACCGACAAGCTGCGGCTCTACACGGTGAAGGAGCTGCCGGACGAGATAAATCAGAACTACCTGGAAACGACAGCGGCCGGCATGAACGGGACGTACACGAAGCTCTCCGGTGAGGATGGCGACGATCAGCGACTGAAAGCTGCCGAGCTGCAGCTACGCGAGCTGCTCGGGCTGAAGCATAACCAGCAGCTGATCATCACGGAGGTAGAAGACGAACGCGAGTGGAGCACGTACATGAACGACAGCAAGTTGAAGCAGCTGTCGGCACGCGACCAAACCAACGTTCGCGTGACCGCCCAAACACTCAATCTGTGCTACACCACGATCGGACGCTTCGCAAACGAGACGACACTGTCGTTCATCCTGTACCGAATACGCCGACTGCAGGCAAAGTGAACCGGGGGCAAGAACATGAGCTTAGGAGAGTAAGTACAAAAGACGATTTCAACGAACAGGGACCTAACGGAGAGCAATGAAGATCATAGTTTTAAGATAAGGCGTACAGCAAGTATTTACAAGCCGGCTGGTAGTTTATAGTTGCAGGAGCAGAACGGTTTCGGAACCTCTCGTTCCTCTGATAGGTATAGTTGAAATGGGGATACAGCAATAAAATTGCAAATTCAGATCAGTGTTTATTTGAGCAATAAGTACCTATTTCTATGTAACCGAGTCTAACTAATGAGTCGTATCGTTTCCGAATTGTCATGTACAGTATCTTTGTCCTACTACCTTCACGAACCTCTACAGAAAGTGGCTATCGCACGCACACACGCTCAGCGTTGCCCGTTTCCATGCACTGCCAGAAGATCTCGCCAAAAACGGGTCCGTTCGTGGCTGGGATCGTCCACCATAGCCGGTTGCACATTGATCTCGAGACATTCCAGCCGGAACTCGGCGGAAGGGTTACGTGGAACCTTCTCGATCGGTCGCCACTGCACGCTAACCACGTCCTGCGCCTCCACCGACGGATCGCCGTGCTTGGCGAAGCTGGTCCACAGCGCAACGACGTTGTCCCGCACCCGGCATTCATCACTCGAAGGTGCAAGTTTCGGCAGGAGCTTTGGACTGAGCGGAAAGTGAGAATGAAAACGAAGATGAACATCATGCCAGTTATGGTGGTGCCCGTCTACTCACTTGAACATGTACATCAGATCATCCCCGTGGCATGCGCCCGGCACGGCCGCACTCAGGAACAAACGCTTCAGCAAGCTAAACCGACCGTCGTACGTGAAGCGGTAGTGATAGTGCCGAACATTCGGCTGATACCGGGCGATCCATTCGGCGGCCCGGGCGGAATCCACCGCGAAGATCACGTCCGTCAGAAAGTGCTTCAGCTGCTCGGTGGACCAGCCGGACGGGGGCGCATCGTTGAAGTAGAACTTCAGTATCTGCTCCGTAACGCTCGCGCGTTCGGTGGGACCGAGGTGCCGGAATACCTTGGCCGCCATCCGGTCGGGCAGGTGGCGAATGTCGGCATTGCGTGCCTTGTGCCGCATAATGTACAGCCCGAGGATGCCTTCCGCGTCGTTGCATCCTTCCAGTAGGGGCATTTGGAGTGTGTCGTAGGTTTTAAGCAGCTCTTCTGGTGGCTTCGTTATGATGGAGTGCTCGGAGAGGGTTTGTTCGACGACAGGCAGAAAAATGAAGACTAGATCGGCCTGTTGATCGGCACCTTTTCCAAGGGCTTTGCGTTGATGTTTGGCGAGCTGCTTGGCGGGAACTTGTTGAAGAGTTTCTACAACAAAGTGACGGGATAGGTAGAATAGATTAGTTTTTCTTACAAAAAGGTGCATTTAAAACTAGAACCAAGTATTGCGTCAAGACTACGTCTAAGTCTTCAAGTAGTCTAGTTCAAAGGTATTTTTGGCATTTGTTAACCGATTAAATTTTGTTGTTGATTATTCTGGTTTCATAATCCGTTTAGTTTGTGTCCATACCTCTTGTCTATTCATCTCCCACTTCCCTTATCTATGAATCGTTTGCACGTACATTATTTAAGTCCGAATTCGACAACAAACCTTCTAGATGCCAGGGATCTTCTAATTATTTCGCCTTTAGTGTTATAATAATGAAAATATCGCTATCGCTTATCTCGGTTTTGGTAGTAAATATTTGTACCATAGTTATATCTTAAATATCTTACGGCCGTTTTGTTGATCCTTTACACGTTTAGATCCATGTAGTGATCGAGTGAAAGTGAACGTAAAGTTCAGATTCCAAACAACTCAACGCGTCAAACGTTTGCTTTCATATGCATTTATAACAATACAATGTAACACATTTCCTCGTTCATCTGTCAATTCCACTGTGGAGTTAGTTCTACTAGAAATTTGAACATGTCAAGTGAATTCGATTCAACCTCTTTTTGTGTACGAAACTCAATGTTTTGATGAGTACGTTGGGAGCTATAACCGAAATACCGAAAATTTCACGTTCACTTTCACTCGATGACGGAATGGGCGGTGACACCGATCCCTTGGCAAACACAGAAACCTTTCTGCCCTACCTAGCGCCTCCCGTTGGTTCGTTCCCTCGTATCCGAAGTAGCGTGCGAGATTGAAGGCCATTTCGAGCGGTTCCGCTTGCATGAACGAGCTCGAGCAGACGACGCCACTCTGGCAGATCACGCGGTGGAAGTATTTCCTAGCAGCCCAACCGGCAAGCAGACAATGGGAAAGTGAATTAATTGCAAGCTGGCCCGCCGTCGAGAAAACTGCTCACGGCATACCTGGAGTTCAGCGAGAGCATGTGCAGATAGGCCGAGAAGCTGCCGGCACTTTCACCGAACAGCGTCACGTTGTGCGGATCGCCACCGAAGCTTGTAATGTTTTCGTTGATCCAACGGAGCGCCATCAGCTGCGGTGAAGAGAAGCGACCAGCGGTTAGATGAGCTTGAGGCAGATTCGTGGTGAAACAGCGTGCGCTACCTGATCTTTAAGTCCAGCGTTTCCCTCGATACCAGCCTCCGGGAGGTAGAGGAACCCGAACGGGCCAAGCCGATAGTTTATCGTGACGACAAGTACGCCCCGCTGGAGGAAGTACTCCGGGTTGTAGAAGAGACTGCTGCCACTTCCACAAGCGAAACCTCCACCGTGCAGAAACACCATCACGGGCAGACCACGGTTCGATTTGTCGTCTCTATCCGGCCCATCCACCGGAAGCTGCGGCGTGTAGACATTCAGATAGAGGCCACGTTCCGAGCCGTACACAAAACCCGAAAAGAAGTCGAGCTGGATCGAATCGGTACGCTCGGCGTAACAGTTGACGATCGGTTTGCGGTACCGTTCGAGAGCAACCGGGGCTTTAAACCGCAGCTTCCCGACCGGAGCCTCCGCGTACGGCACTCCCTTGAAGTAGTAGTACCGGGCGCCATTCGGTAGATTCGCCGCGACGCCACGCAGTTGGCCTTGCCGCACGCTCACGAGTGGGCAGTCGCGTGGAGGACAGAGCCGCACGTGGAGATGGTGCACCAGAAACGCGACGACTCCCCTTCCCAAGCGCACAACGGCCAGCACAAACTGCCACAGGTTATCCCATGCCACCAGCGTCATCGCACCAACACACTTGGCATCGGGAACGCGCACGTCAAACACGATCTTCACTGAGCACCGAACACGTGCCCGCGAAGTTCCAACCAACTGCGATCCGATCAGCTGGCGGATAGTTAGCAAACTAACGGGGCAAACAAAGCCGCTGACCAACTGACTGACTGACCAAACCAGCCGAGAAACGCTGCGGGTCTCGTTTGTTTGTGTTTTGTTTGGCCCCACTAATGGTGGCGCTCCGTTCGGAGTGCGGCGCGCCAGTGTCTCCTAACACGCTCGATTCATTGCTTCGGTTTTAGTTCTCCAATAGGTGTTTGTGTCTGTTAGTACAGCACTCCGAAGGCTATGTTAAGATTCATTGCACCTCAACCTCTCGGTGATTTCCTCGGAGGCACGTTCTTCAAAAGGTATTATATAGTTGTACTAAATCCTGTTCTAAAACGCGCCGAATAAAATAAAATCACAATTACATAAAATTGAATTTGTATACATACTATTTACTCTCCATAACTAATATGACACTAAACCAAATGAGGATATGAATGTCCAAAAACACGTCCACGTGCGAAACGTTGTGAGTACAAGTTTTAGTACAACTGTTTCATTCCATGTTGAACCCCTTGAATATGCCATGTCACAAATTTTGTTTAATTTACAATTTAATATTTCTTTTCTTAAGATATCTACAAAGTCATGAAGTGTCTAGAAAAGTAAAACCTGTTTTAGAACAATTGTGTTTCTAAGAAGACAGCTAAATGTGAAGGGATAAGTCATTAACAAAATATAGTTATTAATAAGGCCCTTCTTTTGCTTGATTTTAAGATGAAAAAGACAACTTTAGTAGTAATAAAGGGAAAGAAAATGAATAAGTCAGTGGAATAGTATTTTGAAGAAAAAATAACAAATAGCTTTGTACTAAAATAGATCTCTGCAGAACTGGAAAGCTCTACATAAACAAAATGCATTATTTATAGGGCAAGCTCACGCAACCCTGAGTTGAGAGGCGCTGGCTTTAACTAGTTTCACCGTCGGATGGAAAGGGGGGGGATCAAACCTACCCTTACCCACACAAATGCACCCGACTCGGACGCCACTGTGACTTGATCGTGTAGTTTTTTTTATATTGTACACCATTCCATCACCGTTGCCGTTGTGTAAGTCGTATGGGGATGTTTTTTCTCCATCGAATTTGACTGATGCTTCATGGGAGAAGACGATACGTTCAATAAACATGTGGAAATACTGTGACCTATAAGTGAGTGTGACTAAAGTTGAAGTTGTGACTTCACTCAACCACGCCATAAACTACAGACAACGGGCACGTGCGTAATTATACGCCGAACCGATCGTCCTCCACCAAAGGGAAACCACAGAAACTAGTTCTCCATACGAACGCACTGAGCAGTGCAGCTGAAACTGCATTTCACGTCTTGAGTAAACGCATCATCGCAGCCTCCAAATTCCCTCGATAATTAAGTCCCAGCCCATCAGCTTCGCAAATATTTGCATCGTATTCAGCCACCACCGGCACTGTTATATCATTTCACACGCTCCGAAGTACGACGTTTATTTGGCACATACATTAGCGCCTGGGTGTTACTACCCAGGACGTGTAAACCATTTAGCAGACTTTACGTCTCCTGAAAGGGGGTTGACATTTCGGGGAGCTTTTTTTGGGTGTGTGTGTGTGTGTGTTGTTTGAGGTGGAAGATCCCACTGTCCCTACAGGTAGTCCGCACGGTACTTCTTCAGCAGACCACGCCACAGCTCTATCCGTCCGGCGCCCGGATTGCGCACCATCCGTGGCGTGGTGTTAATCTCGAGGCAGTCCAGGTTGAAATCGTCCGAATCGCGTGCGATCTTGCGTACCGGTTCCCACCGAACCGGTACCAACGCCTCCGGAACACCGTCGGACGGATGGCCGTGCTTGGCGAAGTTTGTCCAGAGCGCGATCATGATATCTCGCACGCGACACTCCTCACTGGAAGGCGGTAGGGACGGCAGGAACCACGGGCTGTCGGGGTAGGGAAACGCATCGCTTCAGTCAGTGCTTGCACGCGGCGCGGCGGTTTGGACCACTTACTTGAACATGTACATCGTATCGTCTCCGTGGCAGGCACCGCTCACATTCGAAAGCTGAAAGACGCGCTTCAGCATACTGAAGCGTCCGTCGTACGTGAAGCGGTAGTGGTAATGGGGCGCGTTTGGTTGATACTTCGCCAGCCACTCCGCACTGGTGACCGAGTTGGTGATGAACGTGTTATCGGACATCACGTCGCACATCTTGTCGATCGTACGGTCGTCTACCGGGCGATCGCCGAAGTAGAACCGCTGGATCTCGCGTCCAACGGCCGGCCGGTCCAAGTCGGGCGAGCGGCCCAACAGCACCGGCACGAATCGCTCCGGCTCCCGGCCGAACGACTTCCACCGGCGCTCGCCCAAACTTTTCAGCGCCAAAATACCTTCGCCGCTGTTGCAGCCCTCGAGCAGGGGCAGCCGCAGCGTGTCGTAGGTCTTCAGCAGGACCCGTGGGTGCTGGGTGATGATACTGTCGGCCGTCTCGTGCTGCTCCACCACCGGACGGAAGATGAAGATGAGGGCGAGCAGCTTTTCCGCCTCACTGATCGCTTCGTTTTGATGCTTCGCCAGTTCCTTCGCGGACACCTTCTCGAGCGTTTCTGGAAGATGGAGATGATGATTAATGGGCCGCGACAGACACGTACCGTGCGTCCGTGCTTTTTTTGTGAGGTGCACGTTAGCGGTCGTTAGGGAGGCTATTGCCGAAAAGATCGTTAATCACACCACGCGTGCGCGAGGGAGCAAACAACCAACTAAACAGTCGGAGACAAGGTGAAGGTTACACCTTTCGCTGTCATATCGATTGTGATGCGCACAATTAGCTACATTTCGGTTACATACACCTGAAGTAGTGCATGCTTAAGTATGCTTGCAAGAGTACAGCTGTGATCACAAAACAAACATGTTCATTTACTACTTGATTTACTCCTCTGATCCTATCGATTCAAGATCATGTTGCATACGCCTAGACATTATGGTCGGATCATTGGAATATTATCCCTTAGTACATAGTTTAAGTTTTTATTGTTTTTATAAATGAATAGTTTTTATGAATATAGAACATTAGAAAGAGATGGGACGTACAGACAGTCTTTGAAGACATAAGTCAGTCAGTCAGTCAAATAATATCCATAGTCTCAGTATGTGAGTAAGCTTCTGAGACATGGACACAGGCCTGAATCTGACGATTAACACTCCGAGGAAAATGCTCAGGAGGATTCTTGGTACCTCATTCTTGGAAGGAACCTCTAAAACGACGAGCCCCAGGAGCTGTCTTTACTGACTTGAGGCATTGCCAGGTTTCCGGTGGATTAGTCATGTAAGTTGAATGACTCCGAACGACCTTAATAAATAACGTTCGTTTAGACCGTTCACACGGACAGGTCCAGACTGAACTGGATAGACGATAAGTACTGAAGAACTCAACTACGACCACAGCAATCCCTAGCACATGGCATGCTACGATGGAGTTGCCATCAAGTGAAGTGTTTTGGTATGGCACACTTGGATTGCGAAGAAGCTCTTCTGCTCGTATTTAATTGCTTGTTAAGTACGGATTAGTGCGCACGTATGTCCGTGCACTTGTCATTCCATCCTTCCAATACTCACCCAGCACACCCTGATCGCTGTCACCGGTGTACCCGAAGAACCGGGCCAGCTTGCGTGCCTTTTCCTCCGGTTCCACCTGGAAGAACGAGTCCGAAACGGCCACACCGCTCTGACATATCACTCGGTGGATGTACTTCCTACAAAAAATGAACGAAATCAAAACACCTCCAGTACCAAAGGTCAACCGATAACACAGCGCGAGCGATAGCGTACGTTCCGCGCCACAAACGCAAACACACAAATTACTCATCGGGCGCGCGAATCCCCGCGAGGTGCAAATACAAACACACCTACCGCGAGTTCGGTGATAGGTAGTGCAAATACGCCGACATGCTGCCGGCACTTTCTCCAAACAGTGTTACATTATCCGGATTGCCACCGAAACGGGCGATGTTTTCGTTCACCCACTTTAGCGCGAGCAGCTGGTCCGGGGGTAAACAAATAGCGAAACAAAGCCGGTGTTATTAGTTGCGGACGTCCTTTCCCACCCGATCACTTTCGTACCTGATCTTTAAGTCCCGCGTTGCCCGGGATGCCGGCGGACGGAAGATAGAGGAACCCGTGCGGGCCGAGCCGGTAGTTCATCGTAACGACCAGCACATCCTGCTGGAGGAAGTACTCCGGGTTGTAGAAGAAGCTGCTGCCGCTGCCGCTCATGAAGCCGCCGCCGTGGACGTACACCATCACCGGCAGCCGCGGCACTCCCTTGGTCGTGTCGGCCTCCCCGGGCAACCGGGGGCTGAACACGTTCAGGTACAGACACGACTCGGATCCGGAGACGCGCGACGAGAAGAAGTCCTTCTGGATGCCATCGGCCCGCTCCGCGTAACAGTCGATGACGGACTTGCGGAACCGCTCGAGCGGAACCGGCGGTCGGAAGCGTAGCTTCCCGACCGGGGGCTCCGCATACGGGATGCCCTTGAAGTAGTGGTACTGTCCGCCGTTCGGTAGCGTCGCGGTAACACCACGCACCTTGCCCTGCTTCACGGTCACAACGGGGCGCACCGGAGGCGGCCAGAACCGTATCCATCGGTGGTGCGCCACAAACAGCAGCAAACTGTAGGCAATGCGCACGAGAGCCGTCGCGAAATCGCACAACACACGTGCCCTGGTCAGCACCATCGTTTACACCGTACGCCGGGTCTTCTTGCAGTCGAAACGGGGCACCGGGCTCTGTTCCGTGCGCGCGGTAAAGTAGAACTAATCGCGGCAAAATCCGCGACTCGCCTGCGCGCACACGTCCGGGCGAGCGTCGTATCCCCCACATTCAGTTGCGCAACCGGTTGCCCGCTACCGACTATCTTATCACGGGCCGCGTGGAGCACTGCTAGAGCTTCGAGCCGAGCGATTAGCTATCGCCACCCGATCCGACCCGACGGCGTAGTTGTTGTTGTCCGACCCGCGTACTGGTGACGCCGCTCCAATCCACTCTCTAGACACACCGACCAGTGCCGCGGTCCAGAGTCCAACAAGCCAACGCGCTGTGCTGGAACGTCGGTGGGATGAATCAAAATAATTGCTTCGTCAGCCTCAGCTGGATCTCGCGCACGGTGATACGTGAATGCGCGGGCAGTTAAAATTAGATCGGCATCATGCAAGTGCGCTTGAACGAGCGCACGTCACGAGTTTTAGCTCATAAAAAGACACGGGACATGGAGTTTTTTTACCAACAACACATTTACTTGACATTCATCACCTTGAGAGGTAGTTAAGATCTAAAGAGGACGTCTAGTTTTAGTGGAAGAACTTAGAATTAATACTGATCTCCCCAGGAGAAGACTCCGTCACTCCGGTAGCTTCCTCGAACCGTACCCGTACGTCCGGAACAGATCCCTCCAAAACTCGGTTCGTTTCGCAAAGGGATTTGGGATCATCCGCAAGTGTCGATCAATCTGCAGACAGCGCAACGCGAAACCGTCCGCTCCACACGCTCCAACAGCTTCCCACTGTGGCATCCTTCCCTCGGGCGTTGGATCTCCCCGGTGCGCGAAACTACTCCACATCGTCAGGAACGCATCGCGCACGAACGCTTCATCGGCACCGTGCGCCAGCCGCGCGTTCAGCGCCGACCGGAACATGTAGAACACATCATCGCCGTGGCAGACGCCCGGCACGTGAGTCATGTTGAGCAGCTGCTTAGTGTTGCCCAACCGGCCGTCGTGCGTGAAGTAGTAGCAGTAGTGCGCCACACGCGGCTGGTACCGAGCCATCAGCTCGGCCGCGGTCACCGTGGCCGTGATGTACTCGTTATCCGACAGGAGATCCATCAGCGCCGGCAGGGTGTCGCGCCCGATCGGACGGTCTTGGAAGTAGAACTGTTTCACCTTGCGTCCCAACTCGGTCGCACTGGCGTCCGGTGGGAGTTTCAGCATGGGCGGAAGTAGCAGTTCCGGGTGTGCGTTGTACAGGTGGAGTTGCTTACGGGCCTGCACCAGTGCGACCATCCCTTCTCCACTGTTACAGCCAGTGATGATGGGGATGGGTGGATCGAGCTCCGTCTGGAGTGAGTCGATCGGATGCTGAGTGACTATCGCTCCGGGAAGATCACCTTCTACGACGGGCCGGAAGGGAAACTTAAGTTCCTGATGGCGCTCACTGTCGGCCAGTGTTGCCAGCTGGTGTTTGAAAAGTGCTTTCGCTGGTGCCTGAAGCAGAACGGCTGTAAAAAGGAGACGATCGGTTAGAGTGCGTGTTCGAGGGTGAGAGAGGCAAGTTTGTTACCTAAGGCTTCGCTGTCGGAAGAGCCTTCGTATCCCAAACAGTGCGCCAATGTACGCGCCTTATCGGTTGGTTCGACTTGTAGCGCAAAGTCGGAACAGGCGACTCCACTCTGACAGATCACACGGTGGAAGTATTTCCTGCAGCCGGAATAAACCCATTAGTTCGACCTTCTTTCGCGTAGCATCTCTTTCGCACGAAACTCACCTGGATACCGGGGAAAGGTAATGCAGATAGGCCGCCTTAGCACCGGCACTCTCTCCGAACAGCGTGACGTTGCTGGGATCCCCTCCAAACGCGCCAATATTCTGCTGAACCCACCGCAACACCAGCAGCTGGTCTTTCAACCCGGCGTTTCCCGCGATCCCTGCCTCCGGGAAGCTGAGAAATCCGAGCGGACCGAGCCGGTAGTTGAACGTGACGACCACCACCCGGTGCCGCATGAAGTAGACCGGATCGTACAGGAACGCGTCGCCACTGCCGCACATGAAACCACCACCGTGGATCCACACCATGACCGGAAGTCGGTCGGCGTTCGTCCCAGCTGGCAGTTCCGGTGTGTACACGTTAAGGCACAGCCCATCTTCCGTTCCCACCGGCACGCCGAGCAGCTGATCGTACTGCAAACACTTGCTACCCTCCACGAAACACTCCAGCACCGGCCTTTGGAACGACTCCACTGGGACCGGGGGCTGTCAAAACAACAACAACACCACAACAACAAAAACAACAACGTTTCTGCTGTCATCAAAGCAAGCAAGTTTCGCCAACACGCGTTGTTCACTCACCTGAAAGCGTAGCGCACCGACCGGGGGCACGGCGTAGGGAATGCCCTTGAAAGAATGGTAATGTACACCGCCGTCACCGCCCCCACCGCCTGTCACGGTACTCGTCCGTCCGCGCACCTTCCCGGGTGCGATCGTCACGGTGCAGGTCGTTGAAGGTGAGCGAACCGTGAGCCAGGCGCGCCCCAGCCAGCTCTTCGCCAGACCGACGATCAGCCGCAGCACGGCCGCCAGGAAGGGTTGCATTTTCGAGACTGGCAGCTGCGGTTGGGCGTCGCATTCGTTGTTGACCACTTGAACGACACTTCGCTACCCCCTCCCATGAACGACACGAACGGCGTGTGTTTGCGTGTGACAAGCGCTGGAAGCGAAAGTGCTGAGCGCTGGCGTTTCTGCGCTCGAGCGAACGTGGGGCTCGACTGGAGAGAAACTGGTCGCAAAACTTTAGAAGCCTCAGGTCTTCTGCTGCGCGATGCACAAGAGGTGTGCTATAAATGGTGCCAAATCTAAATTGGAATCAGAGGTTTCTATCACTTTTAATCGATTAAGCTGTTGTAAAAACCGAAAGCGTTGAAGGTTTTGTTGCTGCTAGTTTCTTCAAAACCGGATGTTTGAGGTGTTTGTGCGACGGACAGGGTTGGTGTGGATGAATTGAATGTAATCTGAGATACACAGAAGACATATAGTACATCTTATTGAATAACATAAGTTGTATAAACACGAATAGTGTTTTGAGAGCACGTGTTGGCTCCGAGACGACTTCGTTACAAGCTCACATTCAAATAACTGCGATTTTACCATTTTGAGCCTATTTTGGCAAGCTAAACTTAAGTAACTGACAATGTTTTTTTTGTAGATACATTGGTCGACTTACTGTGATTTTCAGTCATAAATCCATGAAAATTAAGAAGCAGTAGTTAAACATAGCAAAAACTCTAATATAGTACTAAAGTACTAAAACCTGTACTAAAACACGCGGAGTACGAATGTGATGCCGAAATCCGAAGTTTTCGAAATCTTCCAAGCGAAAATGAATATTCTAAATATTCAATTTATGTTTCCATTCAATTGGAGGTGTTCAATTGAAAAAAAACGACAGAAAATTCCTACCTCATCGATTAGCCTACAGCTACAGTGTAAAGTCATAAACCATCGTCAACAAACCTGGTTCCAAGTGCAAAAGGAGAAGCAAAACGCACATGATCTGTACCAAGAGGCCTAAAGCAGCGAACGTGACGGGTTTGTTGTACCTCACCGCAAAACCGATAGCAGGCAGATAGCACACACCCAACGTACATAACCTACATTCTACCACTTTATTGACACTTATCACGAAATCACGAAACATCGTCCCCTCCGCACTTACGACAGCGTTCCCCCTAGGGTGAGTCAATCGGCCTCATCTAAACATACAAAACATCCATCAACCGGTGCTGCGCTGCGGTGAAAAGCAACAAAGTGAAAAACCATCCCGCGTCCGTACGTACAGCGCCGGGCGATGGATGTTACAAAACCCCTCTTGCTTTACGACGCACGGGGGTTCGATACTGCTGCCACTACTATCTGCAACAGATAATCGCGCTAGATTTTAACAAAACATTTAAACTGCCTATTAGCCGACCCAAGGAACGGGGAGAACCGGGGTCAAAAAGGATATACGACGGGGGCAAGTACACCCTAAACTTCCCACCGGTACCTGGGCGTGCTGTTGATTAAGGGGTTGCCGTGGCAGAGGGACTTATCGCGTACCGTTTGTACACTTATTTTCGATGGCTTGGCGCTTAGCTTTTATCGTGTGTTCCAAAGATCCCTTTAGGGGGATGACGCGCTCAGGGTTGAGGACAGCGAATGGAACCCATCAGTGTACGAGGCAAGAACGCACTCCTTGCAAGGTGGTGTTTCACTACCGAACCTCAATTTTCCGCGAAACTTCCATCGATAAATCTTCACCGCACCTTTCGATCACCTGCTTATTATTGGGTCATAAATTCGGAGGTGTTTTACGTGGGTCCGCGTCCGCCTTCAGATAGGTACCTAGCGAATGAATGCCCCCTTTTCGGTGGGTACGAGATAGCAGGCGGTGTTATCCAGCGTGTTGTCAAAGGCTCGCAAGGAATCGTTTTACTGCCATTCTTTCCTGCGCTAGGATAATAAAGAAAAACTGTGCCTGTTCTCGCATATCCCGGAAGTCATGTGACAAGCTCGATCGGTAGTGATTCATGTCGTGCAGCCACGAGGAACGGGACGGTCCCCACGCAGCATCAACATCGCGAAACGGGCCCGAATGCGACCATAATGTAAAGTATGCACCCGGCACCCATAGAAGGGCGGCGAGCGTGAAGACGAGCTAGGACTGTTTGATAAGTGACGCATGAAATTCGTAATTGCTCACTCCTAACGACGACTCCCGGGTGGCGTTCTGCGCGAACGACTCTGAACGGTGGCCGGATGCAGGATCTCGCCTCGTGCCTCGTTTCTTTGTAGCTGGCGGCCGCCAAAGGCCAATAATGCGGAGCGAGGGAAAACCGAGCGTATGGTGAGAAAAGAAAAGTTTCTTGTCCGCTCCCGTTCGTCCCGGGACCCGAACGGTTTGATGGATGAAGCAATTAGTGTTGCAAATTCGGTGCACGACAGTAGACGATGATGGACACGAACTGTCAAGATGGGCCGCCGGAGTGCCGGGCTTGGAAGGGCAAGAATATTGTAACGCTGCGGTTGGACGATGTGACAGATGATGAGCGTTTAAGAGCTGGTTTGGGGAGCTGTATTCAAAACTGCCTAGCGTTTATGTTAAAGGACTATATGTGATGTTTATTTTTTATCATAGACTTTGACTTTAGGTATGAAGTATCTGGATGTGTTTGTAAATTAACTTGTAAATAGTTGCAGGTACTACTTCAGCAGGAAACATTTATACATAGAGAAAAAACGCAAATAAAGTGCCTAGTTCTTTGTGTAACATTTATCAATCAGAGGGTCTAAAAACGGAAAGCTATTGTAGCACCTGATAAGTAAGTAAGTAAGTCACTAAGTTAATAAGTTAGTTCGCTCTAAGATTAAAACTGTGGTGTAGTAGTAATTGAATACTTTTTGGTGCCAAATTGCTCAATTAGCCTTGAAGTATGCTATTTGTACGACAAATGCCTTAATTGCACAGCATTTTCGTATTATTTCGTATTATTATTTACACCTTAACATACCGAGACCATAATATTAGGTACAACAACATTACAGAGATTTAAGCGTACACCTTCAAACATTGAGTCACTATGAGTGGAGATACTCAATAACGAGTGAATTATGCCAAAAATTATGCAATCTATTTAAGAAATTACATGAACTTTTCTTGTGCACTGAAAAGCATTACTGTAGTGCAGATTGCATACTTTCCGCCAATAAAAGGAAAATGAAAAAACCTGCTATTAACATAAAATAAATAAATACATAAAAGTTTATGTATTGAAAAAATAAATAGCAAAACACATAAATTTGTCTATCGTAGGCTTATAATGAAAATACGTTTATCAAATTTGCGCCTGTATGTATGCACACGAATTAATTCAACGCTTTATTAGCCAAGCATACATAAGCATAAATGTCGAGGCCTTCAAATGACACTAACTGAACATTTTCTCATTATTTATTATTTTCCTACGCAATATCTCCGATGGTATACCTAGAAACCTGTAAAATTTTCACAAAAATGCATCTCAAATAACCTGAGTAGCAACTGTGGCTGTGACTGTCTGTAAAAACTATAAAAAAAACAACTGCTTAGCGAAATATCGATTGGTATCGATTTGAAAGACGTAACCCAGATTACCATGCTGCGATTTTGCTATCTGTCTATTCTCCTTCAACTTGACGCTACTAAGCCATTTCCAGCACACGATGCACCAACTCCAGACGACTCCTTTCCAGAGCACAGGTCCATTGCACTCTCCCCCTTTCTCTTCAGGGATAATACCTGTCACTAAAATATTTGCCAACTAAAGATCGCATGTGTATGTGTGTGCGCGCTTGAAGCAATATGCCTCAACGAAACGCAGAACGAGTGTACACGTATGCCCCATTTGTGTTCTGTGCCTTCTCGTTCAAATCGTTCGAAAACTAGATATCTTGTAGCTATGTGACTCATTGATTTCTTCCCAGCAGCAGCAACAGCACCACCACTAGCACCAACAGCAGCGAAACAAACACAATAAAAGGATTGCCTGACATTTTAACGACTCCGGTCCGTCGCTCCCGCTCCATTCCAGGTTATGGCATCGCGGGTACGGGAATTGTCGAATAAAAGTGAAATGATGCCGTTTTATTGAGCGCGAAAAATTTACTCCACGGTACAGCGGAGTGGGATCGAATCGTGTGTGGAGCGCGTTCGCTCGCACTCGCCTAAACGAGCAACCTGTTCCAGCAACCATAGTGATGCGCCGCGCTGCGGGCTCCTCCAGCTCCCGGGGATGTGATGGGTCAGGCAGGGTCTAGCAGAAACCGCCAGCGCTACTGGGATGGAAAATGGAAGCACACACACCAACACGCACACAGGACGATTATTGGAAAGGATGCTAGGATGCAGACGGCTGCGGGCAGTAGTAGTAGGCCACGCCTTGTTCGTTGTCATGCACACGCGCTAGAAGAAAGCAGCAGTCAGTTTGGTCGCGCCTGCTCTGGATCATCCTGCGCCTCTAGACACTCGCTCTCTCGCTCACACGCAACCCCACACTCTTCCCACACACTGTCCCGCGTGAATCCCGAGCTCGGGAAAACCCCCCATCGTCCGCCATTACTGTGCGAAAGTCCTTGCCACGTGCCAGAGCAGTGCCGGACCTGTGTGTGTAGTGTCGTCTCGCACTTGCTTGCAGTCGCGCTTTGTCGCGAATCCCTTCGAGCGCGCACGGAAGGGGGGAGGGTGAGCATCGGGACAAAGGGGGAAGGAAAACTCGCGGAAAACCTCATCGAGTGGATGATCCTTCCTGTGGTCGGCCCGCACGGTCCGCGCCGAGCGAGCGGATATCCACTTTACAACGCGGGTCCCAAGGTCCCGCGCGTACCAGATCCGGTGGCATCCGACATTGAAGAGTGCACCGTGCGTTCGAGAGGCTGCGTCGTTACATTCCGCCGGAACGATCCGTGTTACAACTGCGACTTCCCGTCGGCGGCCCCACAGTGCCGAGAGCCGTGGAAAACGCCAAGGCCAAGGTGTTCCGTGAGTGCAATCGAAATAAAACACGTGACGCAAAGTGAATGTGACGCCCGATAAGGGACGGCTCCGTTTGGTGTCTCTGGCGGTGGATCCGTGCATAATTTGTCCCACGGCGGAAACCGAACCGCGATACGGAGGAGTGCAGCATTCGAACCCAACCGTGCCGGAAAACAATCGAAGCAACACGCGGAGGCGCGAATCGTGAACCAGGCGGAAGTGTGCTTCGGTGTTCGGTGGCCTGGTAAAGGGGCTATCTGTTCGAATCGATCTGGTGTCGACTGCGTCGGAGCATCTTGGCGAAACGTTTGTTTATTAATTGGCCAGTTGTTGCACTCGTTCGTTGCGTTCGTTCGATGGCAGCTTTTTTGTGTGTGCCAATTTTCAATAAGAACAAATAGCTAAAACCACGATCGACGATAGTGCATGAAATAGTGTTTGAAACGTCGCAAAAAACACGTTGGTCGATTCTGTAGAGGGTCGTTTAGAGGAACCGGAACAGAAAAAAGAGCAGCAGTACAGTCAGAATATTCAGCATGAAACTGTTTCGATTGTGAACGTTCGATATTGGTTTCCAGTAGTGTTTGTGATAGTGAGTACGATAAACTGGTAGTGGTTACCGAATTCGGTTTATCTCAGTGTTAGTATAAGGTAAGTGGAGATTTTTTGTTTTTTTTTCGAATTTTCAATCCTGAACTCCTTTCAAATGAAGAGTGACTAAAACAATCTAAAATAAAATCGAAATATGGTGGAAGGCGTTCCTGGTGCGTTAAACTTTCAGATTCAGATCGATATTCTGAAATTTAATGTTGAAAAAGTTGAAGTTTTTGATAAACTAGTAAAAAAAACTAGAAATTTTAAATAACCATATAATAAAATACATGTAATATACATGAGCCTCGTTTAACCCTCTCGCTGGATTGCTTACACACCTGCAAACTATTATTTATGCCGTATTCAATTTTCCGCTGCATCTTTCTGGCCCGAACTCACGCTCCGACGGCACGGGTCAGACAGGGAAACCTCATTTCTTACAGCATAAATATATTCTCCATAAATTAAACGCCCTGAAACGGAACGTCATGTTCCTCCGACAGTAGCAGCAAGCATAATCATGTTGTCCGCCAGTGGGACGGACGATTGTATTTCAAATATGTTGATTAAAAACTCGGCCCGGTTGGGTTGTGTTTTATTCATTTCGGTGATTGTTTTACACCGACAGGTTTCGCGGCATTTGAGTTGTTATTTATGAAAATTTTAAATAGGTGAAAATTGTTGTTTGTTTTGTTGTTTACAAACTACCTTCAATGGTGTCGATAACGTTGGGCTAACGTCTCAAGTAATCACCGGAACGATCAGGTTTGCAACATTTGAAGGTTGATTTAAGGGGTCAGTAGTCTAGAGAAAGTATACCTAAAATTGTAGTTTTTCTATGATATTTTCTATGAAATTTAAAATGATACACCAAAAGGTGACATATTTGATTTGTTCAAGTGATTGCTTTCAAATTCTACGAAAAGATTTCAATTACACTTGTTATTATCCATTAATTGCTTATGCTTTGCTTTATTTATGATATTTTGCTGATATTTTGCCAAATTTAGTTAGTTTAGTTCAGATTAATTTAGTTCGTTCCGCTAATTTGGCTCCTTATAAGCTTGAAAACTTTCTAAACAACTTAAAAAAATGAAATTCTCAACTTGAAATTGCCTTAGTTATTGAATGATTTATTACTTTCATGAACCGGCCCAGTCATAAGTCGATTTTGTTGTTTTAATTTTTTCATTTCGATATTTTTTGTTCCATAAATTGCACCCTGAAACGATTAAAAAAACAAAGCTAATTAAAATAAGATGCAAAATAGATAGGAGCACAAAAGCACACATTAAAATATAAACAAAATGATAATAGAGTAATGAGATTGATAAATAAAATAAGCTAGACGATAGAAATAGACAAAGCAATCAAAAGTAGAACAAAGCAATCAACATACGATGCATAACGGCTCGAGTATTGCTGTAACTGTCTTGAAATGCTACACAATTATCAACCATTTCGTTCCTCACTAGAGTTGCAAAAAAGCACGCATCCATCAATCAACATTTGCGGTTTATGATTGATTGCCCAATTTTTAACTCAATCGATCGCACCAAATCGGAAGCGGTTGCAAAATTGCAGGCCCCTTCTGTCGCGATCTCCGCGCGCGTTTCGCGCACACCGCACACGATCACGGGGCCCGTGCACCGTGTGTGTTTGTTTTGTGTGTGGTTTGTGTGATAAGCGAACGCACAAGGCAAACGCCCGCGGGAGCAGAAGCGCGGCGCTTTTGGTGCTTGAAAATTCGATTTATGTCCGGCACCGGAAGCACTCAATTGTGCAGCAAAACAGCTGCAGCGCAAACCTGCTGGCCCCAAAACCCGCGGCGGTGGTGAAGGTCGGTGTTGGTGTTTGTCCAAAGTCCGGACCGGGTTGTGTTTTGTTTGCATTGTGTTTTATTTTTCGTTGCTATCAGTGTGTGCGGAATCCCTGCGTTAAAGTCGTGTGCGCGGGTGTGTTTTGTCCGGACGGCGCACTTGTTGAGGGGGCGGCATTATGTTTGACTGGATGTTTTTTTTTTCTTCTCCCTGTTATGTTGCTATTGTTGTGGAGTGCCATCTCCAGCCAGTTGAAGCTGCATTGTAAAAGGGCAGTCGTACCGCGACCCGCTAACCGGCAAGTGAATGTGCTGTGCGCGAAGTGATCGAAAGAGGCGAAATAGGTGTTTAAAAATGGTTTTGTGACGACTATTCTGTGCAGTTGTTGTAACCAAAGGCATTGTGAAATATGCAGCGTATTAGCATCAATCGTGATAAACGGCATTCAAATGAGATCGTCCCCTGCTTGAACCAGATTAAACCCACTAATCATGAGGTAAATAGAAGCAGTTCCATCATTCTAATGTGATGAGATTTCAAATTTATTGTATCAGCCAGAAAGTATGCAATCTCTAAGATTACCTTTTATCAAAGCAAGCAAGTCAAGCAATTTGTCCAGTCTTAAACGGTTGTGAAGTTATAAGATGTGATTTTATGAACATATTAGATAAAAAAAAAAAAGTAAATCGCTTTCTAGTAAGACATTAAACTGTTAAGATGTTAAGATATTAAGATATTAAACTGTTAAAAAAACGATAATAAAGAGTCCCCGGAGTGTTGATATTGTTCATATTGCATACTTTATGGTGCAAGATTGATCAATACGCCAATACGCGCAGAACGTATGCAATCTGCGAAGTAAAACGGTTTACTGAGGCTTGCCGAAAAAATGACAATTAAATCGTTAATTGAGAGTTCATAAGCCGGTAGTAACTGCTCATTGCATACATTTTGGCGCAACATTGCTCAATTGCCCCAATGTTAGGTCTCTACATAGACAAGCGCTCCATTAACGCATTATTAACGCATTAATCACACTATTTTATTAAAGCTTACCATCTGAGGTATCATTTTTATATGTCTGATGTACATATTTCTTCGGAAATGCTTCTTTAAAATGTAACAATGTCCATGAAGCTTTCTTACATATTTTGCTCAGTAACAGTGAGTTCAAAACGACTTCTGATTTCAATTTGTTAATATACGAAACTCCTCATTCTCAAATCAAAAAGCTCATACCAGTCCAATGTTACGGAAGTGTGCCTGAGAGCAGACCAGTCACAGTAATGAACTGGAACAAGCAACTGGCACTGCTGTGATCCAGCATGCCAGCACTCCACTGTGGACTCTCGTTTCACAAAAGCTCCACCAAACAACGGCACTGTTTATCAGCAAACCAATGCCCTCCCACCGCTAAGCACCAGCGTAAATTACCTTTATAGTTAATTAAATTTACCCCATCATTGCCCGTGCGCGTTGCGCCATAATGGCTTGGTGGCGCCATTTTGATCCTTGATGGTTCCCATTTGATAGCCGCCGTGCACGGCCAACAATGTCCGTGCGCACAATTGAAGCGGATTTATCTTCGCATTACAACCGACAAGCAACGATTGTGACGCAGCCGGCACATCCTCCCGAAATGTCCTGCCACCCTGCTCATCATCCCCGGCCCCACAGTCCGCTTTACGATCCACCGTGAAGTCCACCCGCGGGGAGTTTATCTGGCCGGCGCTAATCGCCATCACCAACGGTGCACCGGGCGAATTTCGCAAATTTCCAATTCATTTGCTTCCATGCCGGTTGCTTCGTTTGCGAGCGTTGCACACGCACATCCGCGCCGGTGGCCGGCGTGGGTGTGTCGGAAGCCGGCGTGCATACATTTTCCTTTCATGATCATTAAATGAAAACCGGCCCGTTCAACCGAGTCCCGGAACAGTGGGGTTCCCCTCCGCGAAAGCGGCAACCCTGAAACGCTCAATGGATCGAGTCCACTTCCTCGAGAAGGTGGAGCAGGATGCGTCCGGAGATACCGGAGGAAGAAACTCGTGCTCGTCCGAGAGCGGGAGAGCGAGAGAGAGAGAGTGAGCTGGGACACCAACCAACCAACACAAAGAAGCCGTGCGCCATTGGAAGGCGAATCGAGTCAAGCGTGGCGTGAGGAGATTTATGCACGTAAATCAAACTTTCCGCTTCCGGTGGTATTTTGAATATTCATGATAGTGATGAGCGCTAGGGACCGCTCGGCCTCAGGAGGGGACGAAGGATAACGAGACACGCGACAAGTAGCAGGACACGGTAGGCTTCTCTGCTCGGTACCCCGAAGTACTTGTTGGTGGGCGCTGGCGGCCGTAACGCGGCAGATGGGCATATATCATTGTCCTAACTGAGGACCAGTGCCGTCTGAATGCTTTATCGTGATGTTTATCTCAAATGATCGTCCAATGGGCACGTGCATTTATAATCGTTATTTGTAGCATCAGCTTAAAGTGCTACGGTTTGGGTCACATTTCAGTGCTTTAAAGCATTCCAAAGATTCCAAAGTTCTGCACTCCAAAAAACATCTCAATACTTTCAAGATCAGTATCTACGGACACCACCACCACCATGTATCAATCGCATCCGCTAGAACTGACCCCATTTCTTTCCGCCGTCTACCTTCAACTCAACTCAGGGTCAAGCGGAAGTACGGCGGCAAAATGTACGAATCCTCCTGCTCGTACCAGACGGCACTGGATCTGAAGCGCGGCGCGTCGCCGCTTGTAACGCACCAGGTAAAGTCGGAGGACTGTCTCGGCCTGACGCAGTGCACCGACTGGGGCTCGTACCGCTTCCACCAGTCGACGTTCGAGCAGCTGAAGCAAAGTGTGGAGAAGGCTAAGGCCGCCCTGCAGGACCGAACCTCCTTTCTCGGTAGCTCCAGTGCATTCAGGTAAGGGGCCTGCAATCGCGTTTGCTTCCTGCAGTTTGTATTCTAACTCAACTGCTTTCCTCACTTCCAGTGACATCTACTCATCGCCTCGGCTGACGGAATCGCTCGAAAACGTCATCTCCCACAGCACCGGGAACACTAACAACAATGGCCCGCCCGGCAGCAGTAACCCGGTCAGCAATGGAACCGGCGAGAGCAACCCTGCCAATAGTAACGCCACCAGTAACGCCGGTAACGCAGGCAGTGCACTAAACGTCAGTGGTGCGAATAACGCGGCTAGTAGTGCAGGCGCGAGCTCGAATGCTAACAGCGGTGGCGGCGCTGGAACGGGTGGTTCTGCCGGTGCCGGTGGAGGAGGTGGTGGAGGTGGAGCTGGTGGAGGGGGGAGTAGTATCAGCGTGATAAACGCCACCTCGCTCGTGTCACCGTCGAATCTGCTGGGCAATGGGCTGTCGAGCCAGCGGCACCGCAGTGATCTGCTCGGTGCGGCTAACCTCAATCTGGTTTCGTCGACGCAGTCACCTACCACCACCTCGACACCGTCGTCCATTCTGTCCCAGAATTTGGAGTCGCCGGTGGACGTCAAATCGCGGCAAGGTAAGTGGAAAGTTTTATGAAGTCTGCTGTTGCTACTCAGTGTGATAAACAAATAGCTGTCAAATCTGGCTGATTTTTGGATTGTTGGATCTTAGAGAAACGATTAGTACTGAACATGGTTGCAATACATTTTATAAGGAGGAGAACTCACTCTACTTCTGTTATTCCAATACGACATAATCCAATGAAAAAATTATAGTATTACTAAGATTGCTAACGCAAAGGTGTATCAAGGCGGAAAATGTTCGTTTTTGTCTGACAAACCTCTCTAGATCATCTCCATGCAGCTCCATAAGTTTATTTCAGTCGTTTGTCGTTTACGACTTATTCTAGAGCAGGCCCAATGCCTGCTTTTGTCAATTGTCAACAGTTCAATACCTGTTCCACTCCGATTTCTTGTCAAAGGCTGCCTACATGCCTGCCAGGTGTAACTGACAGCTTTCAGGAATGGTTGCGCTTAAGTTGCGTTCAGTATTGGAGACGCAGTAACATAATTTGCGATATATTGTTATTATTATCAAATACCACTCTAAGCCGTACGCTATGTACACTGAAATCTAGACTCAGAAATTTGGATGGCCATGGTGGATGGTGGATCATGATGATGATGCTGGCAGGAAACGCTACCAGCCTCCGGATCGGGATGCAATCAACCGTGACGAGCGTTCCGGTGTCAGACTCCTCCTTGTAATTTTACGTTTCCTTCGGCATGCCGCTGCACTGGAAATCGTTGCGACTCAATGCGCATGTTTCCTGACAAGCAGAAATGGTGGTAGCCATTACGCTAGGATATCCTGAATTCGTTTCGTTTTCCGATTAACAAATAGATTAACAAAGCAAACAAACGTTCCCGCGCTCCTGTCAGCGGGACCGTGAAGTGGGCGAACGATAATCTATATCTCGTGGTTTTTCTTTATCGACCGCATCAAACTAACCGTACACTAAACGCTCCGCAAACAGCGCGACTACCCGCTCCGTGTATGTGTCACCGATAATCCTGTGTAAACATATCTCCCCACGCCGGTAGGAAAACAAAAACTCCCGAAACACATGTACCTTCACGCCAATTAAACAATTTGATAGGCTACACCCTATCAATTACCCGGAGCCCTGCTTTCGGGAGGTTTCGTTTGCGCAGACGACGCAACAAACAAATCGGCCGGCTTTCTTATCACCACGCACACGTGCATACGTTACAGTCGGCAATTCAGCGGACAAACGCAGCAGCCATCGATAAACACATCTAAACACGGCCCTATTAACAGTCGGCTTATGGAAAGCGAGGACTCTCCCTATACTCTCCCTTTTCGCGCGCCCTGGTGCTGGTGGAAAAACGGGGCAGTTTTCTCGCACCCGCCACCATCAACCCCCTTTGCAGAACAACAATAAAAATTGCCACCAGCGCCGCCTTTCGCCTGTCAGGAAAAAAGAGGCGACGGCCAGGCCAGGAGTAGCACAACTTCCGCCGATGATGGCCTTTTGTCTGGCTGGCTTAGGGTTGTCCTTTTACGGCGCAACGTGACGGGGAGGTGTGGTAGCGCACGAGGCCTTTTTACTGTTACGCTAACTCGGTGTGTTTGTTTCCTCGGTGGGGTGTAAAGTGAGAGGGGCGAAGCTCGGGCAGTTTGGAGGAGAATACCAAAAAAAATCCCCCAAAATAAAGCAAACACTGTTTGGTCATCAATTTTTCTCACTTTTACTTTCACCTCTATCGTCGGTTCCCACTACTTCGTCGAGTCCTACTTCGACCAACACCGATACAGCTCCCGGAGCTGTTGGGTGATGCTCCCTGTGGTTCCTTTATTTGCGCCGATACTGAAATCGATCCAAGCAACCCATGCCCAGCGTACACAAAACAAAAAAGCTTATGTCAGCCTCACCAGGCGCTCCAGCACATGGATGTGTGCATTTCCGGGTTGTTTTTGCGCGCGCGTTTCAGCGGCCACGTGCGTGTCTAGTAGTGCGTAGTTGCTGCCCGGCCGCTTGCCTTTGCCTTTGTCGACTTCGCTCGTAGTGGTCGCGTGCGAAGACCTCGCTTTCGGGTCACGTGTGGTGCCGGTTTGATGCAATTCACACTGATAATTTATGATCTGGTGCACGGGCAGCATTTTTGCGAAGCCCTTTCGACGGAGACGCTCGTTTGAGCGTTACTCAGCCGTGGCGAGAGGTTGGATGATTTGGGCAATTTACTGAGAGCATGATTCTCTACGGAATGTTTTGATCGCACAAAGAGGTTTGGTGGAAGGCGTCCTACGGTTGAAATAGTTTGGCTTAGGGCACTTCCAGGATCTCAATATTTTATAATAGACTTTGCCATAGATGCTAATAATGACTCTATCTATTGAGTTAACTCACTGTCTCTCACTCACTCTCTCAGCATTGGGATTAGAGGTAATAAGTTTAATAAGTCGTTTAATAAGTCGTTTTGTTGGATTGGTTTTTATATAACAGACTTTCAGTTAGTTACTAATAAATGCAGTGCAAGTTTTTCTTACGAATGGCAAGGTATGCAATCCGCAGAACAAAGTCGTAATAAATTTCAGTAATAAATTTACCTATTTATGACTGTTTCAATGATTAACAAATTTATTAACATTATTACCATTTTCTAAAGCATGTTTCTGCAATTTATCTTTTTTAGATATTTTTTCTAGGATCTAAAAAATATGTTAGCAACGCTAGAATAATTTATGAAAATATGTTATTACAGCAAACATTCTTTTAAAAACATACCACTAATACATACAAAGAATAAATATAACGCAAAAGAAAATAATTATGAATAAAATTATTTAAAAACTATGAAGTGCCACTAGTAGCATTCGTGATGTAATTTGCATACATTCGGGCGCATTAAGTAAATTTGAGCCAACAAATATGTATTATACACATCACCAACGCTTCATTGATGAATTGTCAACGTTTTATTTGTCAATTGAATGAGACAATAGGGAACTTAAAATTTGTAATAATTCATACAAATAAATCAATGAAAACGTTGTTAATTTTAGGTAATAAAAAGGCCACTATTTCAAAATTTCAAAAAGTACAGGTAGTCCATAAAGGATGGTCTCCAAATTAAGCATTTCTGAAGTGTTGCTGAACCACGTTTTGGTCATAAACATTTGATAAACCCATTGAAAAGAGTCCTGAGCAAAAATTTCACATAATCGCAGTACATTTATTAATCCATTAGGTATGATTAAGCGAATCGAATCAATCCCGTCAACAGCCCACCCTGCTCATTGCAACTCCAATACCGTTCCCACCCGTAATTTTCCCACCAAAACCACTTCACCGTGGTTCAACCTAGGGCGCATCCGCACCCCGTTTCTTCCACTGTTTCCATAGCCACTGCCGGTGCAGCTGTAAATCATAGTAGAGTGTGCATTACAAATCGAATCGCTACCAGCGGCGCTCACACGACCCGAGTCTGAGTGGATGGGTGTGGCCCAAGGATTTGCAAAACAACATCATTCCGGCCTTTATCCTCGGGCCACGGTTCCCTGTTAGGCACGCTGCTTAAGGACACTCGCCGGGCGTAATTAAGTACGAACCGGGACGAAACGTGCACTTCATTGTCACCGTAGTTGAGCAAACAGAGTGAAAAAAAACTAGAACGGAACTATATTAACCTTGGAAAGGTCGGTTCTACCGTGCGTTGCTAATTGAGAAGCGTGCGGTCTGAAGATTTCCGTCCATTAAGATGTGCTGTATGGAGTAGGCCCTGCCGCTTACTTCCTGGTTGCTATGTAAGAAAAATTGAAATGTACCTCTTCTCCACATTCATGGTCGTTCCACATTGCACTGCTGTCCAAAAACCGAAACCGAAAAGGACACCAAATTTGCATCAGAAAAGGTGCCTATGGCATTGCTTCTTTCCCACACAAAGGAGCGGGATTGATGGCCGAAAATGGAAACATTTCTACCGTGCAGTGGAGAAAGAAGAACATCTCAAGGCAGAACCCCAATTTACAACCAGGCCCCGGCCCCGGCAGGTTGGTCGGAACAAATGAGAAGAAATAGTAAAAAAAGCCACCGTGGTATCGGATGTTGGTAATGAATTTTTATGTCTTCTTCTGTTTTCGAACCTGTCCGCGTGCCTGGCCGTGATTTCGGCACCGGGCAGGAGGAACAGAAAAAAAACGGTCATAAAAGAAGAAATTATTCAAATGCAAAGCACTGCCAAAAGCCCCAGGAGCGGTTCGCAATGATAATAATAGCAGGTAAAGGAAAATTCATTACTCGCGGACCAAACGTGCCCCACACATACACACAGGGAGAAACAGGACAGCTTACATCCGACAGTTTTGCCAAAAAAAAATAAATAAATGCGAAAACAAACAAGCGAACACGGGGACACCCGAAATGTGGGCCCGAACTCTGCACTCATTACTCGCCAAAAGGGCCCGAAATTTGAATACAAAATTTCCATTTCCAGCGCCCGAAACATGCCCGCTCGTTTGTCTCATTTACATTCGCTTTCGATAGCCTTCTTCGATCGCGAGCCGGCGGTTTCGCGTTACAAGCGGGCGGCTTTCTTTTGGGGGAGGGGACATTTCCCGAGGTTTTTTTGTGCATTCATATCCGTCGCTGAGGTCCGGCGGTCGAATTGTTCGGTACAGCCGCACAAATTTAGTGTGACGCTTTGTCATTATGATGTATTTGTGCACTTTTGTGCGCTTTTGTGCTCGCATGATGCTATGGATGTATTACGAAAGCTTGTTTTAGAAAACAACCCATTAAACAGCATTGATAGCTTGTTCCTTGAATGCGATTAACGTACTTTTTTTTTGGCGCAAATTCATTCAATCAGCCCGAACGTATGCAATCTGCATGACAAGCGATTGTTTTAATGCTTCATTTCTCCGATCATAGGAAGCTTGACCCAATGAAGCATGTAAGTTACTCCGCCAATGTTTCTTTCCATTATGCACATATTACCTTGAGGAAATGAAAATAATTTTCCGAAATCTTCCACACTGATAGAACCAGAAGGGGTCATGGCGACTCCCTTCAGGATCAAATATGTATGTCTCTTCAGCTTAAATGGTTGAAAGGAACGAAAAGAGAATATAGAAGTTTTGTTTGATTTTGTTACACGATTGTCTTGTACTTTTCCTTTATCATAACCATAAACAATTCATAAATAAAAAAAACTGTCAAACTGGGAGTCCATTAGGCATCTAGGTGTAAATGAAATAGTCGTGAGTGTCGACTAACTTGTTTTCACTGAAAACATGTCAAAAATGGTCAAAAGAAGTATTGAAATCACTTTTTATTCACTGGGAGGAGCTGCACTTCATCTTTGTATTGGTAAATCTAGTATGACGACATTGGAAAGAACAAGTCAAAACACGCTACATCCTTCACTAAGTAGCCGGACATACTCACTCCCGCGGCAACAAAGCACGCATCGTTACACAACCTTGTCTGCTCGCGTGGATGACAAATGGAGATGCGTAAACATTTTGACAGTTCTCGGTTCGGTTTGATGGCAATGACCGTGCATGTTCATTTATCATGCCGGCTAATCACGGCCAAATGATTGGTTTTTATCATCAATCGTTCGTAAAAGAGCTCCGCCAGTCGTTAGACGGCTAAACGTCACGAGTCGGGAGAGTCCTAATCGATTTGGGGCTTCCAATCGAACCTTGCCGAAAACTCATTTTTCATCGCATCCCAACCGGGAGCTGGTTTCTTGCAAGAGTTCGCCACCATTTTCTCGCACACTTTCACACACAGCGCCTTTTTATCAGGAGCGATTCCACAGTTTACGACCCGAGCCGTTTCGCGCATTCGCACGCCAATAATAAACCGACCAGGCCGGGCGTGGGCCGGAAACGAAGGACCGATTTCGGCCGAAGATCCGTGATTACAACCGTGGGTTTTCTCCGTGGTGTGCGTTTTACGATCTCTCTTCAATCGCACCTTCAGACCTGCAGGCGGAGAAGTAGGTGGGCTTAGATAAGCTTTCGGTCGGGTTTGGTTAGGGTGAGTAGTTATGTTTTGCAAGGATAACGAGCAAGAAACACATCGATACGGATGCGCCTGCTGGTATCGTGGTCCTCCAATCGCAGAGCGCTTGGGTTGTGTTTTCATTCCCCCTGTTTTGCACGCACTTTTCAATATCCTTTGCGTTAACCCTTGAGGGTAACGTCATAATAAGAGATATATTAAGAGAATTGGTTTTACTAACAAAGAGAAGAAAATCCGCGTAAAGGATACAACGCCTGTAAAGCATCTCACATTCCGAGAAGCAAGTCAGTCAACTCCATTTTCTTATCCGTATTTCTCAACCTCATTTTCCACCGAAGTTCCTGTCTCACTCTCTCCTTTCGGGCTCGATTTTCTTCTCCACACACACACAGACACTCTATTATTTTCCGGCTCGCCATAAATCATCTTCTGCTAACAATGATAAATGGATCGCGCCCCATCCTCGGCCCATTCTTCACCACTGCCCATCCGTCGCGCGATTTGACTACGCGACTGGTGCGCCGTTTCGCCTCAGCGCATCGCTTTGAGCGGCCAGGTTCCTACCGACCGATTCCGAACAATCGTTTATCGCCCGCGAGCGGTCGCGGCGGAGGCCTCGGGGTGGCGCCAAACAGCCAACACTTTACACAGTGAGCCAGCGAAATCGTCCCTCCCTCGGGTCGTCTTTTGGCTGTGTTATCAGCGAATTTTGGGGCCCGATTCGAGGTTAGCGTTACTTGCAGAGCTGTGTTTCGTTGAATGCGTTTTATTCATTTTCCTATTTTTCCGGCGTTTTTTTTTTCTTGCTCGATCGAATTCGGTGATGATCCTACTGGAAGTGCTGCTTCATCGCCGGGACCGAAAATTGTAAAGGATTTTTTTGTTGCTCACAAAGCGACAGGGAGCGGAGCGGTGGCTTAATCAGCTAAGTGAGACGGATCAATCGATGCTAATGGGTTTTGTTTGCGTTACTAATGATGCCTATTTGGTTTGTTGTGTGAGAAGTATTTCTATCTAGAAAAACTAGCGAAAAAAGGCATATTGAAACTTTTTCCCTGAAATCGAAGCGATCTATGAAGCCAATTTTAGTTACGCTACTCGACTGGAGATGGCGCTACTCGACCAAAATTGCGTTTTCCTTTACATTCCATTTGCCCCATCGTATAGGAAAATCTGGCTTTGAATTTGGTAAACAATTGTTTAGTTCGTATAGTTGTGAATTAAAATTTGTTCACCAAAGCTTAAAAATTCAGTAAGGAATCGTTCCAAGCTGTAAACACTAATTTTAAATTGAAAATATCATTCAATATCATTCGATTATACACCATGTGTTTATTTTGTTTCATATATTATTTTAAATTACGTAATAGATTCACCAAAGTGAAGTTTTCTTGTTTCTTGTGCAACAGTTTCTCGATTTTACGAACGATTTTTGCAATAAAAAACACAAAACTTTGGATCGGTGAATTGAAAAGTAAAAAAGATAAAACATGATCAAACAATCAAGTGTTTGAGGGGAATATGTTAAGCAAATCTTAAAAATTCAAATGAAACATAAAAAAACGAAAATCTCTGTTATACAAAACTGTTATACAAAATTCATTTCAAGGAACTAACATCGAGATAATCGCTGCCTTGATGTTTTATGGATCAAATATCATATTCTTACGTATATATTACACTAGCAAAATGCTTAAACTCATCTGGAATGTAAAAAAACACATTTAAAATTTCAATTGAATTCAAACGAAATATGAATTGAAAAAAAAATTAAATGTATGCCTATACCTTTTAATATTATCTAAGGTTTTCTCTAAAAATGATAAAAAAACCGATAGTTTATGGAAACAATATAAAAATGTGCATCAAGGATACGATAGAGGAGTACGTTGCTCCTTCCTCCAGATATGTCACACCTAACCAACGGAAATGCGACTATTTAGCACCATCGCCCACCGATGGAAAAAAGGACATTCCCAAACACCCCTACTTCACCAGCCGCCTAATATCCTCACGCATGAAACGAATAATCGCCCTTGTCGGACACCGGTCGGTCGCCGGTTGAATAATTAGTCGCGGTAAAACGCTTCTGACGCTGCTAATATTTACGATTTTCCGCGAAGAAGTGTTAACATAAATATTAATAAAATCGCTTTCGCAAACAGCACGACATGCGGTGGCGGCCGGTCTCTCTGCGTTTTTTTTTGTGTTTGTTTCGTTGTTCCCATTAAATATCCCTTATGTTCCCGTTTAGAGCACGACGCGAAGGGCTCTGCGGAGGGCCTTTATGGCCAGCTTTACAGGTGCTTCTTGTGTCCACGAGGAAAAACCGTGCCGCGGTTCGAAAAGCGTGAAATGAGCGGAAAAAACAAACCCACCCCGCCGTAGGTAGTCCTTGTGTTTCGTTTGGAGAAAAAGCAACCTACAACAAAAAAATAAAACAACACTGGCCTCACTCTTTGGAACCGTGGTGGACGAATTTGTAGTACATTCCCGGTGGCAGCGGTTTCGCTTTTCCCACCCACCAAGGAACGGTTCGCCCATTACCAGACTGGAATTAATTAGTCCAACCGGGACCGTCGTCGTCGACGTCCAGCGAACGATCTTGATGTAGCATCGGCACGACATCGGGCTGTCTTTACGCTGTCCCTACCCGGCCAAAAGGTGGCCTTTTCAATTTCCCCTCCATGTCGGGTTAAATCACTACCCATATCTCAATCCGGTGTACATTATGTTAAAATCCTTCCCTTGCCACACTGTGTGTAGTTGAAAAAGAAAACGGACGAAAGGACAGGATCGTCCATAATTTCCACCCCGCGAAAACCCACCGTAAAGGGTTACAGTTTTCAATTAAATACAAAACGGCACTGCCCGCCGATGGCGCTGATCGGGCCCGGGTTGTTACTCTCATGTGTCGATCATAAATCACACACACTTTCGCGCCGACACACCCACCGTTGGTTGTTTTATTTTTCTTCACAGGGCGAGGGCCCTTTTCGCAGCCCACGTGTGTGAACGGGTTACGCCTCGACACGCGAAGGTATTTAAAATTCATAACGATTAAATATAATTCAATTTTTATCTACCGTAAAAAACTGGTGCGGCTGCAGCTCAGATCCTATCGCACATGATGAAAGGAGGGGTGGGAGAGGGGATACTGAGGGGGTTTGAAAATGTTTAAATCGCTCATCATGATGTTTGATTAATGAACCCTTTCTCTATGGAGTTGGCAGTGGATCGGTGGGCGTATGGATGCAAGATTATTTCTCATGTGAAAAATCTTCCCGCAGAAAATGTTTATTAATAATGCAAATACAGATTCTATATAGCATGTTGTGCATAGTGTGTGTGCGTAATGTTGCTTCGCCATCCCTAAAGTAAACAATTTGCTTGGCAATCGCATTATTATCGTTTGATTAATGTTTTTATTTTCCCTGTTTGAATTCATTCAAACTGCAAATATTATTTTTAAAAAAACTTAAGCCGATTTTTTTTTGTAGTTTGAGTTGTATTTGTAATTATCTGCAAACTAAAATTATCTGCAATTGTTTTGAAATTTTAGGTAATTAATATTTTTCCAGACGAATTTAAACAAAAAAACAATGAATATTCTGAATCAACGATACTCGTTGCGTGAAATATTTCACACCTTGTTTCAATGAAATGTTGCTTCCACTAGCGCACAATAGATGGCAGCACCAGTACAAATGTCTTTGGTGGCAGCAGGTGAAAACATTTTTTAAAATATGGAAATTGTTTTTACAAATGGTTATGCTTGACGGTTGTTAAATTTTTATGAAATTTCGTAAGACTTTATCAATTTTTGCTTATATTTTGATTTTAGTGTAAAATAGAAAACTTTATAAACACAACACCTTGTGATTATTAAGCATTTTACCTTGTTGGAGCAAGGAAGTAATTTTTGTTGTAGTTTTTATTTCTAATTAGATATCATATTTAATTACTGACAGATATTTCTTCCTACTAGCCAGTCAAACTTATGACTCACTTTAAATTGAGCAAACAATACTGCACAATCCACTCTGCTTCCCTCCGTCCATTAGACATTGACCTCAATATGATACTTGTTCGCTTCTGTGCGAAAAACAAAACCTTTTAACTTTAAGCCCGGAAGCGGAAGGTCGTTACTTTCCCACAGTGACTTCCTACATCTGGAGCCCGTCTCCGGGATGGCTCGATAAATCTCGTCCTAGTTTTGGCGGAAAGGTTCGGACCTCACGGGCCATCGACCGAGAACCGATCATCGACCAGTTTCGCGTGTCGTGTCGCAAACCCCCTCCCAAACGGTAAACAATAATTAAAAGTCAATTGTTCGACTGTCCGACCGACCGACCGACCGAGCGGGTGCGGGAGAAAACAACATTAGACCATCCCCTCGGTTGTCCTATTGATTCGTGGCGAGGGGTTCCGCACCGACGGGTATCCCGGGTATCCAGTGCATAATACCTTTGTGCCTCCGAAATTACTGGCACGCTTCGCACAGCGCAGGACCTCGCTTCGCGTGCGTGGCGTACGGTTCGCGGTTCCCACGCCAAAATAACGCAACACTTCAGATCACAATCGCACCCGACAATCGGTGCATTATCTGTGTGCTCGGGTGCCTTTGTTGACGCTGCACCCCACCGTAGGACCTCCGAAGGGTGCGATAAACGATAGGGCACAGTGCATGGTGTGTTATTTATTCTACAGGGATGTTGCAGAAATTAATGTGTCTGATTATTTAAACAAGAAATGTATTTATTACTAAAATCATTTAAACACAGGTTCACATTGTTCAATTAATTTTTCTAATTCGTGATCAACTCTTGGGCTTGGAAGAGCTACAATGTCAACCAAACGGACTTGCACCTGAATGGATTAAAAACTTGAAAACTTGAAAAAATGCCAGAAACATACAAAAATTGAAGGAAAGAATCAAATGTCGCATTAAATAGTTGAGATTCCATTTAAAAAAATCAGAAATGTTTCATCCACCCAGAAAATTGGAAAGTAAGTCAAACAATCAAATAAATCCAACCATTCAAACTACAAAACAGGATTGAAAAATGTTCAAATGGAGCACAAGTCCATGTTCATTCCTTTGTAAAGACCGAATCGATTTATTTTTTTAGTTAAATGACCCGAATGAATCTTTTTCTATCCATCATTATAACAGTGTTTAGAGACTCATAAAGCTTATGATTCAGATTCGAAATTCGCTACATCATCCAACCGACTCTCTATCAACGATTCATGCGAATCGGTTTTTTTTCAACTTTACTGTTCGCACATATTAGCATAAGTCAAATATAAGCATTAAGTTATTTTCATGACAATCCACCCTAGAAATACGGTGCACACTGTACCTCACGCAATACATGACGCGTGCCAAGGTGCATTTCCCCGCTCAACGGGCAAGGACCAACAGGAACAAAAAAAAACAAAAAAAAAACAAATCACGCAATAACTGAGAAGGGGAAGCGGGTTGCGTGTCCTTTCGCCACCCGACTGTCTTTTTCCTCTTTCCCATGGAATCGCTACACAAGGGGGTTTCGCCGTGGCCGTGGACGATTTAATCGCCGCGCTCGCGGTCCCGACGGTCTAGCATCTACTTACCGAAAAGTCGCTCACTAATCGACGGCCGAGGTTCGAAACAATATGTGCCCTGTCCACTGCCATCCCCGACGTTCCCGCGGCCACCGTGAAGTCAATTGTTCGCCGGTGATTGTTAACAACAGACAATTGCATTATGCCACTGTACCGCTGAAGCGAAGCAACTACTTTTCCCTGCTTGCTGCACCCCCGGGAAAACGATTATCACACCGGTCGGGCGTTTAGGAAAAAAGGGGTTAGAGAGTATTCTTCTTGCTCAATTGAAAGTGGTGTTTATTTTTGAAAATCCGAAAATTGTACCTACTGTAAACATGATTAGTGTACGGGGTGCAATCAAAACAAAGCGAGCGCGCGCGTGCGAGAAAGAGAGACAGCAGAGAACTGTCAAATCGGCACGGTGTCAAAATAAAGTGCAAGAGCTACTTGGATGCGAAAAAGCGGGCTCATTTTCGGATCCTTAGCACGGTTGCGGTTCATGGCATTTCTGGTTCTCTACAAGCACCCACACACACATACATTAGGTGGAGTTTATTTGCGCAAGTCGCGTGAGTGTGACGATCGCAATCACGAATGCTTCATTTAGCGCCATGAATGCATGAATATTTACTACTTCTCCCTTGCACGGTGACTCCACCACGAATGGATCCACCGATTGCTCCTAATGTACTCGATTTTACGATTTTTCCACTGTACCGTGTATGTTACAACGGACACTCGGGGCTTCATCCTGCGAAGGAAGCAACAAGCCACAAAAAAAACCCGAAACAAACCCCGTATCGCTCCCGGCCGTATCCGTCGTGGCGTGCAGAAACCGAAAATATGTCACACCGATTCAGCTGAAGCTGCTGCGAGCCTGTTTTCTTTTGCGAGATGGACAACCCGAAACCGGAGGCATAAAGCGGAACGTAAAAGTGGGAGAGAAAAATGGCGCTTCCAAAAATTGCCCCCAACACACATCTCGCCCATGTTTGGAGAAGAAAAATCTGCACACCCCACCCCCCAAAGCCGGGAGAGTGATAAATATTTATATATTTGTTATAAAATCCACCCACCCGGAACTGAACGCACCTAGCCCACTCGTCGCCTCGCCGGGTGGAAAGTGTCACGCATGCATGCAAGCAGGCGGAAAAGCACGTTTGTTTTTCCCCCTGGTGGTGTGGGCGGTTTGCTGGGAGCAAATATAAAAAGTTATTGTTTACGGTGAAGAAAAATGTTGCTGCGAAGTGAGATGTGCTGTTCGTTTTTTTTTATCTCCGTGCTTTTTGCTCATCCCTTCTCGCTACTAATAATCATCATTCATCTGCCGGATCTGGCAGTCTCGCGGCACGAGGCGCATTTTACAATGATTCGGCAGCCTTCCGATAATTTATCTTTTTTTTTGTTGCTGTCCCTGCCCTGCACCTACCTACTTACTTGCTGGTTCACTTTCTCGCACCGACACACACTCCTTTCGAGCCCTCCCAGCGGTCCGGTGTGATGTTTTCTTCTTGTCTCACTTGCGCTCTTCCTCTCTCTCTCTCCATCCATCGTGAAGTGGTGATGTGGAAAATATGTTACTTAATATTTATGATCACCACCGTCGTTGCGCGCTGGGAGGGAAATCGATTTGTGCGTGTGTGTTCGTGTGAGTGGGATTATTATCACCGCGTACGGCGCCCTACGGGGGCCGAGCCGAAAAGTCACTCCGCCGAGGACGTAACCGGACACTTATGAATTATTGTTGCACCGCCGTCGCCGCCGCCGTGTGTCCTCAGGGAGGGGAAAATGGACATTTATCCTGTCTGTCCTCCGCTGCTCACCAGTTGAGCTGCTCATCCCTCGGGAAGCGCTATTAAGTGTGAGAAAAACTATTTTCCAACCAGCGCCCTCCGGTTCGGATTGATTTGTTCGGAATTGTTCTGCTTTTCCACGGCAGTTGCAGCGAAATTTGATCGGGGTTCACGTGCGAAAAGTGAAGCACCCCGAAGTGGTTGAACCGGCGATTGATCGACTTGACTTTAGGTGGTGTTTTTTTCAATCCTCGTTTTTGTATGGAATTTTTGTAAAAATCCATTATTCATTTATTTTATTATATTTTCCTACATTCATATTTGTACTAAAGCATGAATATTTTTAAAAAATAACACTGCAATATAGGATAATTCTCGTTCTTTCGTTAATACAGTCTAATAACTCGAAAATAGAAATGGAATTATTAATAAAAAAAGGACGAAACCAGATCTAAACATGTTTCTTGAAAGTTGTTAACACTTGTTAATAGTTTTTGAAAAAATGTTCTAATACGTGTAATAAGAAAACCTATTGTTTTTTATTCTTAATTATTATCAAATTAAAGATTTTGAAAATCAAAAATCAAACGGCAGAAATGAGGCTTAGTTCAAAGTTCTCATCGCTCATTAATAAAAGCCTGCTTAGTTATCACGATTGAAAGAACGTGAAATTTTGCATTTTGTTGACAGTTTACTACGTGTTCAGCAAACTGTCTTTTTTACTGAGAAGAATTCAAGTGAAAATTTTGAAAAAAGGCTTCAAACCATCTTAATTCATGACAAGTGGAGAAAGTTCAAGTTGAATATAACAAAGCAGTAAGGACGTTTTCAATAATCTATAGTAGAAAGAAATTATTGATGAAGCTCTACTTTATATTCTTAATTATGCTTAGGGAACAATACTGCGAAATTCATATTGAATATTATTAAATATAAACAACTAAATTGGCCCCTCACTTTCACTTCAAATCGACTTCTAACAGCAGTGTTTTTGTTTAGCTTAATCATTTTAGTATTGTTTCTTCCATTTTTTCAAAGCACTCGGTCTACGGTTGACAAAAAAAAGTATGATAGAATGTCTCTTTTATACAAAGTTTCTAATCGAGTCGACTTAACATGGACTTAACACATCATAGCGGGTGAAGTTTCTATCTTTTATCGCACTTTCAATGTCCATAATCTAACCGCAGGCAGATTTGTCACCTTATCCCTATTTAAGTTTAAAGAATGCACAGCGAAGTACATCCCGACCATGACAAAAACAAGTGTTTTGGTAACGCATTTTATCTTTCTAATTTATCGCACCACTGGCCGTGGCATGCGCATGCGAAACGAACGGACCTGCTCCCGGCTGCTGGACGATGTAATTTCCTTCCCTCGGCTTTAATTAAAACTTTCATCTTGTCCACTTTGTTGTCCGCAGCGATTCAATTAGCAGGCGAAAAATAAAACAAAAAAAGCCGCCGTTGAAAGAAGCTTTCATGCTCGTTTGACCCGGTGGTCCGGTGAGTTATGATCGGATTACGACGAAATTATGACATTCTCATGATGGCTTTCCGCCGTTTTCCACATAAGCGATCAGGCGCTTCCAATAGAACAATTCCCACGAGTGCCAGGGATCACTTACTCACACTTGTGTGTGTACGGTTCAAGCCCCTCTGGAGGAGACGGAACGCAAACACCAAACCCCGGGAGGATGATTAATACTCCGAGGCTAAACATTCAAGTGTCATACAGATAATGCACTTCTCACCGCTCGGGTATTCTCACCAGCAGGACATTCCATTATTTTCGCATTATCACTTGTGCGCGGCACCCTCGGCGGCGAAGGCTCACCCTTCACACCGAGGGCGGATGATTTTGGCTCGCCCGAGGACCGGGCCGAAATCTCGGGCGCGTGAAACGGTGACATAATCTTGGTAATGATTTAATTAAAAAATCTCTTCAAAGCGCGCGTTGCGAGAGGGAGGATTTGGTTGGCTGGCGTGTTGTTTTGCTTTTCGGAACCTTCGGAGAATTATTAAAAAAAAAGGAACAACGAGCAAGCAGAAGGAAACAGCGTGCCTTGGAAGCATATTTTCCATGTTGCATTAGTAACAGCGTGGGGCAATAAATTTGCCGGCCCGGGACCGGGTGGACGGCCAATAATCAACTACCATAATTTCGCACGTGGCCTCACGCTGACGTATGAATGACGCAGCGCACGCCGCCCGCCACGTGCGCCAGCACTGGAGCCGAGCCGGCCGATTGTGCATTTCGGTGTGTGTGAGTGAAAATACAATAATCGCAACAACTGTTGTCGAGTGGAACTGTTTTCGGGAGTTGCTCGCGATGTTTATCGCGGCCGGCGTAACCAGCGTCTCGAAACGCTGGGGTCCTGCCCTGTGGTTCTCCGTTTCTCTCCGGTGTGTTTATTTGAGAAGCGTGCAAAATGTGGTGAAGTGGCCACCTAGACGCAGGGATTTGTAGTCTTATTGCGTCGGTAACCGATTGGGTGGGGATTTGTTTGACTGGCTTTCTGTTAATTTGTTTAAAGAGACGATTTAGTTTTAATAAACCCATATTAGAACATTTAAAAATACGAAGGGATAAACGAACCATCGAGAGATGCAAACATATAGACCTGTTAAAATGAGTATCATCTTCTACATAAGTAACGCACATAGGACCCAACAGGTAACAGCCAACAATGTGGCAAATAAAGAGCTAATAGAGCAATAGTAAAGAGTTTTTTTAGAAGAAACACTATTGCACACTTCTTTAGTACAAATTCGCTTCATCAGCCCAAATGTATGCAATCTGCTCGACAGTAGAAAATAGCATTACAGGTCTATTACGCCTGAAAGTAGACTATTGTTAAATATACTGGGAATTTTAAAATGTTTAATTGTTTATGTTATTCTAAGTCTTAATTATATATCTAACTTGCTTAAAATTAACTATCATACTCCACACTACGATATTGATGCATGGTAATAATGATTCTTATATTTCTAGAGCAAGGGTTAGTCTCGTTCAAACCGGAAGGCTTTTCTCAAATGTGAGTTTGTTTTGGGGATAAATATGCAAATATTGAGCAATATTTCAAGGAAACCTTGAAATGATACTGGTTATTCTAACTCTCCAATATCTGAATATTAAACATATTCAAGAGGTTATTACTCAATTATGTCGATAAATCGATAATAATACGTTAGAAAAGCTTTTGCCATTCAGATTGCATACTTTCAGGACGGTTACAAAAACAAGCGCCCAAAACTATGCAATCTGCACCTGACGTGTTGCTTAATTGACAGTTTGTTATTTATTTCCCTCTTGGGTACACAATTATCAATCAGTTTAAGGTTTAATATGCCGCACTAGATAACTTTTAGTACAAATTTTAGTACAAATATTTCACCTAGTTTTCGTTAGTTTATTTGGGAGTTTGGGAGGGAATATCTACATTTAAATGAAAGAAATAAGACCTCTTATTACTTTTAATACGAAAAATTTCCCCTATATTTCACTTCCTCAATAAGATGCTTTCGAAAAATCTCATCAAAATTGTTCACCAAACAAATAATGAAAACGCACCGAAACGTACATTCGTGCGCACGGCTGCACCGTGCACACCGTTTTCCCGTCGGCACTCCAAAGCAGGAGCAACCGAAGAAGAAAACACCGGCTTTCCCACCCGACGGGAAAGGATCTATCAAACCACGGAAAACCACATTTTCCGCCGGAATGTCGTCGCCGGACGTGTAGCTAGCAAGCTGCTAACCGTAGCGAGCGGTGCGCAGAACAAGCAGGATCCACCAATAGTTTCTATCAAAGCTAACCTCACTTATTGGTCAACTATTCCAACAAAAAAAGGACGACTCCCGGAACCGACGGTTTAGAGATCAATTCCCACGAAAGTGCTTTGAAAAAAACGAAGAAAAAAACACGCAGATCTCCGCCTTAAATTAGTTGCGATTGCGACCGGCGGGTTTGCGTTGTAACAGGTTGTCCACCGTGCGGTTGTGACGCTTTATTTTATTCATTTAGGAACCGTCCCCGGGAGCCCGGGAGCCCGATCCGGAAGGAACAGGAAACAGGAGGTCATTCCAGGGTGCTCACCGGAACCAGAAACCGGTAGCTCTCGCTCTCTCTCTCTCTCTCCGTCTCTCGCTCCGGCCAGCGCCACCGGGAAAGCACATCCTGCTGCCGGTTGTTGTTATCTGTCTCCGGTGGTGAAGAGTGTGTCGGCCTCCCGTACCCATCCCGGGGCCGTACGTGGGGGAAATTTTGAAATCGAAAACCTCCGAAAAGGATATTACGTACGTCCGCAACACGCCTTCGCCTTCGTTGCCGCAAAAATGTACTCGGAAGCGTTTGGGTGGGTGCCGCGGGGGACATAAAGGAAGGTAGCAATCATTCCATTCATTCATACATCCATCCGAAAGGATATGTGCAGTTTTTCGGCAGCCCCCGGTTGTCACACGCCGGGACTGTTGCGCATTTCTGGCACCGACTAGTTTTCGGTGTAGTAGTTTTCGGTGTGCGAGCGAGATAGCCTAGTCTCGTTTCCCACACCGTCACCTGTTCGGGTGGGAGTGGGGGATATCGGTCGAGCCGTACCGACCGTAGTGTGTAATGACAAATATCCTTGATGGTCCGGCTGCTTCCTACCCGAAACCCGACCCGACCCGACCCCTGCCGAAGAGCAGGAAGGAAAACGGAAGTGGTTCCAGCATCCGTCTCTTTTCCGCACAATCCATCAAAGCACACACCGCGCGACTCCCTCCTACGGGGCGGAAAAGCCGAGTCCTGTGACGTGCCCTGTGGAAACTACTCCTCGCACACACACATACACACCCATACATCCAAACGTTCCAGGATCCCGCTTGTTTGCGATTGGTGGTTGCTAGGGAAAATTTATAGCTCCGCCTTCGCCGTACCGTGTGCGCTTTGTCTCTCTCGCTCTTTCCTCGCTTTCTCTGCACTACTGCCAGAGCGACAGACAAGCCGTTTACAAGGGCGGATTATCCACTCGAGCGTCATCGAGCGCATTTTCACGCTGATTGAAACCGGTGGAAGCCGACGCGCGCGTGGAAGTAACGACCGCGGGAAGGAAAGTGAAATAGGAAATGGATGACGTTTCGTGTTCGTGTACCGCGTGTGTTTCGCCGTTTCGCTTTCCCCCCCGGGGTTCGCACACCACCGTCCCGATTTCCCAGCCAGCCAACCAGGGGCCAGGGACCAGGGAATCACTTCCGAAGGGGGTTGTTCCGACGCGCCTGATCCGTCCGCAACGATTCCCCGACGCCCGGGACGATGGATTAATACGCCGCACGGAAGGAACCGGAAAGCGACAGGGGAGGGGAAGGATAAGGATTTTTGTTTTATCGTCACCCCCCTCGTCCTTGCACACACTAACACACACGCGTCAGGCACGACCCGCAGCAGGTTCGGTGCCGTCCGGAGCAGGAAAACGCACTTAGTTGTCACCACGCGCTACGACCATACGCAGGCAGCAACTGCTCTCTGTTCTGGCGGTGCTTTTTTGTGCTGCGAGCGGCGGACTTCTTCTTCCGGACGTGTTCTTCTGTCGTGAGTGGGTTGTTGTTGATATTGGTCGCGAACGAAATGCGTGTGTTTGTGTGTATGCGCGTGTGTTTGGGTGAATGTTATGAAGCGATAATACACAGGAAAAAAAGCGCGCGCGCCTACTAAGACCTTGTCGGTCTCTCTCCAAACTTGTGAGGCACCAGTGTGGGCGAGGGCAATAACAACATCCGGCGGCATCGTTTTTGGTGGCGTTTAGTGCAGATTGGAACAGAAAAAGAGAGTGTTTTGGGACATCCGGACACTTGCTGGCATTTGTTGGAATCAGGTGGTCCAATATCTTCCAAAGAACATCCAAGCAAGAGAAACTGTTCCAACAAACTGCTTCGGTTAGTGATAGTGCTCGAGTGTGCCTAGTGAACGTTACAAGTGGTTTGGAGCGTCTAATACTTCCTTTCTCTCGGCTGCGCGAACAATCGATACCAAATTGACTTTCTCCGTGTGCTCCAAAGTGCTCCAAAGTGCATCTAGTCACACACTCGTGCCCTTCCAGCCCATTGGTTCAACTGGTTTTATGCAAATTCGCCCGTGCAACACACGCCTCCAACACACATGCGCCTCGCTAGTTTGTTGTCCGTAATATTTCAATCCTTTTTTTTTGCTGTTTCTTTGCCGAGTGTGTACATGTTATCACCATGCACACCCAACTATCGCGCTGGTCCGTCCGGACCGGATCTTCGGGCCGGATTCTCATCCGGATGCGACGGACAAGTACAAGTATCCCGGCAGCTCCAGTGTACCACTTGGAGGACCAGCAAGAGAGCGAGTGTGGTGGCAACAAAAAAAAACCCCGGGCGGAAGTGTTGCCAGCTATCGGGGGTCTCTCCACTGGCTCCTGTGGACTATGGCCCATCGGTGTGCGGTTGTGTATGTGTATACCCGAGGGAAGCCTGCGCAAAAGAGACGCGCTGTCTGGGTTTTTTCTCTGTTTCTGCTCTCGCGTAAGCCTACACACGCTCCAAACGGCCGTCCGGGACGATGTGTTGTTGCTGCCGCGCCACAACTGGGACCTGTTTTCATCGCTGATATGTCCACTCGCCCACAACCCCACCCACCCCACCAGAGCCCTCAGCGGCCAGGAAATGGAGGTGTCCGGTAACGGTAACCGGCCAGTTCCGTTACGCTTTTCCTGTTCCACTCGGCAGGTTTAGTGGGCCCTCTGCCGAACAGTGGACCTCTGGCCATTTCTCTGGCCACCGCTCGGGCGTTGGGAATGGGAACGAATTTTATTGTTTAATCTTCGGCCCAAAAGAGCGAACCGGCCGACTCCGGGAGGTTTTACAACCGTTTTCCGGAATGGTTTTCGTGTTTGTTTGGTCCTTGGAGCAAGGAAAAAAACGCGACCTGATGCGACAAGTGAACTTTACAAACTCTAAAACAATGTACTGTATAGTGCAAATGAGATGTACTCCCCTGTGAAGTTCATTGGAATTATTGTATAATCACGCCTTCTTTTTTGAGTTTGAATTACTTTACACGAGTTTAGACTTTAGACGAGTCTGAAAACTTATCGAAAAACTTCATTCTAACAGCCTCTTCTTCAATGTTTATCAGTATCTTCATGAAATTGTAAAGAAAATACATGAAAAGTGTGTGAAAGTGTATAACGAAGTGAAGAAATTCAATATTGTGGTATTGAATAACAATCGAAAGATGAAAATGGGAATTGAAAAGTAAAACAAAATTGAAGAAACATCGGAAATCAAAATATTATCACAACATTAAGGCGCGGAACGTGTGCATAAAAGTGAAAATCGAACCGAAACCTCGTTGAACACAGTAACCGTCTGCTCCACTTACTCAAAAGCAGCAGCAAAGTGGCCGCTGTTGCTGTGGCGACGGGATACGCAACCGTCATCGGGCACGGCGAATCTGTTGCCACCGTTGCTGGTGCGATCGGCGGCGGCGGCGGCAGCGGCGTCCTAGACGTCGGTGCTGACGGGCGGGAGAGCGCGTCCAAGATTCGACTGAAAACTGGAAAACCACGGCCGGGCAGCGTCGACGACGGTTGCAAAATTATGATCGATATCAAAAGCTCGCCCGATTATCTGAATCGGTCCTCCGGTGGATCATTCGGTAACTTTTCAATGTTATTTGCTGGTAATTATAACGTATATGAGACAACAACAACACAAACCACACCAAACTATGGAAAGCCATTACATGCGAGATGAAGAAAAACGGTTTCTGAATATGGTTTAGATTTACACATTCTTGATTACCCTCTACTAGTATACTCAAAATCTGTCAAATTTGTTGACGGTTCAGTGTTTGTTTACATTTTTCTTAGTAAACAAATGAAACGGATGATGTGAAAGAAACAGTTTTTTGGTGTAAAACTGTGTAAAAGCTCATGTATCTGAAGTGAAGAAATCACAAGTGTTGGTTCTACTGCTTTTACTTAAAAAAAAACACCAAAAAACCGAAAAGAACAATTTGTTTTCTTTATTGATTGCCATATGTCAAACGGACGGGTTAAAATGGCATTCAGTAGTGTACGCGTAATCGTGTCCAAATAATACAATAACACAAATTTCAAGTAAACTATTGTAATTGATGTATTTAAAACGCTGTAACGCTTTTAACGTACAGTTACGAAACGACATAAAGGCTCATACTCAAATGAAGCAAAGCCTACACTATTTTGCACATCAAAACTAAATTTGAGCAGAATTTATCTGATGAAAAACAATAGGTTCACCAACGAAAAGAAAAATCTGTGTCGTCAAGAAGGTTTTATATTCAACCACAAATTATTTTCAACACTTAACTCCAGTGGAATAGGAATATGTGTTGTCTTTATTTTGTTATGCTTTTGAACGTATTTTGTGCGTCAAAATGAATGTTATTGAAATAGAAAACAATGTTCTCCTTACTTCTTTGTTTACGATTCGTTTCCGTGATTGTTTTGACACTTGCCGTCGGGGTGGTAGTGTTGGTAGCATCGGATTGATTGGATTAATGGTAGAAGTTGTCGTTTACTTCGAGGATCATTGTGGTGGAATAGAACACCCGTTTGATGATGCAGAAAAACTACATGGTTAGAGAAACTTGCAACTGATGTATACTATTGATGTATGAGAAACTGTATGTATTGGAGCTTTGACAGCTCTCAAGTCATGTGAATGTTCAGTCATATTCAAACAACACTTCTCACTTTAAATGAAAGGAAATAATCGATGGAGGCTAATAACGCAGCAGATAAACAATTATGTACTAAAATGCTCACATGTCCTAATTCCGGGTTATCCATTTCCTTGTTTCCGTTGCAGACTCTTCGTACAAATCGTCATGGGGCTCACACAGCTCGACCCAGAGTCAAGGTAAGGTAGCTTCTAGCATAGTTAGTTATTTCTTCCTCACTGAATCCGGCATAAAACTTCGCGGCGCATTTAGACAACCAGCCAGTTCGACGCTAGACGCTGGACAATGTCCACAACACGTTTGCCCCGAGACGTACCAAACTGCAAAGTTACTCGACCGAAAATTTCATTATCTTTCACTGCGCGTCTCGCATTCCGGGATGCTCCTACTTGCTCCTTGCTAGGATCCTACCACCTACCGTGGGTTTGAGGTATTGCACCGCAATACATTGTGTCCCCTGCAGGAACAATCAGTCCGCCAACGTTCCCACCGCAAACCACCCTGGCTGGGGTGTACAATCAAAACTAAACTAATATCTAAAACAAATGTCACGCTCTCGTGCGCGCCTCCCTGCGAACTGCTGCCAAAGTTCAAAGCGAACGAGGTGCCCCCCTAGGGGCACCCGCTCGATGAAGACACCACGTAGCGATAATCTGCCCGGCCCGGGGTGTTCGGAACGCTCTTATCATCACGAAAAAGACACACTTCACAAACAGACACCTCACTCCGTCACTTCGCTCTGGTGCCGGGTGAATAAATCGTCGCGTATCGCCGCGGGTGAAAATTTGCTCACTGAGAAAACTTCACCGGGATGAAAACAAAATGGCTGCTTGGATGTTGCTGCGGGATGACGATGTTTTTATAGTGCAAATTTAAACGTCGTTTCCAAGTTTCACTGGGTTTTGAAGTTAGGCGTTGAGTGTTTGCCAGATTTGATGAGTTTCTTTACAATTTGTCGGCTCTCATATTGGCTTTCCATTGATCTGGTTTTTTGGTACACTATTATTCGGGTTATATTTGAGTTTTACTCGTTTTTTTCATAATTATACCGCTTTATTCTTCAAGTGTTTCAAGTATCGTTCCAAGAGCTTTTTTGTTACTGTGTTTTAACTTTTATGCTAAAACTTCTTATTTTTAGTTAGAATTCACTAGTTTATTTTATTCTATTTGTTTTCCATCATTGTTCTTACGTTTTTTAAATGTATCAATATTGTTTTTATTTCAGTTAACACTTCTTTATATACCTTCTAGATCAAACTTAGTATGATCTACTGGTTTTCAGATTAAACATTAAGTATATTCTACTATTTTTACTTTTTTTAGACAAACGTAAATCAAAATAACCCTTCTTAACACTTTTTTATGCGTTTCCAAAATCGTATTTCCGTTCCAACACTCTCGTTTCGCTAACAGTCTACGTATGATGTACAACTTTCACGCTCATTTACTACAGATCGGCACTGCGATGCGTGCAAATCGACCATCAATAAGCTATTAAAACCCTATTCATCTTCCATTAATTACTAAACATCGAAAACATCTCCTCACACCGGGCCAAACAGACTCTCTGCGCCGTTCGTTAGTCAAATCGGGCATCGCTGTACCTCCTCCCACTGCCACAAGATTGTGGCGCTAAGCCGGTGACGCTTCGCTAACTTTTCATCCCTTTCAAAATTCGGCCACGCTTCGTTTGGCAGGTTCAAACGACACTCCCGGTCCCTGGGATGCCCCGGGGGCATGCTAAACATAGCGTCCGCGCTCTCTCTCTCTCTTCTCTCCTCCCGCCGACTGAAAGGATCGGCGATGGTGTTACAAATTACACCCCGCGGCGTGTTTCCCTGACACAACATTAAAATTAAACTTTCGCGCAAGCAAGCAAGCAAGCGAGCAAGAAGGCGAGAAGCCACCATCTCTGCGCACAGCTTCACAAACCTCCGGGCGGGCCCATTTCGAAGGGGATGCAGGAATCCTCGCCGACCTTACCGTATGTGCGTGTACGTGTTCGACTCTGGCCCGAGGGCAACTTCAGCACGGTGTGTGTGTGTGTCCCCTACTGCTGCTGTTGATCTTTGCCTTTCGTGCACTCCGGAGCGCCTGGAAAATTCAATTTGAGTTTTGATCAAAAAGTGGTTTGGATGATTCGCACTGATTGTAAACAATAAAAGCGCGAACGCTCGGCGCCTCAATCACACTGGCCCCGGAGCGTTCGCTGGAAAGGGCGAACCGGTCGGTGGAAAATGTGATGTCGATGTCCTTTTGGCAGCCAACAGCCGCGTGACCGAAACGTTCTGAAGAATTCGTGACGGGAGGGACGACCAACCGACGAGGATTCGGCATAAAGTGAAGAAATGTTTTTCTTCCGCTCGTGTGATTTCGTATGATTGGCGCATGATTGTGCGGTCGGACAAAAGGTGACGGTGTTAGGAGGGATGTTGATGGTGGTTGTGTGTGTATGTCAATGGAAAAGATGAAAAGCTGTCCGGATAACAAGCATAACATCTATAATCTCTTTGGTGGAAATGCTGTCGCAAAAGCATTTGAGGGAAAATTATCTCTTTTTCATTAAAATGATTGTGTTTTCAATTTAAAATTTCATTATTTTCTTCTTTCTTCGTTGGAACTATAAAATCTCAATGTAAAAATAAGTTCTATAGCTAAAACTAAAAACTACGAAAGTATACTACGATGAATTCTAAAACTTGTACTAAAAACGTGCTAAACCGTTGCCAGCAGTTTAGAAAAAAAGAAAAACCAATAAGAACAAAAACCGTATCTGTACTAAAACTTGTACTAAAAACGATGCAGCCAACCGTGCTAGCAAATTGAGGTGGCTGCAATAAAAAACGAAAAAAGTTACGAAACCTGCCAACAGATGGCGCTACTTTCTCATAGTGACAACTGGATATTTTGTCTCTTATATTTTCATAAATATGTATTTTTTGCCAAGAAATGTAAAGCCAATATTTTTAATATTAATAGTTACGACGCTGTTTAGTTTTGCTTTACAATACTTTTGCTGGGAATTTGCCTAACATTGCTTACCATAGTCTAAATAATGTTCAAAAACTTTATTGTTTTACTTCCATTTTATTATTTTACACTCAGTGATCCAGACTGGCAAATCCCGGATCTGAAAGTTCTGGAATTGGTACTTTGCAATGTTGGTACCTCAACCCGGATATACATAATAGCGAATAATTCCTACAAAATCCGGGAAAATCCACAATTTTACAACCAACTAATCCTACCACGATTAGATAAAATCTCCACACTCCAGCGCCATCCTTCAGATAATAACGACTTCCTTCGCACCATCACAACCCACTCGTTCCAAATGCGCAAAATAATCATCCAAACGGCTGCATAATTCCCGGAACCGAATGCCGACCGTGTTCCCACACTACCCATCCGGGAGTCTCGGCCATCCTGGCGCGCCACAGTAGGAATTGACTTTGACCGACCGAAAGCCCAAACAAGGGCCGGCATCATTCGCACTCGGTTTGACCTTTCGGTGGCGCTCGACAGCGAAATGCGAGTTTCTACGGCTTTTAATTACGGTTTGATGGTCGGTGGCGGTGTTTGCGAAACGTTCCTGCTTCATTATCGGTGGCTCTGTTTGCCCATTCGCTTCGAGTTTCCCTGCGTCCTCCCGGGAGACTTGCACTGGCCATGGTCTTGGCCCGGGAGAATCTTGTTGGATGGGTTTGGTAGATTTGGAAATCGATTTGGGTGTTGTGTGTCCTATTGCTGCCGTAGGAGCAGCGAGAAAATCGATCCTGTTTGCTGTGTGGCTGCTTACTTACACTGCTGGTAATTTAATATAAGTCTTGATGCGGAAGATTGAGTTGAAAATATCATAAATGTCACCCCAAGATCTCTAAGATCTCTCCAAAACGGTCTCACAGTCACTTTCCGAAAGGACCTTCCTTTATCTTCACATCGAACACATCTCCACGCCAGACATCAAACGACCCCGCACACGCCACGGCAGTAGCAGGTTCGTTAGGTTATGTTTCCGTCGATTCACTTCCGGCATCTAAAAAAATAGAAACTTCACCGCGGACCACGCGTGTGCGCCCGTGCCGACAAATCTATGCAAACAAGCCTGCATGTTCTATGTGGTGTTGTTTCTTATTTCTTCACGTCCGAGGGCCTTTTGTTCCGTCCCGTTCCCTTTGGACGATCTTCTATTGTGATGTCTCGGTGTCCTTTCCTCAGCCCTTGCGAATTAAGTGTATCCGTTCGCGCGAAGGGTCGTTGATTTTTGCACATGTATATCAACACACACACACACACGTAGTACAGATGAAAAAAAAACGGAAAATCACAAAGGCAACCGTTTCCGGGCGCCGTCGGATAGTATTGATTCTACCTTAAAAGAGGACATTCTGCCGGTTTGTTCGAGCGTTCGGGTATCGATTCCCGAGCAGCTTAACGCTCACGCTTTGGGATGAATAAACAGGCCGTGATTGACTTACCCTACCGGGTTGTTCTTTTCCTTGCCAAAAAAGGACCTGCAGATGCTAATTAGAAAGCTAAATACGGTCCGGCTGATTTGCTGCTGGGTTTTGGGTGCAAAAGTCTCGCTTTTTTCGGAAAGTTTTAAGCCCCTTCAAGCAATTCGCACCATGGAGAAGGTATGAAATTCGATTGAAAATTGGCCTTTCAATCAATACGAACCGAAGGGTTGTTGGGTGGCGATTGGTGCAGGATTGCATTACCGATTTAGGATGATCAAACGAGTAAACAGTGCGTTTTCGTAAATATTGTTTTTCGAATTCGATGTCCCAGATGGAAGGTTTCATCAAAACTTTGCAAAAAATGCGATAATACAGCGTTTGTCATTTGAATTGGGTACTCCTGGGCTGATATATAAAATTTGCGCCCAAAAGTATGCAACATACACAACACTTTAAAGAATTATATGCTATTTCGTTCACAACCGCTCCAGTCGGTAAACTTTATTAAAACTGTCATAATATTGCATACTTTCGGGCTGATTTAGCTCAACAGCCCCAAAGCGAATGAAATCTTTAGAACATGCTGTGTTTGCCGGTTTCATAAATAGTATCCGCTAGCATTTTCCTGCCGGACCACTCTCCAACTTCAAATTATGTTACATTCATGTCGGAAAACTCGCTTTTCCATTCAAAGGCACGCACAATAAAACCACTCCGGCTTATGTCACAATATTTTCACCGAACCGTTCCTCCAACAAAGCAACCCTGGGCATGGAGAACATTTCCCCACAGCTTACAGTCCGTCGAAGCATGTCATAAGCAGCCGCGCCTACTCGATTGTATCCATTTGACAGCAGCACAAAAACGTCAACATACTTCTCCATGAACCTTGAAAGCGTTCTTTCTCGGTGAACCTTTTTGTCGATGGCCCTTCACGGCACTCCAGTGGGCGCAACCGCAAAATCCGAACGCCACCGAATTCGCGCATTCAAGCGAGCGGGCTCCTTCATCCGCCGGTTCTTAATTGAATATATATTATTCGGCTACGGTTTCATGAGCCACTTGCAATCACGCAGCAGGGCAGCGATTTTTTACTCTCGCCCTCTCGCTTTCCTGCGCATTTAAATAGCGGTGCGATTTTTCAGCAATTTTTACCTCGTTCGGGATGGCTCGCCGAGAGCGGCCGAAAATGCGCCCACCACTCTTGTGACGCAAAACCACTCGAAACACGCAAACACTTCCGTCGAGTGATCTTCTGCGCGCCTGTGGCGGCGGTAACAAAATGTATCGATGATGATGATGATGATGGGTGAGCGATGTTTCTTTCTGTTTCATTTTTGCTCCACTTTGCGCCGCGCTCAACACATCCCGAAAAAGAACCTTTAAGTCTAAAAACTGCAGCCACTCAAGCGGGGCGTCACGAGCGCGAGCATAATTCAAAACAATAGACGATCGTTACGCGGCTGCCCGTGCGGAAAGGGAGTTAGAATTTATTGGGCAAAAAGCGTACTTTTCACCGTGTCCGAAATAACCCTAATAAAACTGCTTTTGTAGTGCGCAGATGAAAAGTTCTATGCAAAATGTGAAGCAAAAAAAACTACTTTACCAACAGCACGGCACAACTTTTGCATTGTGTTGCTACCCGCGGACAAAAGGAGCGTTTTTATGCGATACGCCTCACTCATCGGAACGATCGTAAATTACGTTACAATTTTGTACGGATTTACCCGAAAGGGTTGAAGGGTTGCCGGCAAGATACACGCACTAATGTTCTCAGTTTCGGTGATGTTCTTCATACGTATATTTTTAATGAGCAATAACTCACTAAGAAAAAAATATCAACTATTTCAGTATATTTCGTTCAATGTTAGAATAAAATTTTAGAATAAATTTAAATTTTCAATATTATGTTTTAATCGGTCTCGTTACTGTATCAATGGCATTTCAATTGAAACCATCTTTTCAAAATACAGGTTAATGGACTTGGTTTGGTCCTTCGAACCGGATTTCTCAGTGTACTTTGATTGGATCGGTCATTACTTTATATGTAATAGATTTTTTTTAACCTTCCAATGCTATCAACCATTTCAAAAGAAAAAAAAAGTTGTTTGAGGAATTAATTTAATGTTTTGGTCCTTCGGACCGGATAATCAGATAGCATTGGTTTGATTTGTCATTGGACGTATATCCATTATGAAAACCAGATTATGGCACGTTATCATTTGTCGTGATTTAGTACATTTCAAGATATATTGAAACATAAAAAAATCTGAATGAAATCGCTGAAGCATCTTTCAATAAAACTCTTCCCTGAACTTCGTTCATTATGTTAGTTTCCCTTCAGAACTCATACTGAGTTTTATTGGCTTCTCGGTATTTTTTTGTGCATCACAGTTTTCACACAGCTCCTTAAATTTACAATCTTCGTTATAAAACCGATCCCTTCCGCACATGCCCTCACGGCAATTAAACAAAGCTGGCAAACGTTAGGCGCGCGAGGGTCATTTTTATGACCGGAGTCCTTCCGAAAGGACATATAAATCCGACCGCCCGCCGAACCTTCTCTCCGCTCCGTTACGCACCCACGCGCTTCTTATTTGAGTGGAAAACCACGACCACGGTGCGATTGCTAAAATATGCAAATTATGCGACACTGCACCGGGCAGCAGTGTTAACTCATTAAATATGATTAAATAATTATGCTCTATCCCCTCCGGCCTCCAACTCTCACCCCACACCGGAAAGCCTCTTGGACACGGAGTCTGGAATGGGTTTTTTTTTAAACATAGATTTAAGCAATAGAGTTGTTTTTTTTTCTGTGTTCTCGCGTATGTATGTGACACTGCGTTTCAGTCCGGAAGCAGTTCAACGTGGTGTCCGGGTGACGAAGAGTTGGCACACTCGTGTTGAGCGAGTCCTTTTTGCGAATTACGGGGCGAAGACAAACGCGGCCAGGCTTAAGAGATTAATTATTAAATTATGCACTTGCAAGATGCAGTGCTCGAGCCGGAAAGTGGGCACAATTAGGCACCCGGGCCACACACACACAGACAGGAAGGAATGCCACCGAGTGACTCACGGGCGCTGCCGGTTCTAGGTCACGTACGTCCGTGGAGAGAGGTTTCGTTTTCGTTCTCGTTGTTCTTTTTTGTTGATGTTGAGGAATCAAAATACATGCAACTACACTGACCGGCACCAGGGACGGAAAGCGGTGTAATTTAGTTTTACGATTGTGGAAATGTCTATATTACTGTTTCGGTACACGCCTCTCGATAATGCCGCTGCTGCCTTCCGTTCCTGCAGGAACGTTTGCGCTTCGGGAGGATTTTATTCTCCCGAGGTTCGCGTTGGGATGGAGGAGCAGGAGCACAGGAAGTTTTCCTGAGCACCGAAGCTTCCCCGAGTGTGTGTGCGGTAGCCCAGAGACCGACGGCTTGCTCGGAAGGAAACTGCTCAGGAGTCAAACGGTGTCCTGGCACTCGGTTGTCGGTGCTTCGGTTTCCTGTGACCTCCGGAAAACCATGTCCCGGGAGAATAACAATTCATACCCGCTTGCCCCGTGTGAATGGGCACACCGAAGCCACACCGGGTGTTCAAGGTGTGCGCGCGTCGCACCACCAACCCCGGTCCAAATGGAGCCCTCCCTAACGACTTACGGAAGGAAGAAGGAAGAAAAGTTGAGAAAATATTTAATAATAACCGGCCTCGGCTCAGTCACCTCGCTCCACGTGGTCCAACACTTCTAGAAACAGAATGGAGCCAGAAAGGGTTGTACAATTGTTTTTTTCTTCCGTTGCCATTCTTCAAGACCCCTCATCCGGCGTCTCAGACTGAAACGCGACCCAACACGCGCACAAACCGCGCACGGAAGTGGGTGGACGGAAATCACAAGGAAATAGGAAGCGGGGAATAAAACGGCCAACAGGCCCGGTGCGATGAAGAATGTTCCACTCATTTAGCTCGCGCATGGGGGAGCCGCTCCAACACCCGGACGGAAATGGCGTGACTTGGCCGGATTTGGAAAAAAACGGAGCGTAATGATCACGCGCGCCATGTCCGCTCGGAACGGAACGAAACGCTTTAAAAACGGCTCGTGAATGCGCGGAAGAAGAAATACTTGCAAACCGATGCGATGTGCGAAACGTCCGTCCAGAGACGATTGATTCGATCGGCAAACAAACACATCGGCGCTGCTGGGAGCGGCACAGGAGGTGACAGTTCCGAATCTAATAAACGTTCTGTCCGGCTTCGGACCGGACCGAGCTTGCCTTGAGAAGGCGCCGGGAAGAATGGATGGAAATCCTTACTCCCTTGGGCAGATCGGTTCCGTACGGTTCCTTCGCTTATTTCCCCAGGGTCCAGTTAGTGACGGGGGGAAATGTGGTGTGTTTGTTTTCACCTCTGTTTGCGCAGCGGCCAGACGTCCGCAACCCTTGGATTGATTCGGTTAAAGTCGGCTGATGAAGGTTAGCGTATTGAGTTTGAGTTACGCTCAAACTACTGACCAGATCATGGGTTTGATAGTTTCGTTTTGTGCATTGAGAGATGGGAGGAGATATTTCTTTTCAAGATTTCAAAATCCTATAGTCTTGTCCACAAGAACTTAAGATAAAGATTCTTCATCAGCTTTGACCTAGCGAAGGGATAACCAACAAGACTTTGAAAGGAGCTGCAAAGTCGATAGTCTGTTAAGAGGCAATACATTGTTCATGCGTTTCATCAAGTGAATCTTCGTTTAATGATCCACTGAAGGTTCTATGTTAGATGTTACTGATTTTCCAATATCGATCGCAACTTACGCGCTGCCGTTTCTTCTCATTTTCAAATAGGCTCTGCTAGTGTAGGGAATAACAACCACAGGTGATATGTATTACAAGAAAAAATTAGAAAGAGATAGAGAGAGATAGTAAGAGAGGAAGAGCGGAAGAGAGTAATAGAAGTGTAGAGCCGGAATGCAGACTCACAAGTAGAATTTGGCAGCAGACTTGCCTCTAAGTGTTGCTAGTTGAACACGATAAGTTCTCACAATATCTTAATTGATAGAAAGTTTCTCTACGAGAATGGAAGTGAAAAGATCAAGCTGATGTGGCAAGAGGACGAGATGTTGTTAAAAAGAAGGATTTGCTTGCTGTTTAAACCTTAAGCCCTTGCTGTTAGCAAGAAACTGTATGCTTAACAACAAATCTGTTTTAGATTTCAAAATGTTCTTCTCGACGCAATTAAGAAACGATACATTCAATTCCAGTTAATGTACATACTAAAAAACATGCAAATGGATACAAATCCTTTGCCCATTTCTGTTCTCACCCTCGTTCCAAAACCCTTCGTCGAAGCATTCAGATCGCTCTCAGTTTGGGACACTCCCGTTTTTAAACTACTCAAAGGAGCAAGCACAAAACAATGGACCTTAAAAAGGCATTGAAAATTGTTCCAAAACATTTTCCATTGTTCCGGTTCCAAGCAGCACACACACACGCGCGCGCGCTCATAACTCGATCGAGATTCTTCATGGCACGTGGATAAAAATGTGTCGCTCAATTGTATCACTGCACGTGTGGGCTGACAGGAGTGGCTTTCCAACAGTAGCGAGTTACAAGCCCGCTGGTGGACCCATTTTCAAACCGAGTTTCGAGTGTGCCTGTGTGTGAAGTGGTTGATAATAATTGTACGAAAAATTGTGCCCTTCTTCTGCCCGGCAATGGAATGGTTTGCACATTCTTCGCCAGATGGCGCTTGGCGGTTATAGAAATTATAATAATCACCAAGCAAATCACTATGGATATTTGCACATGGTTTCTCTCTCTCTCTCTCTCTCTCTCTCTCTCTCTCTCTCTCTCTCTCTCTTTATCTCTCCCTCTCTCTCTCTCACTCCCACTCTCAGACACATACACTATTGTGTGAGAATGAATTACAATACACAAGTATGTGAGGTGTCCTTTTTCCCTCCGATCAACTGCTCACTGGAAAAGTGTCTCCCTCTTCAGTAGTCTCCAAGCTGAACCCATCCTCCTGGTAGGACATCTCACATAAGGACCAGTTCTCGAGGAGCTAGACACTGCTCCAACTACTAGCTCAGTGCTCATTTCGTTGGCTTCTTTTTTCTGGCTCAAAAATAGCTCCACCTTTCGGCTCAACTCGACGGACCCATTTGGAAAGCTGTCGCCTGAATGTTAAAATGTGCACCTCCATTATGCTGCTATAATATTTTATGCAATTCATGCAAACTGTTGCCCCTCTTGGACACACACACACCATTACGTTGGGAATGCAGCTATCCTATTGTTCTTTGTTGCATTGTGAGTGCAACGATCTACATACTCACGTTTTGTGTGCGCGATGTCGCTGCCATTCTCTGCACGTCTCTGCTGGTCCGCTTTTCTTCAGCCTGCTGCACACTTACTTGTTCGTAATTTTATTCCGAGCGCAATTCTGCGGATCAATTTTTGCCGTCCCGTCCTGTCCCGTCCCGGTTGGAGGTATTGTTGCCGGGTTTTTGCAAAATTGCACCAGAGCGCGCGCTCTCCTGCAAGCGGTGGACATTTTTATATTTATTTCGCCCTGCTTGGAGCCCGACCCGTACCCCGCCCGGTGCTACTATTTAACCATTATTATTTACATTTCGCCAGCCATCATGTGCCCAGTGCTTGGTTCTTCTGTGTGTTTTTTTTTTTGCTGCTTGTTGCAATTAAAAAACGCTTCATAGCGCATTTTGCAAAAATAGCACACACAAACTGAACTGGCGCGGGGCTAACGTTACGACGCAATAGGATACGTGGGCAGGATATTTAATTTCATTGTGGGGAAAAGCTTTTAATCATTTTTGCCGCACACAAACACACACACACACACATACAATGCGGATGGTGCACACCCGGAGCCAACATGGCCGCTCGCGAGTACAAAACAGACAAACATGGAAAAAGAGGAATTATCATTCAACGGCGTAAATCGCGCCGGGTTTTTAATTATGGCTTTTCGATCAGCAATTGCGAGTGGGGGCATTGTGACGTTATCTGCTTTGCAGGTAAATTATCGATTGTGGTCAGGGGCCTGAAAAAATGTGCCTTATTGTTCGCTTTATCAAGCAAAGCATTGAAAAAAATACTATTCGAATGAAAAGTCTTTTTTATGATTTTCATTCTAATTGGAGTACAGTTTTGTACACTTCTCCTAGATCCTTTCGTTCGGCTGTAGCACCTCATAGTACACCACATCCAGACGGTCCCACCAAAAACACAACACAATTCCTCCATGAAATTCAATCAATTTAGAACTTCATTCTTCAATTTTTCCTCCAGAAGATCACCCTGCGCGAATATAGTATTTTTCATCCGTTCTTGAACAGTTCCCAGAGGTACATGAATTCGTTTCACCCAATCTTGAAATCGTCCCAACCATTCTTGAAGTGGTTATTATGTGTAGGTCAATGATCGGCCTCGAACAACTTGAAGCAATTCCGGTATTGAAAGTATTCTTTGTGACCCGTTTACCAGAGTATGGAAGCCGTGCGTGCGGAAATGACATTTCACGACTAGGTGAAAGGATTTCAAGATTGGTTGAAACGAATTCATGTAATTTTGGGAACTATTCGAGAATGGATGAAAAATGCTGTAAGTCAAGTGACAGCTCATGACTTACTTGTTGCTTTATCCCGTTTCTCTTTTTAAATGTCAACGTGTTTTAGGCTCTTATGAACGCTTTATTTGTCCACTCTTGCCCATGCAAGAAAAAATTTAAATTCAATCCTTTCCGAACCTTTATTTTTCGAATTCTGTCATAAATCAGTTAAAAATGGCAACAAACGTTCAACGTTGGTACAAAAGTTGACAGCGAAACTGACAGAGCAAACCTTACGATGACACTTCCTGATGGCAGTGTTGCCAGAACAAACGATGGAATACAATAAGCTAGTAGCGACATCTGTTATCAAAACCGCAAAGACTTGTGTTTACTCTCAATAATAACCAAATTTGATGCATTTTTTGTATTCTTTAATGCTCGTTACAGATCCATATCAGATGTTCGGACCCACCAGCAGTAGATTAGCAAGTTCAGGTAAGTGAAACGATGGTTTCAAAGAAACACTATCCACCAGCACCAACAGCCCACAACTGGGTGCACACAAAAAAAAAGAAAAATGCAGACCACAACCAAACCGGGGTGGGAGTGGAAAAATCGATAGTTTTGCATAGGCCCTATCGCCCTATGACCTTACCACCACCGTTGGCTCCGCGTACTTCCGACGAGCGTGGAGGCGTCCGGTCGGCTGCCGGGTGCCACATTCCAGTCGATTAAGTCTTGCCACGTCTTGCCACCACTTTCGCCCAAGTGGACCAAGTGTGTTCTTCTCCGGCGCTGAAAGCAACAGAACTCCCTCGGCTCCCTGCGCGCCAGGTCCTGCGCGGAAACTAGTGCGGAAATGCCGGAGAAACGATGTTGTTGTTGATTAATTACTACTTCCTTTATGGGTTAGAAACACATTACCCGAACCGCTGGTTCGCTGCCGGCCTCCCAGTTCAAGCTTTTCGGGTTTCCACCGTGCTCGCCCGTGACAGGAACGAAACACACGAACAAAAAAAAACGAAACGGAAGAAATTCTTTCCTCCTCGAAAAGCACGCTTTCACCTCACGCGCGGTTAGAATATTCAGTTTTCCAGGTTTCCACGGGGTTTCCACGGTCTCTCCTTTTCTCCCTCTCTCTCTCTCCAAGAGGTGTTCGCTAATCCAACGGAACACGAGCACCTTATGAACCGATTTCCTGCCAGTTGCCATTAGTTTTCCAGTCAGCCCCCGGCCGCGAAATTCGCGTCTGCTAGGCCTGCCAGGCCTGCCTGCCTGCCTAATTAATCCACCTTGGAAAATGGCGGGCAACGTGTAGGGGGTCTCAACGTGCGCCGCTGGGCTCAACGAAAGCAGCAAATTATTTGACATTAGAACGAAAAGTCATCAATTTGTCCGACAGGCGAACGGCGTGTTTTTCGGTTCCCTTTCAACGCCGCCAAATGAAATTAGCATTTCTCTTTTTTTTTTGTTTGGGCGAGATTGATGGGGGACTAGGGGGCAGTGGAGCAATTTATGCCCCGCACCCAGGAGGGAGACAGGAACTCACCAGGAACAAGGTTTGCATTTACAAAACATTTTGTCATTCGTCTCCAAAGCCTTTCTGGTCGTTCTAGTTTCGATTAGCTTCAACGCATGAATTTTTAATTTATTTGGATTAATATACCAATACCAACAACTGAGCTGGTCGTGACGTTCTATGCGTTTCTGCAATAGACATTTTCCAGCGTTACAAACTACGAAAAAAGTTAAATCTAGACCTAATCAGATTGTTTTGTTTTCGTTTCGGTTTAACAGATTTCAAACTATTTGTAATTTGCATGTAACAAATGACTATTAAATGATCTTAGACTAGGCTTTAAACAGCTTGAGTAAACCGAAATGACAGAATACAAGGTCAAAACAAACAATTGCTTGGAGCGATCACTTTGCCAGCAGACACATGCAACCAACATTATATAAGACGTTGAAATCTTCAAATAGATGCTATAATGATTGTTGAAGGGTCTCTTGATAGGATCAGATTAGTTTGAGACGCGTTCTCGACAAAAGTTGTATGAACCTATAACATCGTAGATGAGGAATACATAACTAACGACAAGTTCAGTCATTTTTCTGTGACACTTTTCTACCTCTCTTGCACAAATGCCTTTCGATCTTTGCCTTTCCACTACGGCTCATGAGATGAAAAAGTCGTCTAAGTAGTTAGACTATCAATCGTTGTCGAAGGTTGAAACATTTTATACATAATGCCTTATTTATTCGCTCTACAGTTAGATGACCCAAACTACAAATAGAAAAACTTATCTAACACGTCCACCGCCGCTGATTACTATCGGGATTCGAACTCACGTCGTTTTAGATGCTACTCACTCGCCCGTTTGCGTACGGTTATCGGGTCGAACGATCTGCATCAAGCTGTAAGGAAACATAAACGACCCAAATCTTACACCATCGTGTTCTCCTGAAGCTACAGCAGTAATTGCGAAGCACATTTGAACTATTTCTTCGTGATTGTTTAAAAAAACACATAAGCTTTTGTTCACCATGGCTTTGGTTCTTGAAAGTAGTACAACGAGCAGCACAAATCAATAAAGCGCTGTAGAGTGTTGTTTAAACTCGCCAAATATCCGCAGAGCTCAAACCGGCTGCAGCATGCGCACAAAACATACAATGTTTCACAGGCGCATTCGGGAACGATGGAATTTTCATTTACTTCCACCCGTCGTCAGCCCCCTCCCCGACTCAAACGCCACACGCATCAATCAATTCCCTAATCATCGAAATCGCTTCCACCGAACGAACGAACCGCCGCGTCCTAATGGGCGCGTTAACTGCCGCATTATGGTGGGCCGGTTCGAAGAAAGAAGTGCGATTTGTTACAAATTTCCACTCCCCGGCGTCGTTTTAGCCTTTTGGTAAGCAAATTATGTTTCCACTCCCAGTCGCACCGGGCCGGGTTATTATTTATCGAAACACCCCGATCACGTGGAAATATGTAGAACGGGCCCGCTCGCTCGGGATGCAATCAGAACCTATATTGTAACCCAACACGTGTCAAAACGGCGTCACGGGTCGGCTGCGTTCGACTTTTACCTCACCTTCCGTCGATTGTTTGCTGCTGCCGAATGTCTGGGCTCGGAGCGTGGAGGTCACCGGGAATGTGTGCGTTGCATTTTGGCGACCCCCCGCGCAGGACGGTTTATTAATTTGTTTCTTCTGCTGGAAAAACAATCGACGACCCACCGTGAATCATGCACAGCAACTGGCTGCAGTTGGCTCGAAACAAAGCACCACCTAGAGGCGTTGTCTAGAGGTGTCTCTCGGTCCTTGGTGCCTCACCCTCGTGCGACCCTTGTAAATTGTTTGATTGAGATTTTTTAACACCCCACCGAGGGTTATGTAAAGGAGCAAATGCAAGGGAACGGATTTTCACCTTCCCCGGTGGAATAGGGTGAACAACGGGCTTACACATTCGGCTCACTTACAACAGGGGGTGTTCTACCGTGTCTGTGCGCGTGTCTGGGCGCGTGAGTACAGCCGTAAAGGTGGCCTGCCGAAATGGGAAATAAAAATCCCAGGACACCAATTTAGCTCCACTATTTGCACTGCAAATGGAACGGTAAACATCAAGACCTGGCCGGGAGGAGAAATCAGACATGCGTTTCGGTGGGTGATTTCTTCGCCTTCTCTGCCTTTGCCTTCCATTCGCACTCGCTGTTCGGGACAACCTGGACCTGGACACCGGGCAGAATCGAACCGGAACCGGCGGACACGGGACGGCCGGGTATCTGCACCGGACAATCTCCATCCACTTACGGCGGCACACCGTGCAACACCGTGCGTCCGAGCCGAACCGTCGTTGACCACGGGTAGTGCGATTTTCAGCGCCAAACGCCACCGACCCGGAACGAACGTCGAGAGGGGGCGTTTCGGGTGTTGTTACCCTCTCGCTTTCGGCTCATGAAATATTCATCGATTTTAAGGTTACAATCGTGCCCGCACGGGGACACGCACAGACAGGATACCCACGGCGAGCCTGCTTTCGGAGCGTCGTTTGGGGCTAAAGGTCGTTATTTTTAGACTTTAAAAATTGACTTACTGATCGGCACGATATGCGGCCGGCTGCGCAGGGGAGAGCCAAGGTTGAGAGCAATTAAAGCCGGCTCAAGAGTCACTTCCACCCTGCCCGGTGGGTTCGAAGATCAAGTGTTTTAAAGGGGGCAAGGATCACGCACCTAATGCTGCCGGCTTTTTCTTCCTTTAGATAATGAGGATTTTGCTGTACTCCATTTGCAATTCTGAAAGGATTTGAATCATCATTAACTTCGGAGTAGGTTATACTAAAAACAACATTGTTAACATTACTAGAAACAATGGGGAATCCATCTTTAGAACAAAATAAAAACACAGGTAAATCGTATCACTACAACGTTGAGTAGATGGCGTCCTCTATTGACGCCATTTGGAACCTTGAGTATCTATTTTTTCTCAAATATTGGTTCGAGTTCGTTTTAAGGTTCTACGACTTCTTTCAAATGATTATCATCCAAAAGTACAATCTTGTTCTAGAGATCACGAGAATAAAATAACGTGTATCACACACAGTGTATGAGCCAAAAACAAGTCGTAAAGGGCTCTATAAAATTGGAGAGCCTCTACAAATGTTTCGCAATAATTCAAAACCCTGACCTGGTTATTTTTAGTTTCTCAGTTTGTTACCAGATGGCTCCACTCAAGACAATGTAGAATTATTGTTTTCTCTATGACTGCTATGATTTTTAAAAATGTGTCAACACCCGTTTTCAAAATTTTTCCAATAGAGCCATTGTAGACAGATTGTAGATTTTGAAGCCAAATGTTAACAGAGCAACGTTCTCGATTGTTTTGCTTAAAGCCATTACGGAATATAATCTAGACTTCGCTCCTCCAAATACACATTTAAAATGATAATTACGATTGTGAATAGGCTCGTGGGAGAAGAAAGATATCAAAACCACCACAACTACTCACTACTCGCCGGCATGAATTCTCCGAGGCAAACGCAGCATTCCACCGTGTTCCATTCATACGGCGCCACGAGGTGTGTGTACACCCCCTGTCGACACTAATTAGCACTTTTCGTGCGCCAAACGCTGAAGGAAGCTAATTAGCCGGCTAAAGTCGCACAGCCGCTAAGCTCAAAGCGGCCCACCCGACCCGGATGTCAACCGAAGGAAACCGGAAGCCATTCGCAGCCAGCCGCGGATGCCCGCCAGGCGCTGGGGATGCATTTGAAATTTATAATGAAAAAAAGAAGAGCCCCGTGAGATGATTATGTAATCAGCAGACGGAGCTGACAATATCGAGCACCAAGGACCGAGGGTGGAGTTGGTCAGAACGCGAGATGAAAATTCATCAACAGGGAAAGGAAAAATCGCCCGTCGGCCACAGAACGGGGCCGTGTGGTTGGGTCCCAGCTTAACACCGCATCCTTCCGCTGTTCCGGCTGTGTCTCGATGGAAATGGAATGGTCCTAAAATGGAGCCAAACGTAACGTACATGCAAACGTGGCCCCACGCAAACCTCCACAGCTGGCTCCCCGTGTTGCCCGTGTAGTTTCGCTGTGTTTTCAATATATTCAGCGCCACGGCGCCGCCAAGCCGGCTGTAAGCTGGCGACAAATGAACGGAAAATGACACGGGGAAAAAACAAACGCGAAAGACCTGAACCAAACAACAACGACAGCAAGCGAGAGAGAGCGGAAAAAACACCGCGAATGCAAGAAATATAAAGCGTTTAATTAAATTTCCGGTGCGAGAACGCGACTGTTTCCAACGGTCGCGTGGAGGACGCTTTCAATCTGCCGCCACCACAGCAGGGCAATCCATTTTCGACCATTGCCCGGGCGGCGGGGATGGAAAATTTCGCAAACGTAACCGACGTAACGTTTCACTCTGCTCAGGCCACCCACACAGGCTTTTATGGAATGGAAAATGGATGGAAAGTACCGGAGAGGGGAGAAAAAACTTCAGCACGAACTCATAATTAGCTGCTCTGTTACAGGCGCGATGATTAGGGACCGTTTGGGGGTAGTGGGGACGGTGAGAACGCGAACAAAATGGCGTATCAAAACATTGGCATTACCATGGCAAAGCGATGAATGAGCGAGTGTCGAACGTGGCAAGCCGTGGAATAGCTGGGCAGGAAATGCCTACTACGATGTGCACGCCATGATGGTCCATTCGTTGCTGTTATTTAAAGCAGATGGATTTCATTTCAATCTGGAATGGTTCTGGATAAATTCTAACAGATTTCGCGATGTGAAGAGGAAACGTAGCTTGGGAGCAACTCGACGTTCAACTACTGATAACTGAACTGAGAGATATCCTTTCAGAAGACTATGAATTTGGAATGTTGTTGAAAGAGAACAATGATGTACATTGTACGATGTGATCTTCCTAGTTAGTACAGATATTTGAGTCACTCTGGTGCAACCTATAGAAAAGGCCTCTACCCTCAAATAGACAAATAGCTCACCGATAACCCAGAAAGTAATAAAGCATCTGACAGTGGGAAAAGATGTTCTACACACCGTACACACCACGGTCCGCCTACGAGAAAGAGCACTCATGGTCAGGCCTGCCTCTACGGAACGCAACTCAACTCATCCGTGCAATCCTTTTAGGCATCATCATCCACCGTCAGGAAGTCTTAAATCAGCCGCCCGATGCAAACCGAACGGATTGCCTGCCCTGGCAGGCACATCGCAACGGAACGCTGGTAATATTTTGCCTTCGCATGTCTTTCGGCAATAATTCTCGGAAATCGGACCCCTCCCCCCTCCCTCGGTTCGTCCGACCTCAGGTTTTCGGTTGGTCCGGGTTGGTACAAAGGATTCTCGCACGGACTCGTGTTCTCCTTTATCGTCCGCTTTATACACGGCCACTGTTGTACGACAGGCCGGAACCTTCCTTCGGTCTATTTTTTCCGCCATCTTTCTCGGTGCCTTCGCGGTGCCGGCCTGGTTGAAAGTGAATCGTGTTCACTAGATCTTATCACCCCCCCGGGCGTTTCCCCGGCGCTCCATCATGCGCCACACCTTCCCGAATCTCTCCCCGAGGTTTCGCTGGCGAGGTTATGTTTATGGGTCTATCGCGTAGGAGGGAGTCTCGAGGTCTTGCGTGTCACTTCCCTGGTGGACGACCCGTCGCCCCGTTGTCCGTGACTCCTCGGCCGGCCAGTCGATAATAAAGAAATAAAAATAGTACTGCCCCGGCTCGACTCGCCGACCTGGTCCTGGCCATTTGCCTTCCGCGGTACACGGAAGTATGGGCACGTAGGCGTACCACGCGGCCCAGCTGCTACTAGCTGCTGGTCGCAAAGGATAACGGCACGATCGGGCAACAGGAAGCACACATAACGAAGCCGCGCTGTACAAAGGGCGAAAGACGACATTTCTTCATTCACCTGAGCAACCCGCCACAGCCGCGTGGGGGAAAACTCACAAAAAGGGTGGTCAGAACACCGTGCTACCCCCGCTACCATACCAAGACGGATGACCCAGTAACACTTGACCCCCTGGTGTATAGCTCCACTCACCCATGGCATGGTTCGAATCGATTCGGTCGTAGGGTCCATTCCAACAAAGACCAGTTCCGGGACCAAAACAGCGGACCCGTGCAGCGTAGTAGCAACAGCGACGATGAAGCTAGAGAGAAAAAAAAAACTTCTGGTCGTTACTTTTCCTCTTCCGAAAGCCCTTATCGACCTCACGCGCGCGCACGTTCGTCACGAATGTACCAGCGACCTCCGGGTCTGAGCGGGCACTAAATAATCCGGCGTTGCGAGAACAACAAGTAGGAGGAAATGGGCGTCAGGAAACAGGAAGGCCCAGGAAGAATACGGAAAAAGGTGTGAAATGATCGGAAACCGGCAACAAATTTAATCAAAGGGGGCCGCCCTCCGTGTGCCCTCTCCGGAGACCGGTTTGGGGTTTGTTTTCTTCTTCTTCTTTTTCTGTCGAGAAAACCGCGGAAACACCTCCGGATCCGTTCCGTTACCGGCGCTCGGTCGGTGCTTGCTGTGGCATGGTAACGCCGGGATGAAATGGTGTTGCGAGTGTTAAAAAAGGTGTTAATTATAACCTAGTTTGGGAGTAATTGATAAAACATCCGAGGCAGAAAGAGTTCTAGAAGCGGTCGTATTTCAACATGTTGCATATAAACGACGATATTAGTACAATACACGAGTATTACTTAAATCGCTTCAGCCCATCGGATTAGCAAAAAACATTTATTTTCTCTAGTATAGCTCATGAACGATGGTGTTTTGAAATGATTCGAGCAATTCAACAACAAGAGGAGAGTTTATATAAGACAGAACAAGTTTTAGTATAAATGGCGTTGACAAGTTTTTCAAATAGATTTAGTTCGTCCAAACTGGTTCAAGAAAGATTTGTTCAAATAATAGTTGGTCAAAACAGTAAAGTTGGATAAAAAAGATCTATTCAATGAACTCGCGCTGTTGTTAGTAGATACTATTTCCAATACTTAATTAAACTTGATTGTATTACCAGAAGATGGCGTAATCGAAAGCTACCATATTTTATTTTACCTGGTGCACTCTAAGTCTTTTTCGTACATATAGTACAATAAAAATTCAACCATTATTTTACCAGTTTATTTTTGAGTTTCACTTGCCAGAGTTGGATCAACCCGTTACTGTAAACATTGTTATTTTATTATTTTAGTACAACTCTCAAGTTCGCACAGCGGTTCTGAACTTGTGTGCCAGTAAAGGAAGCGCCGTGAGTTCACACTTACAATCTATTACCGATTCGAGAAAACACTAGTACTGTTTCCAGTACTTCGTTATACTTCGTGTGTTTCCCGATAGACAGCGTATTCGGTAAGCTGTCATACTCAGTTCGACCCGTTGCACCTGAAGCGTTTTAGTACAAGTTGCACTACAAATGTTGCATCTAGTTTACTACTCATTTATTTGTGAGTTTACTTGTCGGTAAGTTGGTTCAATCGGTAAGTTGGACGGTAAGTTGGTGTTCCTCAAAAACCGATTAATACGTTACTAGTACAGATCATCCTTGGACAGCCCAAGCAATAGAAATACAATAGGATACAATATGTATTAAGAAAAGGATCTTACTGCTTTTACTACTCTTTTGCTTCTATTGCTCTTTCAAGTTACCTTTTTATCCACAATAATCTGTTGTAATTCAAAAATCAGTACTATTAGGCTAGTACTAATCTACTAAGCTTACTATCATTAGTTTCCTGCAACCCTACTGCTAAAAAGCAATCAAAATATTTTCATTGCCATTGAATTCCCTATTAAAGATGATAAACACTTCTCCGTGGGATGTACAGTGACATAAAAGGGAACAAAAATCAAAATAAATCTAGCACAATTCCGTCCACAGCAGGACATCGCCTGTTTCTCCTCTCGGAGCACCTTTCTATCTCCATTTTCCACAGACAGAAAAAACCCCGGCGGTAACAACGCAAAACAGCAAGAAAGCACACCGATTTATCCTAATGATGAATCACATAATCCGCGCACAGATTGAATCGACCGGATCGGCCGGATGGCCTCGAACCCTTCGCCCTGGTGCCGAACCCTCACCAGCGGGGTTGTGCTAAATTGCACCGGCACCAACATGCACGAGGGAGTTCGAGAGAGAACATCCCTGTGGGTGGGGTGTTATTATTGATGATGTTATGATAATTAGCCCTTTGTTGAGGCGATCCCTTGGTGGGACTATTACTGTCGCCATTAGAGTTTTTTCTTTCGTCCCCGTCCGTACAACACTTCCAGCGGGACTCGGTGAGCGGTTTGATCGTTTCGAGGAAGTACGTACGTGCGAAAAAAAAACCTCTGTTGGTGGTAATTTTCGGGTGTGTTTGTACGGATTTTGCGGCCGAAAAGCTGGCCGAAATGCTTGTTGAATTGTCGACCACTTGTCGAGTCGGGACGGGCATGTTTGATGGGCTTGAAGCACGTGTTTATATTTTTAGTACACCCGCGGCCCGGAGCGTGTAAGACCCACTTAGTTAGGCAGGGGTCGTTCCAATTTTCTGGCAATTTTTTACTCATTTTCTTCACCTGGAGCGCCCGCAAGTGTACACACACACATAAGGCTGGAAGGAACATGATTAATGTGTTTCTGGAACGAAACGAAATTTACGGCGTACCAGGGCGTTCCAGAAGAGGTCCACGGCAAGCCTTCCACCATCATCATTACCTTCCCATCACAGTTTACTAATATTCGCTTTCGTTTTACGCCTTCTATTTCAATTTCTCCACCCGATCCAGGTTCCGGACAGATTCAGCTGTGGCAGTTCCTGCTCGAGCTGCTCAGCGACTCCTCGAACGCGACCTGCATCACCTGGGAGGGCACGAACGGCGAGTTCAAGCTCACCGATCCGGACGAGGTGGCCAGACGCTGGGGTGAACGAAAGTCGAAACCGAACATGAACTACGACAAGCTCAGCCGAGCGTTAAGGTATGTGCTGAGGAATGGAAAGAGAGAGTGCCGCGCATATCGCAGCATAATTTATGCTTAATGTTCTTTTGATGTCACTTTTATTGCAATTTTCACTCAATTTACTTCTGTCGTCGAAAATTAGCCACAGAACCGTACACAACCACCGTCTTGCAATCGCCATAGAAAGCCGAGATTTGTTGGGGGTTAGAATTGGGATCACCGTTCGAGCAACGGTTCGTCCTCGCCTTGCCCTGTTCCTTCTGCTCTAGGAGCGAACGGACGGGGGCGTTCGCTGGGCTGACCGGCTGACAAAAGAAATCATCACAGTAAATCAAATTGTCTTTAACGATCGCCGCCCTCCTCATCTATCGATTGGATCGGCTGGCGCTCTGCTGCGCCGTTCGGCCTTTGTCAGTCTGTTCACATTCTCGGACACGGTCGCTCTGGTTCCCGCTCGCCTCGGCAAAGCGAAACATTTGACCCGTAATGGGATTAGCTGTGCGCTGCGAACGATAACGAAGAGCACACGGGCTCTCGGATCGGATTCTTTTGGTTTTTTTTTTGTTGTTGTTCGGCTTGTTCACCATCCAACGGTTGATTGAATGGAAAATTGGATCACTGGACGGGAGAGTCGTTGGACGTGTGTTATTTTTTCATTTCGCCCGGCAATTAGCCGACTCGGGTTTGCGCCTGGATCTGATCTGCGTGGATTTTGGGCTTTTGTTTGATTTATGTTGCCAACTTGTTTTTATCTAAACATTTGTTAAATAACCATCTTGGTGAGCACATGCAATCCATCTTCCGGAATGCCTGTTTCGGAACAACCATAGCAACCATAGACAGCCTTATACTTGGCTGAGTAGCGCCATCTCTCGCCGGATGAAGTAACTACAAATTATTGGTTTTATTTGTGACGAGTTTGGGACACATCTTCAATTTTTTAATATTTGAATCCTTGGAAAGTATGTCTAGATGAAAATAGAATCCATAAAAAAGTGCGTATGAATTTCTTGGCGTGCAGTCATTAACAAGATTGTGAACAATTGTGAGAGGTTTCGAGCACATGGGTTGATATATTGAGATTGCCTGATTGAATTCTTATCAAGAAGATATCCAATTCATGTTGGACACAATTCATCTTTATTAGCTATGCCAATTCTCAATTATGTACAAAATCACTGAAGTCAAAACCATGTATTATAGCCATCTCCAACTAGCGCCATCGCTCACAAGATGAAATTACCTCCTACGGGTAGAAACTTCGTGTAGTGTAACTCATCCGTGCCAGTGCCTTCCTTAACTCACTTATTTTAAATTGATCGAAGTTAAGCACTTCCTGAGCAATGCTCAAACCTGTAGTTTGCCTCTCTCGAAGGCATACAAAGTTTTCCATTTTGCATAAAGGACATAGCTCATAGCTCCAAGAACTCATATGTAACGAGACAATATCGGCATATTCGCACTGCATCGCCTCCGATTGGATGCACTTTCGAAAGATTACCTACGATTGCTTACGAAAAACGTAAATCGTTTACCCACTAAACTTTCCAAGCAGAAGGTAAACTTTGGCGCGATAGAACTGCGACCGTAGGACTGCGATAAGGACTTCAATATTCTTCTGCCAATTTAATCAACCGTACCAGTGGAACTTTCGGCAGCCAACCCACCAGCTGCTCACATCTCACAATCTCAGCCACGGCTCAGCCCGGTTACGTTAAACCATTCGCCGGCGAATGGAAAGACCCTCCGAGCCTGCGTCCGCAGTTTCTCGGAGCATATTTTATCTCGATTTATCTAATAATTTCAATTTCGACGTTCGTATTCATTCGTACGAATGATTGAAAGCATGCTGCAGCCCTCCATCCGCCCGGCTGTTCCATTCGCCGTGTCGGAACCGTTTCCGGTAGCCACCCGCCTGCCGTGCAGCGCAGAAAAAGCGTTCAACTTTCGGTCTGAATACGCCATAATGCCAGATCAGATACCGTTCTTTACATTCCATTAATCCACCCGCACCGGACCGGAGAAACCCGAGGCTGAGGCGGACCGGGTTCTTTTTTTCATTTGCCTGCCACAAGCAACATCGTCTGTTGGATTGGAGGCAACCAAAAACACTACGCTTCCCCGTTGTTGGCTACTCCAACACCGGAGTGCTCATCCTCAGGATGGCAGCGTTGGATCGAAGAGCTGTCTGCTCGCAAACTGCACAGGGTACAACATGGGAATTTCAAACCGACACACAGCATGGGCCAAAATCCACCGTGAGAAGGGGTGTGTCCCGGTGTCGCTTATTCCACAGAGAGACCGGTACTGACTTCGACGAGATCCGAGCAAGAGCGCGGAGATGGGAGATGGGACGATTCATGCAATCAAATTTGTAAATTGAAAAATAACAACATTTTGATTTAGCCAAAATCTAATCGACTTCTGTGTGCACAGCAGCAGGTGCCGGCGGGCATACCGAGTAACTCGTGGTGCGCGTTGTCCTGCAGCCCATGGTCCTGAGCGTGAAAGACTATTTCACATAGCCCATACTGTCCGTTGTGATCTTGCTCTCGGAGGTGGGACTTCCCATAGGTACTGGTGTGCATTGTAATTTTGCTGAGATCTGAGAACGAACCGTTTATTCAGCAGAACACTAAGCCCAGTTAAAGTTATGGGATATCTGTTAAGATCTTCAATAGACAAAGTTTCTTGTAGCAGAACTAGTCACTGGAACGTTATACACTTTACAGTCTCTATCGACCCCGAAAGTAATCATGTTTGCTGTTTCCAATTACAACACTAAACCAGAACAGTCCCGGCCCATTCCCAGCGAGACGGGAGACGAGCACACAAATTCAATTTGAAAACGTCAAATTATCGATTGTCGCAGCGTTGCCGACTGCACTGCCAACTGTTACCTTATGTCGGTGCTTTATTAAATCATTTCAGTTAAATTAAAATACAGCTTCCCTTTCGGGTTGCTCCCTGCGCGTTGCGTGACTTCATCCGCCCAGTGGGACAGTTTTTACAACGCCCACTGTTGGCAGGTTGGGTGAACGCAAACAATCACCCTGTCTCCCCCGGAGTCTGCAATGGGCGCATTTCGTCACATTCAGCTAATCGTCGTAATGTCCTGGCCCATCCTCCAACGTTGAGCATCCACCAGGGAACGCTAAAATGAGAATCACTCATGGAGACGAGTTTTGCGTGACGTGAACAATGGCAACAGCAGCATCAGCAGCAGCGGCAGCAGTGACACAATGTACGGAGGCACCAGGGGTGTAATCGACGACAGAGAGCCCCGTCGAATGCCTCACTTGAATATGTATGTACACACATTAAGCCACTTGAATCCACGCACCGCAATCCGGCAAATGCTGTCGGGTGCTCTCCATCCCTCCGGCCAACACACTACCCGGCTCGAGTGGTGCAAAAGATAGCTTCTTCGCACATTTGCATTGCACGGATGAGTGACAGCAACACGCCCGGCTCATTTTATGTCCCCGGTCGGCTGTGGAAAAGTCAACCGATAAAAACCACCGGCCGAGGGGTGTTCGAGGGCCGGCGGGAACCGTTTCCATTATCAAGCCACTGTTGACGCTGCCGATGTTGATGACAATGATGATTGGAGATACATGGGCAGAGTGTAGAATCCCGTCGGCCGGGACACTGGAGCCTGCGATGGCACCGGTATGATTTTAATGGATGTAATTTTGAATATATCTTCAAGCAGGGACACAAACCCCTTGGAGGACGCTGTTTTTTGTGCTTGACTGAGGAGTGCAAAAATGAGTGCTCCAGTTGACAGCTGAAGTGGAGTCGCTCTGTGCTCACTAACTCCTTCCGCTGGTATCTGTTGCGAATTTGCATTGCAGCTCGGCTGGAGTTGGGGCCGATTTTAGATTGCGAAACACCTTCATTCTTCATTCCAGTGCTATTTAGGACACTCGCAAGCGCTGCCTCCTTTTAATGATTCCTTCCACCATATGTGGAGATAGACATTGTGTCTATTGTGTCAGTTTTTTTCCCCGCCAACACAAACTCGCCCCTTTTGTTTCATATGCCAATCATTATGGTCATATTCAGAGCGTTCGAAAGTCGCACTCTAATCGCTTTTTTTCGGTATGCCTGCTCAGCCGTGTTCGGTCCAATTCTTCCGGGCCGTCCTGTCGAATCCCTTGTGCAATTGTGTTGTCGCTGTTGTTTTCGAAACAATCGAGGACGCAACACACGTCGGTCGGTCGGTCGGTCTTGACGTACTCCCGTGTGTCCCGTATGAATAACCTCATCATCCACGTGTCGCCCTGTGCCGGTGGTACGTGTGCTACATTACCGCAGCGCGCACACAACACTTTCCGATCTAGTAGGCCTTTTGTTCTGCCGACCTATAGCTGTCATCGTAGTTTTGACAGCCACAGCCACTGTGTTGTACGCAGCGTCGTCGATAAACGAACCCAAGGCATGGTGTCTCGTCTCGTAGGGCCAAAAAAGTGGATAGAATTGTGAGTCCGATTGTACATGCTCCCGCTGTCGAAGACACGGGAATATAATTCCTTTCGTCCGTTCGTATCTCCCCTTTTGGCTTGACTTCCCGACACCCAACACGAGCGTGTCGGACGGTGGTTATGCTGCACGATTTGTGTATTCCAATGGCAATCGGCAAGGAATTAGCCGTGCCGTACCATATCGCTACACTCTTATCGAAACCGACAAATCGGAACATACAACTTCACTCCAAGCGTTACGCACACTTCGGCCGCCTGCGCTCGCCTTTACCGGGCGGGAGAAATCAACGCACGGTCGTAAACGGTGGAAAGAGAAAAGGGCCACCGCTACACTTGTATTTTACACAACAGCACCTCCAGCACTTCTTCTGCTTGATTGAGACACTTTCTTCGCCTTTTTTATTTCCAACGCTCACCCTCAACAAAAGCACAGGGCTTTTCCTTCGGTACCTCTTTCTAATCCAGCTTTCTCTCTCTCTTTCTCTCTCTCTCTCGCTCTCTCCCTTTCTTTCTTCTGCGACCGTCGCGAACGGCAAAAACACCGAAATAAACTAACGCCACAGATATTACTACGATAAGAACATTATGACGAAGGTGCACGGTAAGCGTTACGCCTACAAGTTCGACTTCCAGGGTCTGGCCGCCGCGACCCAGCCGCAGACCGATCCGACCTACAAGTACCAGAGCGACCTGTTCATGTCGCCGTACCACCACGGGGCGAAGCTGAGCTCCTTCATGAGCCCCCACCACAGCATGACGTCATCTTCCGGTAAGTACTACGGTTCAGGGTTCAGTTTTCCACACGGATTATCGCGAAAGGAAATCGGGCTCTCAGGACACTGGAAGTTTATGACCCTATGGAACTTATATATTCGTATGTGTGTGTGTGTGTGTGTGTGTGTGAGGTTGTATGTTTGTTTTTTTTTTGTTATGTTTGGGTAAACGCTGCTTTCGGTTCCTACCGGTACGAAATCTAATCGCCATTTCGCACTCAACCGTTTAAAGATATTTCCTTTCCCAATTTGGCTTATCGCCCCCGTGAACGTTTCGGTCGGTGTGTAAAAATAGCGTAACGATGTTTGGAAATGTTTCGCAATATTGTTGTCTGTGAAAATGAAAGTGTCGCAGGCTTTTGGGCAAGCAATTGATCCGTCGAATACGATAGGGAACCTAGTATCGAAGTAGATTATTGAAAAACTATATGAATTTTACCAAGTATTAGATGATATGTTTAGTGTACACTTCAGAAGATTTGAAGAAAACTCTTGATTTAAGTTGACAATGATTATTGAAAGACGATAAAGAAACTAGTATCAAACTAAATTATTCGAATAAACAATAGCTTTTCCTGGAGATGTGTTTAACTTGTACATTTTTTGGTAGATGCACTAAAAACTTTGAAGAATTGTTTTCTTCGGAAACTAAACTATAATCGGCTTTCAGAAAGTAAAGATCCGACATATACGAAAGGACAAAAAACATCGAAAGATATTATTGAATTATTAAATCAATGAATGTTGTATGAAATGATTTTTAGTAAACTCTGTAGTTGATATCCTAATACCAGGAAAATAAAATGGTCTACGAAGAAGAAAAGCAATCAGACTTTTGCAAAGCATCGATTCGTCGAATACGGTTAGAAAGCAGGAGTCAGTAGTTTGTTGGAAAACATTTAACACATTTACCTGGAGACATGTTTAGTGTACATTTTAGTAATTGTACTAAAAATGTATTGCCCATGAAACGCTACTTACATTAAAGTTATCCCAGTGTAAAGTGCGTGAATAAGAAACGAACAATATCACCCTTCACGAAAAAAAATCTATTGTTTTCATCTGGAAACTCGATTAGGACATTGCCTCATTTTCCACAATTTTAGTACATCAATATACATTTTAGTACAGTACATTCAATAGATGTTAGATGAGCTAAACGTAAAAAATAACTAAAACGAACGAACTTGGACGAAACCTTTCCAAGTCTGGCATTGCTTTTAATAAAAAGATATGCTTTCATATAATATTTGAATCAACCATAGTGTTTTAAGAATTTTTATTAACTATTTCCAAAATGTGCTAAAAAGCCTTGAAATGCTTCTCAAAAGAGGATCTTCTGCTTGATTTTGTTGGTCATCATATCTGAAACACATAAATATCTTGAAGAATTCGACGCATTCGCTATGGAGGAAGAAAACATTACAGAAAGTTTGGAATTCTTCTCCTTAATACGTCCCAAACGACTGGAAGCAGTAAAAGTTCGTGAAAGTAAAGAGCTCCTCACCCAGATAAGACTATCGACTCCGTTTGGGTTCCTTTGCCCAGCGCGGCTAAATCAATGCTCCGTTCGCCATCGATTTTACAACACGATTGCGTTTGGAAAACGTCCAACACACCCACACCGATGTGCCTCGTTCCTCGACTGCTTGTGGTAGTGGTGATCGGGACCCCTCCCGGGTTACCGTTATCTGCGCTCCATCTTGTGTGAAGCCAAGCGGCAGGATCCGAGGTACCGCAGCCGTTCCAGAAATCCTCCTTGAGCAGTGGGTTTGGAAAATGTGAACCCCCGCACCCACACACACACATCCCGCTGTATGCACACGGCGGGCTCATGCGCATGGTGCAGTAACGACACAACCACCAAGCGTCTCCACGCCATATCCTCCACATTGTCTATCGCATTCGCACCCGGTTCACGTTCCGACAGCTCCTGCTCTTACCCACCGGAAGTTCTCGTCCCTCTCTCTCGGTCTCTCTGTCTTTCTTGTGCCATCTCGCTCGCACCGGGCGTGATTAACTCCCGCCTTCACGTAAACACACACAAACACACACATTCATTCGCAAAACGGGAGAGTGAATGGCGAAATGGCGGTAGCGCCGAAGGAAACTATCGCCGGCGCAGGCGGAAAAACTCAAGTATCATCTTTTCCGCCCTTGTGAAGCGCCAATACCGTTCGTATAGCCATACTTCCTACGAATCCGAATCCGCCCGACGAAACGCACGCAGACATCGCACACACATACACGCACACACACCGCAAGCTCACGCGAACCGGCAGGCGTAGACGCCTCCGACGGAGAAGGATGACTTTTTCTTTCGGTTTTTTTTAGTTTCCTTGCCTACTTCTTCTCAGCGTTTCACTACCGAGTGTGGTAGTCGTTTTTTTAGCTGCTTCTTTCTCGCTGTGCCATCCCAACCACACCCTGTTTCCGTTTCGCCTCACCCGCGCAACCCACCCACCCGGGAGGAAAATGGGTCCCCCGCCACACTAAAGGGTCCCCGGAAGGAAAGGAAAAAGAAAAAAAAGCACACACACACCCCGGTGTGGAAGTGAAACCGTTCTTTTGGTCTAATTTCTGTTTCCCTAACTAGTTCCGTTTCGGAACGGCTTGTTTGTTAGAGGCTTCCGAGCGGACTTCTTTCCCACCAGACCCATCGCCTCCTGCGATCCGGCCGGCCCCGTGGGTTTGACGTGAAGGTGAAAATTAAAGCTAATATTTTTTGTTTGTGTTTCTTTTTTTCTCTTCTCTCAGCTTTGTTTCTGTTTTCTTTACGGGAAGCAGTTTTCGGGTGGGTCCGTGAGCGTTCCGTTCCGTGAAGACAGGATTTTAAAATGACCTTAAACCACTGAAGGTCGTAGTGTGGGGTTTTTGGTGAAACGAAATCAACAAGCCTGCGTTTTTAATTTGCTACTCGTTATTGCATGCCGTGACAACGTGATTTATTAATTCCGTTCGAAGTCAATCACAAATTATTAATTATTAGCGCAATTTTAGGTGGATTGAGAAGATGTTTTTATTCATCAAATTAACCCTCGACTGCACTCGACTTCCTCTGAGGCACCAATGTTTTGAGATGGTTTCCTCTTTTACCAATAACTTATGTTTTTGCCGATAGCCTGGGATACATAAGTGACCCAATAACCATTAATCAGCATGATTTAGCCACACATGGAATGAATTTTAAATAAATTGAAAATCAAATAAGAGTTTTGCACTAAAACTTGTACCAAATAAGTACCGAGTGCATAGCGTTCAATCTTTCTTTGGTAACTTTTTAAAGCCTATTAAAGCCTAATAACTGTTCTATTTGTTATATTTATTAACAGCTTGCTAGTCATTCTCGTGCTATTGCTATTTTAATTCCAAGTGCTTTCTGAACTCGTTCCAGTTTTAATACTTTGTGATCCGATACATCTTTCTATATGTAATAAGAGATCAAAATCTAGATCCATGAATTAATTAATTTAATTGTAACATTGAATTGACAGATGCGATGTTTTATAGCAGTTTTATAACATCCGCATTGGACTTGTAACTCAAAGGGATAATCTAAAAAGTTACCATAAGTATAGATTCAGATTCTCTATATTCTGTAGAAAAACTAAACTGACTATAATAGCACTAGGAACTAATAATTCTAACATTTCAAATGATATCAATATGAACACTTGTTTGGCGAGAAATAGCAAGAAAACAGAGACAGGTAGAAAGCCATACCATAGCAGATTCGGAAACTAGAATATAGTAGTTATTCTGTTTTTTTACATGAAGGTTTCAGCTGGATACGAATGCGTATTTGGAAGAGTACACAGAAAAGCTGTTTGTGTTTTCTTTTAAACCTTTCATTTTTTTTTTCTAAAAAACGAATCTAACATTCCAGATTAGTTCGAGACAGTACGCGATATATACTATCACAAACGCGTAGTGATACACTAGTATTCCTTTCCTTTGCAGTCCTATCTAAATGGATCTTTTGTTTCCTCCTCTCTTTCTGTCTCCTTACAACACAGCCTCCATCTTCCCGTCGGCCGCCTCGTGGGGCAACTGGGGCAGTCCGGCGACGAACCTCTACCCATCGCACACGATGAGCCACGTGACGCCGTCGCACGTCGCGCCCCATCTCGGCTCGTATCCGCACTACGCATGACCAACACCGACGACCACCTCCTCCAGCCACCATCACCACCACCACGCGCAGGTCGACAACTTCGATCTGTACAAGAAGCTGACCCCGTACGAATAATAGCATCCGCTGATCCCGCAGCAGCAACAGCATCACGAGCAGCAGCAGCAGCACCAGCAACAGTCTATGCATCTACAGCAGCCGCACCTGCTGCCAGTGCACCATCCGGACCTGCTACACCAGCAGCACGAACTTGTGGCCGGATTTCCTCGCCCGAAGCCCATTCCGGACGGCCAGCTGCATCGGCTCACCGCGTCGACATCCGATGCCCTGCTGCGGACGGCCATTGGTGATGAGGGGCTGGTTGGTCGTGGCGTCACAGCTACCACTGACCCCAGCGCAACTACTAGCAACAGTACTACAACCACTACTATCGCCACTATCAATACTACCCAGTTAGATAAATGTATTTTAGACTATCTAAGGAATGTCTCAACTTTTAAATGAAGCGCATGTAAGGAGCTCTGTGGTTGAACGAAAGGATGGACGATATTTTTAAAACAAACACACACACAAACACTCAAAGCAAAATCTCAAAACCGATCAGTGTATAATTAGCAATATACTTGTTGTAATGTAACGCTGGAATGGTCCACAGGCGAACGCGCGCCTGTAGTCGGACTTCCTGTCACAAAGCAAATCTTATTTAAGATAGACATATAGATAAACTAAAGGCTAATGGAGGCTTACACATTGGGGATCCCATCCCAAAGAGAGAGAGAGAGGAGGATAAGGAGAAAGCAAGGGTAGTCATAAACTGTACAACGCGTATCTAGTCTTGGGTCGGGATTTCGGGGAAACCGTTTCATCGGACGTTAGTTACCTTTACGCGAAGTATTGAAGAATCCTTCCTCCCAAACGTTAGAGTTAAGGCAGAACGTTGTGCAAAGTTTGACGAAATGAACAAACATTGGTATTGTCGATGAAAAACAGCCAGCTCGCTAACAGTTCCCACCAGAGAAGCCGGAGATGTTCCGGGCGGGGTATTTCGACCTCGGTAATCCCTTCCTTGTTTTCCACTATCTCGGTATCGTTGTAAATATTATCGTATAAACATATAACTATTAGGTGGTTGATTTATGCCGCGATTTGTCTTCTTCAGGCACGTCCGGCAGCGGAATGACAAAGTGAAGAAGCAAACGAACTAACAAATCTAGTCTGCCATGAAAGCAATCCGTTTGTCCGGCGCGGGAGGAGTAGCGAAAGCGAAAAACATAAAACATATTTGAGACACAAAGAAAAACATACAAAAAGGATAAAACATAAAAGAGAATTTTTAAGAGACACACGTTCGGCACAAAACATACCAAAAACAGATGAAAAAAAAAACGAGAACAAGAAGGAGTAGATCGAAAAACTGGCAAACCGGAGTCGCAAATGGACGCGCAAAACAAAAGCAAATATTTATACATATAAAGACTGTGATAGTTAACGAACACTTGTTACACTTTTGTTCTTGCAACAATTTTTACCCGTGAGAAAAGAGAAAACAAGGATGCAAAGAAAGAGGAAGAAAGGGAGAGAGAGAGAGAGATCGAGCGTGTGTGCGTGAAGAATACGCTAGAATGCGGTGCTCTAATCCGGCAGCTACTAATTCTGCCGCCGTAGTAGCGGCAAGACGATATCTCGATCTAGTTTTTCCTTTCCCTTTCTGTTCCGTACCCTTCATGTATCTTGAGTTGTCTTTTCGGATGGGCAATGCGTGCGTGAGACGAGATTTCAACAGGTTTAGAGAAGTATATGTATTGCGTGTAAATAATCAATGTAACGTATCTTATCGATGTGTATATTTGCTCTAGTCAAAGGAAGAGTCGAGCTGGAACAGAGTGTATTATGGAGCCCGCGTAGAGATTAACCCAGACTCATCTGACAATTTACCCCTGGACGGTGGCGTTTTACCCAAACTGAGCACTATGTCACTGGTTTGTCAACTACTGAGAGGCACGCTAGAATCAGTCTGGAGGCGATACGCGATCATAAGCAAGACACGATCCAGGAGATCCGCGTGTTTTTGTACATAGCAGGAAACCGTAGCACGCACTACGGACCACCATGGATTGAACGAAAACGCACCCAAACGGGGGAACGATTCTCTGCAATGACAGGAACATCCCAGGAACCGATCGATGTCGTACAATATAAATGTGTGTTTCTGCAGGGCATATGGTTGGGTCAGGCAAAACCGATTCAAAACATGCGTCGAAAACGAGAGATAGTTCGGTCGTATAGCGCTCTAGTTGTGTATCTACGATATGTGTGTGTTTGTGTATGTAACATCTAAGTTCGACCATCGTCTTCATATTTAACGGCAACCCCTACTACCGAACTGGCCACATTGTACATTCATTCGATGGGCTCGCTGGGCCCGAAAGACGACGAGCAAAAAGCAACAGCAAAAAACTGAATAACAGAATTAATAAAATTCGTATAAATGTTTCAAAAATCTAACCCCGAACGGCCTCCCCATTTTGCTTTTGTTCGATGCGTTTGCAAAACAATCAATTCCAGCGTCCTAACCCAACCGGCGAGGATCACCCGACGTGATCATGCTAATCAGCAGGTCTTGCCCGTGCCCAGCCCGCGGCTGGTCGTATCTCGAACAAACAACCACCGTCAATGATAGCTCACTTTTACTGGTGGCGCACCGCACTAGACCGGAGATCAACAGCCTCAGCATTTACGATGGTGCTTATCAGTGGCTGTGTCATCTCAAGACATAGCTTGCAGATGGGCGCAGCAGGGAGGTACCCGTGCTTGAGTACAGAACAAACTTGAGCATCACGCATCAACGTTGCGATTATTTGTGGGCCACCGGCGCTGATTCCAGTTTTGGACAGATTTTAACTCTCGACTGATGGTACACTGACCCGGTTCAAGACGCCACGATAGCGTGACCTCACCCAGTAGCACTTTCTTTACCCCGGCGTCAGTTAAAGGAGAGACTGCATGCGAAGAAGATGAAGCTGGTATTATGTGCGATCGTGTGCGCAAACGTGCTGGGCATCATTACACAGATGCAATGTGCAAACATCCTTGTACTAATGAGTGTAGTGTCGCAGAGTCATTTCATCTGGTAATGAGTGTTTGTTGCGAATGAAAGTGAAAGCCGTTCCTCGGCATGATGATGTTTTACTACTCCATACTGCCTCTATAGGATACGACCGATAGTGAACCGCCTGGCGGAGGGCGGTCACAATGTGACGGTGCTGTCGGTGAATGTGGACACGCGTGCACCGAAGAACGTCACCTACATTCATCTCGAAAATAGCTACAACACACTCTACGGTAATGGAACCGCGGCCCGAAACGACATTCTGAAGCGCTCGAACGAGATGGCACTGGATGCTACAATATCGTTTTATCGGTTTGGACTACTTGGATGTGAAGGTAATAACTCTAAGTAGCTAGTTACATGTAGCTTCATCCAGCTCGCATCTTCCAGGTGCTATAACGTCCCAAGGACTCCAACAACTGCTGCATTACCCATCCGATTTTCGGTTCGATCTCGTTGTCTACGATTTCACGTGCGGTCCGTGCCTACTTGGATTTCTGCACAAGTTCCACTACCCGCCGCTAGTGAGCGTAACCGGGTTCGGCGTGCCACAGTTCACCGGGCGTCTCGTAGGAGGACATAAGGCGGCCTCCTATGTACCGCATTTCACCCAGCTAACGGACAACCCGATGTCTTTCGGTCAGCGTTTCATTAACACGCTAGTGCATTCGTTCGATGCCCTCTACCGGAAGACAGTTTTCTTGCCGAAGCTAGCGCAGATAGCCCAACAAGGATTCGATTATCCGCTGCCCGATCTTAGCGAACTGGAACAGCGAACGCTCATTATGCTGACAAACTCCAATCCGGCGTTAGATCCACCGGAAAGCCTAGCGCCGAACGTCATTCCCGTCGGCGGACTTCAGATCGTCGATCCGAAACCACTGTCCCCGGAGCTGGCCACGTTCGTCGCGGACGCCCCGCGAGGTGCGATACTCTTCGCGATGGGCACGAACTTCAAGAGCAAAATGTTCACCCGCGAACGGCAGGCCATGTTTCTGGAAGCGTTCGCCCTCTTCCCGGAGTACCACGTGCTGTGGAAGTTCGATGACGATCAGCTGCCGGGGCAGGCGAGCGCGAACGTCATGGTCCGTCCGTGGCTACCGCAGAACGACATACTAGCACAGCCACGCGTTAAGGCGTTCATCACGCACTGCGGTTTGATGAGCACGCAGGAAGCAACCTATCATGCGGTGCCGATGATCGGCATACCGATCTACGTCGATCAGCATCTGAACCTCCACCGCACCGTGCAGGCTGGCGCGGGAGTTAGGCTCGATCTGGCCACTCTCACCACCGCCAGTGTAGTAAGTGCTCTGCGAGAGGTGCTGGAGAACGACTCCTATCAGCAGGCGATCGATAAAAGATCGGCCCTGTTTCGCGATCAGCCCGAGAAGCCGCTAAACCGGGCCATCTGGTGGATGGAGTGGGCACTGCGGCATCCTAAAGAAGATCGGCTGCGTTCGAGCACGGTTGGAATGAGTAGTATCGTTGCCGCTGGATACGACGTCGCGGCATGTGTGTTGGGCCTCTCTTTAGGGTTGGTCGTGCTTATCTGTAAATTGTTTACATTTGTCTGCCATAGCTCAAGCAAGAAGAGCAAAGAAAAGCAAGGGTAAACCAAAGAACTTTACTACTAGCACTATTTAGAAACGGCTTACAGTATGTTCTCGAAAAAGTTGCGATCTCTGCGTTCTTCGACAAACGTACAATAAAGAATATTTGAAAAACATGGCAGTTTATTGTCACTTAGATGAAGAATCTTCACACACTATGTACTGCATTTCACTTCCGTGAGTAGGAACTTTGGTTGAACATACTGTACTGTATTCCTAATACTTTGTAGGAAACCAGGTATCATGGAAACTGCTTTCGGGGAAGGGTTCAAATCCTTCATGGCACTTATCAATTCCGTTTCTTGTCTGCGACCGCTTCAACGGGAGTCCGACGACATTTGTTAAGCAGAAACACGATCAAAAGCGGAACCGCTGCCACAAACAGCACGACATCGATGAGGTACGTTCTGATAAATCCAAGCTTCAGCACGGGCGATTGGAGTTGCGTCGCGGTCGGATGACGCAAAACCCACTCGATCCACCAGACGGCCCGAGCCAGCGGTTTCTCCGGCTGATCACGGAACAGTGCCGACTGCGCGGCCATGTTGGTGCGATACTTCGGATCCTCAAGAACCGCCCGTATGGCATCCCTCAGCTCCACGGTGGACATCGTTTGGAACGCTACACGTTTCGCCACTCCCGACCGAACACAACGTTCTAGGTTCTGGAGAGAGAAAAAGAGAAAACAGTACATTGGTTTCCGGTTTCTAGCTCCCTCCGGTGTCACTCCAGCTACCCGTCACCTACCCGATGTTGATCGGCTATGAAAGGAATACCCACGATCGGTACACCGTACCACGTAGCCTCGTGTGTGCTCAGCAGGCCAGCGTGTGTGATGAACGCCTTCGTCTTCGCGTGCGCCAGAAGATCGTTCTGTGGCAGCCAGGGCCGCACGATCACGTTCTTCGGCAGTGGAATGCTCAGGTCCGTCTCAAACTTCCACAGGAAGTGGTAATCGGGCAGCTGACGCAGCGCGTCAACGATCATCCGCTGCCGTCCGACGTCGAGCTGATCACTGCGGACGTTCGTACCGAGCGAAAACAGGACGGCTCCTTTCCGACTCGCGTTCATAAACTGCTCCAGATCGGTCGGTAGTGGTGCGGGATCACGAATCTGTAGCCCACCGACGGGAACCAGGTTCGGTGGAGCCGCTTCCGGGAAGTCGATTGAGTAGTGTGCATTGACCAGCATAAGCTTCGATAGTTGATGAAGCTCCGGAGCGTAAGGGAGATCGTCGTAGCGGAAGTATTCACGCATCATCGTATCGATGCGTGGATTGGAGAAGTAGTTTCGGTAGCTGAAACAGATCAATAATGTTAGTCTCAATCGCCATTGGAAGCGACCAACACTAGATACTCACACCATATCGGTAAGATGAAGCAGCGTATTGTGTATCCGTTGGAAGAAACTCATATCCGAATCGTAGCTGAGCGAATAGAACGGCACGTACGAGTAGAACTTGTGTCCACCGATCACTTCCGTCGAGTAGGGCGGATTGTTGAACGCGGTCACACTCACTAGCGGCGGATAGTGGAACTTGTGCAGCAATCCAAGTAGGCACGGCCCACAGGTAAAATCGTGCACTACTAGATCGAACCGAAAATCGTCCGGATAGTTCATCACCTGCTGCAGTCCTTTCGATTTCAGTGTGCCTAAAAAAAAAGAGAAATAGTTTGAAAAACAGCGCCTATTTATGTCTCCTCTCCTGCTGAGCATCTCACCGGCACACTCATGCACAACGAAATCCCGATAGAACGAGACGACACTTTTGAACGGGTTTTCGTTTGCCATCTCGAGCAGATCGATCGAGTCTGGGCCGTTGTAGAGCGTGGGATAGATCTCCTCCAGGTGGACGTAGTGTACATTGGGCGGTTGATTCTTTTCCACGTCCGCCGACAGGATGGTCAGGTTGTGTCCATTCCGCGCCAGTGCCTCCATTATCGCCCGGTTCCTGCAAAGCGAAAGCAGACATTGTAACCAATTGTGTTATCATGTTATTATAAGCTTAACTGCAACACTACCAGATATGATGACTGGGACTTGCTACCCCCATCAGACATAGTATATTAGCTCCATTCACTGCCAAGCTGAAAGACAGCAGCACCCCGATGAAAGTAAATAACGAACGCATTGCATGCGATCCACAGCAAAACTGTTATGTCCACACGAAACAAAGGCCGGCGTTCAACTGTCCAACTGTGGGTAGCGTCTCGTTGCGTCAACATCGTGGTCAAGTTCACCAAGACCTTCACGCACGCACTAAATATAGGTTGATACTATTACCGTACCGCACCATACCAACACAATCGGCACAGTGTGATGGAGATTTATGTACTGCTAATGGTACCACGCCGGTTTATGTAATATGTTGTATGTCTCTTCGTTTTGCTTTATCTGTCCACTCTGTCTGTCCTATCAGCCATTCCGCGGCCTTGAAAGCGCATCATGACTTTGACCACACGCCCAAACTGCAATCAGTGTCGCCAATGAACGATAAAGAGATCGAGTTTGATGTATCGCACGCTCCAGAGCAAACCCGAACCACGAGATAACGATCGTGGTGTTTTGAGACCGTAAATCGGTCACGCTTATCTCACGGTAGCTTGTCTTGCTTAAGCTCATTACAATGATAAGAGCTATTAGCAAGCAGTATGCTTTAAACCAAGCATTTGCTTTAGCACTGGATTACACTGCTATGTTGCTAGGTTGTTAAAAATGTACAGCGTCTTCTTTGAAGGTGCCCCGAGCGATGCTGTTTGAAATTTTGATAGCAAACGAGACGCAAATGGCATTTACACCGATGCCATTAAACCAATATCATCGCGATCATCATCGGTCACCGAGAAGTGGCCGCTGCCCTCTCGCTCTCTCTCTCGTTCGTGCGCGAATTTGCACAATCATTGTGCCAATTGATACGCCGCCACCCGGTAGTGCCAATGTGGAAGCCGCAGCTTTCGTTTGCACAGCGCACGTGATTAGAGGCAGCGGAGTGCGGAAGAATAAACTAAACCAGACAGTGACACTGCGCCACTAGCCAGCTGGCTGTTATTTGGTGCCGGATCGTCAGTACAGTAAGATGAATCGCGTTGGGTCGTCCTCGAAGGTGGTGACGGTGGTCTGTGCCGCGCTTGCCCTGCTGATCGGTCAGGGCCCGCAGTTAGCCAGCGGTGCCAACATCCTGTGCCTGATGGCGGTTCCCAGTCCGAGCCATCACATCTGGAACCGGGCGCTGATGGAGGCGCTGGCAGCCCGGGGCCACAATCTGACGGTCGTGTCGCCGGACATTGAGCGGAAGGCGACACCGAACGTCACCTACATCCACCTGGAGGAAACGTACAACGTAATCCACGAAGGTGCGACGGCGATCGATTTCTACGAGATGGCCCAGGCGGGCATAGTGGAGAGCATGAAGATTTTCTACGATTACGCGATCTCGATGTGCATCGGAATTCTCGGCTCCAAGGGATACCAGACGATCATGGACTATCCGAGCGACTACAAGTTCGATCTGGTCCTGTACGACTTTACCTGCGGGCCGTGCTTGCTGGCCGTGTACCATCGGTTCGGGCAGCCGCCGATGGTCGGTGTGACGGGTTTCAACACGCCACCCTACTCGACCGATTTGATCGGTGGCCACAAGTACTACGCGTATGTGCCGTACTACACGCTGGACTACGATGTCAACATGAACTTTTTCCAGCGGCTCTACAGTGCGGGTATTCACTGGATTGATTACTTGTACGTTTGGAAAGCTTGATCATCTGTGATGGAAGTTTGGTGCTATATCTACCTCCCGCGCTATCATCCACAGCTACCGCAACTACGTATTCCTTCCCCGCACCGATCGTCTCGTACGGGAGCACCACAAGGGACAGCATGATCTTCCCTACCTGCCGGCGATGGACCAGAAGATGATGCTGATGCTGGTCAACTCGCACCATTCGGTTGACTTCCCGGAACCGGTGCCCGTAAACATGATCCCGGTCGGGGGCCTCCAGATCATACCGCCCAAACCGCTCCCGGCCGACATCGATCGGTTTATCCGCGCCGGCAAGCGGGGTTCCGTGCTGTTCTCGCTCGGTACGAACGTGCTGAGCAAGGATCTCGGACCGGACCGCATCAGGGCGCTGCTGCGGGCGTTCCAGCAGATGCCGGCGTACAACTTCCTGTGGAAGTTTGAAACGGACGTCCCGTACGAGCTGCCCCCGAACGTGATGATGAAGAAGTTCCTGCCGCAAAACGACATACTGGCACATCCGCACATCAAGGGCTTCATGACGCACGGTGGGCTGCTGAGTACGCACGAGGCCACCTGGCACGGAGTGCCGATGATCGGCATTCCCGTCATCGCCGATCAGTACCGGGTAGGACATGATGTTTGATTACCTACAGCGAGGTAGTACTAACACCTACTCTAAACTCCACAGAACCTCGCGAAATCGATCCGTGCCGGTGTGGCCGAGAAGCTGAACCTGTGGGATCTGAGCACGGACAAAATACGGAACACGGTGCTGAAGGTGCTGGAATCGCCCCAGTACCGCGAGGCTATGAACGTTCGGTCCGGGCTTTTCCGCGACCAACCGGAAACGCCGCTGGAACGAGGGGTCTGGTGGGTGGAGTGGGCACTGCGACACCCGAACGCGAAAACGATCCGTTCGCCCACCCTCGACCTGGGCCCGTGGAGCAGTGAGTTGTACGACGTGAAGCTCTTCCTGGTGGCGGCGGTGTTGCTGATCGTGTACTTGATACGTCGAGTAATCATAGCGATCTGTTCCAAGCAAGCGCCAGCGAGCAAAACGAAGAAGAAAACTCACTAGAGGAACGGCTCCTTTATCTGATATTGCGAATCTCTACAGGGATTAGTTGTACGATGTCGAATTATAAAACATTCCAAATAAAATGTGCATGTTTCTGCTAAAAGCAACGTTTTTCGTTCGTCGACATCGTTCTATCCAAAGATTACAATGCACTTTTCTGCATCAAGGGTTAATTATGTCTCATTTCCCACACGGAAGCCAAGCAGCACGTGCGCACGTGGTAAATGCACCGATCATTACCTCACTGCAGGGGCTGCTTTCAGCTGAGTGTTCTAATGAGCAACAGCTGGCCCATTCACGGTGAGCCGCAATAAAACTCCTCCAGGGAGTCCACTCTGGCAACAGTTGCTGTGTTCGGTTTCCATGGTGATCACCTCACGACAATGGTAGTCGCTGCCGTGGTGCTTTGTGTTCTCCTCGGTTCCGTTGAGCTCTCGCGCGCAGCGAACATTCTCTGTCTGACTCCAGTTCCGAGTCCCAGCCACCACATATGGAACCGTATCTGGATCGAGGCACTTGCTGCACGAGGTCACAACTTAACGGTAGTGTCGGCGGACGTCGAACGAACCGAAAAACCCAACATCACCTACATCCACCTGGAGCATGCCTACTCGGACCTGCACGATGAGCTGGATCTGTTCCAGATGGCCAGCCATGACGCGCTGAGTGGCATCCGCGACCTGTACACCTGGGGTACGGCCATGTGCAAGGGAGTGTTACGATCGCACGGGCTGGAAGTGATTCGTTCGTACCCAGACGATTTCCCGTTCGATCTGGTCATTGCCGATATCACCTGCGGGCCGTGTCTGTTCCCCCTGCTGCACAAGTTCCACTATCCACCCCTGATCGGGGTGACGGCGTTCAACAATCCACAGTTCACGACGGACTTCGTCGGTGGACACAAACACTACGCGTACGTGCCGTTCTTCACCGTGAACTACGACTCCGACATGAACTTCTTCCAGCGGCTGTACAACTGGCTGTTGCACAACGTCGATCACATGTAACACGATCCCAGTGGAGGGAAAAGCTAACCCACACCATCCGGCGTATGCTCCATCGTGTGCTTTCTTTTCTAGCTACCGCCAGCACGTCTTTCTGCCGCGAATAGAGCAAATGGTACGCCCACACTTCCATTACCGCGACATGAAGTCCCTGGATCAGATGGAGCACGACACCTTTCTGCTGCTGGCAAACTTCCACTACTCGGTCGACTTTGCCGAATCGATCCCACCGAGCCACATCCCGGTCGGTGGCCTGCAGGTGCTTCCTCCGAAGCGTCTACCCGGCGATCTTGCCGCTTTCATTGCCGCCGGTCGGAAAGGGGCGGTACTGTTCTCGCTCGGCACGAACGTGAGAAGTGCGGACCTGGGAGAGGCTCGCATCAGGATGTTCCTGGATGCGTTCCGGCTCCTGCCGGAGTATAATTTCCTGTGGAAATTCGAAGAAATGCCCCCGTATGAGCTGTCAGCGAATGTGCTGATAAGGAAGTTCTTTCCGCAGAATGACGTTTTGGCACAGCCGAACGTTAAGCTCTTTATCACCCACGGTGGGATGCTTAGCACGCACGAGGCAACGTGGTATGGGGTGCCGATGCTAGGAATGCCTTTCATTTGCGACCAGTACCGGGTAAGTGGTTCGGTGAGCGTAATTTATCCGGAAAAACTCCACCACATCCAACCGTATCTTACAGAACCTACACAAATCGGTAACCGCCGGCGTCGCACTGCGATTGGATCATGATTCCTTATCGACGGACCAAATCCATGCTGCCCTTGTGGAGCTACTGAATAATCCGAGCTATCGCGAAGGCATGAAACAGCGATCGGCATTGCTACGCGATCAACCGGAGCACCCTCTGGATCGGGCCGTCTGGTGGATCGAGTGGGCACTGCGGCATCCGAACGCGAAAGCAATCCAATCGCCCACGAAACGAATGTCCGTCTGGCAGTACGAGCTGTACGACGTGAAGCTGACCCTGTTACTGCTCATCGTTCTGCTCATCTATCAGATCAAGCGACTCTTGGCTCGATACACGACGCAACCTTATCGCACCGATCGAGCGGGCAAGAAAACGAACTAGTACACGAGATACAGATGATGCCCGTCCCGAGTTATGATTTAATTGAGCGTGATTCGTTTGACGTATCATATCACACGCGTCGTATCGGAGTATGGAATCGCCTCGCCTCACTCGTTAGTTGGATTTAATGACTTGCAGCTTTTTCGCTCACTCTCGCTCGCGTTCACCGCCTACTATGCACAGGGGACACGTGATTTCGCGAACTTGACTCACCTAAACAAAACGCTTGCAAATGTACTAAGCGCTCCACCACTCTCATGGTAGGCGCGCCTGTACGACGCGCCAGTTCATGAGATAACCGCGATGCATACGAACGTACCGCTGCTGCTCGTCGCGTTCCTATCGCTGTCTGCGCTGTCGGCTGGAAATGGATTCGCTCAGGCGGCAAACATCCTCTGCATAATGACCGTCCCGAGTCCTAGTCATCACATCTGGTAAGCGCCAAGGTGACCCACCTGAGGAGTGGGGATTGCGAAAATAGAACCGAATGAACATGACCCGCTCTACCTGCTAGGAATCGTGCCATCATGGAAGAGTTGGTCCAGCGCGGACACAACCTAACCGTCGTATCGCAGGACGGTGACAAGTCGCGCACCAACCTCACCTACATCATGCTGGAGAAGGTGTACTCCACGCTGTACGAAGACGATGGTCTCGATCTGTTGGAGGTGTCGAAAGAATCGCCCTTCCAGTCGCTCTTCACTTTCAAATACTTCTACCTTGGGATGTGCCGTGGGGCGCTGAATTCGGACGGGCTGAATGTGATCCTCGACTATCCGGATAGCTTCAAGTTCGATCTGGTGCTGTATGACTTTGGATGTGGTCCGTGCCTGCTGCCGCTGCTGCATAAGTTCCACTATCCCCCGTTGATCAGTCTGACGGCGTTTGGCAATCCACCGTTCGCGGTGGACATCGTCGGGGGGCATAAACCGTACGCCTATACGCCGCACTTTGCACTGCCGTACGGCTTCGATATGTCCTTCGCGGAGAGAGTCTACAACACGTACCTCTGCCTGTGGGATGCTGGGTAAGGGCAGAGACAGCGGTTCCAGTTTTTGAACTATTAAAGGAACTCAGCCACCCTTTTCTCCGCAGGCTGCGTAAGTTCGACATTATGCCAACGCTCGACGCAATGGTGAGGGAGCGTTTCCAGTTCGACGGTATGCCCTACATTCAGGACATCGAACGGCGCACGGTGCTGATGCTGGTCAACACCAACCCAACGTACGACGCGCTCGAACCGCTGCCACCGAACGTGATACCGATCGGTGGCGCACACATTAAGGACCCACCACCGCTGCCCGCCGACCTAGAGGCGTTTGTCGGCAAGGCGAAAAAGGGTGCGGTTCTGTTTTCGCTCGGTTCCAACATTCGTTCGGACACGATCGGCGAAGAGCGGCAGCGCATGTTCATCGAAGCGTTCCGCCAGATGCCGGACTATCACTTCCTGTGGAAGTTCGAGTCGCAGCTGAACATTGAGCTACCGGCAAACGTTATCATACGCAAGTGGCTCCCGCAGCACAGCATCCTGAACCACCCCCGGACGAAAGGATTCATCACCCATGCGGGCGGGCTGAGCACACAGGAAGCTTCCTGGTTTGGGGTGCCGCTCATTGGGATGCCGTTCTTTGTCGATCAGCACCGGGTAAGCAGCCGAAAAACGGTTCTTCACACACCATCCACGTTCTCATCCAAACCACGACCACCTACACCCCCACAGAACTTGAAGCGATCGCTTATCGGCGGTGTTGCGGAAAGGCTTGAGTTTGGCTCTCTCTCCACGGGAAACATTCGTGCCACCGTGCTGAAGGTGCTGGAAACGCCCAGCTACCGGGACAACATGCAGCGCCGCGCAATGTACTTCCGCGATCAGCCCGAAAAACCGCTCGATCGTGCGATCTGGTGGATCGAATACGTGCTGCGCCATCCGACGGTGCAGCACCTTCGCTCGCCAACGATGACGTTGGGCACGATCAGCGCGAACCTGTGGGATGTGTACGCCTTCTTTGCGGGTGTCATAGGCGCGGTTGTGTCGTTTGTGGTGTTTACCGTCCGATGTCTGCTCTGCCGGCGTAAAACCAAAACGAAGAGAAAGCAACAGTGATTATTCGAAATGCACCTGAAGCGGATGTCGAACTGGAATAAAAAGTTGAAAAATTGTTTGTTAAACTTATTTTGTTAATTGCATAATACAAGCCTTACTCAAGGCTGGTACATTGGAATTAGAACGAATATAAATGATACTTTTTTATTTTTACCTGTCCGGACATGCGATACATTGGAGTTCACATTATCACCTTCAAAACGACCAGGAAATCGGCTGAAGAAACAACTTTTGACCAGCCGCTGACGGACATCTTCCTGATGGAACATGATCCCGACTTCTGCAAAGAAGCTGGTGGCTGCGGAATTCAGAAAAGGATTATGCAGACGGCATAGAGGCATAGAGGTGAGTGTGTCACACTGGATTAGGGCAGCTTCCACTGAATCGGTACTAATTCATACTACCAAACCTTCACGACCTGGAATATAATTTAAGGACACATTACTTGATACGCTTACTTATCTTTATATTTCTCACCGGTCATGCAACAAGTTTCCGGAAGAGACTCGTTCTGCATTATCTTATTTTTCCAGTAGCCGAGAGGACGGCGCCATCTTTCTCGGCAGGCCGATTCGTACAGGACCACAACTTTTTTCACTTTTCCATACTTGTAATTCAGTAATTTCCATAGGTTTCCCAGTTTTCCCAGTTTTTTTACTAACTAAACAGCCGGTTAAAACTTGAAATTTGTTAATTTTTTTTTTCGTTTGTTTATGTTTACGTTTACGACCAAAGAAACAACTAAGTTTGAGCCTCGACTGTAATGCTGGCACTGTTTTGACACGGAAGCTGTCACATTCGAATGCTGTCGGTTTTGTTTGTTTACATTTTCAAAGGATCAAATACGAGCATCAACGATGGAAAATATCAGAAGAAGAAGAAGAACGATGGAAAAACCATGTGCACAAAAACAGTTGGACATTTTCTTGTTAACAAAATGTTTCCTGTTGTAATTTCATTTTTTTTTCAATCGTTATCAGTGGCCGCTTCTAGGCAATTCAACCGCTCATTATGCTATTTGATGAACACCGTTGATTGAAATGCCGTGGTAAAATATCAAAACTGGCGAGGGAGAAATCTTTGCTCGATCTCAGTAGCTCTGCCTTTTCACTCCAGCCGTGGCTTTTTGGCGTCGTTTCTGAAACAGATTGTAAATTAGATTAACAACAGGTACTTTTAACGTCTCGTACAGTGAACAAATAAGTTGCCCGGTC
>KB672490.1:15224794-15248770 GCA_000349145.1 Anopheles dirus
CACACTCACGCACAGAGTCAGGTTCTTAGCCATCGCTAGAGCACGGATCGTGTGGCAAATGTGATGTGTGGCAGGGGGAAGGGGAGGAGTGCTTTTATAGCTTTTTTCCAGAAGCTTTTTTTGGTGGTATAAATACTTCCGTTCGACCGTCGAACAACCTGTTTTTGCTACCAAAATTCCGGCGACATGTCACCAAATCCGGTGACTTTTCACCAGAAAATCCACCGCTTTTGGTGACCGTCTGCTGATTGGGATATCGGTAGCGATGCGAGACTTCTCGTCTGAGCGACTGACAGCACTGACAGCATCCACCCTTGACGAGTTGCGCTTCGTGTAGATCGGTTTGGCTTTCGTTCGGTAAGTTTATTACACATATTACACGTAAAACTTGAACTTTATTAATCGCTTTTAAGTTTAGAAAAGAACAATTGATAACATTTACAAACGCATCTTGGTCATCAGACTCGACTGTATGCTGTCAGTTTTTGTTCTGTTGATTCTGTGTTTGTACGCAACCGGCGTAAATAAAAACAAAAGCAACTACAGTTCCACACCAAAAAAGCACACACATGCATAATCGGTACAAAAACAAGAGTTTATTTGGAAGCATTACAAACCAAAATAAAATCTTGCTAATCTTGCGCATTGCGAAGCTTAAGTCAAATTAAACATTCTTTCGATTACAGCATCGGAGCCAACACTGCACACTTATAGTCTCTCCGAGAGAGATAGAGCGAGAGTCATAGTGAAAAAAATATATTTCAAGACAATTTGCTGTTCGCCAATATGGTTTCAATAAATCTGTTACTGTCGCGTGCGAGAGAAACCTTACTGGAATCGCACGCTTCTATGCATCGTAGCTACATGTAGCCATTAAGAATTAGTTATCATCCTAGCACTGAACTTTGATACGGAGATTAAAAACGCATAAAACTATTCCTAGAGTGAAGAAAACGAAAGCTTCCATTCGACCGGAGAACGGAGTATCAATTATGGCGCCCTCCTTAAACGTTACTTGTGGGCATCGGCGACGTGCGCCTTCCAGTCCTTGGCCGATATGAAGCACGACGAGCACATGTCGCATCGGTACACCGTGTGGATGACGTTGCCGTCGTCGTTCTGCGTGGAGTGGAGAGTTCAATTAGAAAACGCTGGACTGAAATCTGCTGCGCCCGTTCGCTCATGTATGTAATGTAATATTTCTTACCTGACCCGGACCATCCAAGCAACGTTTGGATACGTGCTGCACCCAGCTCGACGGCGTCGAGAACCACTGGGAGCACAGCTGGCACTTCAAGCGCGTGTAGACGAGCTGATCCAGCGGTGTACCCTCCTGGTGGTCACTGTCGCCATCGTCCAGATCGACACATGCCCGCACTCCATCGTCCATCGTCGGGTTCGGCAGCGCCAGCTCATCGGGGTAGTCGTACTCGATCATCGCGTCAATCTTCGCCTGACTGTCGGGGCTGTGCGAGGCGGTGCTGAAGTGGGACGCACCGGGCGAAGCGGGCGACTTGGTCACGATCTCCATTATCGACTCGTCGGACGTGAGCGTCACCATGTTGTCCAGCGCGTCTATGATGTCCGGCTCGGGGACGCGTTTCTGCGGTGCCTGTGCCGGTGACCGAGCACAAGAGGAAGAGGACGAAGAAGAAGAGGAGGAGGTGGTGGACGAGGTGGAAGATGTCGACGAGGTGGTTGACGTGGAAGCGGCTGCTACCGCATTTGGCGCCATCTTCGCCTTCGGCAAGGCCAGTAAGGAGCGGGAGGATTCGGCCGCTTCGACGAGCGGCTGCGAACTCTGCAGGTGCTCCTCGTAGTCCTCGATAATGTCCTTGTTGAACAGCTCGATCAGCTGCTGTGAGCGGGGATCTTCGTAGTCCTCGAAGACGCTCGTCCGGCGCGGTTTGTCGAGGAATTCGACACTCTCGTCGATCTCCAGCGCCTCCGGGTCGGCGGTGGCGGTCGTATCGTTTCCGTTGCTGCCGATCGGTGCAGCGAACATCGGCAGTGTGGGTGCGGCGAGTGTCGCGTGTACGCTAGCAGGTGTTCTAACAGCGTTCAGTTCAGTCTGCCCGTTCTCATTCGCATTCGTCACCCTCGGCTGCAGCGGTTGCTGCTTCGTCGGGGGGTTTACAGTTTGCTGCAGTTGCAGTATTTGTTGCAGCCGCTTTTGCTGCAGCATCTGTATCTGTTGCTTGTTGTGCAGCGTTTGCTGCAGCTGCTGTTGTTGCGACTTCTGTTGCAGCTTCTGCTGCAGCTGTTGCAGCTTCTGCCGCTGCTGGAGCGATCTCACGTCCTGCTGCAGCGTTGCGTTGTTGCGTTGGTGTGACGTCCTAGCCGGCAGCGGTTCGGTACGCTTCGGTGGCTGCAGCAGCTCATCCGACTCCTGCAGCGCCCGCGGATGCTGCAAATCCGCTTCCTGCAGCAGTTGTTGCGCGGGTGATTGTTTCTTGGTTGACGGTAGCGCAAGTAGCTGCTGCGTGCGTAGCAACTCTAACGCGTCGGGCTCCGGTAAATCGCTCATGAGTGGTTGCACGGGCTGTTGGCTTTGTTGGTTCCGCTGTGGCTGCTGATGCTGTGACTGTGGCAGCTGCTGTGGCTGTGACAGCTGCCGTTGCTGCGGCTCTGGTGCATTGTTCTGCAGACGGGATTGATGATTCACCGGAAATTGTCTGTTCATCTGTCTCGGTGGGGGTGGAGGAAGTGGGCGAGGTTGGCGTTGCTGTTGTTGTTGTTGCTGTAACTGCTGTTTTTGTTGCTGTAGCGGCTGTAGCGGCTGTAGCGGCTGCTGCTGCTGCTGCTGCTGCTGCTGTGGCAGAACCATGTGCCGTGTGCGTTGCGGCTCAACTGCTGGCTGCAGTGGCTCCGTCGGTTCCAACAGTTGCTCCGGCAACTGTTGCTGCGGCTGCAGCTGATTAATTTGTCGTTGTGATGTTGTGCTGTGCTGCAGCAGCTGTTGCTGGCGTGCTTGCTGAGGGAAAAACTGTTGTTGGATTTGATGATCCAGCGGCATTTCATCATCCAGCTGCTGCGGTTGCAGTTGCTGGCGCGGATAGTATTGCCGCTGTTGCTGTTGCATCTGTTGCCGTTGCTGTTGCATTAGCTGCGGCTGGCGTGGCAATTGCTGCTGCTGCTGTTGCGATATTTGTTGCGGGTGGCGTGGCATTTGCTGCTGGGATATTTGCTGCGAGTGGCGTGGCATTTGCTGCTGCGGTTGATCCGCCATCGGTTGCAACAGATCATCGTACAGCTCTTGCTGTGGATACTGCTGAAAATGTTGCTGCTGCTGCTGCTGCTGCGTTTGTTGTTGCTGATGCTGCATCACCTGCTGCTGGGGTTGTATTGTTTGAGAGCTTTGAGTGTACTGCATACTTGGCCGCTGTATCGGCGGCTCAAACATGTTGTCCTGGTACAGTTGTTGTCGCCGTGGTACCATTTGCTGTGACTGCGGCGATTGAAACGTTTGCACGTGCTGCTGCGGCTGCTGCTCGTGCATACCGTCCTGAAACTGTTGTTCCCGCTGTGGCATCATTCGTTGTGTGTTGGCGACAGCGGCTGGTGATTGAAACGTTTGCCTCGGTTGCTCTTCCTGCTGGCGCAGCTGCTGTTGTGGCGGTTGCGGCTGTTGAAATACCGCCTGGGGCGGCTCATAGTGCCGCGCAACCTTCCGCGGAGGCGACGGTGATCGGTAGTACGTTCGCGTCGGTGCCGTGGACAGTTGGGACGGCGGTGACGCGTGTGTCGTCATCGTAGTCCGGTTCGGTGTCAGACTGCTGCGTCTCACATCCGAAGGTGGAGACGTGTCCATGTACAGCGTCTTCGTCACGGACACGAGCGGCACCGTAACGAGCGTCTGCGGTTCCTTCTGGCTCGCCAGGCTGGTGTCCTTCTGCACGGGGAACCCCTGCAGGCCCAACAGAGCACCGCATTCCATCACCTCGTTGTACGCGTCCTTCGCAACCATCACTTCGCCGTAGTACATGTAGTGCAGGATGCTTTGCATGGCGTTGCGTGTTATCGTCTGCGGTAGTATCACGGGTATGACCGACGTCGCTGGACCGAGGATCGCCAATTTGTCAAACACGCTTGCAAAATACTAAAATACGTACCCGTAAATGGAAACAAATTAATACAAAAAACTACTTCTACAGGGTTCGCCGGAGTGGATGTCAACCGTCATTTATGAAATGTTTGTAAAATGTTGATAGTAAGATCTCCTGGATAACATTTTTCTGGAGGCCTTCCATACGTCATAAACTGCCATAAAGCTCATTGCTTTGTGGTTAAACTTGACAACAGCTGCAACGTTCAACGTTACTTCTGAGAGGTTCCATTGAAATTTTGAATGTGATTTTAACAAATCAGCTGAATAAAAGCAATTCAACTGAGTTGCTAAAGAAGCAAGAATGTTCGCCGAACCGATGTTCAAAATTTCATGGAGATTCGAGTAATGTTTTGGGAAAGAACAACGCTAGCATTAGCTAACTTCACATTTTAACCATACCAACTAGATTTCTAGACTGTTAATGGAAACTCGCGACAAACCCTGCAGTAATGCCAACAATTGTGTCGGTTGTGAAGGGGGAGAGCAAAAATTTCATACCGCACTGTGAGTCGATAGCACGAATTTGTGGGCTGGCAGTGCAATGCAGTCTTCCTTATTGCAAACCAGTAACATTACGTCGGAGTACCGATCGTTTCTGGGAAGTAGCGAGAAAATTTGATCGATGTAGCAATTGATTGTAGACCGTTGTTTGATGGGATTGATTGGAGTACCAGTTGCTAGCGGCCGAGCCGTACAACAGTTCGCCGTACTACTCACTTGCACATGTTCGCTACCGCGTTCGTCAAGTTCAGCTGAAATTTGACCTGCCTCAGGTGAAACTTGTCGCTCACCACACGCTCCGGCGAGCCGGGTGTCCGAATTTTAGCACCGTGTTCCTTCGCTTCACTTTTGGAGTTAGGCTGGTCGCAACCGTTCCGCTGCACACTGCACACACTGTCCGAGTACCCGCTGCTGATACTAGCACTGCGGTTCGTTTTCGATGGTCGCGACGGTTGATAGTAGGTGGAGAGTGACGATTCATCGGACATCCAGCGCGTGCGACGCTTCCGTTTGACCCTGGCCCGGGGCGAACGAAACTTGATCTGGTTTTCCTTGGCCTTCTGATCTTCCCGGGCTTTCTGTTCCTCCCGGGCTTTCTGTTCCTCCCGCGCTTTCTGCTCCTCCCGTGCTTTCTGCTCTTCTTTAGCGTTCTGTTCTTCCTTCACTTTCTGTGCTTCCTTCGCTTTCTGAGCCTCTGCAGCTTGCTCGGCCTCTTTTGAGTTCGGCTCCTCCACAGTAGCGCCCTGCTGCTCCCGTTGGCGTTCCGCGTTCAGCTTGCGCTGCGCGTCCTGGAACAGATCGTGCATCTTGTCGTAGTGCTGGCACACTTCGTACCGTTCTTTAGGCTCGACATCTTTCGCCTGAAAGTATTGCTTCCGCAGTTCGTTCAGCTTCCTCCGTATCTGCTCTTCGGTGCGCAGTATCTCCTTCTTTCGCAGATCTTCCGCCACGCCGGAGAAAATTGCATTCGTTTTCCTTTTCTTACCGTCTGATGTCGCCAGCAGGTTTCCTGTGGGAGGCCAGAGCACACAACACAAAAATGTGAAATCGAAACACGAATCGCACAAATTGCCTTCCGTCTAATCGAGTTACGTCGTGCTGGCAGCGGCTTCGTAACACCCTCCGTCTACTCATGAACGACGTCACTGATAACTTACTTGTTTTAACACTCGCCAGCAGTTCCTCAATTTCTTCATCCGCCCACTTGGGCTGCAATTCGTTCATTTTCTTCATCTTCCGGTTTGCATTTGGTGCAGGAAAACGTCTCGTGCGAACGGTCCACGAGACAAAGGGGGTCACGCTACCCCTGGGTACGCAGCTCGCACACCCGTTTCCTAACTACGCAGGAAAAACCACCTCCGTTCAAGGAGACTGATGACAACACACTTTTCTCTGCGCCTGCTGCTCGTGCACCAGAGCGTTGCTACGGTTTCCGCACACGAAAAACAACTCCGTCACGAACGCGCACAATCGATCGCACAACTCGCGGAGCGGTTTCAATTAATGTTGCACGGCGGAAAACTGGCTTGGGTTTTTTATTCCTAGTTCAGCACAAAATTTTCTACCCCGCAAATATTTGGTAAATAACGCGCCTACCTCCGGCAAGGTTTGTGGGGTCGGGGGTGACATGTGCTTTGACAGCCGAGCGTGCACGACACGCCCAAGGTTACTGGAGCAGGGTGGGGGAATTTTAAATCAAATTGTCGTTACGCACAGTGGTCGTTTCTCGTTTCCGTTCAATACGACGGATGGAGTAGTAAGAACATTACAAATCCGCAAGTGGGCGTTTCGTTTTGTAAATCAGAACATATGAAGGGATTTCACGTCCGAGGAAAAGCTATTTTAGTTGTTCTTTTAGTAGAACTTTAAACTCCATCTCAAACTGTGTTTTGGGTTCAATAAAAGGCTGTACATAAAAATCGATATACTCTGTCGGTTTATTTTACTAATCCGCACTATACAAGAATATTTGAAACAATATTCTTACTCATGGTGTCATATAACCATTTTCGACAATTCTGTTCGCCAGAACCTAATCTCATTACTCTGCATAATAACTTTAGTCATAGCAATACTTACGCTTACATCAATAACATCTACGAATAATTTATAAAACGTATTACGCACATCAAAACAATGCGGCGCCGTTGACCCAAGAGAGAGCGATCGCCCTAGCCGCTAGTCGCTCACTCCGACTGTTGACTGTCCTGATCGGCGTGCGGTGATCCTGGCTGGAATCCCGGTTCGTTGTGCAAGGAGCGCATGTGCCGTATGAAGTTCGATTTCACGTTGAAGCCCTTGTTGCACAGCTCACAGTAGAAAGGTTTTTCGCCTACAAAATGAAGAGCTCCCCAATTAGCAGTTTCATTCACTCGACCCACCACCTGGCACGCGCGCCGTACCGGTATGGGAACGCTTGTGGACGACCAGGCTGGCGTAGGAAGAAAAGTGTTTATTGCAGATGGTGCAGTGTTTCGCCGGTTGCGCACCGTCCCCGGCCGCTGGCGTCGGTGCCGTCGGTGCGCTAGGTGACTGCTGACGCGAGGTGGCCGACCCCCGTCGCCGACTCGCCCGTTTGTTGCAGGCCGCCAGCTCTGATTCGGTGTGGGCGCTCTGGACGTGCCGGACCCAGTCGGCCGGTGTTACGTAGAACGTTGCACACAAATCACACCGCAAGGCGGCCGTTTCATCCGTCTCTTCCGACTAACCGAACGGTAGAGAAACGGTTTGAGGAATTAAAAAAAGTGTGTAAAAAATTGCCAATGTACAGTACTCCCAATTAGTTCATGCACATGGATAAATGTTCACAAATTACCTCTTCCGCCCGGCGCCTTCGTTTCGGTAGCGTTTGCGACGAATCACTGTGGCCCTCGATGTGTCGGACCCATTCGCCTGGTATGGTAAACGTTTCGCTGCAAAGCTCACAGGTGAGCGGCGAGTAGGTGGGTTGCTCGGTGGACGAAGACGAAGACGGTGAAGATGATGACGACGATGACGACGACGAAGATGGTCGAGAGTGGTCTGTTGTCGGAGCATTACAACATTCCTCGGATTTTACCTCCTTCGGTGGAATGGATTTCTCGCTGCCTCTAGCTTTCCCCGAAGCACCATTACCGGGCAGTGGAAGCTCATCGGCTCGCACATCGCTCCACTCGACCGGTTCCGCTTTCACGCCGAGAAAGTTTAGCTCCTGTGGCATTGCTGGGTGATGATTCGTTGACGCTGTTGCATCGGCTGCCACATCCGTTACGGTGGAGGATCCTGCTGCTTGCTGCCTGCATTCATGCTCTTTCCGCTGTTGCGCACGCAATGAATTATCTGACGTGTGTTTCTCGTGCACTCTCATGGAGCACGCGTTAGGACGCCGCACCTCTCCCGGATCGATCGCCATATCGCGCTTCACCTGTATCAACGGGCCGGTGGAAGATTGTGTGTGATGATGTGGAACAAAAGGAGCATGCGAGGAACCGTGCGACGGCAGCTTCACGGTGACAGGGCTGACAAAGCGACCGGAAGTGCATCCGTCCCCGGCCGGATGTGGTGGTTCCGGGGCGGACGCCGATTTCGTTCCACTTTCGTTCCGCCAGAGGCCACGAATGCGAAGAATTTCGCCCCCGCGCAGTACCTCGTTCAGGATGTCGGTCGAGACGGTCGATTCGCCGGTGTACATGTACTGGATGAGAATCTGCATTGAGCGATAGGTGAGCTCGGGTGGAAGCACTATGTACGTTACCGCGTGCAATGGGACGGGATTTTTATCGAAGATGTTTGCAAAGTACTGCCCGAGAAGAAGGAGAGAAAAGGTTAGCAAATATTGCTGCAGACTCAATATCGGGCGGCCCTACCAAACTGGAAGTGCCGAGTATCAGCTTGTGAGCAGGTATCGTGTAGTTGTCGTCCCCATTGCACGTTAGGAGCATTACGTCCGCATAGCGATCATTTCTGAAATGCAAACATAAACGGCAGCATAGTAGAGATTTGGGGTTCTTACCACGTTCTTTTAAACACCGGCAATCACCACTCACTTGTAGAGATTCGATAAGGAAACATTCATGTTTTGATAGTGTGAATGCCATTTGAGTTGGTACTTCTCCGTGCCGGATTGTATCGAATGCGACATCGTGGCAGGCGCACCAGCAGCTTCGAGTGATCCTTCCTCTGCAAAGGAGACATGGTGTTAGCAAGTGTGTAAAAAACATCGATGCAAATAAATTACTAATTAGCCCAGACCGTTTCTAAGCAACTCATAGTATAAGATGCGGTTTGAGTCCCACTAAACGATTGCTGCAATTTTGTAAAGCATTTTCACGAATGCTAGTGTGAGTCATTCGTACTTTAGGAAAAAAAGTTTCATAGTTCAACTCTCATGATTCATGTTAGCCCCCATCGAATCGAAGAGCTAGTTGATAAAAATCAATTTCCACCCATACGTACTGTAAATTTTCGCTAATTCATCTACCGATGAAACACTTTTCCGCCGACTGTCGTCGACAGCGGCCGGAGAACCATTGCTTGTCCGACTATTATTCTCTTCCTGTTCCTCGCAATCAACCACGATAGCGGCTGGCTCGTAATGGGTCACTGCACCGCTGCCATCCTCGGCAGCCTCGGACAGATCCACCACCGGTGCTCCCAGCCCGGGTGGGAACCCCATGCTCGCGTTTAGCGCCTCCACGTTTGGCTTCACGTCGAGCTCCTCGTCCAGCTCGGACCCGGTCATGTTCAGGAAGTCCAGCTCCGGTATACACTCGACGTCCTCTTCGCCCCCACTGCTGTCGCTCTGCTCTCTGGCGGTTTCGATCCACAGTTTGAGCGTTTTGCTTTTGGCGAGATGCGACTGGTCCTTGTGCTCGTGTTCCGTGCGCGCCTTCGCCAGCCGATAAAAGTCGCCGAAACCCCGCTTGCCCCACACATCGTACTCGGAGGTGTTAAACAGCAGACAGGGCCAGCAGTAGAGCTTCCGTTCCCGGTCGCAACCGGTCAGCCAGTCGTGTATGTGCAAGTTCAGCGTGTTCATGCAGCGGGCCGTTAGATTCGGCATCGGTGTCATCGGTCGGCCATTGCGTACGATTTTCTGCTGGCTTTCCTTGCTGAGCGAGGCGAACGGAATTTTGGTCAGCGTGCAGACAATGCAGTGGTAGACGGGTGTGTTCACGGAGGCCATTGCAACCACCAGCAGGATCTAGACAAAACGACATGTTAGTCAGGTTGACCGGGTTCTTCCGCGCCATGCATGCGGAATGTTTCCCTCATTTTCATTCGACAATAAATTCGGTTCAATCCAGAATGCTGCTTCTGAACCGCCGAATCGATGGGGAAATCATTCCTGTACGCAAGGAATATCGATTTTTCTTACTCCAACGGAACTAGTACACTGGTCAGGGAATAGTTGGTGGATCCGTTTGTCCGTTGTGCCAGATTCTTCCGCGCACTCTAATTGCTTGTGGTTCACAGTTTTATTTCACGGTGCGGCAGAATTTTGGTTTTCTGTTTGTAAACTTTTTATTTTTACACTCCCTCCCCAGAAGGCTTCTTCTTCTTCTTCTTATGTGTGGCTGTGCTCAGGTCGACTTGGAGAAACCAGCTTCCTGGGCCGTCTCCAGGTAATCCATAAGATGAAGCCACAAAAGTTGAGACCGGCAGCTTAGGCCATATGTCCCGATTATTTAAGTTAACTGTTCTTTATCTAGTTTGACCACTCAACACCAAAGTTTTTTTTACATATTATTATCACTGTTCTGCTTTCTGTGTGTTTGTTTGTGTTTTGGTGTTTTGACGTTTTCGGTATGCTTTCGCATGTTTATCATAAATAGTTGGCCACTCGATGTCGTTGGACAGGTTTACCGCGTTCTCTGTACACCTTGCTACTCGAAAGCATTCGTGCAGATAGTGCTCGAGCGCCAAACATTCGGGGCCAATGTCAATAAAACACGTGCAAATTGTTCCAATCGCTCGACCGTTGAAGTTTTATATATTTAGTGTTTAAATAGTTTTTCATTTGTTTTATGAGCTGCAGGAATGTCATTTTGAAATAATATCATGTTCTTTGTATTGATAAACATCCCAATGGGAACTTAGCAGCTGGTTTTATCGATGGCCATGTGCCATGCAGTCGTTTGCTACAATTTAGTTATTTTATCTAATCCTTATTAAAGATCTAATTATTAGATTGTTAATGATATTTCATATAGCGTACGAATGATCTTGGAGCATGTCCTCACACATCGCAAGATAGGAAGGATCCCATGGACGAAAATGAGTGATGAAGATTCGATCTAATGATAATTTTAAAGACGCGAAATAATTTGAATCATATACTCTGGATAGTCACTTATTTATCATTAATGTATTTTAGTATCGCTTTAGCAAATCGTTTAAGATTGGGTGAAAGTATTTGCAAAAGATATCCAAAATGCACTTTCCTTCTCTAGAGAAAAAAAAAACAAACGAAACGAAACAGTAGGTTGATCCAAACTTCCAAAGCACGGATTTTCTTACTAATTCAACAAGTATTACAACCCGTGGCGATTAGTTAAATCTACAAGGAAATTAATTATCTGATGCAATTGATGTCAAGATGGAACAATGTTTGGAAGTTCTCTTCGAAACAATATTTCAAAAAATTCGTCAGTTTACAACCAAACAGACATGAAGAAAAATCGTAGCTTAATCACAGTTCATTCCCATCCGAACAGCTTTCAACCCGCCTGGTATTTAAACCAGCATCAAATATTGGTTTGATTAACACCCTTAACTAAACGAACCTATCGCGTATCCTGTTCCTCCCAAAAAATGAACTTCACAAAAAAGCATTGATTAAACAACTAACCCGGTAGAATTAGCCCCAAACACGCGCGATCAAAATACTACACACAGATTGTGCCCGATTGATACAGAAATCCAAAACTTACGTACACAATCACATCCCCACTAGCAGCATGCCAACAACAACGTCTGGTAGTCCACGAAACGCCAACGTTCCGCCCAGCGACCGATCGATATATCGATTGAATATCGATTACTCTCATCTGGCGCATTGCGAACGCGGGCGCTTTTCACGGTTTCTTGTCTGGGGACGCGAGCCGCGAATGGGCCCAAGTTTTCGTTTGCGTTTATTCGCCCACATGTTTACTCTAGAGTTGGCGAAGAATGCAATCACAGCAAAAATCGGTTCTGCACGTTTGCACTGATTGCCGTGTATGTGTTTTGTAAAAGGGTTTAATTTGGACTACTTGTGCTTCGAAGATATTTTGCCACTAGAGAACTGGTTCACGTAACTAGAGCTATTTGCATGACACGATGTAGTAACAACAATCTGGTAACGGGTTGGATTGAGGATAGATTCACGCTTCCCACGCCTCTGCAATATTATTCACACCATAAAGATCGATAAATTGATTAGCCATACTACAAGGCAAGTAGCACCGTTTCGAAGCATACCACCTTAAAATTCAGCCTGGTTAGGCTCACTTCAGGAATAATTTCGCAGATATCTTTGAATTATAGTGCGAATGATCACAACTAGATAATCACGGACATCGCTTGAAGCTGGGTTAGATGGTGTTTTGTTTGGTAATGAGCCTAACCATTTCCATGCATCCATACAGAATGCATACGCATGTCCCAAATCAGAGCAAACCTTCTGCGATATGAACTTACCTACAAGATTGCGTCGGATTTGAACGAGTAATATCCCCGGATTCTGTCACTACAGAGGAAGCACACAAACAGTCGCGAAACAATCCCGGCCGTCCCGCCTAAATCCGAGTCACCTTTTGCACCGCACAAACAAACTGTTTGGCCTGGGACTCACCAACAAGGATCGCGGTCTCCTCCTTGCGGGGTGGTATAACAACAAACAACAGAGAAACTCCATTTATGCTCTATCGTTTTCCACACTCTCTCTCTCTCTCTTTTTGCTATGCTAACGTCGTGGGCGTATGAGAGCATAATTGCTACTGTCGTAGGATGCATTGACACCAAAGAGACCAAAGTTGTTACTTTGACCGGAATTCTGAAGTATGATTGTGATACTATCGAAAAGATGTTTTTCATGACGAAATAGGACAAAAAAGATAATAGAATCCTTTCTCAATAAGGATACGAAAAAGTATCAAAAGCATCTCTTCAGTAGAGTCCGGATACACTTCATCCAGTAGCTGGAAATTTCGATGCTTTACATTAGGCCACGGCACGGCTGTAATTATGAAAAACAGTTTAACAGTGAACGTAGTAGATCGTATATAACTATCCGCTTTCACATGCAATATGCTCTCTTCAGTTAAATTTGTCTTAAAAAAAATCTCGTGCCAACAACGTTTGTTCTGGACGCCAGGCTTCTACTGTAATTTATGCTGCGGCGAAAAATGCTGCGCATTTCGCACCGTCGCGCACGGGGTGCTTTAATAATTATTATGCTTTTCGAGCAGAAAACTATGCTCGCCAGTGCCTTGTTCGCAGCGTAGGGCGTACAAACATAATAGCAGCATCCCCGGGCGAAAACACAACAGCAGCTGGCGTGCTTTTTTTCTTCACCCACCACCATACATCTGTCAGTGCGCTGCTTGCCTCGACGAAATGTCACTCCGCATATATTTTGTTTATGTTGCACCAACGCTTGGTTCTGGGTGAAGGCGAAGAAGTGGCAGCAGGAAGCGTGAGCAGAGTGAAAGCATAAAAACCGAGCATAATAATTACCGAGCATAAAGCGTGCGTGTGTGTGTCTGTGAAGCGGAAAATCTGCGACGAGAACGACGGCATTCACGGCAAGCGAACATGGAGCTGAGCCAGATGTACAAGAAGAAAAAGAACCGGTGGTCGATTTCCAAGATCGAGCTGCTGATTGACCTGTGGGCCGAGCACTACCGTGAGCTGAAGTCGTGCCGCCGGAATGACCACGTCTTCGTGAAGATGAAGCACAAGCTGGAGCGGAGCGGCTGCAAGGTTACGGTGGAGGATATCCGAATCCGGATCAATAACCTTTCCGCCAAGTACAGGTACGGTGCCCGTCACGCCGACACGAGACCGTCTCGCGCGGTTCCCACGCTCTAACCTCACGCACGCTCGCTTTCCCGATTTCCCGTTGTCTCGCAGGAAGGAGTCGATGCTGACGCTGTCGGGCGGATCGCCCTCGCGCTGGCCGCTGTTCAACAAGATCCACAACATCCTGAGCAACGATGCCGGCGGGCTGGACGAGACGGCCGAAACGCAGGAAGAGAGCATGGAGGGTGAGTAGAGGTGGTGGTGGTGAAGTGGCTTAGGTGGCTGCACCGAGGTAGGCCATATTTAATGACCCCCTCTCTTTGTTGTAAGTAGCAGCACCGAAAGCAAGTAATTGAACAGTTGGTTTTTCGATGAAACATTCGATCCGAAATCCGGGTCGTCTTGATAGGATTGTTTTAATTCTTTCATCGGGTGTAGAAGCACGGTTGTTTATTTATAGTGGTTTGTGTGTTATGGAAAGTGAGAGATCATGCGTTTTTCAACCGATGTCGAACCATATTCGGCAATTTTTGTTCGTTTTCGATGATCATGCGGCAACTATGTGAAATAGATTTTGAAGCAAATTCTTAACGTGTTAAAATTATCCATGTTTATGAACACCTGCACTAGGTGTGAGTCTGTGTGGCTAGGATGTTTTTGGATTGTTTAGATTTTTGTTACATCAACACCTGCGAGTTGCTGTTAGAGTCCAATTGCCTCATAGTCCAATACAAGTGTCGTGTGACTCGGATGATGATGCTTGAATCTGAATGAATCTTCAAACAGATTTAAAGATTTAAAATGCTCTGAACATTAATTATTCTTTGAAGATTGATTATTTTTGAAAAAAATATGAAAAATGCTTTTGAGATAAGTTTTGTTTATTTTAGAAATCCCATTCTCCCTGTCGAATGTCAAGATTCATATGCATCTTCGTGAAGTAATATGAATATTTAAAAATTCATAATGATTTAGATATTCAAATCTTGATTCAAACATAGTTTTGTTGAAGATCAAAAACGGTCCCAAATGATGTTTGTTTCGTTGCTAATACAGAGATGTTATTAAGTTTGCAGTTCAACGTATATAAGAAGTATGTTATGATAAAATCTAGCTTTTCTTCGTCTTCATGGGCTTCGCGGTAAAGCTCATGGGTTTACTAGACTTATTTTACCACTACAAGCGCCAGTGCTGCTCCTAACTACTCCATTTCTATCGTTCGCAGAACCTCCAGATAGCAAAACGAAGGTGTACCAGCTGAAATGCAACTATCGGCAGGAAAATATGGACAACTTTTTCACCGATCTGTACTTGTAAGCATGGATGGAGCCTTTTAACTTGTGTAGATTCTCCTTGTTAATTATTTCTATTTTTGTTTCCAACGTCAGCAATCCTCGCTACGCAGATGTAACGCTTGTTACCTGTCACGATGGTGAAACGTTCGCCATTCCGGCACACCGTATGGTGCTGGGAAACTTCAGTATGGTAAGTTTTGGTTGCCGGTAGTTGCCTCCATTGTATCTCGCATTCTAATCGGTTCCCTCTCTCGTCTGTTTCCCCCGCGATGTAGTATTTTGCAAACATTTTCGACAAACTGAATGTACCGCAAAACTCCAACACGTACATCGTGCTGCCGGGCAGCATATCGCACCAGACGATGCAGATCCTGATGCAGTACATGTACACCGGCCAATCGTCGGTGCCCGAGTACAATGTGGACGATGTGCTGCGCAGCGGCGAGCTGCTGAAGATCCGAGGCTTCTGGAGTGAGAGCAAAACGCCGAACCAGCAGCAGCAGCAACAACAACAGCAATCTTCCGGCTTGGGACAGAAACGCCGCGCGCCCGGTGCCGATGGGTCTCGCAAGATGCACTACCGTCAACAGGCGGGTGCCTCCGGATCGCAGGACGGGTCGGGTGCGGGACGATCCTCTGTGATGAAACCCGACACCCAGCTGGCGGGGGAGGGCGCATCCGATTCGGGCACATCCGCACTGGATGCACTGGACGAGCAGAAGCGGCTGGCGATTGCGGCCATTCAGCGCGACCTGCACGCCAGCTCGATGCGTGCGATGGCCCACGGGGCGGCGGCACTGTTCAGCAGCGGCAGCCTGTCCGACAGCGTGAAGCAGGAACCGAACGAATGGGACGATCTGGACGACGATAACGACTCGGACGAGGATGTGATGATCCTGCCGGAGGAGGTGGTCAAGTCGAAGCTCTCGCCACCCTCCGACGGCAAACCGAAACCATCATCGTCGCTTACCTCACCAATGCCGGAATCGTACTCTCTTCAGCAGCAGCAGCAGCAGCAGCAGCAGCAGCAGCAACAGTTGATGCTCGGTCGAGCGGAAGATCAGCAGCAGCAGCAGCAGCAACAGTTACAGGAACAATCTCACTCATCGCAACAGCAACAACCAACAGATTCCTCACTGAGCTGCGATCTGTGCAGTGCGTGCTTCACCAACACCGACGATCTGCTGCAGCACATCATCAGCCTGCACGGTGACGCACCGGAAGTGCTGCGCAAACGGGCCCGCCTGGCGGAAGAAGTGAGCAAACGGAGATGGTCCTTTGACTGGCGATGATGTGTCATTTTCAAAATTCGAGCTAATAATGAACCTTTCTTGTTTTAGGAAACTCCACTGAACAACATGCGTTGCGATTTTTGCGGGAAGTTCTTCATGTCGGCCGTCGATTGGGCGCAGCACGTGCTGCAGGTACACACCGATCGCACCGCCGAACTGCAGCAGCAAATGGCCCAATTTTCCGGTGAGTTTTTGCGCCCCTTCAATTGTGCAGTAAAGCGTTACGTTGTGCAACCCGAATGTATGCAATCTGCACGACCAAACGCTTTATTATCGCGTTATCGAAACATTCTCGCACTGTTGTATATCATAATCATATGATGTTTTCATCTACCCCTATCCTTTCTAGAGGAACTGATGCCCAGTATTAGCAAAATTCGCTCCATCGCATCATCCAGCTCGGCTGACTAATGATACTCACACTGCTTTTTCAACTGCGAAAAGGCACTGCCCGGGCGGCGCGCACGATGAGGTGCAATGAGATTGAAGAAAAGCAAGAACAAACAAGAACAACAAAAACACGATAACCTCGATTGAACAATTTCTACGATATACTCTATTTTTACCACACTTTCGTTTTATTTTTATTTGTTTCACCTGGCTATGACAGTGTCGCTTCTACGCGCTCTACGCTGGTAGCGGAAGTGCGCACTCAACTTACACATACGGACATATTGCGAGAACAGCAGTTACGAAGTAGAACAATTATACAACTCTAGGCGATAAGGATTTGTAGTAAGCAACGTGTAAGCATAGTATATAGAGTGTGAGAGTGAAGAGAACGAGAGAGAGAGAGAGGGAGAGAGAACAGAACAGAGAGCAGACAACACATTTGCGCACATGTCGAAATATACGTTTTAATTATTTCACCATAAGGACTATTTGTCTTCTTTTATTGGAAAATCGTTGTACATTATTTTCTAAGCAGAACGAGCGTGGTTACGGAATGGAAATGGAAGGCTCACCCGAAAATAGATGGAACCACCAGGACGAGGACGCCAAACCTTTTCACAGCGCTTAAATCACATTCTTCGTAATCATCGATGAGCTTTAGCTGCCGTTTTGTTCTATGTGCACTGCAAATAAAGCGCTCTTAAACTGCTAATAATGCTTTGGTGTAGTGCAGATTGTAAACTTTTGTTTTGGGGCAAATACGATTCACCCGCCCGAAAGTATACAATCTGCGAGGCAATAACATTGTATGTGTCCTGTCCTCGATTGAGTTAAATCGCACATTATTTAGCCTTTCTGACCGGGGAATAATCGTTTGGAAATCTTTCTCTGGTCGCAAAACTAAGCATGCTCATTTTTGAAAATTCTTATTCGTTTGGATTCGGATTGTGTTTACACACTGCTTGTTTGAATTCTTTAGCGTACGCTGTTGGGAATTGATACCGCTTCTTAAAGTGCGATCAGCAGAGCGATTAATATTTTCAAAATTTAGTTTTTCTTATGGAATTACCAGTTTAAGCAGGAAAAATATGATTCACAATTTCTTTTTCGAAAAAACATCACAACCACCCACCGTGCGACCAAGTGTTGTTATTATTTTTATTTTCACAGTCCGTCACTACTGTCAGCGCAGCGTTGTATTTTTGTTTACGATTTCAAACCCCTCCAAAACCTGTAGAACAACAAACATATTCCGTCTCGAATTTTGGTGGACCACAATACCGTAAGCGAATAGTGATCAGGGGCAGCAAAATGCCGCAGAGGATAAAACGCAAAATCCGCTGGACGCCGGACCAGCTCGAGGTGCTGGTAGACGTTTGGGCGAAGTACTATCTTCGTCTGAAGGGAACCGAGAGCGACGGCTTATACGCAGAGTTGGTCAGCGACCTGCGAGGCACCGTCTGCGAGGGCGCGAGCCCCAAGGAGGTGCGCGATCGCATCCACCACATCAGCGAAAAATACAGGTTAGTTTTCCGGTGCTGCCAGAAAGGGGAAATAGGCAAATGCTAAACTGTGTTCGTTCACTGACCCATTACAGGAAGGAAGCGTTTGAGGAGATGGCAACCGGCAAGCCCTCGCAGTGGCCGCTCTTTCGCAAGATCGCAATTTTTTTCGTGCTTTCGCATCCGACGCGCCGACGCAGCACCGGTCGGCCTGAGTACGACATGTCCGACTATCTGCACCTCGATGCCATGATGCAGGAAACGCTCGATCGGCAACTGGCGCGTGGGGCGCGAACCAATAACGAACGGGTGATGCTGTACAATCTGGATGAAAACTCGATGAGCTCGGCGATGGACGTGGAGGAAGCAGATATCGAACCGCACGAGGAAGGTTCGGCCGCCGGCCAAGGCGAACGGCGCGTCCAGGGCGAGCAAAGTACGACGGATTATGTTTCCGACAAAAGGCAGCAACGGCAGCCTGCAGCCCGGGGGCGTTGCGGCAGTGACCAGAAGGCAAAAGACGTGCCAGCCGAAAAAGGGCGATCGAACGTGAAAAAGAAAGTAGGTAAGAAGCAACATGCTGCACCGAAAGACACAAGTACGGATCAAAGCTCGAGTTCGACCGAGGAGGATGAAGGTGAGTGTGTTTTAGTGATTTGCACTGCATTTGCACACGTTTTCTAATTCTGTTGTTGTAACGTTCGGTCTGCAATAGAAAACGCATCTCAGCCAGAGGAGGAGTGTATCAAAGTGTTCACGCTGAAGGGTTACTCACGGCACGAAGTGATTGAGGATTTTTTGCGCCAAATGTACAGGTATCTCATGTGGTGAAATATTTGCTTTTCGTCATTCGTGTGTTCTCTAAACCCCTCTATTTAACTCGCTAGCAATCAACTGTACGTGGATGTAATGCTCATCACCTGCTACGAAGGCAAAATGTGCATGGTTCCGGCGCACCGTATGGTGCTAGCCACTTTCAGCCCGGTAAGCAAACCGAAACCGCACCCCTTGAGAGTGATTTTGCAATATTTTCTCTTCTCCGCAGTATTTTTCCACCCTGCTAGGAACGATGAAACCAAGCTCGGTCGGCAATCCGCTCACGATACTGCTGCAGCCGGACATTTCGCCGCACGTGTTGCATCTACTGCTGCAGTTCATGTACACCGGCGAGGTATCCGTGTCCGAGGATCTGCTCCAGGAGGTGGTACGGTGTGGACTGCTGCTACAGATTCGGGGTTTCTGCGATGACAACGGTGGCCGTATACCGCCACGAGTCGTTAAGCACCGGAGGGAACGGACCGGAGTGGACAGACGGCATAAACGAGCTCGGATTGATGTTTCCGACGTATATGATGAAAGTACGGCGACAGAATCGTGCGCGAGAACGACAGCCAAAGACACGGTGGCTGTTTCAGCGACGAACGACACCGATGGGGCGCAAAAAACGAACGAAAAAGATGCAAACAAACAAACCTGTGCGGAAGACAAAGGCGAAGCGGTAGATGTTCCAGTGTCCCCCAGCATCGGGTACGATCTGTTGCGCTCGGATAGCGAAAGTGACGAAGGGGAAGTACAGCAGGCGGGATGGCTATCGGTTGACGAGGAAGAAAGCGATGTGAACGATGACGCAGACTTCGACGAGGAAGATGGCGTTGATGAGTCGGACGATGAGCCGTTGGGGACGGAAATGGACAGCGCAAACGAGGAGGAGGAGGAGAACTTCGAAATGATCAGCGTTATAAATGGCGGCTCGGGAAGCAATGTTTCCTGGGACAGAGTGTCCTCCCCGGAACCAACACCCACAACCAGCAAAGAGAAGGAAATGCCACCGAAGTGCAACGGGAAGGTAAACGGCACCGAACCACCGGACGTCACGCAGGACGAGCATCCCAAATCTCCGCCCGCACATGTTGAATTGGAACCGCCTGAAATGAAACATCCGCCGGGGTCGGAAGTATCGCAGGCACAAACGGGTTCCGAAAGCGAAACGGCTGCCCTTCCCCAACCTGCCAAACTGCGAAAGTACGAGAACACGCGCAAACAACAATCGTTGCTTGCTCCACCACCACCACCACCCCCAGCAGCAGCAAGAGCGGCAACAAAGCCACAGAGCAACGTTCGGAAACAGAACGTATCTTCCTCGCCGTCGTACTCGTTTCAGCACAGCTACGCGAAACAGTTCACGAATTTGCCACGTCGGCACCGGCCGATGCTGGAGTGCGCAGTTTGTGGCCAGCGGTTCGACGAGATGCGGGGCTGGGTGGAACACGTCGTGTACGAGCACGTGGGCGATGATCAGCTGTCGGGGGGGAATGGCGACAATGATGTGGTGAGTCGGGGCATTCGCTTTCGGCGCGTAGCGTGCTGTGGATACTAATAACTCCCATTCAAATGCTTTACAACCCTTCACCAGGAGGATCACATCGCGGTCTTGCAGTGCCACGCGTGCCAGAAGTATTATGGCTCCGAGTACGACTGGGTGCAGCACATACTGCACAGCTACGCACCGAAGTATCCGCATCTGATAGAACATTTAACGATGCCCGACGACCGGATCTCGCAGTAGTGGCACGGTTCGAACGCGACAGTATACAGTTGGTAGGCAGAATGTTTCGGAGAGGTTCGTTTATGCGAAAGCGCCATATTTACATATGTACATAGAACTAAAGCGCTCTCGAGCGTAGCTTTAACACAGCAATTGTACACAATTACACAGTACGGTACATGTACAAACAGTTATTTTTATTTACGGTAAATAAATTGTAGAAGCTGTTTCTAACATTGCGTTTCCATTCGGCTGAAGTGCATCAATGTGAGGTAGAAACGTTCGTGCCAGCGTTTTCCATGGTAAGCATAACTTGTAGCTTGTAAAAGTCCTTCGAGTAGCGTTTGAATAAAAAAAAGCCCGCTGAAGCGGTAGCAAGTAGCGGCGTTACAAAAAAAATACGAAAGATAACTCGACGGAACAAAAGTCCCGATGAATGCCTAAAGGCCGTTGGCCCTTAGCTATGCTATGACCGATGTGAAAAAGGATTCCGGCATATTCTCCAGTCCTGTTTTGGCTTTTATGATCGTATGAACTTTAATTTTTATCTTGAAATAGCAGATTATATTCTTCGTTTGAGGTTCGCCTAACATTTTTCTCTAAAAAAAAAAACACACAGTGAAAGAGATCACAGAAGAACCTTTCTTCGGAAATTTGGTGTGAGATGGTGTGAGAGATGTGCTTGATGGCAGTGGTGAGGAACATAAAGTGCATCGCAGCACCCATTACGACCGTCTTACTGGAAAAGTGTTTCTCGCCAGCTCTTTTCTGGCTCCGGTTGCTACGATTTGGCGATGTACACAGGTAGTTTCGTAAAACGGTTAATTTCTTGTCAAATATATGTTTTACATGCTGACAGGGGTTTATCGGTGATTTAGTGTTCTGGTCGTTTTTAGTGTCAGGACATGACCCACGCCAAAATCTGGACCGTCCACTTCTTTGTGGCAGTAAAAAGTAAATCTAGTAGGCCATAAAACACAAAACTTGCCCTCGTACGTCGGTATACCATAGAAGAAGAAGTTACATGATGTACTGTTATTTCGCTCTAGGAGCGGCCATATAATTTAGTGTTAAATATCCATACTCATACCATGCTACAAAGATCGTTCATACATGTCACAAACAAATTACTGGGACAAATCACTCATGGCACTTCTGCAATGTAAATACATCTCGGGCAGGGTAAATTAGCGTCGTTAGGTAAACGTGATTGTTCTTAAACAATGTCTACACTTTTCGCGCTGTTTGTTTCTAAGAACAAACTTTGGTGGCTTCATTTTTGGTAATTATCTGCTCAAATTCTGACAAACTTTGTTTGGTTTACTGAGGGAATTCTACTGGAAAAAGAAAACGATGATTGTCAGAAGGCACTCATTTGTAATAAACGCACGCGGAACGCTCGCCGGAACCTGTGCCAGTAAGTGGACAGAGTGTTCTGTCGAGAGTAGCACAAAGAAAAACCACATGAAGAACGAATCTTCCTGCTCGTACTAAAGCTACATCGTGATGGTGCAAGTGTAATATCCCTGATGTGAGTAAGGTGTTCGTTAATACTCGACGTTCTGCGCTCAGGATGCGGCCTACAGATCGTGCGCCTCTTCCGTTGGCACCGGCTGGCGCTGCTTCAAATGCCTGACGACGAATAAAACAGCAACAGCCGCGATGGCAATGATGGCCATGACGATGCACGCAATCCACACACCGATGTTATGCTCCACGACCGGCTCCACCGGGACCTGATCCCTCGTATCCGGCCCGTCCGGCATTGTCGGCTTCATTGTGGTTTCCTTCGCTGGCCGCTCCGTGGTCGGTGGCTTGGTTGTGACCGGCGGAATGAATGGATTGTAGGTCGTTTTGCAGCATAGCCCTTCATGCTTTTCGTACCCCAAATTGCACCGGCCCGGGCTGCCCGGCACTTCAATCCTGTTTTCCTTCAGGTGGTTCACCAGCGATTTCAGCAGCTCGCACTTTAAGTCGTTCCCTTCGAGGTAGATGCGTTGCAGAGCGGGCAGATTCTTGCGGATGTCCGCCACAGAAACGACGAAATCGGACATCATGGCGTTGCGAAGGTCAAGCTCCTCCAAGGCAGGCAGCGCACGGAACACGTCGAGCTGGAAGTTGCTCGGCGTGATCAGATTGCCGGACAGATCCAGCAGCCTCACGTTGGGCAGCGTTTTGTGGGCCACATTCTCGATGTAATACGCGTCCACGTGGGCCAGGTACAGCTCGGTCAGGTTCACCATCGCAGCGAACCACTGAAAATCGACCACGTTTTCGACGTTCTCGGTAATGGCCGTCTTGCTCAGATCCAACACCTCCAGTGCGGTCAACCGTTCCGACACGTTTCGAAGGTCGTTAATTGGATTATCGCGCAGATGCAGCTGCTTCAGTTTCGCACCGGCCGTACCTTCGACACGCAGCGATTTTATCATATTCTGCTCCGCGTACACACTCTCCAGGCGATTCTTGACCGTAAGCACCTCCAGCGTGGTGTTCCTTACCACCAGCACCGCCAGTTGGGGGAATTTGTCGTACAAACTACCCGGCAGGCTGGGCAGCTTCGACTCCAGCACGGCCACCCTGGTTTGCGTCGGTTCGCCGGAGATGTCCGGTTCCGGTGCGCCCTTCCGCCAGGTGATAGCGCGAAACACACAGAACTCGTCCCATTTGTTGGGGGCGTATTCGTAGTTTTCTGTCGCACAGCTCCAGCTCTGGGCGACGGTGGCCGGTGGGTGGTACACGACAGCCAGCGCTATCGCGCTAATTACGTACAATTGCATCACGTTCGCGGTCCGGTCGGTATGCACTACGGTATGGTCACAGATTATTTTAGAGAGAAGCCACAGGAAAAAAATTAGTTGTTGTGCTTGGTGCCGCAGAAAATGAGTCATCTGTCAAACCCTCTGGGTGGGGAATCCCGTTTGCATGAAGGTCAAGCTCGTGGTAATAATGGTGACACTTCATAAAACAAAATCGCTTTAAAATGTGATTTTACTGAAGTAAATGTGTTTTGTTATGAAGGAATTGAATTTTCAAGAATTTTGTTCATTTTTGCGGGAGCTGTAGCGTTTCTAAACTAGCTCAACTGTATGTAATGTGATGGAGATTGTAACTGTTGGGTTTTACAAAAATGAAATTCATACAACAAGAATTAACACTCTCACTGACAACCGGCTACCCGGGTAGCCAAAACGTTTTTGATTTCGATTATCTCGAGTTCTATGAATGCTATTGATATGAAATTTGAAATATGTGTCTAAATCAGGCTATTTTTCCAAGAAAAAATTTTGACCGATTTTTTAGAATTGATCATATTGCTTTTTTGTGAGTTTTATTTTCTATACCCCGTAAACTGACA
>KB672490.1:15256096-15374058 GCA_000349145.1 Anopheles dirus
GCAAAACATCAAACACCGAGAAGCCACGGTTGTGCTAGAGGGAGCCAGCAGTATGCTGTGAAGCATTAGAAAGAGACACCCTCTGGTCATAACGATCATCAGCCCGCGTTTGTGGACCTCCGAGGGTAGGAAGGGGTTGAAACGGGGGGAAAATTCAAAAATTTAACGGTTTTCGTCATTTGGGCAATGTGCTTTCACAATGAAGGCCGGATGATCCAGTTGTCAGATGTGGCAGGTCGTTTTGACAGTGTTTTGTTGTTATTGACGATTTTGTTCTTCTTGTTCTTCTTCAGAATCGAAAAAAAGTCGCTGAGAGTGGTCGTGTGTGTGCGTGCTGCTGCTGGGTTCAAGATTTTTAAAAAGATCGTACTTTGTGTTTTACGAGCGACACATTTTGCCGGTCGACCCAACTGACGCTCGTATCATTTTATCGGCATTGTGACACAGAGGGAAATCAACCTCCAACCTGCAGCGGAAACGCGTTCGAAAAGTGTTCAAGTGACAACAAATTTAAAGTGTAATAAGCAGAAAGTAACCGGCAATCCATATGAGTGTAACTATTTTGCATCAGTGAATGAAACTAATCAGTGATCACTACGCGTGATCCTCTGAGCAAGTGCCTGCGGATCGTGGAAAAGGATTAAAACATCCTTCATTTGCAATGCATTAAACAAAACCCGCGCTTGCCGGACGCGCAACGGAGCGTAAACAAAAGCACCTGAACGTCGGAATTGTTTGTTGAACATCTTCTGCGTACGCGACGCAAGTACGAGTGGATGTGTATGTGTGTGTGAGGTAAACAAAAGTAAGAATAATCGAATGTGAAAAAGAAACGTCCGAGAATACACACCAGAGAGAAGCAATAAAACGAGACCCGTAGTGAAACGATAGTTTGAAGAAGAAGTAAAAGGTACAAGACGCACCAGGAAACGCGATCAAAAACTCGTTTTTCATCGCTCGTAGTGTGCGTGTGCGCGTGTGCGCGTGTGTTTGATTTTACTCCATCCTTTTAACGATCGACGCCGGGCGGGCGAGAAAAGGACGGAGCGTGCGATCTCGCGTTTCCAAACAACAACATCCAGCCTCACGCGCGAGAGCGAGATGATGGGCGCGGGCGTGAGATGAGAGTGAGCGAACCGCTGACGTGAGCTTGGGCGCGCGATCGAAGCAGGCTTCAAATCGTCCATCGTTCGATTCCGCGGGGTTTTGTTGTTTTCGCTCGCTAAATTGCAAGTGCGCGCGCGTGATAAGTGCCCGTATTCGACCACGGGCGCAGTCCCATATATCTCGCCAATAAAGCAGAAACAAAACACGATAAAAGTGCCTTCCGAAGTGCTGCAGTGCACAAAACGCAAGCAGAGAAAACGTACAAAATCACCCACAAAAAATACAAAATAAAAAGTGCAACGCGACGATAATGGGCTGCGCAATGCCCCCGGTTTTATGCTGAGGAAGATCGTACGCGAGAAAAAGCGAAACACACACACGAAAACAAAAGAAAACGGATGAAATTTGATTCGCGCTCCCAATAAGTGTGCTGCGGTGCGGTGCTGTTCGCGTTCTGCCATTTTTATTGTCGCTCGTTGGTTTGCTTGCTGCTGCACGAAATCGGTTTCGAAATTTGCTCTGGCTGGAAAACTGCACCGTACGGGAGAAATACACCACAATACGGTGCAAACAGAACGCATCCAGCAGCGCATCAAGCGGGCTCGGTGTGCATAAAAATCGGTTTGAGAAAAAAACCGAACCCCCTGGGTGTCGAATGACATGGGTATTTGTGGTGTACACCGGTGACAGTGTGTGAGAGTTCGTTTGTGTGTGTGCGTGTATGTGCAACTGGAAGGAAGCATTTTCCTCCCGCGAAGTGCATTTCGTGATCGTGCGGCTGTAAAAGCAATAACAGGAATAACACTGAAAAGTGCAATTACGCGTGCAATAGCCGAAAGGCAGAACGCATCCTGCCGAAAATCACGACCAGCAGTTTGTTGAAGGTAAGCAATGGGCTGTTTTTTCATCGTTGGCTCAAATTAAATCACTCTGCGCTGATCCCATCCCCTGGAAAACGCTTTTCCCTTGCCCCGGGGATCGGGGATCGTATCGAACGCCTTCGACTTCGAAGGCCGCAGGATGCTGCCGATTATGCCGTATCCGTTCCGAGCGCGTGTGGGAACCGTGGATTTTATTGAGTATTGTTCCCGCTCAAGAATAGAGCGGGGTGTTGCTGCTCTTGCCCCATTTTCGCTGCAGAACACCCGCACACGCGAGCACCCGTTGGCTTGAGCCAATCGTTTCCGGACGAAGCGGTGGAAATTACTCACCCGCGATGCGTGGGCCGGCCGGGGGAACCTTTAAATTACTCATCGGCCGACGGAGGGACCTACAATTTTTGGGGGAATATGAGGGGCTTTCGACTCACTTTCGTTCGCCGTGGTTGCGAGCGGCTAAATAGTCATAATCACCCGGCCTTCCACCGATAGGCGCTCATTATCGCCCTTTTCCTGCGCTTGAAGGGGTAGCTAGGCTGGTGGTGCTGCTGATATGAGCTAGAGGGAGTGTTCTGGCCCGATCCGAGGAATCTGTAACAGGTTAGAGTCCAACGCATGTATGCGCAATGTTTGGACCTATCAATCATATGTATGAACGAACGGTGGACATAACTCTACGGAAGCGGCTTCTACGAAATCGGTGACATGCCTGGTAAGCCGTATTTAGGTAAGACTTATTTACACGCTTACATATTCATATCCTCGAGTGGTATGTTCCGCTCAATATTCCATTCCTTAATCCACGAAGATTCATACGATTCATACATTTTTGAGGATTTAAAAACCTATCAAGATTCATTATTAATATATGCATTCATACAACATTCGAAGCAACATGTTGTAGGAAAAATGCATGTTCCACATTTGTTTTATTTTCGTGTATCTAATTCTCAATGTTGTTGCCACTCCAGTTCTCAGTTCTCAGTTCAGAAGAGATAACTCTATGCAACATACAAGAACGTACAAAAATATATGACATTTGTTTCTCAAACATTAAAATGTGATCCGTTTTAGAGGATCTATACTAACATTGAGATCGACAATACTGCCTAGGGAGCTGGATATGACCTTTTCATTCCAGTGATAGGATCAATGGATCCGATTTCAGCAGATCTAAAGTTTTTACTCGGTCTCATAATACTGCCGCGAACATTAAATCTGGCTTTTTCCAAGGATTTACGTGGTGACAATGGATCCACAATCCATTAGAATAGACACTAAGTCATGATTCTTATGTGTTGTAGCAATTGCAGTCGGAATATAAGCCACCTAGCACAGTAAGAAAGATAGATAGGTTCTCAAAGATCTCCGAATCCCCTAAGTTTAATGGAACTTATAATATTAATGGATCTTCAAACTCGAGATTCAGATTCATTCATTCATTCACACAACACTAGCCTCCAGATCTAGCTTTGCAACAGATCACAAAGCTGTCATTGGCTGCACTTCCACAAATCACATTCAATTCATTCCACTGAGGGCGCTGAGTAATCCTTGCGGCGCAATTAAACAACCCCCCCTTGCAATTTAACATTCCCAGCCATTCCGAGCGGTGTTAAATAATTCCTTGGAAAAAATCACTGCTCACCGCCATCAACCACCTAGCTTGAGTCATATCCCGTGCGTGCGTGCGTGCGTGATCGAGATGTGCAATTGTGTTTCCCTGCACCGGGCACCGAACGAGTGGAATCTCAATCGGACCCGCTAGATCAAGGTCAATTGAACAGCAATAAACAATTCCAATGGCCCGCCATCTTGGAATCGGCGACGGGGACTTCCTACACCTGACACCGTCCGATCGACATTCCGACGACGATTCCGGCCGGTCATCTCGTCGTTTAATTACGTTCATCTCGTACTCCTCGTGCCGGAGACGGGAGATATACGGGGACGAGCTAGTGCTTCTATTTTACTCGCCATCACAACCGGTTCTCGGTGTAGGCAATCAAATATCAGGCAGGCAAGCAGCAGGGGCACGGTAGTAGCAACACGGTTCGATTTGTTGCGATAAAATCGATCGATCGATTGATGTTTGTTTTCCTAGCGTACAAGGTAACGAGGGTTTGGAGAAGAGTTGAGCAGGCCCTCCCTACTAAGTGTTCTTTGTGCCATAACACATTTTTAAATGCCAGCTAGTCATTACTTTCACCAACTTTGTTTTGAGTTTTCAGAACTTTTTATTTAAATATATTTTCTTTTTTTAAAAAGTCATAAATTTTGGACTGTGAGCGAGCTGTTCTATGATTTTTGTATAAAAAGTCATCCGCTAACTCTAACGCTTAGTTGATCTCCGTAAGCTTCTTATAAGCCTGTCTTGTGTGTTCTGAGTTTTGAGTGAGTTTTTTGTGTATTTCCTCATCGTAAAATTTTGTTTGAAATTGAAGTCTGAAGATTTAAAGGTATGAGCTCCAATAAAAAATACTATTCCGTCGAATTTTGCGATCATACGCAACATTTTACAGCAACATTGTAATGACTGTTTAACTTCCTTGTGAGTATTTCAAAGTCAAAGTTAAAAGTCAAACCCCAAACTGCGACTTAGAAGTTGATATAGTTTAGACAGTTTCTATGAAACTCTCAAATCTCGAACATCTTGCACAACGATTCAAACCAATTTCCAACACAACTTTGCATATATTAAACATATCCACCAGTATTTGTTGCAGGCAACCATTCTGGCACCATCATTATATGTGAAATTGCTTCATTTTCTACCGCACCAGCCGCGAATTTCCGTTTTCATTGCTTAATTTGTTGCTCCGGGGGGAAGGTAGACGGGGCGATTTTTGCACCATTTAAACATTCACCCCGTAGAAAAAAGGCCATGGATTAGCGCGTCTTCCGTTCCGCGAGCAGCAAGGGCGAAATAATCAGAGCCCCGAGTGCGTCGTCGTCGCCTGTTATTTCCATACACCTCTCGGGCGGTGTTTGCGTGTCCGGAGATCTCCGGCGGCAATCTCTCTCTCGCGTAGACACGGCGATGCGATTTTTGTTTGCGTTTTTTGTTTTCGCTGTTGCACCGCCGTTCAGCGTCTGCCCCGATGCCAAATTAACGTGAAGAATGAATCTTTACCCTCAAGGGACGGGAGTCTGTCTTTTCCGGAGTGGGAACCGGGGTGGAGGGCCGAGCTGGGTTGGTCTGGCGAAACCGTCTGGTGGGAAGTATTTTTATCTCACGCGCGCGAGCGTGCGCCCGCGCGCCAGGACGTTTCCTTTCTGAATGATTCGATGGGATGTGGGGCGAGAAGACGGATGGCGAGGTCCGGAGGAAATCATTTTCACATCGTACTACGTGCGCGCGGGGTGTCTTGAAGTCTTGAAGAGCCGGTGGACTTTCCACCGACGTTGGGGTAGAAAATAAAACCAAAAAAACCTCCCAACGACATCGCGATGTCGATCTGTCTGATCGCTCGCGCACCTCGCTGTGTCGCACTGCCGTAATGTGAAATGGCATCGTCGATTAAGCCGAGCGGCTTGATCGTGATCGTGCCGTATGCGTTCTGCGAGCTGCATTCGATTAAATGTTTCGCCGCAAGGCGAATCTTCACTCGGTGCATCGAGAAAGACGTGTCGTAGGGAGAGAGAGAGCGAAAAAACACACGAAATAAGAAAACACACCTCTCCCTATCTGCTCAAAGGGTAGAAGCAGTTATCCTCGATCTCCCATCCGTACCGGTCCACATACGTCTGAAATAAATGGCATGCCTGGCGCTTAAATGTGGCATTAGTGATGCGCAACACCACCGGGTACGTACGCGAACTTGCGTAGGTGCGGCACCACGGGTTCCGCGAGAGGCGACATTTCTATCGGTTCCGGGGGATCGTCCGGGAGATTGCCGACTGCACCGGCCCGCGATCGAGACCAAGACCCCCCGTGCATTGCCCCATCTCTAGCGTCTTATCTACACCGTCCTCCGCACCAAGATCTTCGCTACACCAAGATTCGGCCATGTTGGATGTTGGTTTTCATCCTGCCTGTTTTCACGCGCGCCCTTCTTTCACTCAACCTTAAACGGCCACCAGGTTGGCAAATGATATGTTTAATGGCATAGAAAATCCCCGTTAGAGTCACGCCTTGCTCTGTAGCAGAGTTCTGCGTGAACGTAAACAATGCCGCGGTGAAAGAACGGCCGCGCGCAAGAAACGATCCTGGCGCAGATATACGCTGCCGGCCAGCCGGCAAGGCACGGACGCAGAAAGAAGAAGGCACCGAACAACACTTGTGGGCAGCGCCCCACTTGTGTGGTGTACGTGCGCGGAGGTTTTAATCGCAACGAAGAGGCACACAGACATACGGAAGGATCTCGGGGTCCACGGGGGACTTGGCGGGCTGGCGATGTCGTTGAACGCGCCTTTTGAAAGCCGTCCAACAAGAACGGTCCGGATTCTGGAGAGCGTGTATGTACGCGCGCACGATGCGAAGCCTCGCGGTCGCGAAGTTGTGTGAAGTCAGAGCAACTCCATATGGCGTTCCGTTTCTGGAGAGAGCGTTCTGCGAGGCCCGCACAAAGCTTTTGCTGCTGCTTCTGCTTCTTGCCGCCGTGATTCGAGTCGGGTTGTGCGCACGTTCGAATCGAAGTTTCGCCCGGGACATTTAGCGTGTGTGACATGCTGCTAAACCGGTTGGAGCCCACCGTCGCCGCTCCCCTGTTGATTACGTACGCTTCGTGCCGATCGTCCCGGCTACGGCCTATCCCTACAACTCGCTCGTCGTTCGGCTAGAGCGAAGATGCTCCAAGCTAGAAGACCTGGAGACTCTTCGTGCGGCCGCCATCTTGCCTTCGTCCCGAGGCTGGAGCGTCCAAACAAAAGCTTGGGCTCACCTCAAGTTTTACTGGAAGCTAATCAAGATGGATGGTACAGATTTGTCTGGTACGATCTTCTTGGTGCCCCCCCGTGTCAGCTGTCGAATAGTTGGAGGCGTGTGCTGGTCGTAACATGCCGCACACAAAACACACTTCCGCGGCCGGTGACGTCGAGCGGTCCTAATAGACTTTGATAGTTTCATTTCTTTCCTCCTTTCGAGCACGCCACGCCAATGTCAAGAGCGCTGGGCTAGCTTAGCATAGCCGGGAATCAAGATCTGAGCCGTGGATAAGAACGTCGCAACATTTTCGTAGGCGCGGTTGGTCCGTGCGCCTTTTAAAAGTGAGGAGCCCGAAACCGAAAAAAAACTACGCTACCGAGAGCTATCAATTGGACTATGTCAACAGTGTTTGGGGGGGAAAGTAGAAAACTCGAAGCTACACAAGAACACAAGAGTCGTGCGGAGGCACGCTCGAGGTGGCTAGAACTGAGCTTCTCCTTCTCTTCCATTTCGTTTCCGTTCCTCGCGTGTACCTTTAAGCCCATGGGCTCCGCACGTTCCGGCTCGCTACCTTTCGTCTTCTTCGTTAGCAATTATCTGCTGCATTAAATCAGAGACGAACACGATGATTATAGAAATAAAAAACGATATAAATTATTGTGAAGGCGAAGGGTAAAGACGAGAGTGCGAGAGACGAGTACGTCCATCGAACCGAGCGATTCTGGAGCACACTGGCGACTGATTGAGGTTAGGATCGTCGTCGAAATGGACAGCTTGGAGGACAACCCAACGGGAGGAATATGTCTTACTCTCGTTCGTCGACCGGCGCGATCTTGTCTCCCGGCGTGTCCCATTTAAATACAAACATTGAACCGCGCGTCCAGCGTCGTTACCCTGGTTACGGGTCGTCGTCGTGGTGGTTCCTGTAAAATCTGGACCTTCAAATCCTCGGGGAAGCCACATCCGCGGTCCGTTCTGCTGTCCCTAACCTCTGGCTCTGGTTGTCCAGATCCAAACGGTAGGCCGGCCTGACGGGAAAACGTCAATAGACGCTTCGCCACCCGTACAAGGCACCGCTCCTTACGTCCATTATTGACAATTTATAGTGATGAGTTGGACGCGGCGCGCACAGGGCCCTCTATGCAATGGCCCGATGGATTTCCATGATAATTTATTCGCCTAGAGAACGGGATGCCCGTGAGCATGGGGGAAAACATGGCCTGCCTGCCTCCAGTGAAACAATGGAACCGGGCTGGCGTCGTCGTCGTCGGGAAAGGGTTGTACCCTTTAGCGCGATACAAGATGGAAGCATAATGGAGCCGGCTACCGCGGGACAGCACGGGTGCTTTTGAAGACGGCACAAACGATGTGTATAGCCGCCGCACACGCGCACAAATGTCACAGTTGTTGCTCAATTTTCCCGCGCCTTTGTATAACCCCGAGTCGGGAAGCTGCTTTTGCGCTCCCTCAGCTCGAGCGGGAGCTTGATTTGAAATTTATATTAAGCTCGCGCGGGAACCCCCATCGCTTGTTGATAAAACACAATTTTCTCCTGCCAGCGCTGCAGAGGCTGTTTGAAGAGAGGCTGATAACATTGTTTCGAAATTCGCAACTCGAAATGTCACCGGGGGCTGGATTAACCTGTTCTGATTGGTAGCTGGTGGCTTTTTGCTGTATCCTCTGTAAGGCTACCTGTTGCGCGCAAACCCCGAGACCTGTTGGCCAGGGCGTCTAGCGTGCCTTGAAATCGATCCCACACCTTCCCCACTCCTTGTTCCCGGTTCGAAGGACATCCAGTTCTCGATCCAGTGAGGCGTCGTGTTCTTGCAGGCGCGTCGAAATCGCTCACCTCACTCCGCTCTGTTCGTTCTAGACGGCGAGAGGGGCGAAGCGAGAATAAAAAAGGCACAACAGTAGATCGGAATGAAAAATGAACCATTTACCGTCGTTTACACAAACTGACATGGACAAACTGACAAAACATACATGACAAGCCTGGCGGCGTACGGCCCGGTATTGGTCGAACACGCGCGCGTACGAATCACGACCTGACTATCCCGCATTTCTCGTGTGCGTGTGCTTGTGCTGCCGTCACGCCCAGGTTGAGAACGGGTGTTGGGACCTCAATTAAAGCTGCCTGGCTTGTGTGTCTGCAAGGGATCCTTTCGAATTCGAACCGGGAACGGTCTGATCCAGGTGCCGAGAGTGTCTGGAAACGTTTTTCAAACAAACAATGTTGGAAACATACACATACTAGATACTAAAACAAAAGCCATAGTGGTGCTCTATTCCAAAGATATCACTACAGAGCTCCCGTTTTAGTCACCGAATATAACTAGAAGCTCATTATGACTAAATTGTTTTGGGGAAGAATCTGGTTTGTCAGTCGCGTTAGAAAAGTTCTGCTTGGAATAAGCCTCCAAGGCTCTATTTTGAAAAATGCTTGGAACATCACCATGTACTCGACTTACCCTGACCTAGTAACTCTGCACAATGTCTTTCTGAATCTTGGAAGGCAAGTTCTTCGATAGATTGAAGATCTTGTCGACCTCTGATCTAATCAACCGGCCAATTAGGCTGCTCACGTTTCAATCAAATCCTTCCTGCTAACCAGATGACGCCTGGAAGCCTGGTGAGACGTGATCGATGTGTATGTGAATCTTCCCGAGTCTCTTCCCCGGTGAGGAGATCCAGAAGACACTTCTTCACTATGTGACCCACAGGTCTTCTACGCTACACCGTCTACCTGTTGCATCTAACCTCGAGGGATAACGAGACCTAAAAGAACAGAGCCAGGTGTAAATAAACTGTGTGTGAGCCCTCCTAATGCTCTTTCATGTGTCTGTGTGTGTGTGTCTAAAGGTTCTTTAGGATGAAGCTTTTTTTCTCACAGCAACCGAGAATAGACCAACACAATTCAACATCATTTTTCAGTTTTTTGTGCGTTGTTCATCGTGTGTGTGTGTGTTGCTACACTTGGCACAATAAAACACTGCACGCATCCGTGCGTGGCATTTCGAACGACCTCACGTTCTGCTGGATCGTGGTGTTAGGGGTCGGGAGTTTTTCTTTTTGTCCGTGTGTTGCTCTCCCTCTATTTCTCCCTTGCCGTTGTTTACCCCGGGGCTGTAGGGAAAAGGTACAGTTTCGTTTGTGCAACACAACGTCCGCCGTCCTCGTCTGCCGGCCTGTGGGATGCGCATTTTCTCGGACGGGTTTTGGGATGCACTCTCCCGGTCGAGCGTTTCCAACCGGAAGCGTGAGATAAGCTGCGATGTTTTGTTGGTTTTCCGATGGCATAAATCGTGCCTCTCTCACGGAGGGGCTGATGCTGGAACCGGCACCGGGGAAGGTCAACCCCGGTATGATGACGCTTGAACAAACCACGTGTGCCCGGTTGCGGACGCCGCGGCGTGACGTACGTACGTGAGGTGAAATTGAGTTTCCGAAGTTCGTGCAACAGCGCGGGTTCCATTTCCGGAATTTCCGCGTCGTGCGGTGAGGGAGAGAAAACTAATATGAGGTGATTTGGGTGTTTTTTTTTTCGCGTGGAATAACATGATTTTCACTCTAAACCTCCAAACCAAAGGAAAAAAAAAACTTTACGCCACTCCGAAACACAATCGTTGCCCATTGTTTGTGCTTGAACTCCACGCGTCCAAAGGGTGTTGTTGGTTTGTTGGTTGTCCAGTGCATCGGGCCGTTGTTCACGATCGTTTTAGAGCGATCGTGCTAATGGAAACAGAACCAGAACCGGCGATGGAGAGCATTGTGTAATACTTGTTTTACTTTTCGTTCCGTCACTTCACTTCGAGCGAAGGGCGAGCGTGTTATTATGTAAAAACGTTTCTCCAAAAACAAACGCCCCACCGGCGCAGCTTCTTCTTTTGCGCGGCTGTGTATGTGCGCAATCCAACATGGATGCCGGTGCATTTGCAGTCGCCATGCTGCACACGCTAATGTTTACACGGTTTGTAGCGAATGCGCGGTCCCGGTCTGGGTTGTTTACACACTCGTGGCTCGAACGGCGGCGAGTTTTCTCGTACAGTCGTGTGTTGTATCCGTTCCGTCCGGAAAATGCAAATGCGCGTGCGGTGGGCGTGTGTGCGCGGTTCTGGTGGAAAATGAGGACGGAGTAGCTGGCGGGATAAACCGGACGGTTCGAAATGTGCTGTCCCAGGTTTACTGTGCTTGAATGGGGGTGTCCTGGATTTATGTGAGAAGCTTGTTTAACTTTCCAAAGCGAGTTTAATGTCTTTATGACCGTTTGGAGTTTGTTGCCTTGTTGGTTATACAATATTGATGAAATGCTTCCAACGTTGTCTTTTATATTTTGATACAAAAAGCAGAAAAAAGCAACAAGATTGCAGATTTAACTTGGAGTTAAATACGTTATAGAACCAGAAGCTTAACACTAATAATTAAAGACTAGATTGTAAGGAAAGGAGGACATGCATGATAACTGATGAGAACAGCATACAAATGAAACAATATGATAGGATATTGGAAAGATAACATTAAAAATGAGATAATGAAAAAACAATGAAATGAAGTAATAAACTAGATAACGAACACATAAAAACAGCAAACAAGTTGCACAATGATATACAAAAATAGATACAGAAACAAAGATGTAAGAAATGATAAAACAAGAAAGATAAAGCAATCGCTCTCTTATGCTGCGAAACAAAGAAGAAAAAGGAACCAAGAACCGCGCCGCTAAAATCCTCCATAAATAGGCATGATAACGGATAAATATGGATGGCAATAAAACGACACAAAACGGAACGGGACTGTGCACAACTCGTTTCTCGTCTCGTCCCGTCTCGTCCCGTTGGTTCGGTGGTCGTGGTGTGGTTGACCATGTAAGATGAATGCACGTTCGCCACACGCGCACTGCAGCAGAACTCTCGCCCCGTCCCGAGCGCAACAGGTTAGCAACATTGCGTCGGTAGGTTCACGCGAGGGTGGATGGAGCTTGTTGCTTTTTCCTTTCCCCCCCGTACTAAAGCCAGTGGTAATTCTGGTTTTTCGGTGCTGGTGCATCGAACTTACGTCATCTCGCGGTGTTTACGCTGAAGGTGGTAAACAAAACGGGGGTTTCGCTGCGTTTGCGCGCTGGAGAGGGAAGGAGAAAAAATCACACCGAAATCGGTTTCGGTAATTTATTCGCTTCTTAAGCTCGTGTGCTTTCAAGGTTTGTTTTTTGCTCCTGTCGCTGCAGTGGCTGCCTATATCCGAGGGATTTTTGGGAGGTGGACGAGCGATCGGTTCTCGATGTGTTGCATGCCGGTTGTCTGAGAGGTGGAACCAATTATCCCTGTGTGTTTGTTGGTGGATAAACTGGTCGTCGTACTTTGGTGGGAATCGTTTAGGTTGCGCTGATTGCATGTGCCAGTTCCACGTTCCACCGCAAATGAGATCTAAATTACATCCAGATTTGACCGTGCGAGCGAGTACGCAAGAACTGCTCGTACGAGAGCGACGATTCTTGCGTACTTCGCCGTGACAGACTTTTGTATGGACGACTCTCTTCCATACTACTCCTATGAGGGAGAGCTGTCGCACTGTTCAATCAAGATGCGAGCTGTCAGTTCGATTCAGTTGAATTTACTGAGCGAATGTGAATCGCCTCTGATCTGTCAAAAGAATCATTCTTCCTAACCCTAAAACTGAAAACAAATAGTCATCCAGCATCGAAGAACTACGTCTGAGTTGCTCGACAAACCGTAATCTGGAGTCGAATCCGAGCAGAATATTCGAGTATCAGTAGAAAAATAAACACTCCAAACAAACACGGAGGCAATCCGGATTGAACCTGAACCAGAAGCTAGAACGCACGGATCAAACCATGCGTTACAACTGTCAACAACGGTTTGCTTCACTGCGAACTGATTATGGGCAAGCAGCTCTTATCACTCGCTCATTCTATCAATAAATGACTTTTTTACGTGGTGACATTTGCACAAGACTTTTTTTTTCAAAATAGTGACATGACTCATGGACGCATTCGTGCGGGATACGGTTCGATGGCCTGATTCTTACTGATAAGCCGCGTACGAGTTGATTTGTGGTAGTAAAAACTTACCATCGCGTTTAATTGCGAACGTACACTTAGCGGTCGCGTTTGATGAGCGCTTAGAAACGCTCGGGTTCTATAAAAATGAAAGCTCGCCCGTTGTGGACGGGCGAGACCATTTTTACGGGGCCTATCTTAATGTGTGCCGCCGGTGGAGTGGAAAACCACCATAGGTGCGGCGTGGATCTGCCGGTTGATTAATTTTCCCGAGCAAACCACGAACGCGGTTTTAAAGCCCCTCTGGGAGATGATCGTTCGTTTGCTAATGCATCCTGCGGTTCTACTTAAACTGTGGCGAAAGGTGGTCGTAAAGTGGAACTATACCGGTTGACTGCATAATGGACGACCGGAGGGGCGTCACGTGGTGTGCAGGAAGAGAATCAAGATCCTCGTATCGGAAAGAAAACCAGAAAAACGATCACGATCGAGCAATATCTTCAGATCCTTCGGCAGCAGTACGAGAGCACTACAGAACTTTAGCTCTAACGAGGACCGGCTGCAGAACCCTGCAGATATAGCGCCGGGTGTCGGGTTATCGTGTTTCGTGATCGATTTTATTTGTTTTTCGTTTCCTTAAGCTCGTCCACTTACGCCGCTCTCCCGGCCCAAGTGTCCGGTGCAGATCAGGCTTAAGAACGGGCGGCTAGCAGAAGGATCACCCGTTGGAGGAGCCGTGGAGGAACGATGCCCAAGCCTATTCGCGCCGAACCGGTTCAGTGCAAACCGAAACCATTTTGCGAACCGGTTTTTTTTTTCGTTGTTGCGCCGAGTGGGCTGTCCACCACTATCACCACCATCACCGCCAGCAGACTCAGGGAGTCAAGTGGCCGGGGCTTCTACTAGTGGGCCCTGGGGCTTGATTTGCTTTTCCGCCGGTGCCGCCGTTCACTTTGTGCAAAATTTGCGCACACTGTCCTCGTTGCGAATAATCGTCGATTTATTTTCCCTTTTCCGTGCCCGTGCTTCACTTTCATGTCGTGTGTGGCTGTGTTGGTGCCGCACATCTTGACTTCGATTCGGTCTCTTTTGTCCGGGGGGAATCGGTTTCCATGATAAGCGAAACGTGTGTAGGGAAGGAACTGGACGAGCAGCAGGGCAGTGATTTTGTCGTTCCGGTTTTTTGGCCTGATGGAAGCCTGCCGTGGTGGATGTACGCTAAAATACACCTTAAACGCGTATGTCGCGTTTCGTACTTCTCTTCGGCGATCCTTGATTCGGCTCGTTGCGCCAGCAGATCTCACATGCCCCCGGGGTGGGCTGTGTTTTTTGTTGTTTGCTTAAATGTCGGTTGTCATAGCGTAAAAGGAGAGCAAGAAGACATAAACTCGAGAGCTACAGCTCATTGTATGCTTGGCCGAAGGAGTCAATAGTAGCTGAAATTAATCAGCGAAGAAGTAATTCGTTTTGGTTCGAGTCGGGGGCTTGAAGTAAGGCTAAACCTCGAACAACATGACGCCATCGCGGAATCAAACCTGCTTTTTGCTCTGCCCGAAACCTGTAACAATCGAACAGAGGGGGTTAACAAAGTGTGTAAAAAAACCGATCTAAAATTAATACAAACGCATTACGGTGTTTGCTTTGTAAACGATCGTTTCTATAGCTATAAGCTAGAGCGAAGAAACTTACATACATTTTAATACAATTTCAAGGTAAAATTGATTAAAAATAAACACACCCGAGCAGTGCATGAGGCGAAAATGCGTTTAATCGCGGTGTGTACATTGTTGCTTTTTTTCTTTCTTCGTATGTTTTCATAACCTCCAATCAAAGACACAATTTGCATTTCGTCGCCTGCGGGCCAGTTCTGTGTTCCACACACGTATATGATTATCGCTGCAATTTTCGCTTCCTTTAACGAGAAGTTAATTGTGATTATCGAAGCTTGCGAGGTGCTCTATGTATGTTGCAACAGTTCTTGATGAGTCATGAAAAGTTCGCATCGATCGTATTTCATTCTCGGGCGAAGGAACGCATAATGGGTGTCGTTTTTGCGATATGAAACATTGTTTGAAGAAACTGTGATTAATAGCAGTGAATTACTATGAATAAATGTTACGTTAAAGACAATCAATGTATGGGCGGTACTAATTTGAGGTTATGTTTTCTTTATTTTCAGGTAAATCATCATTTTTTTCCTGGATCTACAACGTTGGACTACGTTGGAATACGAGGATAACATTGCGATCAGTTTTTCGACGGTTTTCTTCCCTAGCATTAACTGACATATCAGAATAGACTCTTTTCAAACTTTGAGCTTTAAACTGGCATCGCGCGATCAACCATAAAATAGCAGGAAAACGATATCTCACAGTGCAAACTCGCCAAAAAAGCTGTCGTTTGCATATTTCGTCATTCGCTAAGCTGTCAACAGTTGAATTAACAACCATTCAACGGTACGGTGATAGTTAGTAAGCCCCCGCTTTGATTCATAACCCGCCCGATCCTCCAACGGGTGATTTTTACAGCTCCACGCCGCGTAATGCACCCATTTCCTAAAGCCATTTACTGACCGCGACCAAGATCGTGGCGGCAGGAAATCCCAAACCACCGCACGATTCCATCGAAGTGAGGCGATTATTCACGCGCCACCGGAAGAAGTACGTGTGTGAGCAGGCGAAAAAGAATAAAAAGGCTTCACGGACAACGGGCACTTCGGACGTCGGAACGTAAATTGGGTACTCATTTTGCTCTAATTTTATTTGCCCATGTGATAAATAGTCGCACGGCGCCGCTCTCAGTTCCTAGCCCTGTGAAGTGTCGAGTCCCGTATGCGTTAACCTTGCACTACAATCCCTTTTTCCCAGTGCCCAGAAACGGGAGGGTAAAATTAATTTCAGTACCACTCAAAGCCACCGTGTATGCCGCGCTTTATTATTCCGGCAAGGTCTGCGTGAACTTCTGGCGTGAAGCTGGCGCGCACAGGGCCAAAGTAAGGGGACCCAACGATCGGTCGTGATTGTTGGATCGAAAGGCGTGAAATATAAGCAGCACCCCGAGATTAGTGATCCCCGGCGGTGACCGATCCCCCTGCTCACGCGTGAAGTTTGATCTACTTCTTGAGCAGCACGCGTCCGGAGTGTCAGTGAGTCAGTCCGGAGTCCGGTGGAGTCTCGCAGCCGTCCAAGTACAAAAGGTCCGACGTGAAAAAATGGACCAAATCTGTCCCTGGATTGAAGTCCCTGACTTCTTGGAGGTTCGTTTACGCCTGTTTGTCACCCTTTGGGACGCGCTTGTAGAGCTCTCGTAGACCGACTAGACTTGATCTCCACAGTCGGTACGATGCCGTGTACACAGTGTGCTCGTGTGCGCGCTCGCACCCCGTACGCCATGCAGAACGAGTTTTCGGTGCAACGGCGGTCTCTCGCTCTACCCGCACACAAACACACAACTCCCCCATAATGCCGCCTCGCGAGATATGGAGGCGGTGCAGCGAATGGAGGGCAATTTTGATTTTAAATTTATTGATCCAGATTATATTTTATTGAACACTCCTAGCAGGCAAGTACCCCGGGGATGGAGCGAGACGAAGAGAGATAGTCGCATAGTCGCTTTTGGTAGCAAACGAACTACACGAACGCACGACGGCAAGAACTGTGGCGCAGGCTCCCGGTACGAATTCGCCATTCACTTTGCCTCGCAGGCTATGAAAATTGGATCATAATGGAGTCGACAACGGACGGAGAAAAACGCGTGCAACGACGCCACGCGAGCTTACCGGCAACGGCGGAGAGCGATGGCATCGATCGATCTTTCTTCGGGAGTCTTTACGCTCCAGTTGCTGGCCGTGGCCAGGCTTTCAATCTACTTTCAGCATCATTAGGCTTTGTCCGTTGCTTCTGCTGGTGATTGTTTGCTGGTGCACGGCAGAAAAAAAACCCCGACCCACACTGTAGTGAAGATCTTCTAGTGAGATCGGTGCAACCGCCGGGCGCCTGGTGGACCTCTGGAACAAGGAAGCAGTACCGGAAAATTGGCAAAACTACGTTTCAGCTCAGCCCAAGAAGCTGGATTGAACAATAGGCGATTGAAGTTGGCATTTTAGGTTTTTTTTTCATGTTCCGAAGCAAACGCAAGATCAATCGTTTGCGCTTTCTAAACGCGCGTGAAACACGCGCAAAATGTGGTTAATTGTTTTTTCGCCTCTGCTCTCCACAACTCCACAATGAGACTAATAATGTACATCAGGTAGTTAATACTCCAACAGTAGCATGATGGTCTATCTCTCCCGCTTCCTTCAACCGATCCAAATTGACGCTTTAAATGGCTCACTACCCGTGCGTTAAATTAAAATCTTAATCCAAATCTACCAACCACACGATATCCAAACGATCGCCCACTTCCTTTCGCCGCGTGTGGAGCGCGTTCGGATCCTCGCGCGCGAGTTAGTTAATGCACAAGTACGCCAACTCGTGGATCACGTGCAGCACAGGATGAGCGTATAAGCGGCAGGAAAATGGCCATTATTGTAGCTTTCCTTCGGGGGTTTGGCTCCGCCCGAGCGATGATCGATATTTTATGCCTCCGGACACGACGCATCCGTTGGTGGCTGGATCTCGATATATGCTCGAGATTTGGTGGTTTTCTCCACATTCGCTTTTCATAAACGGGCTTCCTCGAGTAGTCCAGGAAATGGTATATCATTCTGGCTAACTCGTTTTTTTCTTCTGTGGTTTCGAAGCTTCCTAGGGCCTGGTCTTTTAATCCTGCAGAAGACTTGGGATATTAATCCACTTGGTTTGGTCAGAAAAAAACTCAAACCCAACCCAGGCCAATCATCTCAGACGTGGATGATGCTTTTCCGGTTCGGAGTGAAGAGTTTCCAGTGAAATGGGACAATTTTGAATGATGTCGTCGCCAACCAGGAACTGTACACACCTGACATTAATTAATGACGTTCGCTGGCACTATCTCACGTCGGTCGATCTCCAATACCCATCGAAAAAGGTTTCGGACAAGCAGCTGGGATTTTCCTGGAGAAGCGAGCCTCTTCGTGTCCAGTCTAGCCACTGGGACGTACGTGTGCTGTGACGCTAGCAACTAGAGACGACAATTCCATTTAGCGTGTCTCCAGAGGACAACATCGGCAGTGAAAATTATGGATTAGTTTGACCCTTGTGCGCTCCTTATGGTTCTCGGTTTGCGCTTGCCTGGAAGATAGACTTCCCCGTGAGCACAAGAGCAGAGTGAAGAAGATACAAGATGCGCGATGGCTTGCGTTGTTTTCTGTGGGTTTTTGTCCCATTTTTGAAGTGTTTCGTCTGGTGATGGTCGTGTATATGATTTACGGATGTAAATTAAAGATAACCGATTCATTTTCGGTCACCACCGGGGCCCGTAGCATTAGGACAAGGATGCACCCCGTTCAGCGCTGGAAGATACGGAACGAGACACAAGAAGCTTCGATTCAGTGTCACCATAAGTTTACGATCGCATTTGAGACCTCTTAGCCGTCGTACGGAGCCTACAGCTTCCCAAATGCGCTGCGGGCTATCGGGGTGTGCAAGAAACGAGAAAAAGAAACGAAATGAAACAGAAAGAAAGGTGTGTAGGAGGAGTGCCAAGATGGGGAGGGAAAGGATGCGGAACGGTGAGGAGGAGAAATCTACAACATGAACAAAAAAAACAGGACAACGACAACCGCGCCTACGAAGAAAACCGAAACACCGCAAAGAAAGAACGTTGGAATAAAAGGCTGGAAAGGAAAAGAAACGCGTTCCTCGCGTTTGCGTCTTATGCTGGTAAGCTTCGACTCAATATCGGGCTTGCGTATGTGTGTGTATGTGCGCGCGCGTAAAAGCATACTTCGCGTTTGTGTGCGTGCTACGATGAGGATTTGTATGTTTTCGCTGACCCCAGCGCATAGCGGTGATGCTGGCGTACGTAAACATGGTTTGTAGCGCGAAAGAAAGAGCGCGAAGCTGGCCATAAAGTAAATGTGTGTGTGTGTGTGTAGGACTTGACAGGAGGGAAGCGGAAAAGAAGCGGAAGAATGACGCACCGAGGAAGAAAACAGACTTTAAAACCGGTTTGACAAGTTTCGGGTTTCCTTCTCTCTTCGTTGATCGTTCGTTCACTCTGTTATTCTTTCGCGATCGCGAGCTCCTTATCTCTTTTCTTCTCGTTTTCTTCCCTCTCGTTCTAACACTGGTTGTTGGCCCGTTTCCACCCGCCCTGCTTTGTACCCTTCGTTTTCGCTTCGACCCGCTTACTTGTACGTCGTCAAGCCAAGCTGCCCAGCGTAACGCTCACCGGAACGAAACGTAACGCGTGTAACGCATTGCCCACGGAAAGCTTACGCTGTACGATCTCTGACCGTTTTGTGAACCTTCTAAGTGCGCCGGGTCTGTCGTCTAAATAAAGTAGGGTTAGGTAAGTTTTCAGCCTCTTTGTGCCTCGTTCCACTGGCCTCTTCCACCGTTTCACGCATGTGACATTGTTGTGTCATCCGCTGAACTTTCGCGCCGGTTCTTCCATGCTCGCTTTTCCATGGCTGGTTTTCGGTTTCTTCACGGTTCTTTTCAGATTGCGTATATGCGCGGGACAGCCGAAAATGGTTGGTGACCAACGCACTGGGAAAGCTATTTTCCTCTCGTAATTTGAAGTGGCTCTTGTCTTCGTCGCTGAATAGCGGGGACAACTTGCTGCGTGTGGGATGGGTTACTAGACAATAAACACATGTGTGACTGAGGGTTTCGTGGTTGATTTGCGATTAGTCTCCTGCATTGTACTGCTGTGATTTCATTATAAATGAAGTTGCACACCTCGCACACAAAAGCGGAGGAAAATCAAAGTTATATAACCTCGCGCGCGCCACCTTCCAATTCCAATCTGTAACACATGCCGCTCGTAAACCACATTTTTAATTTGGACAGCTTAGCCGATGGTAGCCATAATTGCAGCCTCCCTTCGTTTGTTTTTCTTTCAAACGTTCAAGAAGCTTAATTTTTCTGCATCTTTCTACCTGTTCCCGGGCACAACACCTGGCACATAAGGGATGGTCGAGGGGTTTGTGTCGCTTTTCGTACTGTCTACAAAAGGATCGGATGCTGCGTGAGAAGAAGCGGCGGGATGAGAACCAATATGGCAATTTCTTAACGAGGCAGCTTAAAATTTCGTCTAATTTTGGTCGTAATTGTAAAGAAACGGAGGGACTTTCTGAAGGAACCATGTGGTAATTTACATTGTTGGACATGAGGGACAAAATGAGCGTCTTGTGCGCTAGAGGGACTTTTGGTTGTGGATATTGTTATGTACGCAATATGCAACTCTTCAGAACGTTCCACTAGCTTCCAGTAACCCAGTTTTCTCCATCAAAGGATAATATATAGACATTTACATCAAATCACCCTAAAAATGAAATAACTCTATCAAATGGTGAATGACCCCTATCGAGAAACACGCTGATTGGACTGCGCAAGCTGAGACCTTTGCGAGCAATTTTCAAACGCCACTTTCGGTTACACTTTTTTGTACGTGCTCCTCCTCCGCCGGGTCAGGCGTAGATAATCGTGCCTTCAAGTAGTAGCAGGTACCACTCGACATTCATTAAAACTTTTTCGTGTGCAAATCATCGCGTCGCTTGTTGCATATTTTCGTTAGGGCAGATGGGCCTACCACCGCGCCTCGGCTCGGCCCCTGCCATTAAGTTCTTTTCACCTTTTTTGTTGCGCCGCGGTTACGATCGTAATGAAAATATTACGAAAAGATTGACCCGCGTGCGTTACGTGCTGGCTTGCCGTGGTGCCAGTCGTCGTCGAAATTAACACAACTAACCGATCGCATCGTCGAAATGGCAGAGGTTTTGTTTGGCATACATATGTTTGACCCCAGCGGTGTGCATCCACTCACAGGAGAAGAAGTTAAATTGGTTAGCAAAATAAATGTGAGCCTGTGTGTTTGTACAACACGCCGGGCGTAATAATAATGAGCTTGATTTCGCAAACAAAAAACAAGTAGAAAACACCCTGCCAAAACGGCACACGCTTGCGAAGATGAAGCGTTTAACACCTCGCTTTAGTTTGGTGGCTTGGTGGCGATGAAGCGAGAGTACACGAAACGAAAAACACAGTATAGGTGAAGAAATCAACGGCACTCCGGCGATGATCGGTTAATAATTCACTCGAGAAGATCCACTGAGAGGTGGCTTTTAAAAAGGTGTACCGGTGTACGAGTTTCGCTGTTGTGGTATCTCCCGCACGCTAAGTACACAGCCGATAGCGCTGTCGATAACGAGATGTTTTAACGAAGATGGCGGGTGTGGACCGGAGAAGCGAAGGCATATTAATAATTACCAATAATGTACGGCGCAGTGTACGTGTGTACGTACGGATGGGACCGTTAAGCCATCCCAGTACCAGCCAGTGGTACAAGTGAAGTAAGCGCTTTACCAGCTGTCATCAATTATCCATCGCGCCGAGCCAGCCCGAGAATGAAGTCGGCATTAGAACACTGACAACTGTTGGTACCTTTTTCTCCACGCAAACCGATCATCTTTAGGGACGCTCTCAAACGTGGTGGGGCGCTACCGAGCGAGATGAGTGAAAGGTGTCAGAAATGAGAAAGTGTCTGCCTAACGACTCCCGTTGACATCTGTAACGTCTGCCCGGTAATGGCGGATGTTCTCTCAGATTTCTGACTTCACTTTTCGGTGCATTTTATTGGATTAGATTCGGCGCGGTGATCCCGTCCGAAGTCGCCTAAAGTGGTGTCTAGCGCGATATGGACATTTTTTGAGTTCCAATCCAACACGACTGCAACCGTAAATCACGACCGGTAGATTCTTGCGCAGGCAGCAAGCAGGGGTTAGGAATGAAACGGTTGCCAACCGTCGTCCAACCGTTTGCTAGAGGTTCTTTATTTGCCAGCGTGTTGGAATTTTTCCGATATTGAGATATTTGGAATTCCTGTGTAGTTGCTGCACCGGGCAGCTCTATACGCTAGACGGCATTCGGAGTGAGCTAGGCCCACAAATCCCCGTTTGCTATGGCTTACAGACATACCGTCTGCAGACGGCGTCGCTGCCCCTACATAAGCCCTTAAGCTTCCATCTGCAGCTCCGAGTACATCCAGCAGCGAGTCGTCTGAAATTCGATATTTTATTCGACGTTTCCGAATGTGTTTTCCGAACTCCCGGATCGTTTGTTCGAATTTGTCCGTATTTCTTGTGCCGCTGCCCGCGGTCTTTCGACTAGCGGCGTTTTGTTATTCCAGCAGCAGCGTTTTCTCCGGTAGCAACACACACACACACACACACACACAGTGCGATTAGGGCTGCGCTCCGTTTGAACCTCAGCTGGAAACGGTCTGACCCAACGCGCGCTCTACGAACAACGGGTTATTTGCGGGCGTGTTTTGATAAGCATGGCGGCGGTTCTGAAAAAATCACTCACTCGCCCCTACACTTTAGGTCGGGTTGCGGGATGCCTTTCCCGTTCGCGGGGCTGCATGGCCCACCCGCCCCCGGGAAACGTCGATAACAGGTCACACAAGGGGCAGGTTAATGCATGTGAACAACGTACGATCAGACGATCGCACCGTTCTGCTGCTGCTGGTACTGCTAACCCCACCATCGCCAGTGTACCAGTAGCAATTTAATTTCCACCGCCTGACGCTCGTAAGAAAGCACACCATCTCTCGTGTCCGGTCCGGGCGACCGCCCGAGGGGCCAAATCGCCATCTATTTTCGGCGTTCCCAGCCCAGTGCACAACCGGGTGCAACGTAGCGTCAGCGGCAGTTCCACGCGTCGGGTCGGTTTCGAAAGCGGGCCTGCACTTCGCAGCGCGCGAAAGAAAGGGTTTGTTCTTCGCTTTAATGCATTATGCACGAGCCGTCGTGGCAGCAGCCGTGGAGAGAAGCCGTGTGTACGATCGTAAATTAGAGAATTAGTGGCGTTGGCCGCCCGAAAACTCCGGACTCCGGAGTCGGTGGGAGCTGTGCAGCGAAAAAACCGGGGCTAGCAGCAGCAGGCGCGCGGTGCATTTATGTGGACGTGGGTTTTGCCTCGTTGGTTCTTCTGGTTCGGGTTGTGAACGTTCCAAACCACCCATGCAAAAGGGTACGAATGGAGGAAATTTGGGACAATTGCGAGCTGGGAAATTGCTTTCATAATCCCTCCAGCCATCGGGAGTTCATCGTGCCTGCTGTCGGTCGCTATCGGCTACTGAACCCCTTAGTGTGGTGTGATTCGTTCTTCGCGAGAACTTCGCATCTACAATGGCAACCTGTTCCAGCTCCAGCTTTGGGAGCGCAAGATCTTATGAATTATTCCGGCCCGTCTTGATTTGGGAAGATATGTACACATAATCCAGTTGGAACAATGTTCTTAAGTGACCGGTACGCGGCGGTCGCTTAATTGCAAACGACATCTCCGCAACGCTCGGTGAGGTAGAACCCATCAACACCACATTCGTTAGCGATATTGACACTACGGTCGGAGTCGGCGCAATTAAACAACGCTTAATCCGCTCGTAATGAAAGCGTCCATTTGCGCGTTGTTTAATGCCACATTTTACGAGCTACACGGTGCATGTGCGTATGTGCGCGCCCTCGTGCTCATTAGGACCTCACGTTGGGGTGGGTAATAGACTCTGGAGAACGAGAAAAAATACTGTTCCGTTTCCGGTCCTTTATCGCACGCTGCACGTGTGGACGTTCTAGTTCTGGACGTGAAACATTTCAATTAGCACGGCCAGCGGAGGAACTGCAAGTATGTTCTTGGGAGCGTCACTGACCCGACCGAAGTCACGATCAAGCGAAAGCTTACCGTACCGGAAAAAGGGTCTCATGGGGCTATCTTATTTTTTTATAGTCTCCAACGCCAACTTTCATTCGCTATATCCGGCGTGTTCGTCCGTGTTCTCAAGCGTATCATATCAGAGCTCCCCGCTGCGGGTGAACCGAACAGCGGATGTACCTGGCAGAAGACCCTAAAGTGAGCTGGCGTGATGAGAGAGTGGCGTAGCAAAAAAAGAAACAAACGACCAAATGTCTGAAGGTGAGCATATTTATATGCAGCAGTTATTCAAAACCCGTTCCACCGCGCTGAGCAACCAAGGCTGCGGTGCGAGATGTGGTCGAGTTTTTTCTTGCTTTGTATTCCGTTTGATTCTGCTCCAGAATGCAACCTGAAGAGGGTTCCCTGTGAAGTTTGGCGAAGGGTAAAAACCGCTGTTGTATGCGCGTCCGATAAGCCGGATAAATTCCCAAAGAAGAGTCTTCCGAGTCAGCCGAAAGTGCAATGTAGACAGACAGACTTCTGGTCCCCGGGAGTGAAGAAGTGGAGGTGTCCGATTACCGAAATATCTCAAGCCGATTCTTTTCTGAGGGCGGAAATCTGCGGTCTGGGAGTTTGTGGTTGTACTTGAGCAAACAGTCGCTCGTTAGTCGATTTGGGCAGGAAGTCGGCCTCAAAAACCACCAATTGGACACAGTGCCTGATACATCTGGGATCCAGTCTCCCTAGAACGCGAAGTAACAGGAGATAGTTTGTGGTCAGTTATGCATGCGTGCTGCTTTTTACCTCTCGGATGAGGTGTTTGCACAGAGGTCCGATCGTTGACCATCGCCGCCACACCGCTAGAATAATGAGAGAACGGGCACGTCGAACAGCTAATGCATAGGTTCGCTCCAAAGAGGTGCCGATGAAAAGGCAATTTGTGTGTTGATTTCATGGGTTTCGCTGTCGATTTCCGTCGCGTAAGATACGGTCTCCTTCACCGTAATGATAGTCGCATTGCTCCGCATGCGCTCCGACCAGGGTTATAACCTTCTGTTCGGTTCTATCGGCGCGGCGTTTTATCTGCGCGTGCGGCTTACGCATCCGCACCGCGCGTTCAAAATGTAGATCATCAGCATCGCGCGGCGTTGAGTCGCAGCTTTACGGTGCGTTCTCTTTACATAGCAATTATCGCAACCGCTGGTCGCGAGATGCAAAGTGGCAGCCGACGAACTGGCTCCAGAACCTGCAAACCTTGATCTCCAATCGCTCGGCACCGGAGTGGCTCACGAAATAAGCTCCCGGTAGCGTTCTCGAGGTGTGCTCCAGCATCATCCAGCTACAGAGCCGGCGAGGCCAGCACGCGATCGTGGTGAGCGTAATTCTCTCAGGTTATGCGAGATCACGATTTTTAATTTCGCTTTCCTTCGCGCATTGTTTTTTCGCCTTTTTTCGCCGTCCACGATCCGATCAACGTAGCACCAACGTTTTTCGATCCACCGCGAGCATGACGAATTTGTTTTCTGGCGTACAGCGGTCCCTGGCCGTGGTATTGTGTGTGTTCTTTTTTTTCGTTTTTAATTTTCGGTTACCGAATTACCGAGATTCTGCGCTAGATTCTGGAACAAAAGCTTAATAGGCTGTTCTCGCTGTTCTGGCCGCTTCCGTGTGCATGCATGCATGGACGGTGGCAGTGAAAGGGTGCGGGTTTGTGTGTGTGTTTTTCAACGTACCGCATCGAATTCGGTATGTTTAAGGTTTCCGTTTTGTGCTACGCACATCGGGGAAGGCATTATAGCATGACTGTCGGGACATGACCGTGACTTGCGGTGCGGCGAAGAACATGTGGGAGATGGCAAGTTCGTGGAATAAAGTTAGTCTATGCGCTGTTTTTTATCGTGGTAATAAAATTTAATTTGTACCAGTAACAATCTGATTTATTTCCGTTCGAAACGGAGTCTTACACATGTTGGACATCTTGGAGGCAAAACTCACACCCGAACACATTAAACACGTGACCCAACGAAGCAGTTATGTATGAATAATCAGCTAAAGTCAAAAATTTATTACAATTTCCAAGAATTATTCAAATGTGTCTTCAGGCCCGAAACGAAATCGGGCTCTTGCACGCACCGCACACTGGAGAAGGTAGCAGGATCCGTACGGGTCCGATGACTCACCGGGCCGGCTTGACCACGACTTGACGCTTTCGTCACGCAGCGAGTCACGCGCGGGATTTCTCAGGCAAACAACCCTACCGGTGCGAGGCGAGTTGCTTGGCGTGTTGCATGCTGGCAAAATGAAGAACCCAACACCTACGCTGTTCTGTCTTGCCGCACGAAACTGTCACCTCGGATTCTCTGGCGATACTAATTTAAATTTCTTCTGTCTGTTTGCTTGTCTCTCCAAACAGGTAAGACCGAAAAGACCATCCCAAGGACCATCTGGTGGCTGTCGTACTGACAGTGTAGACGGTCGCAGATCACCATGCCGCACGCACGGCAGCAGTAGGTGGGCTGCGTGGGAACTTCACGGACATGAACGATTATTCTCCCCGAAGCCGCCCGATGCCCAAGATGGGTGTTCACTGGTATTAGCAGGCTGCGTCCGGATGGCGGTGGCGTGTGTGTTTATGCGCCAATACCATACCTGCGGGCGTGAGAGACACCGCCGGAGAACAGGTATCCCTGTAGCTTCAAGAACCGTGGTGACAGGTTGTACGGGCGCGCAGAATGTTAGACCATTTGGAGGCGCTCCAGGCCCACTCGAAGATCTACTTTCACTACTACGAGATGCGTTCAATGAGCTACAAAAGCGAAGCAATGGTATAATTACGGTACATTTTCCCTTTTTTCGACCTGCGGAGGAGGCGTAAAATGTGAAAAGAAACGATCACTCGCTGAAAGCTTGTGTGCGCGGCGCATCGTCGTAAATGATTAGGCGATGCAATCTCGATAAACGGCTTGAACGTGTGGGTAGAAATCGTTTCCGGCGTGTTTACACCCATAAATTGGCTTGCTAATTATTTGAAGTTTTATGGCTACCGAACGCGAGCTGTCAAAGTTACGCGGCCGGCAAGTCCGAGTCCGCGCGGGTATCAGTAGCTTTGCACCCTCTGCCACACCGACCAAAAAACACTCAGTTTTACAAGATGCTTTCCCCAACGGAAAGCTTAAGTGATTTAGCTTAAGTGAAAATAGTAGCGCGCGCCTCCTCCTGGCAAAGTGTTAAAAGTTTTTACGTAAGTGAACATGCGTACAGTAGTCGAGAGGTGAAAAAGTGATTTCTATTTCAGTGTGTATGTGCTTGATCGCAACAACATTGTAAGCCCGAGGCGCGGGTCCGCTCTCCCAGGAAGCGTGCGGTGCAAAAACTAATTCCGTCCGATTTTAGGTCATTTCGAGGATTTGGATTGATCGCTCCCTGCGGGATGTATGCGGTGAACAGTTTGTGGAGACGTGATGTAATCCGTCCGAATAAGATCTGCGAGCAACGTGAAGCGTTTAGGATTTTTGCTGTTCAATATCGAAATCACCGTCTGTCTGTTCCTCATTCGCTGCTAGCCGGCACGCAGGGCAACAGTGTCTGTGAAGGATTTAATTAATGACAGACCTACGGTGCGCAATCCCTCATCAACACGACGATCATCGAAGGTTGCCCTGGATTCGAACGAAATCGCCGCTCGGTATAGCCGCTGAAACGAATATCATTTCGGAGAAATTTCTTCTTACGCCCGGGATTGTGTAACGTGCGCTGGATTGGTGGATGATGCGCCAGAGATACTTCCGCTGCGGGTCGGCGCGTGGTTGTTTAGGGCCAGACGTACCAGGAGCCGTACCCCCGTACCACTTGAGGGTGACGAGATGCATCTTCAATCTCGCAGCGAGCGGAAGGGTTCAAGTGTTGGCTAGATTGTAAACAAATGCGATGGGCAAAAAAGGCAACAAAACAAGAGATCCCCGTGTTCCGGCACTTGAGTCTGAAGTCCGGGGATTTAGTTCCCCGTTGCTGGCCCGGCCGATGTCTGGAAATGGTATTGCTACTTCTGCTGCTGCTGCTGCTGCTGCTGCATTTTCTTTCTGCAAGGCGGAAGCAAACCGATTTTCGGCAGGCAAAAGTACTCAGACACCCGGTGTATAATCTCGGCGCGATAAACATTGGCGCGACGATGGACAATAATCTGCTGCGGGATGTTGCCGGTAGCGGATGTCTACAATTATTGGAAAACGGTTTCGCTGGGCGGTTGTTACAAAAAAATCGTTGCAACAAAATAGGGAGCATGAGCGATTTGCGGAGAAACCATTTTTCGCCGCGTGCATCCGGACGGACACGTAACGCGTGCTACAAGAATTGTAATTAAATTCGCAAAAGTGTTGGGGGGGTTGCAAAAGTGTTGCATAGTGTCCGGAGTGGGCGTCAGAGAGGGCATTGAAATGTTTAAACGTTTGCGTTATGTAAATCGCCAGAACACCTCCTGCACAAGGAACCGCGAAAGATCGACTTTTATTGCACGTCTTCGCACGATGTTGCTACGGGTTGTTACGGGTGATGTAGAGTCCGGTTGCCTGGGGGTTTGGCGCGTGACCGAAGACGAGAGACATACGTAATTCCAAATTTTCAACACCTCATCACAACGCGGGTGAGTCGATCGTACTTGCTCGTTTGCTTAGAACTGATTGGCCATGATGCTGGTTCACCAGCAAGTTGGTGAAGATATTGGCAGAATTCAAAGACCGCTATCTTCGTGCGTACTTCCCAAAGTCGAGAGGTCAAATTCTGAGCGCGTTTCGTGCGTCACTAGAGAAATTTATATTCACACTCACTTCATTCTTCGGGCACCGGCTTTTTTCAAGTACACGAAGCTAGATCAGGCGCAAATCCAAACAAATTCGCATAATAATGTACGCCACGCTGTACACTCTTCTTTGAGGTTGTGGACGACATAAACGTTTCTTTGGGTTCTTGAGCGCGGCACACAGGCACATTCGAGATGTGCTAAGAATAGGATGCAATATATATTCCATTCCATTCCGTAACTAATGTTGTAAACATAATCGTTTACCGTGTTCAAAGCGATGACCACCCGAAAGCATACGGGTGCCTCATGCGTGTTAATCGCAATCATGCTCTATTATTTGCCATGCCCCGCGTGGATCCGACGGGCTGCGTTCGGAAGATTATGGTTTGTTTAGATGGCACGCAGTTGGTGCACAAACCAAGCGAGGTAACCCGACTCCCCGATTACTATCTAAATCACACCCGGAAGTCGAAGAACAAATCTTGCACTTCCTGCCGTAGGTACAGCGAACCGGAAGCAACTTATCCCAATAAACATCTTCGCACATCTTCCCCGGGAAGCGATCGTCCACCGCAATCGAGCGGACCGATTCCAGCGAAACCACCGATTGATGAAGGCCGCCTTCGGTTTGGGATGGCTGCTGGCCGAGGGCTAGGGTCAAACGATTACCCCCTGATACATTGGGAGACCTCGGCACGTCGGCACTGATAAAGCGTAAAGAGGCCCTTTATCTTCATTGTGTCGTGCTGGCACACGGGACAAGTGGTACCGCGTGGCGGGGCCGAGCATGGGCAATTGAAATTCGTTTGCAGCAAGACGCATGCTCGCTGCACCGTCGGGCTGATGGACACACAAAGATCCTAACTGTTAACTGTTTATTTATACTTGACCCCGAAAAAAGCAGAGAAGATATCGCGATATCGGGGAGGAGATGTTTGTGACGCGCGCAACGAAGGACGGAAGCAACATCTTCGGTCAGAAGATAGACCGATCGGGTGGAGATAAACGCAGATGTTCACGAAGAGGGATGTTCCAGAGGTAGAGAGGATGCCGCACAAAGAGTACCAGCGAGCAGCGTGTGTTGTACCGGGGTACCCAATCATTATCGTGCTCGACTTCCTGAACACGAAGGGTGATTGTTTTGTGATGTAGGATCATCGGGCTTTGTTTGTGGATCCTGAGCCGATACACCGATCGACGAGCTGATCACTGAGCAGGAAATGATAGGACGGCACTTGTTTGTTTATGCGCATAGAGGATTACAATACGACGACTGTTGGCGCTAATGGCGCAACGGGCAGTGTCTGAGCACAAGTCATCAGAAATTCCACCCACCCGTTATGGGATTCTGAGGAACTTCCTGAATACTTCGGAGCGGTAGCGTGTTTGCGTAATGATTCACTGGATAGTTACTGCTGAAGCGCCCTCTGTTAGCAACGTGCGTTACTACAAGTAAAGCGTGCCCTGCTACACGCTAAAGGTTAAACTTTAACGAACGGTGAGAAACACCCGGAACGTAATTAATCCCTGTAGACGCGAAACTTAATCGAATGGGTCATCCAGCTTATTGACACGCCCGTCTCGCCTCCAAAATAGAAACCATAGAAGGTGTGAAGAAATAGTCAATTACAAATTTACTTATCTCGGCGCGATAGTGAACGTGCGTCCCGCTCGTTCAGGTTCCATTCGGGGGCAGCCATTCAGCCGGATCTCTCAGCGCGGCTGGGTGCGTGGGTCGTGCGTCTTCTAGCGGAAGCCAGTTCGAGTGGTGACGGGGAGAGCCCTTCATTCACGTATCACGATCACGCACGGCGATCGCACCCTACTACTACTAGCCGGAGCCGATCATCACCAGCTTTGTTGTGCGGCCGACGATTCATTCATATCGTCCGTTTTCATTGAGGAAAATTAATTCAACCCTCGGGGTGGACCTGCTCACCAATCGGCCCCGGGCGAGACGGAGAGAATGGTGGTGTGAATTAGTAGTCGTAGAGAAAACGCCAAAGCGTGGTGTCGCAATACGCGTGTTCGCTCCGGGGGTGTATGTTTGAATTTGTCAGCTTCGTAGAAACGCGGCCATGTCACCATGTCTGCTGTATCTGCTGGAGATCGTCGTAGGCTTGCCACGACTAGGGACGCCAATCCGGTTCGGATCTCTCACCAGATGTGGTCATATACAAGCGCATGCGGGGCTACATAAATGGCACGCTGGAAATACGAGTGGTACAAGAAAAGAGGGTGACTTTTTTCCCTTCTTCTACTTCATCGACTTCGGACGTGTTTGTATGCGTTCGGTGTGGTGGTTTTAAATTAATTACACCTTTTGCGAAAGATTAACGGGTGCGAGCGCGCGCTCGCGTGCGATCGCTCGTGCGCGTGATTGAAAGGGCGCAAAAAATTGAACAAAAAAGCGCTAAGTCGGGCTCGGATTTGTACGCCAATTTGCTTCGTTCGCTTCCCCGCCTGAACGCGCGCTAATGATTCATGAAAATTTTCAAGCGCACGCGCTTCCCCAAAATTTGATTAACTCCCGAACTCCCTGTTCCAGCGTTTAAGCTCGTGGAAGGGTGGAAAGCTTAATGGCCGAAAAAACTGACCGTAAGAATAAGCGCGCGTGTTTCTTCTAGGAGCAACGCGGGAAGCGAAAACCATTCAATCATAAGAAAGTAATAAACGACGCCGTTATCTAAATCTCAACTCCCAATCAAATCGATTCGCGCGTTTCGCTTGCGCGGCAAGGTGCGTAAAGAGCAGTGCGGATTTGCATGCGGGAAATTCGGGCTGTAGCTTCCCTTCGGATGTGCCGCTGCGATCAGTCCCGATCGCGCGGCGTCTATGCTAATGAGACGTCGATTTGGCGTGAATAAAGCACGTCGCGGGAGGGCGCTAGCTCTGGTTTCCTATGGACCACCCGAAACGACCGAAGCGAGATCATTATCTTGCGTGCGCAGCAGTAGTGCAGGCGTCATTTACATAAAGAACCTCCATTGTGAGTGGGTTTCGCGTGTTTACCGCGATTTTGAATTCGGCAGAGATGGCCCGAGCTTCTCGGCCGGCAGAGGGAAAACGCGGGGCCAGGTGCCTGCTGTCACGGTATGCCGTTTGTTATTCGAAATTGATTACGCAACGTGAAGACTTTTCAATTATTAGCCAGGCGCCTACATCATGACTCGCCGTTCGGACACCCCGACAAACGCTTCGGATAGCCTCCTCGGGTTCTTGATTTGCTCAATGCAAACAACACTCCGCGATCCCATGTTGGCTTCTCATTTCGTATGCATAAGCATGTATATTTTTCACATGTCTGTTTTCTTCTTCTTCTTCTTATTCTTCTATTGGTCACTTTCGGGGCTTATCTAACGTCGACCGTGGAACGGTGTGTCTTTCCGTTTCTCATCAATTTTAGGTTTTATGACACGGGCGTATCAATATTCATCGCGAGTTTGGATCGACCATGGGGCATTGAATTTGAAACCCTTAGAAGAGTTGCGACCGGGACCGCACTAATGGGACGTTTATTTCGAGAAAATACCCTTTCAGGGCAGGGGACTTGATTAGGTGGATTGATTTTCAAGCGGCGATCAAGAATTCGGAATCAATTTTACAGAGCTAGAGAGGTGGAATTAAACTCAATACAAAAAAAAACCTAACCCACCCGTAGCTAATCGCTTCCGGATTGCTGCGGATCGAGAGGTTACGCTGCGGGTCTGATGGGTGAGATAAAGCGTCATTGTCCGGCCCAATCATCGGCCATCATCACCTCTCTCAACCGCAACCAATGCAATCAATCTCTAGCCGCCGCTGTCATCGGTCTGGTTCGACGGAAATGCCATGTGTTCGCATGGCTCGCTCGGCACCATTCACTAGCAACGTTTGACACCGACTGCCGCACACAAACACGCGCCGGCACATACCTTATGTTCCATCAACCTTGTGCGCATCCTCACGGCCAACCGCGATGATTCGCTCATTTTCTCCTAATTAAATTAAATCAAACTTGCGGTTGAATGGCCAACGAAGCACGGTGGAAAGGAGAGTGGTCAAAAAAAGAGGAACGAAGCTCGAACTCCAAACCATATCTGATGCCCTTGAAAAATGGCCCGCGATGCGGTGTGGGCTTTTAGATCAGCCAATGCGCAGAGCGTGAAGATCTCGTGTGGGAGCTTGCATCTGCAAGGTCTCCAAGATTGCGCCGCGCCACCGTTTGCGTGATAGATTAAGGTTACGAGCACCTCACCGGGAGCAATTTTTTGGGGTCAATCAAGAAACCGGGACGGAAGTTCGGTTCGGTTTTTTGCTGTTATTTATTTGGAATAGAATTTCAAACGCTCCCAGAGCGCCGACGACCTCCATCCGATTCAATTGTTCTCGCTGGCAAAGTGGCGGAGATTGCGGCCACGATTAGGACGCGCCTCGACACAATACAATCTGTCAAAATGAGCACGAAGTCACGATGTGCTAAATGGATCATCAATTCGACTGTGGGTCTTTTTTGTCGTGGTTTTTTTCTCTTTCGCTACTCTCGTGCTCCGATGAATCACCTTTAAGCTTTCCGGTGATGAGGTGCAACATAATGGGCAAGTTTCGTTCGTGGTGAGAGAGTTTCTGACTTCCCAGAGCATTGATTCACCCCTATGAGCCCCTATGGTGGTCTGCGAAATCGATAACCGACTACGTGACTCAACACAGCGGTCGGGTATTTAGTGTGTATGACTAAACACCGGAAGAGGCTTTGCCGAGTTCCCAGGACGTTTCAGGCACCAGGACGCCTGTTGTGCGTGTTGGGTCTCGGCAGTCTCCATTGGAAGGTTGATACCTAGTGCCCACAAAATCTTTCAACTACAAATATTATCATGTCTGGAGTGTCCTTCACCTTCACGAAGGCCATTCCGTGCCTCCTGCCCTGCCGTGGAAGACATGTCCGCGCAGGTAGCGATATAAAAAGACACAAATCAGCCCTAGCGGACAAGTACGTGCCGATCGCCGTTTTTGCAGATCACCCTGGAGTTAGAGGAAGTTGATAATGATATGGGACGATCATCAACTGCATGTCTGTTACCGCATGTTCTCGCTCATTAGGAGCGACATTCCGGGCGTCTTCGGATGAGCTTTCTTCCCTCTCGATTACCTGATGCGCCCGACAGCGTGTGTCGTGGGAGCGGGAACGAGATTTTCGTTTTCTCCGGTGCCGGCACGGCCGCCGCCACCACCGGGACCTACCTGAAAGTCTCGGGAAATAAACTTTCCCCCGTGATTGCTACCGAAACGGATAAGGTTCTTGCCGCAGCTCTGTGTCATGTACGCGCATGGGACCTTCTTCTTTGGGAACCGCCGTGCCGTCACCGCCGAGGACCTTACCCTCTTTTCGGTGGAAAGGTCGTCACGCGGGAACCGGCTCGAAAGCTACAAAAGGAAACGCAATTCGGCCAGAGCCGGAGCGGAAATTAAAATTCTTTCCGTGCCCGTTCTTCGGATCCCGGATTACCCTCGCCTCGATTGGCCTTGGATCCTCCGGTTGCCAGTGGCGGAATCACTTTCACACGTGTGCGTTCGGGCGTATCATCGTGGGCTGGTCGCACAAATCACCAGGCAGGAGTGGGGGTTTTGTGTTCTGTGTTGTTTACGGTTGTAAATCAAACGCGATTAGCTCGCACAGGGGGCCCGGTCGGGTGGGTAGATTTTCCGATGGGATAATGTGTTGTGCTTTCGATGGTGGGAGTTCTGGTACATGCGCGTCAGTCACGGCAAGCGCGGTGAGAATGGAACGTGCTCATCCGACAAGTTCGTGGGCTTTGCCATATCCAAGGGAACGGATCTGATTTGCAGCTTTGCACCAGGTGCCTTGTGGGGCCACTGTCAGGTGGTACGCACACTAATTCTTTTCCGGTTTTAGCCCGCGGCTCTATTCGTGTAGCAAGCAGATCATCAGATAGTGAGGTGTATCAGGCACACCTTCGATTAACCGGACCATGTTTCAGGTTAGATCCAGGGCAGCGTTGGAATGCAACCTGTCCATATTATGCACGCATGGTGCAGATCAGCCCCGAGATCGCCCCGAGCGGCTACCGGAAGTCATAAAACCGTCCACAGCCCGCTTGCAAGCTCTCAGACGTATGGACGTACCGACAAATGGAAACCGGCGAAGAAATGCGTACGTCCCGGCGGCGGCGGCGGCGGCCATGTTCATGTACAGGCGTGTACGCTTTTATGTATGTTACGCGCCGGTTGTCTAGAAAGTAAAAATATGCATGCACTTTCTTCGCTAGGCACATCGTGGCAGCCAGTGCGAATAACAAAGGCATAGCATACACCGCGAGAAGATGCACCGACAAAGTGGTGCACGGTGGGTGCAACCCGTCGTTCCAGCGCGCATTACAGCGCGTGGAAGACGGTGTAGAAGACTTTTCTTTTTGTTCCACCCATTCATTCCCGCCACATCCTCCGATTGGTCATTACTCGTTTTACTTATGAGATCTCGTGCACGGCGGACCGCGGGACCACAATCGAAAACCCGCCCGAAGCGCAACGCTGGGAGAATGGATGATGGCTCGAACGACGCCGTGGGCAGGAAGTAGCTTGATGAGCTCGTTCCGAGTTGGCGAACAGCAGCAGCCTGCTCCATAAATGCTCCTGGGTGCTGGGCGATCCTGTAAAACCAATTAAAAGTGATGGCGGGTGCGGCTGATGAGTTGCGCTGGACGCTGCTGCACCTGAGTTGTTGAGAGGATAGAACGCGCCGAGATCTGGCGATGATTATAATTGAAGGTTACGGGTAGTACGACCGGATATTCGACCGTTCCCCGGGAGGAAAGGATGTATTGATCGCATTGGAGGAAGCAAAACTTCGAAGGATGACATTACGGCATTAAGTATTCCTCATAGAATTATGCACAGGAGATATATAACAACTGCTCTTGTGTCATTATCGTCTCTAGGAGAAAAGCCGGACGCAATAGCATTAAAATATAATGTAGATCCAAGTCTGCTCCAAGACATCCGGCCTCCTAGGTACGTCGTCATGGAGATACAATAACTGTCAGAGCGCTTCCCAGTCACCTCCTCAACGCTGTCGTTGTGTCATCCTACACATGTTAATGCGCACGTTAGATAGCCGATCGGGCTCGTTCTATGCTGGTATGCTGGCCCGCACGAACCTTGTATCTAACGCCATAACTATCAACGAGCATCTAACAACTTCTTCCGATGATACAGCGTGTTTATGTTGTGGCGCTCGTGCTCAACGTCCTCGATAGAGGAGTTCCAGTGCCTCCGCACACAGTACAAGATCCTAAACAAGATCGCAAAGCGATGAGTAGCGTGCGGCGTTTGTGTGTGTTCAGAATTTATTTGTCCATTAATGTGCGCGACATGAAAAACATACATTTCCGCGCGCGATCAACCATCTTGCCTGGCTCAGATGCGTTGTCGAGCCCGTGCCCTCGATCGTCTAACAGGCAGGCGCAACGGGTTTCGGGTGGCGTCGATAATTAGCTCGAAAATGGCGTACCTGCTCGGGGTGGAATTAATTCGTGCCAATCTTGGACATCACGAACTGAGAGCGAAGTCTAGTGGCTTGTTTGCGCATTGGTTTTTACCCGAGCACGAGGTGAACGCGGCACGTAAAGCTACTTTTTTATTTATGCTTTATTTAGAGCTCCGCTTAACTGGCCCTCGCAGAGCTACTCCGAGCGTGTTCTTGATGCCTTGTTACGAACGACCGCGGGTTCCACACGTTGGCTGGATGGGTTAACAACCGGTGAGCATTTAGCGGGCCTGAGTTATGCTCTAACCGAACCGTAGGCGACTGGAGCGGAGCGTTACCTTTGCTTCACCTCGCGATGAGATGGGGTCCGCAGCGAGTAACTAGCAGGAATGCGAGTGCGCAATTTAAACAATCAAAAGACATTTTTTCATTTACGTTAAGGAAGAAGCGAAGAAAACAAACGCGTATGCAGATGGTCGCCGCAGAAACGGCGGAGCCAAGAGTGCGAAAGGGGATTGAAAGACGGAAAAAACAACGCAAGAAGCTGGTTGAATAAATGAGTGGAGAATTAGCTTCATTTATTCACGCGCGATAGCTAAACGAGAAGCGATCGTATAGCTCCTCCCGCGGCAGACTCGATCTTGGTACGTTGGTGGGTTTTCTGCACTCCACTCCATCGTGCCGCGTGCACCAAACGAACCAACCCGGCGTGTAGGATGGCAGGATTGAAGTAGCCGAAGATAGTGATCTGAAGCGTGCAGGGATAGTAGCTGCTCGCGTCACTGAAATTGGTTCACTTTCACAACGATATGCTGCTACCGCCCGACACTCCGGTTCTCGACTCCAGAGGCGCGCGCGAACAAGTGCAGCGAACGGGCTGGATCGACTGGCCGGAGAATAACCTGTTCGGACGTCAGCGGAGTTTCATGGCTTCTATGCTATTTTGAGTTTTGCTTCACCCGTGAAATCATGTGAACCTGTTGTCCGTTACCATATAAGTCCGCGATCAAGATACGGGCTTTGCATACGAGCGATCGAACTATGTGTGACCTCTCGCGACTCTGCGAACGCGCACAAAGTTGGAAGAGTCGCTGTAGGCATTCCGAGCGGTAACTATAAACGGTACAGTTATTTGCGGCGAAAAAGTACTAGAAGCACGCTCTAGGCGCGCTGCAGCACAGCTATGATCACCTATAATTAAAGCAAGTTTTTAAATTTCAAAACAAAACTTAGTGTCCATGTGTTACTATACATCTAGAGTCGATCTTTGGAGATGTCTTTAGGTCCAAGTTCTTTTCTGGTTGGTTTCGCAAAGCCAAAACTTCCATCGGTCCAAGTAAGTCTACATTTATGAATCGGCAAGTACCGGAAAAAAACCTGAAGCATAATGCGTCTAATGTCGTCTTTTGCGACATTAAATGTCTCGTCCAAAGACACGCTAATGGTGGTGCGGTGGCGTCGTCACCGTACGTGGCAGATTAGGATGCGACCGAGTTCTAATATGGTGCTCGCGTGCATAATAGCGGCGTCCACCCGTGCGCTGACTCCGATGTCCATTTAACTCGGAGCACGGAGAATGGAGCGTGTTTTTGTTGCTGTTATGTCCGCTCTTGTTCCATTCTTGGAGATGTGGATGAAATCGAGACACTGTTGAAACGGCGCAGAGAAGGTTAGCGAATCATCTCGATTGCATCCATGCTGTAATGTGATGTGGACGAGCCGTTTTTTTTACGACCACGTCCGGAGGTGGTGGTCCATCCATGCCCCCGCGACGGACAAGTGGAAAGTGACAGTTTAAGGCTGCTCAGTGGAGCATGTGGTGGACCGTGGATGTACCGTGTCATCGCCCGCAACGATTAAATGCGTTATCATTGCGCTCATGAAGCGTGGTACTCATTTAATGTTACTTCGTTGTCGCCTGCTTGATGGTGACGATGATGACGGCGATGGTTGATAATAATACTGCTTTTTATGCCGCCCGGCTCCATCCTCTCGATAATGAGGATGTAGCGCATTGTGTGTGTTGCAAATCGCGGACCGTGGAATGCAGGCGGAACGTCGCAAAACGATTTAAATTTGCGCAATTTAGAGGAGCGCGCACGAGGGCACGCCCGTGCTGCTAAGAAAATTGCTTCCGACCGCGTCGTGTCCCCAGGTTGCGCCGGGCGAGAAATCTGGAACCTGCGGACAGTTTAAATCGCGCTGGTGGGAGTGTGGCTGGGTCAACAATTATGGAACATTGTAAACTCGGCACCTTCCCCACCGTAAGGGGCTGCACAGGGTTTGAAGTTCGCCTTTGTGGACGTTTGGAAGCTGTGGACTAATTCTGCAACTCCTCCTACGCGATCGCAGTAATGCTTAACGGTGCGCTGCAGCTGTAATTTGCATACCACGTTACTGGCGGCAAAGGTCTCCGGCGTGGTCCAGAAGAAAACTTTGTTTTTCTGTGCCGGACTTCGTTTGGGGCATAGTGCCAAGTGCTCCAGTTCACTTCGACACCCCGGCCAGGGTCCGATTGAGTACTTAGCATACTTAATCACAGTGTTCGTGGCGTTCGGTACATGGGCTGCCCCGTCGCGTCGGTCGTATGCATGTCAGTGGCTAATCGGTCCCGATTTCATGGTCAAAACGCGCCGCCAGAAATTAGGCCCAGCCAGGGACGGTGGCGCCGCCCTCGGTGTTACATTTTCAAATGGCCGCATCCATAATTGTGTGGTGCCCGTGCTCTTTCGCGTTCCGTTGCTTCATACCATAAGTAACGTTTGAATATGTGAGATTTTTTGGGTCCTTCCAAAAAAAAAAAAGCAACCGCTTTGTTGCTTTCTGATCGATCATGCTCCAATAAATGGGTACTGCTCGCGTGGAGTACGAGCCCGCTCTCTGCAAGGGCTGGAAGTACTCGAACGAAACAAAAAAAAAAAACGGTTCCAATCGATCCACGGAAAGTGCAAAGGGGCAGCGTAATTTCATCCGACCTAAGCTCACGTAATAACATGGTACCATAGGGTCCACATAACTTTTTTTTGCTGTGTGCTCCAAACCGATTGAAGGTTGACTCGTGTTTCGATTCGCTGATGTTCGAGCAGCGAGCGTAAGCTTTCCATTAGATCTTCCTTTCCGAGCATTGCTTGCACAGAAGAGGCCTGGATGAATCGTACGGCTTTACGGTCGGAACTCAAAACCATGGCAAAATAATCATACGGCCGCCCGTACGTCGTCCCGGAAAACGGCAGCCGCTGGGCTGGGCGTGAGAAAAAAGGCTTTCCTCGGTTTGCGTTGTGCTGTTCCGGTCCGTAGGAGGAAACCGCAAGCCTCGATCGGCTCCACCACAACCGGACGGTAGCATTTGAAAGATCACATTACGCCCTCTCTCTCTCTCTATCTCTCTGTCGCCGGATGCGGGTGGTGGTTGCCGCAAGACGAAAAGTGAAAGCGCATAGATCTCCATCTCTGGCGCTGTTCAATGTCTGCACATATCGTGTCGAATATGTGTGCGGGTGGTCCCTTCTGCCAGGGATGCTCGGTGGCGCCGCTCATCGATGCGAAGTGTCATTCTTCGCAGGCGCTAAAAGTTTTTCCCTCTCAGACAATGGACCATGCAGCTGTCAAAGTGACGGGGTCTGTTCGGAGGACCGAACGGAGGAGTGGCTGAGTACAGGCGGACTGCGGAGCTAGAAATTGTATCGAATCGATCACGTTTCGAAATGCGATCGTGCCTGGCGTGTGTCGCGGTGGAGACTCTGTTGACGAGAGCCGAAACGCTCTTTGTCCGGCAAGTAAGAGCTCCGGTCGAGGGAAAAAGCTCCAAGTCCAATGTTCTACCGCAACGGTGGTGCCGACCATGAGTCATCGGAATCGCCCTACCATTTTCTTTTGCGTTCACTGTATGGCACCGTGTGTATGAATTATTGGGACAGCCAAGCCAAAACCTATCCCCTTTTGGTGGATATTCCTGCCCGTGCTGACGGACTCTACTCACCAAAACAGCGGACGGATTGACATAAATTGACCAACAAGCGCAGCGGTTGGCCCCGTGGCTCGTGGCGTCTTAAGAAGCGTGCCGTTTTTTGTACCTCACACCATGCCACGGGCGATAAAAAATATTACTGCAGCAAAAGCTGGCGAAATAATTACAACCAGGTCAGCGCCAGGCGTGCCCGGACGTGGCACGTTGGGGGAAAGGCCGGTCAGAAATCCCAAATTCGCACTACTTAATTACATTGCTTTGGTTGCGTTGTTGTAGAAAGTGCAAGTTAACTAAACAAAAACAAACTTTATTTCAAGACAATCTGCTCGAAAGATTTGTAGAAGACATCCGTCAAAAAAGTTGTGACACCGACATTACGAAAAATAATTGAGGATACGGAGTAAAAACGGAGGATATTATTAGAAGAACATATAACTTGCTTCTATCTTGCTTATCAATATTGATATTGACCACGTTTTGTTCGGAGGTTGCCCACCGTGCGTGGGACAGAAAAAGCGCTAGCGGAACAACGAACGCGCTGTCACGAACTCAACAACACCAGCAACCACCAGAGCACCAGTTGGGTTGTGCGAGGTCGCTTTTCTTTCCCTTCTGCTTGGGAAATTGTTCTCCCGTCTGTCTGTGGGGCAGGAACCCAGTGCCACAGGGGGCTTTAGCTTTCGATTTTCCGCGTACCACCCTTGTCGTGCCGAGCTGGAACGAGGTTTTTCCGGCACTGCTGGTTGTGTTGTGTGGTGTTGTTTCCCCCTCGTTGTTTTTTCGCAAACCTGCCGCCGTTGGACGATGCCATGTCGGACGATTTGTTGAAAGCTTTCTGGCTTTATTTATTTCAGGTTTTCTGGTGCGGTTTGCAACGAACGGGGTTAGCCCGTCTCCAGGTCCAATGGAGCGGAAACAACGTACAGTCACTGGGCGCGCTGTCGAGCGCCATCGGGTCGCCGTCACGACATTTTGGCTTTCCCTCCGCCGGACGGGATTCCGCAAAACACGGACGGTGACAGCGCCCGGGGTTGCTTTGTGCACCCGGGGGTCAATGGAATAATTTTAATTTCTTCTGCCCGCTTTAGTGGACTGGATTGTTTCTGCAACATTTCAGCACGGCTCTCAGGTGAACGGCAACGCTCCACCCTCGCTCATTTGCATTTCCCGGCCGGCAGGCAATAAAAAAGTGCATCATACTGTGAGTTGCACCACCGGGAGGTTTGTCCCACCCCGTGGCGGGGGACTTTCTTCCCAATGACACTACAAAGTAGACTCAACATCACCTTCCGGTGGTCGCCCCCTCCTGTTCAAGAGGTCAACCGTCGCCGAGAAGCGACGGACCGAAGAAAGTGGTGATACAATTTGTGCTCCCGCTTCGGTGCGCTTCGGACGCCAAACGCAACACGAAATTGCATCGAGTGCACTTTTCCGGTCGTTCACATTGCTGCAATGCATGCACGCAATCCGCTCCCTCTCTGCCGGCGACCTGCTGACCTGCACTTCCCACATTGACGCTGGAAACACTTTGTTAAGGATCGGTGCGCATAGGAGGGAAGCACAGGGATGCATGCCGCTCGCAAGACTCGAACTCCGTGCTACGTTTTTCGAAAAAATAACTGCTCCATCAAGTCACAAAGCACACTGTCTCTCGGCCCGTGGTGCTAAGCAAATATCGAACGTTTAGTGTTGCAACACACAAACACACACACAACCCAATAGCAAATTTACACGCATCATTGCTTTTACCCGTGGCTGGAGCAAAGTGGTATTATGTGGCAGGCCCTATTTGCTCCAAATAATGAGCAAACGCAGCTAACACTCGCGTGCCACGATTTTGTTCACAGCTTGGAGGACTGTTGTGAGGTCGTTTTGACCCTATTAGACGATTTGGTTGATTTGGATGATTATACATTTCTTCTGTTGAACGGATGGGCTTCTTTTAATTCAGGCTCTGATTAAGGTTGAAGATTGGAGGATCCTGGAGGAAAGTCAGTTCCTGAACTTAATTCGTTGCAAATCTGCAACGCAGGATCATCTAATTAGGTCAAACCTGTTTGGCAAGTGGTCTCCAAACACAAAGATCCATTAAGCCATACTTCACGATTTGAGCCCAAACCTCGCTTGGGTTCAAATGACCCACCACGGGTCTGTTAGTGTTCAGCACCTTTCGATCTTGAAGCCAATTGCTTCCCGCGAACGAAGGTGAAAACATGATCGGGTGAAAAGCGACCACTGGCTAATGCTAGCGAGAGGTGATATAAACTTCATAACGAGGAAACCCCTTGTACCCGTGGCGCCGTGGAAATGCTACTAATGTTCCGACACCAACCGACGCCTGACAGCTCTCGATACGAACGTCGAACCGTGGCTTGTGTATTGTGTGTTTGCCCCCATTGGGCATGGTGCAGCTCCGCATTAACGATGTCGCAGTCATCGCAGCGTTGGGACGTTGTAATTTTGTTTGAATCTTGCCCGGTAGATAGTTGTACGATCTTGATTTCGCGTCTGGTAGCCGGAATGCCCCTCTATCACGAATCGATTTTCGGGTGGTTAATGCACTCCACATTCCCCCACTGTTTGCGGCCGCGAGTTGTGAGTTGTGTTGGAATGTGTCTTGTTCGCAGTCGCTTTGTTGGCACGTTGAGGAGGTGCTGGTGGCCCTTTTTTATTCCCCGGGCCTTTTCTAACCAGCGGTCTAACCCTTGCGACCTGCGTCCAGGAGTGTTGCGGCGGACCGGGTCGGGAGTTACGCAAGATTAGCCTCGCTTGGGACGCAATTAGGAGAAAAGAGCCAGATTTCTTCGCCTCCCTTTCTGGGACGTGGCTCTCCACACTTCGGAGTATGTAATATGGCGCCACAAACACACACATAATAAGCGCCGCTCGTTTGCTGCAGAATACAAGAAAATAAACTTATGGGTTCGTTGCATAATTTATGCATCAGGTCTCGACTGCGGATGATCCCCAACAACAAGCCCCGAGACGCAGGCCAGGTTCAAACGGCTCGTTGACATTTCGGGTGGATGTCGTTGCTGGTGGCAACATCATCATAATCGTCATCATCACGCGCAGCCGGCCTGCGCGGGCTGCTCATCTGCCGATTGGGCGGCTTCATAATGTTCATCGACACCCCTGCCCACCAGCCGGACGGAACATTGTGCAATGGTCGCTGCCGTTGTCCATCTTTGGAACGAACACGTCGGGGATGTCTCGCACGTGATAATCCGCGTTTTTATAGCGCGATTATTGTGCGCGATTAGCTGCCTAAGCATCCCATCAAACATGCTCGAAGATCGAACCGAACCGATTTTACGGCTGACCCGGACACGTTTCGTTATCCGCGTGTCGGAGAAAGTTTCGGCGGAGTCGGCGACGGCCCTACGCCCGCCGGACACTCTGCCGGGCGCGTAATTTAAGCGTTAACAAATTTCAATCACCTCACATAATGGCCAGCAAACGATGTCAACTGAAGCATAATGGAAGGAATATTACGAGATCAAAGCGTGCTGTGGACATCGTCCAGCACCGGTAGATGGCGCTCGCGCTTGTAGACGATGCGTCGTCCATCACACGCAGGCAGCAGGCTGGTTGATGTTTCAATTGGGGGTAACAATTTGTTGCGGTGTGTTGCATAGCCACGTCTAGCCAGATACGGGGCACACATTCGGCGTGAACAAAACGGCTCGCACTAAGGGTAGGGCTCTTTCGGGGACGTTCCAGTTCCGTGGTCGCGTGGCGGCGGGGTAAACGTTTTATTATTATTTGACACATTTGACATTAATTGTATGTGACCCGCGTTCGCAATCACTGACCGATCGAAACGGCTGCCTCAGGGGGGACCTAGAGACCATGTGTTGAAACATGTACGGCGAGTCGTCCCTCCACGAGCGCGTAGTACGCGGGTACCACTTTTGGCGACTCATCCCAAAAAGTGTTGACCCCGTTTTTGGACCCCGGACTGGCTGTAGTGCAAAATCGGCCCACAAGAGGGCCGTGTCGAGTTCCAAGTCTTATTAAGTCATTAAATTTCTCTTGTCCCCAAGGAAAGTATTGATAGGGTGTCGTTTTCTGTGCCAAGGCGATCGGTGTGTACGTACGGCGCGGGTCCACCAGAGTGAAGGTTGGACACTAAATTATCTAATTTAAGATCGAGTTGAACTTTCGTTTGTGCACGATGACATGCTTTCGAAATAGACAGGCGCGAGCTTAGATCCAATCGGTTCGATTGGGTTTGGTGTCAGTGTCTTCGCTTATCTGTCAGCCGTGAGCTTTGTTTGTTTGGCATACTCGCCTGCTGCTTTGTTGAAGTTCCGGAGAAAGTGACGTTTGATGTTTCGATGGAGCAGAGTATAATAACCTTATTTGAAAACGAAATGACGGTTCAATTTTATCAGTGACTTGCCTGTACTATTGTTGTTGCCAAATTTATCGGAAACCCCTGCAAAGACTGCTGAACGCATCTGGGCAACTACTTATGCCCGCTACTAGCCGGTATGTAGCATATTTCATATATCCCTAATCAAATGTGTCAACTGCGTACCGTGCTGATCATCCGCTTAAGAGGTTAATAAACAAGGCCCACGAAACGACCCGCTGACAGCCGCGTGTTGCATGCGTAGTACACACACGCGCGCGCGCAAAACACTTCTCGCTAAACTCCGCACGCGGCCATCGCCGAACGGATTGCGCAGTTCGCTCGGTTCCATCGGTTAAGATAGCGTTCATAGCGTCCCTGCTGGTACGATCCAAGGGGGTGGTCGATTCGATTAGGCCCAGTGGTGGCATGGGTCACACACGCACACGCCGATCGGTTCCTCCGATCAGATGCGCGACCCCCAAGCGCGTTAATACCGCCATAAAATGGATAATAAATTAACGTATTATCTGCGCACGACGACACGAAAAGCTGTGGCCGGTAGGCTCGACCGCTGTGTCGCATCTTCGTCTGCCGCAGTAACAGCTGCTGCTGTAGGCCCTTTTCTCCACGGTTGGATGACCCACAATACGACTCGATTCGCTGGTCGTGGTGGCCGGCAGTCCTGTTCCACGCTGCCACGTGTTTGTTGTGTATACCTCCGTGCCGTTTTGTGTCCGAAGTCACAATTTTAAAGCCGCTTCTGTGCGCCGGCAGGAAAGGATTAAGAATTCCGCCGACATTAGTCTTCATTTGGGTGGTGTGGCGGAATCGAAACCGACCACCTGATAACGGAACTGACGGATGCTTTCCGTTCGCTTCGGTATCCGCCTCCAGGGTAAGATCATTAGAAGATCGGCCGATTTTTCGATAAACATTTCAATAAACTCGCGCTCTTCTCGCACCACTCGCCGTTCGATCGATTTCGCCAATTAATCGGCGGCTCTGGTCGGCTCCAATTTGTCTTGACCGCGTGCGCGAGCTTGCGGTACTAAATTTCTTCCCGAGCTTAAAATAACCTATCTTTTATCGATGTTTAATCCCCGCTCCATCCCTTTATTCCTCGTTTTGCTATCTGATCTCATGCTCAACCTTTCTTTTGTGTGCTTGCAGGTGAGTGGCACGCACGGTAGAGATTCTTCTTCGCCTCCGGCCCCATAGGCCCGGGTCTAACGGATCGCGCCAGTCCGGAGTAGTATGTACGGGCAAGTGGGATGACCTTATTCACGGTGAGATTATAGCTAGGATGGGTACTTTTTGGCTGCTTACGGGCTGCTTAGGGGTCATTTTCGGACATTTCCCGTGCTAACGGGGCGGAAAAATGCCTCGGTACGGCTCTGTTGTTGTCGCACTCGTTGTAGGTTAATTGGTAAGTGGCCGTTATGTGTGAACCTGACCACCGACCGATTCCGCTCCAGAGGAGTTACAGGGTTTTCGAGGGTATTATTGACGCGTTCAGCACGATATTGACATGTTCGAGCATATAATTGACTCGTTCAGCTAGTTGTTGATTTGTTCGGATGATTGTGTTGACACGTTCAGCAGAACTATTGAGCTGTCAAATGTGTAAACAAACTAGAGCAAAGCGTAAACCGCTGCTAGCTTCGGGAGTGTTCTAATTTCAACAAATTCTGTGTTATATCATTTAATTTATGATAAACGCAACGATTTTAAGTAAAATCTGTTGAACTGAAAGTGTGTTTTTAGCTAGACGAAGCTAGCAGCGGTTTACGCTTCGCTCTAGTTTGTTTACACATTTGACAGCTCAATAGTTCTGCTGAACGTGTCAACACAATCATCCGAACAAATCAACAACTAGCTGAACGAGTCAATTATATGCTCGAACATGTCAATATCGTGCTGAACGCGTCAATAATACCCTCGAAAACCCTGTAAGTGAAAAAAAACAACCACAACAACACAATGATCCATTGTGATCATCGTTTTTCCGGACATATACATAATGGGAGTTTGGAGAGGCTGTTGTTTCTGTGAGTTTTCGACTACAACACCTTCTTTTTTCGGCGGTGGAGAGAAGTTTTACCCCAGATAGTAAACGGCGAACCTAGCCAACCTTCAAGCCCGACCGACTGCCGATGTGATCGTCAAAAACGTGGCCGTTTGTGCATTTGAGGTTAATTTCTGGTACGGGGTTATTGGATGCGCATTGGCGTTAATTGTTTCCCCGCGCAGTTCTCCGCACACAGCTCTGGCTCTGGTCCGAGAGATCAAGAATCGGATGCGAGCGAAGACAGCAGTTGTGGAAATGACCACCGCCGCCATAAAGGATCCCATTAGCCAGCGGTCCATTATGAAGTCCGCAGAGAGGCGAGGTTAGCAGTAGCTAGTTAGGTATTTTAAGATCAATCTAGGCGTAATTTCATGGGTCATCATGGGCATGGGGCCAACGAGCGTGGTAAGAAAAAACTGGAACCGGTCGCGACCGTACGTTTGCAGACATCGCTTTCGTCCAAAATTCTGGATCACTTGGTAAGAGTGTAGGCGGCCAAAAAGAGAAGCACGCTATTACGTATTCTAATTCTAGTACGTGCGCACGTTCCATTGTGCGTCCGGCGAGGACTAAAGCGTGGTACGGCGAGCCCCGTAATTAGTACCGGAGAGTTTACCTCGCCGGAGGAGCAGAATAGAGTCTAATAAGACGTTGAACCATGGGTGCGGGGGACTAGACTGAGCTGAAAAAAAAACCCACCCACCCGCGTGTCGGACGGCTCAGGTAGTTTGTGATGATTGTGATCTCCAGATGCCGCGATGACTCGTACGTTTTTTATTCTCCGATTAAAAAACTTTTAACAAATCATCATAAGCGTATGCGGGTGCGCGTTAGTGACTCCCCGCCAGAGCGACTTGGTTGGGTCCTCTGTTCTGCGATCCACAATCTTTGCGATCGACGCCATTCAGTCCAAGTTTTCGATTGCTTTTGTAACGAAATGTGTGCCCGAAATCTTCATCCGGGTGTAGTCTAGTCTAGCCCCGGACTGCGGAGTGGACACACACGGGACGAGATGAGGGCTGCGATTGATGATTTACAAAAGCTTCCTATTTATCTCCCGCGATTAGCGTATCTTTGGCCGGCATCGCTGTTGTCCTGTGGCGGAGTACGTAAAGGTCCGATAATTGCTTTATAATGGGTGTAAAACTCCACAGCACAGCACTTTTCACTCCCATATACTCCACATCCGTGAGGCTGCCTCTCGCGCCACCCGAACCGTGGTCACAAACGTGGCTGCGGAGATTAGTTTTTTTTCTCTGCTGTTGCTGTTTTCTAGCGATGGCGGAAGTCGCAGCAGAGTGACGCACCGCAAGCGGTGGCCATCGCGTAGGATTTTCTTTATTAAACGACGATGACGCCGATTTCGGTCGGCGTTGAAATTGGGAAGAGATTATGTTTATGGATCCCAAAGCGGGAGGCCCACGGTGGAGAGTTAAACAGCAGTTCACACTCTATTTTATGGCGGAGCGAGTTTTTCGTCACGGGCTGCTTTTAATTTGGGCACGGCGGAACTTCTGCACTGATAGGAGGTTCCGTTACAGATAGATTGAAGATCGCTTTATTAAAAGCTCCTCTTCGTTCCTAGAGGTTGTAGCAGAACATGCCTGGTGACTCATTGCTTCAGGAACATGAGAGAATGGCTGTTACTGCTGGTGGATCTGCTCAAGTGCCGACCGATTGATGTGTACGCACCGTCAGGTACGTCAAGTGCATTGAAGTTATAGTGCGATCGCATATTGTTCGGCTCCTCATGCAAAGTGGTCGGTAGGTAGCGTGTTGACTCTGGCTCACTGTCGCTGCGGGCATCCGCAATGGCAATGGACTGCACTTAACACGCACTTGGGCCGAGCTCACTTCAGCACCGGATCGCACAAATCGATGACCGTCAGCGGCTTCATACGTTCGCTCGTTATTGACATCGATTGACAGTCGCCGCGCCGAAAAGCGGCCGGGGAGTTCGTTTTGGGGGCTGCCCATTTCGACGCGGCCGGTGGTCAGGTTAATTGCGGGGCCGAATAATGGTGGATCGAACTTCAGGGCCGGCAGAATACTTTACACCCAGCGCCGGCGAGGGTTCATTTCGCAGTGTTTTTATTCGTTGGTAGTCATAAAACAATTGTCGAAAAAAGGTACAGCCTACATGCTGTCGAGAACGAAGCGAAGTCGCACTTGTACGAAGGTGAGGAGTGTACGGCTCGAAAATGGCGACACTAGGGTAGGATAAACACTCTCCACAACCCCTTTTGGCACCCGGGATTGATCGTACGGCGAACCGATCGATTTGCACGCCAAAAAAAACCCGTGTGCGTGTGAAGCTTCGGGTGCTGTTCAGCCGGCAACTAATGGCCGATAATCGAAACGAATCGGAACGTCGCAAAAGCCGTGACTTAAGACAATATTTTTTCGCGAGAGAATTTTGACAGCCGTGTACCCCACTGCAACCGCCTGGTGCTGGTGAGCTGGTTCGTAGTTGCGGTGTGGATGTCCGAGCAGAGACGAAAAGACCACAGCCAAGAAGCCAGCATATTTGGCCATGATTAATTGCTCGTCTTGCCGCGACGTGAAAGGGGCATCAGAGTTCTGGGACGTAGGGGCTGCGTGTTGTAGTAGTCGCAACAAAAATGACGCCGGACTCTAAGCCAGCAGATCTCACGCTGGGAGACCAACGCGTATGTGTGTGTTTGTGCGGTTGTGACTGGGAACGGGCGCGTGTGGTCTCACTCTCCTGAGGAGCAGCACAGAGAAACAAACATTCGCCAACTACTGCTCCCCGCGCGCGTTCGCGCCCGTATATCCCCAACGCAGCCATCTGTCAAGGCAAATGTCAGCTGAGAATGTTTGCGGCGGACACCGCCAGTGCATTGGTGCGGTGTAGCGCCTGGCTGCTGGTTTGTTCATTTCATTGAAGCTCGAATCGTAAGTTAAGCAGCTTTACGCACGCCGGTTTGATGTTTTGCACGGTGAGCCACACCGGCCCGGCTGGGATTATGGCATCCGCACCATTGACTCCCATCCCACGGGCGGGTGCCTGCACGACGGTGATGTTGTTTGCACGCCTGCTTCTTGCGAAGAATTGATCAAATATGTTTTAGCGTTTGTGAAATATTGGCTGGGACGGTATTATTTGCGATAAACAAAGCAACTGGAGTTCTCTTCTTTACGCACGTGTCTTTTCGAAATGTCATCTGGCTGATGTTTGAAGCCCGTGTTGACTGCCAGTATTGATTATTTTTCGGTTGGTTCGGGAAAGGCGCCACAAAAGGCATCTTACACGGAAGCCGACGTAAACAGGAATGGGTCTACACAGCTGTTATTTGGAAGAACCATCCTCCGAGAGTCTTTTGTTAACCACACGAAGGCTTCTCTGGAAATGTATCTAGAGATTCGCCCAGAAGTTACCACCAGTTATTGCTCTTCCATATAGAGTACCAGCTGACAAAAGACCATCGTTGCTAATGCAAATATTATGTATCAAGTTCCACCGGTTCCTTGTCCGTCTTCGCTGCCACTTCCCGCAGGTCCAGCTTGAAACGGTGTCGAAGATGCTGGCTGTGCATGTGGATCACCGCTTCCACGGTGCGATAGCGTGCTAATTTTGAACGGAACCACCAACTTTACATAATTTACGTATTACGTGCAGTGCGCCACGGGCCTCCTCTTCCTGTTGCGGTTGACGCTGCGTGGATCTACGCACCGCTTAACCTAGTACGTATGTGGAAATCGTAATCATCCAGCGGGCGGAAAGCGATAACTCACTACGATACCGGTTTGTTCGCGTGGCGTTCACATCCGAGAAGGCCTGGGTAAAAACGCTCACCTTCGGCATATCGCAATCGAGTATTCCGTGGAAATGGGATAAAAGTGTTTGGAGCGTTGCACATCCCTCCGGCACCGCAAACTGTTCGATTGAAAAATGTCAAAGCCGTTGATCACGCAAGCATTGGCGAAAGATGGGCAACGAGCGATAAGCAGTGAGGTGCGAACGAGCGTGAACATATCGCAGAACCAGACCTGAGACCGGTGTGCATCTCTTTTAGGCGGCGATTTCTTCACGGTCCGGTTGTTTGATAGTCACGTCAAACGTATAACGGAGGTTTGGTTTTCCTCTGTGGACGCCAAACAACCCCGTGGGGCGAGATGTCCACCAACACTCGGATGACTCGGTAAGTTCTGAAGGTACGGCAAGAGTAGTACACTGTACGGCCGTTCTGTTTAGTTCACGACAGTTGAAGCTGTGTTTATTCTAGTGGACGCGAGCCATGGTCACGATGCCCGTTAGACCAACATGACCTCCCGGGATGTTATGACGTGCGGGAGCCGGAGACGTACGGGAGATCTTGGGAAATGTGTGAACACAAAACCGGGCAACCAAATGAGCCGGTGGTTCCTGTTCTTCTCCGAGACGTGGAGCAAGCCATCGGAAAGAAGGCGCACGGGGAAGCTGGGTGTTTGCAAGTCTCTGACAGTAACAGGGGGTTGGTTTTTTGCACGCAACACCCGTCAGTAATGAACGCACGCGGACGTATCTTGTAAACGAGAGGCCAATTGGCACTAAACTATCGCCGCTTGTCGGAAGTTCCGTTCTGGATGCAGCAGCTGCTGGACATTGAATGGGAGGACGTCTCTAATGCGGCCTTTGTTAGGGTGTTGTTCGGGAAACGTGTTACCGGAGTGTATTCACTGAGGTTAAAAGCACTGGCGGCTTGTAACCTGTCCAACTCAACCTGATCATGTGTGTGAGTGTTGCGCAATCGACTTCACCTCGAGGCGCTTAACGACTACGCACTACACCGCAGCAGGTAGAAAGGGGTGCGCCCAATTCGATGTGCCGTTTGGAGTCTCTCCCTTCGGACTGCATTCCAAGGAGTTTGTGCGGGTCCTTTTGGGCCGGAGCGGTTTGCGCATAACCTGTCGGTCGTCGGTTGTCGGCTGCCCGTTTTTGGGCAAAAGCACGGCACTGGGAAAAACCAGTTTGCGGCCGGCCACCTCGACACCGAGCATCCTGACGATCGGCAATCAGCGCGCTAATGCCCTCCGGGATCGTATGCCCTCCAGCTGAGAACGCTCGCCGAAGTGGGTCCGAAAACTCGAGAAGCGCCCGAGAAGAAGTGTTCGATTTTATCAATCAACTACTTTCACACGAGACACGGGGAGGCAACAACCCAAAAAAAAGGCTCACTGTGGAGGAAAATAAGTAGTCCACGTCGTATTGGCTCCGGAGGCAACATCTCCGTGCGTGGAGGAGAGTACGTGACCGGGTACGTGACACCAAATTAAATAGTTTCTGTGCGTTTTTTTTTCGTTCGTTTATGTGTATGTGTGGTTTTCTTTTTTCCAAGTCTCTGTCGCCTGTCCCCGTTGTCAACATACGCTAGGCAGGGAAGTTGGCAGACCGTCGAGGAGACCATTCATACTTTCCCGCAGGCCAAAAACCGGCCTGTAAGTGAGGCCTCACCGTGGACGTTACGTGCGCAGGAACTCCGAGTGGGCAGGAAAGGAAACAAGAAATCAGCGTTCAGTTCAGTTTGTGCAAGGTGCAATTACACTGCAGCACCATTACTGCTGCTGCTGCTGCTGCTGCTGCAATCACCCAACTGTTGGCGAGTCCACGGGCGAGACCACCACACGTTCACGATTGTCCACCGTGGCAAAACGGAGCCACCGGCGGGGGAAGTTACTATATAAGCGTTTAATTTATGTATCTTTAGCTTTCCCCCAATGGCATCAATTTACGAAGAGCGTGTGTGTGTGTGTGTGCTTATATGTGGGAACGTTGTGCACCCCGTCATAAGAACCCCACTTGGAGAGTTGGTTTCCCCGTGGAGTACGCGATTGAGGGGCCACTAGATTGATGAATGGGCGGTATCGGACGGGGATAATATGAGCACATTTATGCAAAGTTCATACAACATATAATTCTGCACCTTTTCGGAATCTGCCTGCCCCCGAGAGAGTGTTTGTGAACGCCGCGAACCGGAACCGGGGAATAAACAGGAAGTCAGTCAGGATCGATGATCAGCAATTACTGTAACGGCGGTTTTCGGTGGGAACAAAATAATGATGATGGGCGACGATGGAACGGTTGGGTCAGGTTCTGGATCGGTAATTATATGAGATAAATCATATTTTATTCATGTCATTTTACGCTGCTGTGAGTTGGAAATGGAGCAAACGGCTTCGAGATTTGAACTCCGGACGTGTTGCGTGCTAAACAGAGCGCTTACCAATCGCTCTATGGAGCGAACTCTCGGCTAGTAGCGCTTATATCCTTACAGATCTATTCCGCTCTACAAAAGGCATTCCTTTTCGCGATCACTTGATCGATCGTTTCTTCTCTGCCGACGGACAGCGCTTTTTTTCTTTGCAAACATGTCGTCTAATGCAGCTACACCCGTTACGTTACACCCCGGACCCGGGATAATCTGTTTTACTTGACCCATTTCTGCGCCACTCTGGAACGCATCATGAGCTATTAGACCGCGGTGGTGGCGCGGAGGAATTCACCCTCGACTCGGTACGCCCGGCCGGGCAGAATTCCTTTGCCATCGACTGGCGAAAAGCGATTCCTTTGGCGGCTCCGGTGGCGGCAATGATTTTTGCTTCCATACACAGAACCGTTCGGGGCCGGTCGGTTGGATGGGTTCATTCGTTTCGCAAAGCTGTTGCTCGCTGGTAGCAATTTTCTTTCACCGCTTTCCTTTCCGCAACGGGGAGCTCAGCTCAATTTCGCGGTGGACGACGACGCACGGAGTCGATTGTTTAATTACTTCTTCGGATCCGCACGGCACCGGTTCGGGGAGGCCAGTGGAATGTGTATCGCCCCGGCCCGGGGCCAGGAACGCACGGGTGAAGCCGGTACTGACTGACCGGGCAACCGAACAGCAAGCCGATCGACTGACAACATCATCATCTGCGATGGTGTCGCAGAAGCGCCTTTCTCCAGGCGCTCCGGGTTTGTATCCCACGGTGAAGATTGCTGTCAGTAGTGGTGCCCTCTTTGAGTGTGAACTGCGAAGAATCCGCCTCGATCATGATGTGGGATTGTTCTTCGCGATGAAACATGTCCTCCGGAGGTCGAATCTTGTGTGTTTGCATTCTTCCGGCATCATTTTTTTCTTGTAACCAACACGCGGACACTACACGTCCCGATCGTTTGTTTGGCTTTAAAAGAAAGGGGTTGGAAAACTTTATTCGATGACTTGATGGGTTTTTCCCCACGGCTTGTCTGCTGACCTTTTTTTTTAGCTAATAGATTACTACCAACATCATCTTGGCACGGTGTACCGTTCGCATGTATCTCTTCTTGGGCATCATCCCCCTTTAAGAGGTGACATTTGCGTAATCGTCGACATTTACCCAGAGTGACGCAGATCGCAGAGACACCCGAAGCGATGCAATTTGCTTGCATGCTTCGCCAGAAGACAGATGGACTGTAACCGGTGCATCATTTGGAGCACTGCAAAGATCCGGAGCGATTGAGTGCGTGAAGCAGGGGTTGCGATTGTAGCCAGTGCTTATGATGCCATTTTCACTGTGTCATCGCAGGTCACTGTCAGTAGGCTTCGGTAGTCGGAGGTCTCTGGAAGGGCGCCCTGTGCAGATGCACTTTCACATGCGGTCACGTGAGAAACCCTCCACTTGGCACATGTCAAACGGTGCAGCGTAAAACAAAACGATATTGTGGACCTGAAAAACGAAATTGGATATGCAATTTAGGGACTATCAATGCTCAGTTTCGCCCAGCGGACCGATGTGCGTGAGGACGATAATGATGATGCCAGGCGGGAGACTATGAAATTCAATACGTACACAGCCAATAGAGCCTGTTGGAACCATACCAGGGTGCATGAATATCGGGGCATATTGTGTGTGACAGGAACCGTATGTGATACGTATGTGTTATACGTATCCGCGAAAACTTCGGCATTTGTAGACTCCAAAAAAAAACTTCACATGTCATTCAGTCTTCAGTACTGTTTTCTGTCGGCCCGGGCTCTTTGGTTGTTGTTTATCGTTTCGCGGAATGGCTGTTTCTAGTCAACGCTGCGAAAGTTCTTCGTATCCACTGGTAGGTCGATGTGTGCTACACACTTCGAACAAGTGAGGGGGGAAGATGTGTGAAAAGAACACATGTGTGTTTAGTTTTAATTTATTTAACACTCCTCCACCTAAAGCATAAGCCGCGCCAACGGCTGTGGTACTCATGTGTGCGAATGTGGGGATATTTGGCACGTCGTTGTGAATGGCAAAGAGTGGTATTTTTGGAAACACGTTGGAGACCAACAGAAACATGCCGCGGGAACCCTTTTTCGCTTCGCCCGACATTCAGGGATGCTCAAGATGTTGTGATTTGTTTTCTTTGTTTGTTGTGCTGATTCTGGCCTGTCAGTCAGGGTTTGACAGGATCGCAATTGCCCTCCAATCAAACCGATATGACCTTTTAGTAAGATGGCGGCATTGGCTGTTATTCGAGGGGCGATACTTATATTGCTTAATTTTTTGATAAGCGAAGGCTACACGGGCCCGGTGAATGTATGACGTGGAAGGGCAACGATGCGAGAGCGCTTTTCACGACCACCACGTCGCCTTGGCCTTGTCTTCAGGGAGGGCATGCAAAAGTAATGCCGCGCCTGGCGAGCATCGATTAAACGAAAAGCCGACCGGAATGAGTATTGCCTCGGTGAGCAAGCAACTGAATGAGCAGAAAATAACCCCGAACGGTTCGCAGGCGGCCTCGCCTTCGAACGCAGCGTCCGACGTCTCTCTGTCTGGCAGTGATCGGGCGCTGTTTCGAGCAGAGCGATCAGGACCGGAAGTGACAGATCAACAGGCGGGCGCGCACGAGCGAGCGTTGATCGATGCGTTCGACCACGTTCGGTTTCTGTTCAGTGCGCAAAAACAAGACTGGTCGTATGAGTAGTGTGACGCAAAAAACACAGACACACATGCACACTCAATGTATGCGGCTCGGCTTGGACTTGTATACAGCGAGTACAGGGTTTTACACATCAAAACTAGATGTCACCAGCATTTTTCTTATCCAAACAGGAATTTTTCAACAATCGTGCACTATGTTCTTTTCTATCAGAAAGATCTTCATTTTCATCAAGTCATATTTCCCACATATGGCAGTTATTTTTCACTGGGAACAATAATGACATCGCGCGTTCGTTTATACAAGCGGATCAAGTTTAAAAATTCTGTTTGGATAAGAAAAATGCTGGTGACATCTAGTTTTGATGTGTAAAACCCTGTAAAAAAACATATCCGCACCCAGTTTGTGTCAGTCGCCGATGGGGAAGAGGAAATATGTCACAGCAATCTCTAATGGTGGTGGACGCAGAAGAGACAGAAACGAATCGCACATAAACCGGCGGCAGCAGAGAAAAATTGTCCACCATTCATCAGTGCTCCAGCACATGTTTCAGCCAGGCCTTAACACTAACAGTCATGTTAGGTGTCAATTGACACTTTTGCAACTTTGAGATACGATTGCTCGTGAACGGTGAGTGCTATAGACATACGGGTGTTCCCCAACGTCTATATTTTGATGTTTTGTTGTAATTTTTTAAGGGATTTTTACTCCAGGAGACGAAACAAGAAGTGTGTAAAGTCACCAACTAACTCAATGGTGAAAATGTTCCTTCTAGGTGTCAATTGACACCAAATGTGATTGTTACGATTATTCGATCTAGTCAACCATTAGTGTTAATCATCCAAGCGTGTGGACCCGGCCTGTTCGGATCATCAGGTCGCGCGATTCTTGTTCGGCGGTGATCATCTCGAACCCTCTCTGTCCGTCCGTCCGTCCGTTTCCTGCCCCTGTGTTTCTGCCAGAGTGACTGAGTGGCACTCCTCTTATCGAGCGTGTGCTCATGCGGCTCCCCCCATAATCAATCGCACTCTCAATGACTTCATTTTCGAGCCCGGTTATAACCCCCAATCCACGTCCCCATCGCGACGAGTTCTGCGAGGAGAAAACAGACGATTTCTGTAGCGCGCTCATAAATATTTATCGAACATGAGCGTGCTTCGAAACGCATCGGATCGTTTGATGGGTTTGACATGTCGCGATCGTGGTGGAATCGATCGCCCTGGTAATCCTCCAGCGTCCTGGGACGCTTCCCCGCGGAGAGTGTTCCCGGGGCTGGACAATTTATCTTAATGATAGGAAACGGATCGGACGATGTTGTTTTTGTTGTTGCAACCGGTCCAGTGTATAGAGTTTCACTCTTGTCACCATCGTCACCGTCGTCGTCATCCTGGTGGGCTTGGAAAGTGGAGCGATCAACACCAGGGGTGATCGCTTTGGATCGGTCAATTCTAGGGTGTTGGTACACGCCCGGATCTATCCATTCGCATCTTGGGGAGGTGACCGTTTCTTTTTTTTGTGTGTCAACTCTCCAACGATTTTCGAATGTAGCAGGACCGGTTCCTAATAGACCAGCGGACTGGTTTCTAACTCAAGATACGCCGGGGCAGGCGATTCGGGCGAACAAAGCGTCTCTAGGGTTCGTGTCGGTTCGGAGAAGATAAATCTTAATTTCAAATAACTTCAAAAACCCATCCGTCAGATGGTGGGCAATATTATTCAAGGTAAATAGAATCGAGGTGTCCTTCGCGGCGTTGGAATTTATCGTTGGGCCTTCGCACAAGATGGTGATTGATGTCGATTCATAAACAATCAGTGCCCGTGGTCCGTGCATTCCGTGTAAACAATTAGTCTCTTCTCGCATACGGTGCGCGTGCTGCTGCACCTGAAGCTGTTTGATCAAGCTGCGGCGTGCAAGCAGGCTTAACTATGCGCAACGCTTATGGCCGAGGGCGGGTTGGCGAATGCTAATTGTCGACTTCCTCCTGACGTCCCGGGTTTTAGGTGGATCAATTAGCGATGCAAACACGGCGTGACCTACGCAAGTTCTTCGCTTCGTTGGGCCTTTTTCAGCGCGGCTCTAAACTAGTTCCGAAAGGAAGTTCCGTTGGGTGTTAAAGGGCCACCTTGGAAGAGGTGTGATTTATAGCGAATGTAAGGTGTCCGAGAGTGTCCGGCCTTCGGACCGTTGGAACGTCCGTCGAGTATCCGACCAGGAAGGCTATGACAAAAGGGTTAATGGATAGTTTTGTAGTGGTTTCGGTAGGTTTTTGCTCCCAACAGCATCAGCTGCCCGGTGTCCACATTCCGAATCTCGCGAAGGTCAACTTTGTTGACCGGACCTGGACCCCGCACGCGTTCACACTCACGCCGCGAGGTGTTGGGCAATGTGCCGGCCCGGGTCATTAAGAGGCACGAGGGTCACCGTTGGCACCTTAGCGAAACATTCCATTCTTGAAGACCGCTCGGACCTTCGACCGGTAGACGAGCGGTCGCCAGACGAGTGTACGAACCGGCAAAAAGGACGAACTCGAATCTCTCGCAATCACACGTCGATGGCCCTGCGACTAGGGTAATGATATACCCTTTAAAGCGGATGGTTCATGCTCCTCCCTTTCGACCCAAACCGGACCTGCACAATGCACCCCCTAGAGGGTTGCTTGGAGGGGCACGATGGGGTCCGCGCACCATCGGCAACGCGCAACATCCCCGTCACCTGTGCGAAGGTTAATTGCTGATTGAAATCAGCTGCTGTCGAACGGATCGCGTAGACTTCGAGTCGCTGCAGGTGACGGAGGTAAGCAAACACAGAAAACCAACCTAAATAAGAAAAAACAACACCTATGGAATATATTTCTTCACCGAGCGCGCTCTCTATGTCCAACAGAATCAACTGCGTTCCCTGCGCGCGGCGCATTGTTGTTGCACACTAAACGTCAAACTTTTGACAGCGCTCCCCGGTGCGAACGCGGGCAGAGCACCACCGCGTCTCAAAATCGAAATTAATGTCGTACAATAAAATGTCGAAAATCGAAAGCAATGCCACATTCTGCCACGAAAACATACCTTTTTGTTCGATGATGGAAAAAACATCTACCCCGGCTTTGACTGAGCGTACGTTGAATAATCTAAATGACGCGGTCACATCAATCAATCAAACGCGAGCACTGGGGTGATGCCAGATCGCATTGTTCGTTTGTTGCCGGAACAATATTGGCCTTCTAGTTTCACGCACATTCAACGGACGGCGGGTTCAGTTCGGGTCTTTACTAAAACGCTGGGAAGTTCACAACCTGCAGTCTTCTGTGCTGGAAAATACGTTGGACATCAAGAACCGCAGCTCTTCCGTGGGTCACCAATTAATCCATCATACAGCTCGTTTGTTGGCGTTGTTTATTTTTCTTCCGACACACGGACCCTCGAGTGGTCCGGGGTCTCTAACGCGGGCTTCGAAGTGCTTAGATGAGGCATATTTTTTCGGGCGAGATATACCACCACTCAGCCGGGTTCTCAGGCACAGCCGAGGTTTCAGCCCCCCGATCCAAAACCGGCCCAACCGGACCTTCTACGCGGCGGCTGTGTTTTGGTGAGCTCTCCGCAATAAATTATTCATACAGAAACTCCTCTTGCGGGGCTAGCCATTAGAACGACTCTGAGGCGCGGGTTTCGGGTTTGCAAATGAAGCCAACCTTTCGCGAGCGCGCGAGTGTTCCTTTGCGGTCGGCGTGTGATTCCTGCTACGCGGACGAACAGGTTGATCTTTTGTCTTTCCGCCTTCTCGACACCGGGCCGCGGTTGACAGTTTTGCGCAGTTAAGCAGTCGTGCCAGACACGGTGTCTCCGCGGTCCTGTTTTGCGATTCCGTGCGTACTTGCGTTCGAAGTTCTTCGGGATTAGGTGCCGCGCGTCACGGTGGCTAGTCGGGATTTGCAGGTGATGAATGCTGTACCATAGGCCCCGACCCGGCGGTGTCAATCCGAGTCGAAATTGGAGTGGCTTAAGATGGCTGGAACGCTGTGGGAAGAATTGATCTCCCCGAGCTGCTTCGATGCGTCATTCGCGTTTCTGATTGGTTGTAGTGCGCGCTACACAGAGTAGGAAGCAGGAACATGTTATTGCCCACGGGCAAAACTAGCTGTCAAGTTTTGTATTTCTGATCGGGGACCGTACGAACAGACCATTCCGAGCAGCACCGCCAAGTTCAACTAATTACTGATACGAATCGGGGCGGTCAGTGTTTAGATCCATCGTGCAGGGATAGTTACATCACGCGAGAGACCCCATCGATCATTGAGTGCTGATTAGGGGCTCTCGATGAGGCTGTGCTCAAAGATATACCTGGTGAGTATCTCCCCCGGTGTGTGTTGCGCTGGTGACAAGATGTCTCGTTCGAGAGTCGCTCGGTAGATGCTGATCGGATCGGAGGCACGAGCGAGGAGAGCGTGTGTATGCGTTCCCTCAGTGTCGGTGAATTGGTGAATAATTGCATCGCTTATTGGCTGATTAAAAGCGCAGCGGCTCGTGCGGTGACCACTTTAGTGAAGTGCCATAGTGGTAGGGTCCATACTGCACTTGACAGGCTGGAATGTGGCACGTACAGAAGGCACCCCCAGCAAGCGACATGTGATGTGTGGCAGGTGATCTGTCGGGTGAGCTCCGCTCGCAGTGTGGTAATTTATTGCGCCAGAACTTGGGTAAAGATTCTGCACGGAGCCCCACCAGCAGCAGCAGCAGCAGCAACAGGAGTGTAGTTAATGTACGCGATTTAATCGCAGCAAGTGTTCAAGTGGTGCTGTCGGAATAGGCAACCGAGCCTGCCCAGTAGTACGAGAGACGTACGCCGCAGCGAAACCAGTTACCCTTGTTACGCTTCGGGCGGCCCGTGTAGGGATATTTTTCTGCTGCATTTCGAGGTGAGATATAATTTGTTGACAAGCGATCTAATGTCGAGAGAGTTTAGCATACGCGAATACCTGCCGACCGCGAGGTGCGAGGTGGAATCGACGATGTCCATTTTGTTGTAGCGCGCGAAATCTGAAACCCGACAGATCGCTCTGGATCGCGCTTTTGGTGGCGAGAAATGATGAAAAATGAATGAACTGGACACTGGCAAGTATAGGCCCACCACGGAACGGACACCACGGCAGGAGTTCGCCGCACCCTGCAGGTGCTGAACCGACGAACTGGGGGAGACCCCACGGTTGATGGATGTTGCCGTCGAAGCCGGGTAATGCGAAAAACGCTAGAACCTAAAAGCTTCCATAAATCGCTCCCTCCCGACCCGCAGGCGACACCGTGGCTGAATTAGTTTGCATATTTTATCCAGAACCGTTATTGACTGTCATAATCGAGCTGTGTAGAAGATAGCCCGACAGTGGGCCAGATAGAAGATACCAACATTTTGGACATCGGTAAAGCCTAGGATTGCTTCAGCGGCGTGAAAGATTTATGTTGACTCTATTAGCGATGGTAGAATGGGAAAAATGCGTATTTTACGGTTCAGCAGCTCGTTCCGTGTGTCATTTCATTGAAGATACCGATTGGGCAACACACAGGTATGGAGAGACAGATCGGGCCCGCTATAGCAGCTATCAGGAGTCGTTTGTTGGCCTACAGCGCGTTTAAAATTATATAAAATTACACCCGGCACGGCGCAGATCAAGGCAATGTACATAAACTAATCACTAATCCCTCCTCCTCGCAGCGAGTGTGCCTTAGTGCCGCTCGCAGGTATTGGAGCGTTGGAAGTTCCGACCATAAACACCCAGGCTGCGGTCATATACAGGCCAGGTTACGGCGATCGGTTTCCGATGGGATAAGTGAAATGATCGAAGGCGTACACAGAGGTGTTGCAGATTTATAGTCAATCGCCTTCGAACGCCTGACACAGACCCCCACACACGCGCGGTGCCGCCGCCTAGTCTGGAGGTTCTAATTCTAACCGCTTGCCGCACTCTCTGGTTGATCATCTACAAGACATCCACCCCCACCAGGTCTCCTATGTGTCCGACGCACCAAGAGCGTGAGTGTTGGTGTATCGTGTGTGCGTCGCTTGTGCAGCTGCAGCTGGGCGCAATTTGCAAACACGTTAGCGGACGTGCAGGTTTACTTACGTTCGCGTCAGTTTGCGTTTGACAGTTGACAATGGTGGCGGTGATCGTACGCGCCGGGTAGATACCGCGCTAGGCGTTGCGTTCCGAATCATCCCCGGTGTCTCCGTGGCTCCCGTGACCTCCAGAAGACATCTTCCGGGCGCAGCCGATAACTTGAGTGGTTCTGGTAGATACGCCTGTCGTTGACCTTCTACCAATTCGTGATCGTGCTGTGTGTATTTATCATCGGGTTCGTTACTCGAGGTGATTGATAACCGTACGGCTGGCAAGGTTGCTCCGTTGCGTGTAACTTACGGGGTGTGTGTTAGGTCGAGAGTGACAGTGAAGTGGCCCCGCCTCAATATTCTACCTCTGCTGTGTAAGTTGTCCGTGTCAATAGAATAATTTGAACGATAAGCGAAAGTCGCAACTCGCTAGTTTGTGTGTGCGTGTATGTGCGTGTTGTGTGTCGGCATTGCGTTAATGTACGCTTAATTCAATTGTGTCCACGGAGAGTGCGTACACCAAGCTCGCAATCTCCGAATCGCTCCTCCAGCACGTAACCCGGCGGAAAGCAGCTTTGAGCAGGAAGAGATCTTACGGCGGCATGCAAACGAAACAAAAGGCGATCAGTGTACCAGCCATTTTGCGCTCCAAAAACTGCTCCAACTCTCCTGCCTTGATTTCCGAAACAATGGCCAGCTCCTGTCAAGTGCGGAAATTAGAACAATTGCTGCCACCAACGCCAGCGGCACACGATCAACAATTTTAGGTTGACCGAAATTTCCGCAGCCAACTCAATCTGCCAGTGACAGTCTCTTCATTTCCGCGCCCGCCGCGCTTCCGGCCACTTCCGAGGCGTGAAAACCGCGCGCCGTTCTTCACGGTTCGCAGGGCGTCCCGGTGGATGAGAAGCGACTTCGTTTTTCCGCACGTTGGACATGCTCCAGTTTGGGCGATTAATTCCCTGCCACCTTTTGCGCGCACGAATGACACGCTTTCCACTCCAGCGAGCGTGCTCCGGTGGCTCACCAAAGTGGCCAATTTGTGGCGGGGTTCGATGGTGCGGTTTTTTGTGGTGATTGACATTATTAAGTGAATATGACAGATCGTGGCCGCCGGGGTTTGTGGCGTTGCGGAATGCGATTTTAATGAGTCAATCAATACTTCACATTCATCTGCGCGCGCGGTGAGCCATGGATGCTCTATATCCAGCGTTCTGTGTTTGACATTTGGGCAGTGGAGGTTCCGCACGGCGGAACTCCGCGATCGTAAACCTGCGATCGTGTCTGTGCGGAACGTTCTAATCCTCAGCCATTGGTGCTGGGGTTTAAATGAGCGTAAGTACGTTTTAATATTGGATTCTTGGGACCTCACTATGGACGTCTGGAGTTGGAAGCGTTTTATGGATGCCCGTCTTTTTTTTTTGCACAACTTCTTCATAATACGCTGGATCAAGACAACCGTTTACGATCATACTCATAAGTTTATGACCGCGCGTTATGGCGCACAGAATGTAGATAGCTATTTCTGGTGCTCTCAGTTCCTGGAGTCTTGGCGACGCGATCTATAAACTGTGATTTGCCATTCATTATACGCGGCCTGCCTAATGTCGTTCCGTGTGCGAATGAAATGTTAATGAGGTAAATTGATGTCATTTTCGCCATTAGCCTCCGCCAACCGTACTAAAAATGAGCATATAATTTGTTATTCGGTACAGGCATTATCTTTTGCATCCCGAAACCGAATTGAATTGAAAAGGAACACCCAGAGACACTGCGGGCCGTAAACACGGATGTATAAATCTCGGAACAAAATTTTTCAATTTCATCACGCTGAAATTCAATCCCCCCGACTCAGTGCAGAACAGCGGTAGCCAGCACTACAAGAACTCGGAATGATTGATCAGCTTTCAGGGACGGGCCCGTATTGCACCCTAACGAAAATAATAATAATAATCATGATGAACATCTCGTCGCCCGGGTTGCGCTTCTTGCTGCGGACGCTCTCGGTGTGTCCTGGTTTGAAAAACTGATTCTCATCACATGCGGAAACGAGCGCCGATGCTGATGCGCGTCGTCCGTTGTTATAATATCCCCGCGTCGCATCAAAATTTGGGACGTGCACCAGGGCCGTAAGTGTACGCACGCGACAAACGTATCGTGTTACGCACACTTTTGTTTATTTACGATACGACACCGTAACGCACACGGGACGCAGTCCGTGGCGTAGGATCAGATAGTCATCCATCTTGTTTGCGTGCGCCTGTCGTCTGCGTTCTTGCATGTTGCATCTTTCGTTGACTTTTTTTTGTAGGTTATGTTTTGCCTCTGCTCTTGAAACGTGGACAACGAGAACGCGAAGAGAACTAAAACCCTCCGCCGAAGATAATTTTTGCATTAGCCGTCACCGTAGCTCGCTCTTGTTGCTCCTTGTACACGCTTATAACCTCACTTTCTTGCTCTGCCCTGTCGCATTTGTGTATGCACCGGAGCAGCTGGGTCGTAAAGTGGTGTGGCTCGCTTTACCACGTCGTCCCCCGAGCGGCAGCAGGCCTTCCGGGCAACGCTTCCAAATCATATTGGCATGTGTTTCGTATGCTGCAGGCGCTATGTTTAAATGCGTGGCGCGTGCGCATCGTTTGCATCATACTGCGGTCGACTGCAACGTCTTACTTGTCCTGGTGTTCTCGATCGCTCATGGACACCTTTCGTTCGGGACAACACCTGCCCCTGGTGCGCTCGCCTATTAGCTTCTCCAGGTGATCGCAAGTTCTTCACGAACGCGATTTAGGGAGTGAACAGCGAACGAAGCGCAGCAGGACGCAGCAGCAAAATAAATAAGATACGGCGACAGCCGGGGCCTGCATTTGCCTGCGCTCTTCTCCAAGCCCAAGCAAGCACTTCAGCTGATGTTGTTCTTTTCGTGTCCTTCTCTGCTTCCAGGTTCCGCCGGCAGTTCCGCATCATCATCAACATCCAGTCGCGCGTTTCGCAGTCATAACACAGACGCTGTGCAGTGCTTCACGTCGTGCCTGAAACGACCGCCAAGACAATTGGCGGCCCCTGCCGAGGTGGTAAGTTACGGCTGCATATAAATTCTATGCTCTGTTTTCCCAATCGAAACGGTGTGACCTAATTTGCCTGCCGCTTCGCTTCCGGGCCTGGCGAGACGGCAGCACCGACGGGTATGATTCAATTTTCACGTACACCGCCGAGGGGGAGTTTTCCACACCGACGCACGCAGCTTCTTACGGACGGACGGATTTTTCGGGGCTCGGTGCGGTCTTGTGCTCCGGAGTGCCAGATATTCTGTGCAATTATCGGATTATTACGGTTAATCGTGATGGAAATGGATGATCATGAACACGCGAGCCGTGGTGATCGTGGTGGTGATGATGATGATGATCGAGGTGTGCTGTTGCGAAATGCGGTAAGTGGTACCAGTGCTTTTCTTTTTCGGGTTGCAATTTGTTTAGCCCCGTTGGAAGAATGCCTGATGACGTTGTACGAAGGAGGGATTGTTTCGTTCAGCTGTGGCAGGCACCGCAAACGGTAGCAGTGTTTGATCTATTAAAGTAGATCGCCTCCAACAACCCCCGCTGTAGGCTAGACCACTGGGTCAAAGATGGGCAGGTGTAGCTTTAATGGTGGAGTGTTGTGTTCTGTTTTGTTCATCCATTTGGAGGGAGTAACAAATTGTTTATTTACCGTTCGTAGTGGAGAACTAATGGTTGTGTTATGTGTTGCGGTGGGATGCGTGCGTACGAAGAAGTTCAATTTGAAACTGATATGACTCGTAGTGCCGCACTTCAAACTGATCCCACCGTTTCAAAAGAGGCCTTTTGGAGGAGCTAATATGTGTACGCATAGTTCTCTGTTATAACAATTGTAAACAAAAAGCACACAATCTAGTTTTGCGAAGACATCAAACCCTCTCCAAATCTGTCATTAACCGATGTCTGTACAAAAATTGAAAACAGGAAACACTCGGAACCCACAAACAAACAAAAAACACCAACACAAACACCACTTTTCAAGTCTCCATATTGTTTCACCGTTTGACAAAAACCTTTTACCTCAACAAAAATCGTTTGTTTGATCGGTGACCCACCCACCCCACCCACTAATTGCACTTGCCCAACGGTTGCACCGACGCTAAACGGGGCGTAATTGTTATTTGCGCTCTGGCGGGGTGGTTGGGGGTGGTTCGGTGGTTGGCGGTGGTTTTGCCCATAATGAATGGGTGGTGGCCGTGGTTTTTGCGTTGCGCCGCTGCATGCAAAACAATCGGACATTCTTGTCCGATGGTGGGGGTGGGGAAGCGGGAGACGCTTTTCGCGGGTTTATGTCCGCTTTTTGCTTTTTTTTCTCTCTCTCTCGTTGATGTTGAATGTCACCTTCAGCACACGGGGGAGGAAGATAATTGGTGCTAGCAGCCACAGTGTGCCGAGTTGAGAACGCCATTGCAGGCACGATCGCGGTCCGTATTTGGTGGAATGGACCCGTGTGCGTGAGGTATGGGAGGGAGTTTTCGAACAAAAAGGCTTTTCGGTATTTGTAGTGAAAATTGTTTTAAAAAAATCATTTTTTACATACGGAATTTCGAACGATCTTATATACAGCCTGAATGTATGCAAACAGATGTTTTTCTTTAATTTATAAAATTAAAATTGTTTTCACCACGTGTGGTGGATTGTTTGGCGTCATTCTCATGACATGATCAAGGCACCGAGAATACATCCAAAAAAGTTTGTTACGTTTGCTTGTATTTTCAATCAATCTGTTTTAAATATTTCATTCGATAAGTTCAATTTATTGGGTCATCTTGAATCCCACTTGGATGGATTTAAATACATTCGTAATCTAATCTGTGACACGAGCTTCCTTTATGCAATCTCTGCAGCACCGGTACATCGTTGCATAATCCGATAAAAGAAAAACCTGCAAAAACCGCACCAGAGCTAAGCAGGGGTGACCTCGAAAAATCTGTCATAAAACGGCGCAGAAGGTCTCTGTTAATTTGCAAGCGCTCGTAAGCCGCTCGTTTCGGGGTGGTGGCTTTTCGCCCATTAGAGACGAGCACAGAGCCCGAAGAGGAGTGGTATGGTAATCCAAACTTCAGTCGGCTTTTGTGCTTTTAGCGGGCTTTTGTCTGTTATTGTGTCACACCCGGTGCTTCGGTGTTCGGTGATCGCCGACACTGACTTTGACACATCGGCGCTGCTGCAATCTGTGAGCTAAAATCGCACGGTTTTGTCCCCCCGGTATAATGAGTGATCATAAATAAAAGCATAAAAGAAGGAAACAAAAACTGTGTGCCATCGTGACCACAGAGAGAAGCGAAGGGAACAACAAGTTTGCAGACAGAAAAAAAACACCCGTTCATTCTAATGCGCGGCACCTAATTTTGTCACAATAATACTGTTACAAATGGGAGCACAAACCAAACTGGGTGCTGCCGCTATATCGCCCGGTAACGGGGCACGTCTATGCTTGCGTGCTGCAGTTTTGCCATCCACATGGCGCGGCAGACGTGGTCGGAATGGAATTCAAGGGCCCGGGCTCTCGCTCAATCTCACCATTATTTAATTATGGAAACAAAGCCCCGGCACACCAACCCGAGCTGCAACGAGCGCTGGCACGCATAACGCGCAATCCACCTTTTCCTCGCCCCAAAGCGTTCGGGCGGGGCGAAGGGCTTTATGTAAATAAGATTAGATCACAGCGGTAAAGTTTTGTACCGTGCCGACACCTGCGCGCCCGTCCCGAACCGATGGCGTTCTTCGATGATGGGTGACATTGTACCTTGTGCCACGGGTGATCCATGTGCGCCCATTTCGGCCGGCACGAGGGAATGGTGATGCCTCGATCGATCAACGATCGCTTGGAGGACGACGACGGCGGGGTTTTATTCGATGTAAATCACCTGTCGACATTGCCGGCGTCACTGGCCGTGCCCCGGAGCATCATCATTGCAATGCATGACCACCTCACCCGCCGTGTTCGGTTTCGTTAATGTCCCATCCAACGGTTGCACCGCTCACGGCGGATGGAACCCCGGAGCCGTGTGGGGCAGATGTAAATAAATAATATGCTTTAGGAGCGGGGTTTGTTTACCTCGCGTCGGTATCGATTCCCGCGCTGCCCGTCGTCTGTTGCACCTTTTTCCTCTGTTTGCCTAAGACTAAGAAGTGGTAGACATGAAGAAAATAACAAAAATGTGTTCATTTGTGGAAGGCTTTTACCTCCGGCGTTCGAATTTCTTCCCATTGCTGCTGGCCTGACATTTATCGGCGGACGTGCCTTGGCACGTCAATTGCGGATAGCTTCAGACACCGGTTGTGGCCGCGCGAAATATGGCAATTTCATGTACGAACCACGCCACGCCCGACCGTGAAGGAAGTCGCGCTTGCATGTGCGTAAAGTTTTAATTTAATCTGAACCGCTCCGAGTCGCCTTTTTCTGCGATTTGAATGGGTGAAAACTTTTGAAGGCAGCATGCAAAACAACGTCAACAAACGCCGATAGGAAGCGGCTTCGGAAACAATAGACAAGCTCAACCTCTCTTGTTGTCTAATTTGCGTTTAATTATGCTCGTGGGATCGTGGCTGACTTTATTAAGCGGTGGCGTGGATGCGTCAAGTGTTTTATTGGAAGCGCACGCGTAAAGAAGGGAGCAATAAACACGCGTTTTTCTCGTCGTCGCTGTTGTTGTAAGCTCAAATGCAAAATGTGATGCATCACTGGTTCGCTGGTGCGCAATGTTATAGTGCTGGCGGTATGAGGCGGTGAGAAAGACATTTGTTTGACACACACACACACCAGTAACGATCCCCGGGAGCCACCGGGAGAATGTTGAATGTTGGTTAAAGCGTCGTTTGGGTTGTTTGGCAAATTTTCCATTGCATCAAAATTAATTAAAATTAATTATGGCTGAATTATGTTTCAGCCTAAATGTATGCAAACAAATGTGTTTGTTTATTTAATTTAATTTTTATTTTCACCGTGTGTGGTGAGTTGATTGGTGTCATTCTCGTGGCATGTTTAAGACAATGAAAATACTGTTAAACCGTTTAAGAAAGGTTTCCGTTGTTTTGTAATTTTTATTTTAATAAATTTGATTAAAATTATTATTATATTTTATTTTTGTATGAAAATTAAATAAAAAAAAACTTAATGACAAATTGATAAAATTCAACTTGAAACGTATGACGCAGATCACAAGAGATGCAAATGGAGACACAAAACAACTTGCTTGACACACTGCCAACTGTGTCAGTTCCTACTCGTCTGCTTCGGGACGGGATCGATCGGAAGCTGGATTCATTTTTTTTCTTCGCTCTTCTCTCGTCCCGACCCATCCCTGGGTGGTCCGATCGTGGCCGCCGTCGTCGCCAACCCCGGCCCGGCCGGGGGGGAAGTGAGCTTAATTCGGTAAAGGTTACCAGACGACCGACCACCGTCGCCGCACTGCATTTCTCGTGGAGGTGAACTATTTTTGGCCGCCCGACATTCGGTCGACTTCGGTTTCGTTCCTCCCCACCTTCTCGCCGTTCCATTTCACCTTTCTCGACCTCCCGGCGCATTCCTTCATATCGACCAAACCACCCCAACCGCGCACATCTCAGTGGAAAAAAAGTTGTATTTTTGACACGTGATTCGATGCGATTTGCGTTTTCCACGCCGATTGCGGTTGTGTTTCCAATTGGAATTTCGGTTCGTGAGCTAATGGCCTCATTATGACGCGGGTACTCAGCGACCAATGGAAGAACTGACGGTGTTTTCCGATTGGGTGTTGATTTTTTTAGTGTTTCGTTGTTTTTTTTCTAGTCGAATAATAAGAATATTTTAATTCTGGCGGGCGTGGAATTCAATCAACACGCAGCACGGAGGCGGAACGCTTCAAACGCGCTCCAGAAAACTTGGAATCGAATCCGTTCTTCGGGCCAACACTCCGTTCGTCATCATCATCATCATCATAAATCAGGCAGCGCTCGCGATGTTTTTTTTTCGGGAAGAATATTGGAGCTCATAATTCAGCTTTCCACGGCGGGGTTTCGGATTCCATTTGAAATGAGCCTTCTGAGCCTGCCTGTCTGTTGCCCTCCTGTGGATCCGGGACGATCCGCCTCCTACAGGTGGCACACTAAAAGGGGCATTAAATGGCCATAAAATATAATGAGTCGTTTAACATGGTTACGATACGGTGGATGGAATATTTCAGGCCCGACGATTGTGACTTGTGCGAGAGCAACAGGAACAGGATGAGAAAGCGTGATGAGAAATTTGAAGAAAAAAAAACGATCATGTTTATTCACCGTTCGTAAATGAAGCAATCGCGTTATTATCAAACCCGGCTTGCATAATTAGAAAAACTGCACGAAATTCGCTCCGATCCTGCACGAACGAACGTTGCAAACGATGAAAAGTTTCGATCGCATGCCACCGTGACATTGAACCGCGCTTTCGTGCGTTCGTTCCACCCCGAAGCCCTATGCACTGTGCAAACACGGCTTACGTGCCGGCACAGTTCGTTGTACCACGTCGGCTCGTTACGCTGCCGCTGCGATATTATTCCTCCGCCCGTTAAAACAAATTATCGGCGAAAACGAAAACGGAAAACAAACCAGCGATTAAGCGATATGATATGTTTTCGGTTTCGGGTGTTTTCTTCTGCCTCTCTCGTAAACGGATCTAACGGTGAAAGTAATGTTAAGTGGGAAGTGCCTTCGCCTCATTACACGAAACGTCACGACGATGGTTTATGCTCCTTCGTTACATTCGCCTCGGGGTTGCATCTTTCGGCGCCCCTAGGCGTGCGGTAAGAAACAATAACCCGTCTGTTGCGTATGTGTGGCGCTCGGTTCGGTGGGATTTTTGTTTCTGTGTGGTGTGTGTGTGTGTCTCACTCTTCCTCCTGACCACCCTGACCCAGACGGCAGCAGTCGGCCATCAGTCAGTTTATTTTATTATTAGAGTTACGCGGCTCATTAATACATGCTCGCTCCCCCCAAAACCCACCACCGTTAGGGAAGAAGGTTGTAAAAAGCGAGGTCGGTGGCAGGCAAAAATCTCCCCCCGAAAAAAAACCCTTTCCTCTGTAAATGAGCCAACCCGTGTATACGGGGGGTTTCACTCGGTGCATCTTCCGATCTTCGGAAAGGTCGACGATAGCGTGGTTTAGTGAACCGTGAAGACGAGCTGGTCGTTAAACGTACTTAACGCCAGTTCACGTCACGCTTGCACCGTAGCAGCGTGTTCCTCCTGTCCTGGGCCGGAGCAAGGAGATACACCGAATTACGAGACTTTTCGCGTGTTTGTAGGTTGTACTTTTTTACCGGGGCTCGTTTCTGTATTCGTTGGCTGGCAGGTGATGATGAACGTCTGATCCCCTATCGAAACGAAGAAACACTGCTAGACAACAACAGTTTTGGACATTTGTTTATTTCTATTTATAACCCTATTCCAGACAACCTATCTAGAAAAATCAGCAACTCTGAAAGCGAACTTTAATGAATAAATTGAGTCAATATCCTAAATTTCAAAATTGCTCAGGGTTTTTTTATCGTTTTTCTCAGTACTTCAATCCATTTAAATACAAAACTACCTTGTTTTTGGGGAAAAGAAGAGCTAAAGAGCCAAACGGTGTTGACAATACTTCGAATTAGCCAGTTAGGATAATTTCATGTGTTGTTTTAACAAAAATAAACGCATTTTCTGTGAATAATTATTGAACGAAGATACAACTAAGCACTTTTGATGTGAAAAGTGAACTTCTTATTCTAATTTTGACTCTTAAGCTTTGGTTTTGATTGTCAAAAACAGGGCTAAAAGTGCTTTTTTGTTCATTTTGCGATGGGAAAGCCGTTAAAGCGATTTAAAATTGTTATTTATTACTCTCAAGCTGTTCCCAGTACATTGCTGCACTTAAACTTTATAGTAAGATGGTGTAATAAACATGATTTTTGTGCTCAAATTGAATGCCTCCTATTGTTCCAAACCGGCCTGCAAACCGGCACACAGCACAGCACCGGTCAAGGTTATCAATTGCCCTCCTGGCATGAAGGGAGGTATTAATTTAACAGCCAACACGTGCTATCAACCGTTTGCAAAACCTGCGACCAGCAATAAACTGGTGCAATGAATCTGCATGAGACCCCGCAGGAACAACTGGCCGCACGAAGCGCCACCCAGTCCCAGTGCCCCCGTCATAACAGCGCACGCACAAGAATCATAAATTTAAATTACGCATTGCATTTGCTGCATTCACCCATTTCTCTGCATGCGATCCTATTGCGTGTGACAGCAGCCGCCTGCCCGGTGTCAACTCCATCCTTCCCGAGGCTCAGAGTGACGCGGAGGGTCAGCCTGTCAAGTGGGCAAAGGGATTTTCTTTCAAAAAACACGGGTGGAAGGGTTCAACCCTTTTGCAGTGTGCACGGCGCATCAAATTAGCATATTGTTCTATTAGAATTATAAAAAAACACACTCCCTCTCTAGGGCTTCTAGTTCCGCTGGTTCTAGCGTAGATGTGGAAGATGAACGTCGGTTGTTTTTCCTACCTTTCCTGGAGGTTAAAAAGGGGTTCCATTTTCCCACATGCAAATAGATACTAACACACAGAAGCCTCGACCCCTCCTCGACAGGAACGACGTCTTCCCTCCGATGTGTGTAATCCGGGATGTAGCGAATGCTAATATCGAATTTAACATTCTAATTAAAATGCACCCTACCATGGTGTCTTCGATTGCAGAGGGTCGTGACGAGTCGCCACCGAGGGAAATGGGGACGAGCGATCGTGTTGGAAAGCTAATGAGTGTGATCGTTTGTTGTTGTGTGAGTTTGTTACGTGTGTTTTATAAGCAGATTAACCTTTCTTGATGACCAAGTTGTTGGCAGCATGTCGCACTACGCGCAGAGGGGTGTTTAAGGGAGTTTCTACTCGCTGCGCACCAGCGTAAACCGTGAAGCAACATCGCAAGGAGGAGTGTCGCTGGTGTGATCCATTAGAGCGATGTTAGTTTGTGCTGCTAGCATCCCGCTGACATTGCATTTTATTCCTCATTTAGCTTGGAAACTCTCTCTCTCTCTCTCTGCAAGAACCCTCTATAGACTCGACCGCGAGGGTGTTTTCAATCGGTGGTTTGGGGTTCCCTGGTAGAACTTCCTTCCTCCTCGTCACTCTTCTAATCTCGTCGAGTAGTGTCTTTGAAGTCGTCCGTTTTGGTTTCCACTCTGTTTCGCCTAAGTGGATATCGAATATCGTCTTTCCACACATTGCCACACACGGACGGCACTGTCAGTCGGCGGTAAAGTGGAAACACTTAAGGGTTTACAGTTTGAGGTTAAGGATATTATGGTGGTACACCGTACAATGCATATAACTGTTCTACGACATTGCCCGAGTTGCTCGGAGATACCGAGAAAGCAGTGGTCCTTTGTGTCGTTCACGGTCAAACACCGATTCCCTCAGACGCAGGCGGTACTGAGCATTTCCCCCGTGGATCGACCAAACGAAGGGACAGAAAATCTCGTAAAAGAGTTGTCGTACCGCAAAAGAAAAGCCCGCCGGTAAGGATAGCAAAGAATCCGTAGGAACGTTCTGCGCACACAATCCCGGCCCTTGGCCACGAAGGAAGGTCACGACACGCGCTGTGCGCTAAAAGTCCCACACCGGGATTTGTGTAAAGGTCACACACGAAGCGTGATTCGTTATCGATTACATGAATAATATTAGTCGAAAGGGTAGTATAAGTTGGTGGTCAGGTGCCCGGGTAGGTCCAAGTCCGTCCGTCGTACACGTGACACCATAAAAAAACACAGCACCCCATGCAGTGTCCAGTTTGGAACGGCCGCTTCGCTCTGACCCACTTCGCAGCGTTTGGCCCACATTGCCGCCAGCCAGCGACGGGACCAGCCGGAAGAAAAGACGACTGCGGCGCGTGCATATTTTATGCTGATGAGTCTGTCGACTTTTTTTCTCGCTCTCAAATCGATGCTGGAAGTGCATCACCTAAGGGCGCCGCGAGCAGGTTCCGATCGAACCGAATCCGGTAATTAATGTGCGCCCAGTGGCGGCGGTATATCCGCCTGTTTAAGTGCCGGGCTTAGTAGCGCTTTCATCCGTCTGTGACTTCCCGGGCGTTCCTGCGTAGCCCACTTTCTTCCGCCACACACCGGCTGAGGAGAGTGAAGCGCAAAAAAGCATCGCCCTAAGAGCGTCTAATGATACCCGGCTAACGTATGAGCGTTTTATTGCATGGATGTTGTTCGCCGTGTGCAAGTAGGGTTTGAGGTTATTGGCTCTTTTTCGTGGAAAGGAATTGGGCATCACTAGTGGATCTTCGTGTGATGAATTTTTGGATTGAAGCACTTGCGCTGTCACTTCATTGTCCGTTCTTATGATCGAGTTCCTGTACTAGATACAACTACTGCTGAAGCAGTTTATGTGGAGGTATATGGTTTGTGATTGTAGTTTACGATCAGTGATCAGTGAGCTCCTTGCTGCTGCATTCCACCGGCTAATCGGCTTACTGTCAGACCTCCGCGCATTGGGCTGACTGATGGGGGAGAAGTCAGCAGGCCCGTTGTTGTTGCTCGCTTGTTTGTCTGCAACCATGTAGGGACTGATCGAGTTGGTTCCAATGGGGAGTTTTGCAGAGCACAAACACGCCTTTGGCCTATTGGAAGCTGATGTACATTTGTCATGAACACTGACACTAGCCGTGCTACGCTGATTGGTATCGCTATTCAAACGGCTCACAAACAAAGTCCTGCTGCCTCCCCCTCCGTTTGTGTTGGATCTCTTGGCGACCGAGCCTTTTTGGAAGGCGTTGGTGAGCTATGGAACCTGCTGGCCGGGACTTCACCGCCGAGTAAATCAGTGCCAGTGCCTCCGGGCGACATGTAACGGTAGTTTGTGTCTTACGCGGCACGATTTAGTAGTCCGATTCCGACTTCCTCAAATCACACCCAGCACCAGACACACACAGTAGCCGCAGATGGCGCAAACTGTAGCACATTCTTTTTTTTTTGCAAACAAATGACACCACTTAGGCCCGGCCCAAGTTGTGGCAGCCTAATAGCTCTGACAGGTTAACGCCACCTTCTAATCGGTTTTTTTTCTCCTCCCGTACATTTATCGTTCCGTTTCAGGTTACGGCGCCCTCAATTCGCTCTGGATATTAGCTAATGATCGTTTGGACTGCGCGATCACCACGTTCCCCGGTGACGGAAGAAACTGGATCTACAATAGTTTACGGCAGCACCGGCATGACAAGCAGAGCCCAAGCAATGTGCGTGAAATCGTGTAAAAAAGGAAGTACGCAGTAACCGACGCGGAAGCCGGTACGCAGCGCAGAAGGAAACAGGGATCAAAACGACCACGAGGAAGCGGTACAAGTGCCTCCGGAACGCCTAGATGTCCGGCACGATAAACCGCAGCAGCAAACGAGAGAAACATCATAGCAGCAGCAGTAACAGCAGAAAGATGGCGCAGCGGAGAAAACAGTCGTTGATGCACCTGACAGAAGGCGTCCTGCTGGCGGTCCTCATCATCAGTCAGTGCATCGTGCGAGTTGACAGTTGGGTGCCAGATGTCCAGAGCAAGATACGCATCCCATACGGTAAGTCGGGCGGGCATAACTGCAACAAACCTAGTCCGGGACATGCAAAGGGGGACGTGACGCATGTCGATTTATTGCCTGCTTGCTTTTGGTAACACTATCTTCCCGGCCTGGAGCTCCTTCGCTTAACACAACATCTACTTGGACGTAGAAGACGGACTTTAGAAGGAGACCTCTATAGGTGCACGATGCGCTTGTTTGGTTTCCAATAATTTTAATTAATTGGCGTCGAAGGGTATTAGGCGGCAATAGTATCGAATGGCAGGCGAAAGGTTGCGCTCGGTGTCAGAAGGGAGTCGTATTTTAAACGCGACGATGATGTGCGTCCACGCGTAGGTAGTTTGCTAAGGTGGGCCGAGATGGATCGGAGCGAAGACGGAGCGACAAGAACACACTGCTCCGGTTTTTACGATGATCCAACACTCATACGGTACTAATTTGTGTTCTGTCTGGCGACCTGGGGGAGGGAAGCCTATCTGTCGCTCCCTTCTTTGTATGGAAGCGCTTATTAGAATGTTTTAATTTAATGGGAATCGGTTTGGAGACTGACTTCCATACGTGGGTGAGAGCGGCGCGCCGGTCACCAGTGTGGAACCTGTTTCGCGGGTGGTCTGTGAAGCCGAACGCACCACTCTTGCCCCAGCGTGCTGCAAACGCCGATGGGAGTTTTTGTGTACGGCGGACGACTAATTTAACTTACGTGACAATTTCCAATCATTCGGCTCGATATGCACGCGATTGTAGGGCCTGGTCTAGCACCTAGCACCCAATCGTGGTTTGCGTGTTTGCGCGTTTCGAACTCTTCCGGAACTGTTCCCCCGGAGTTACAGCGAACTTGTACCATGACCGTGCGTGCATTGGAGCGTTGGTAGGGCATAATGCAATTTTCGGTTAACCGTTATTTGTCCAATGTTAATGACCCTTCCCCCCGTGCTCCAGCCAGCCCCTTTCGACGCTCTCGCTAGAGGGGTCTTTCCCGCGGCGGTCCATAATTTGTGGACTCTCCGCTCAGTGTCACCAGCAGCCAGCCCCTCTATGATGTCAGCATTAAGGCGTCGGTCGGGCTCGCCTGCCCGATCGATCGGGGGAGAGTCGGTACCCGGGGCTGCCCGGGGAATCACTTTCCACTGCCATTGTTTACTACCGAGGCGAAACAAAAAACGCAACTCAAATTCGTAAATATTTACACCCTGTCCGATTTGATGTACATTTGGACGACTTCTCTCCCTTTTGCGAAGGGGAAAACGCTTTTCAGTCAACTCTTTCTTTGGCGCCCAGTTTGTGTGTCTTTTGGCCGTGTCTTTCAATCGCAGAGCTTCATGTGGACAGGGGCTCGCGTTCGAATGTTAATTACTCTCGGATATCTCAGGACCTCAGGCCGACTCCGTCCATTATAGACAGCGAAAAACGAAAAACAATCTGTCAAAACATCAATATGGGAGGAGAAAGATCCTCCCGTCCCCAACCCAATCGGGCGGGCGAAAGGGTTAAGGTAGTTTCCGAAACCGTAATCCATCCTGCCCGCCTGCTCGTGGTGATCAAGCCTACTTAATGGCGCGAGAGTGTCGAGTTGGGCAATCGATCGCGGACAAACGCACGCCGCGTGATGGTATGTTGCATATATTTTGACACTGATCGTAACCCTGTTGGGTTTTGTGTGTGTGTGTGTGTGTGTGGGACGCACATCGTACACACGGTTGCATGCGTTACGAAGGGAGGCAAAACAAAAATACGCCCGTAGTACCAGCAGACACCACGAATTGGTCTGATGTTGTGGTTTTTGCGTTTTCACATTGTTTATGCGAGATCGCTTTAGTGGTTTCGTTTTTGCTGTGGTGTGTTCTCGCACACACTTCAGGCCAACAGCCGGAGCCGAAGTCGGTGTAAAGTTTCTTCAAAACAGCGACAATTTACTACGACGAGGCCCTTTGTGTCACGCAGCGCAGTTGTGTTGAGGCGTTGTATCTCAAACACTTGACTCAATCCTTTGCACTCAATCCGCGGCTGCTGGGCAGCGCAAGTGTTGTGCAATTTGGGAACTGGTGTTCTGGGGCCGCGAATGCCTTTTCCACCAAGTGGCAACAATGACACAATCCCGACCGTGCGTTCCGCAGCGCCGGTGGTTCGTCCGGGACAGACACAGAGGCGCACGGTGAAGGAAACGCGCTCGACACTTCGAGCGCCACCCGTGCGTCGATGGTGTCGAAGTTCGTGAGATCCACAAACAAATCTTAGGGCGAGCGGGAATTGAACGGAGTCGTATGTACAACCCGGTCGCTTTCATAATACCATTAAAGATTGGAAAGAGTTAACCACGCAAGTAAGAGCCATCGGCTGTACTTGGCACACCGGTGTTGTTTCAAGCGGGGTTTTCAAGCGAGATCTTCATCTCCATCAAGACTCGATCCGTGCCAATGTGTGTGTTTTTTTCTATCTTTGCACAAGCCTCCTGCATAGAAAGTGCTCCACTGTTGACCCAACATCACCCGTTGGTGAGCGGTCATTGTGACAGGTGCGAAAGGTAAACAGCTCACGGGCATTTCGCGCGCGCGCGCTCACTGCGATACGATAAGGTGTGATATATCGCAACAGGAAATCAGCACTTCATTTCGATTCGAGCGAACCGAGCCAACGCTGTGGAGCAACGTAGTGTTGACGATTCTTGGATTGGCGGATTGAAAGATAAGGGTGTGTGTTTTTTTGTTGTCGTGGCATCCATGCAAACTATCAATCTCTGCTATGGGGGTCACCACGTGCGGAAGTATGATCCAACAGGTGGTCCGCCCTGGGGCCGAGATTCTCTCACGAGTTATCACCGCGCGGGGCAATTTATCATCACCGTCACCGTCTTGTGATGTGATGTAATTATACTCCATTGCTCCATTCTTAGTGCCGCGTGGTGGTGTGGACGACGTTCTCGGGATGCCGGTGCCGAGAGTGCTGCAGTCGTGATGACCTCATTAGCAGGTCCATGTTTTGCCAGAACGGTTGTTACGGTGTGTGATTGTACGATCGTCGGACGCTTACCCGGAGAGATAATGGGGATGTACAAGAATCTGGGGAACGATTTTTTGTTGTTGTTTCGCTGTTGTCGTTGCCGTTTGTTGGCCGAGACACGACGCCACACTCCGGGCGAGGATTTGTCAAGCCCCACCGGGAGTGGTGGCTGATCGTGATGGTGAGAAATGATGCTATATCCCGCTTTCTGGAGCACACCGGAGTCGCAGCGAAGTGGGTCAGCAAGTGGTAGCTGAACGTACCACGTTCCGACTTAGCATAGGGACGTGCCCTCCACATTCGGCGAGGGAATTCTTCCCCGAACCAGGCACACACCTTTCTACTTTCACCTATGTCTAGCGTACAAGATCTCGTGTGTAGGACACACGGCTGCCGCTGCCGTAAAATTTGATTGCAAGCCCAACCGTGGACTATTCCACGTTCACTCGTTCTTTCACACACATTGGGCACGAGAGAGACCACACGACACGTGGGTTAGAAAAGCAAAGCTAACAAGTTGCTCAATCTCCCGCACTCGGAACACGCTTCTCCAGTGATTGTCGTCATCCCGACCGGTTCCCAAACGAAATTCCGCAGGCAACCAAGCAGGCGCGTCTGTGTGTTGTGTGGTTGTCGCGGGCTCATCTTCCGAGCAGCGATCGCCGTGAAAGATCTAAGCGCTTCTTCCTGCCCCGTGCACCCGGGTCACCCCGCATTGCCGTGGTTTGTTTGTTAAATGTCAGTGGAGACAGGTCTCCAGCTCCAGAGCAGCTTCACGCCGCTCATGTCGCCATGTTTCTTTTTTGGCACGCAACCTGAAAGCACGATGGCCATAAGAAGCGATTTTGAATACTAATCACACCCTGTCAGAGCCCGTCCCCGTCGTCGTCGTCGTCTTCGTCGTGTTCGCTTGCGTACACTCGGCCATTAAAAATAAAACCTGCGCCAATGAATATTAATATTATCGGTATCTAGTTTTTCGATTTCGGCACAGGCCATTTGATTTCTACCGTGCGATCATCACCGTCCGGCGAAACGGGTCAAAGGCATCGTAAAGCTCATCTCCGCTGGATCGATGCAGAAATCGTAACTTACTTCGCCTCAAATTGAGTTTGGTGTGACGCGCCAAAATTCGATACCTGTGCGCGTTGTGTGGCGGTCATAATATTTAGCGCCGCAGCTCCGTTTGACTCCCCGCCAAGTTGGGGATCACTCGGCAGTGGCGCCTGCTGCGTTTCCATTGCGGGTGCATTTTATCATGCTAGGATTACCGTTTATTCAACTTTGTCCTTTCCCCGCAGATGCCACCGTGCCGTCGTTTTTCGGCAACAGCACGGACTACTTCAAGCTGCTGGACCAGAACGAGAACACGCTGCTCATCGGTGCCCGCAACGCGGTGTACAACATCACGATCGACCAGCTGGTGGAGCTCCAGGGCCAGCGGATCGCTTGGCCATCCTCCGACGCGCACCGGGAACTGTGCACGCTGAAGGGCAAACACGACCAGGACTGTCAGAACTACATCCGCGTGTATGCGCGCGTATCCCCGAACCGGCTGATGGTCTGCGGTACGAACTCGTTCAAGCCGCTCTGTCGCTACTACAGCGTGCTGCCGGGCAACGGAACGCTGGTGTACGATAACAACGAGCTGGAGGCGCAAGGCCGCTGCCCGTACAACCCCCAGCACAACAGCACGTACGTGTACACCGACGGGCAGCTGTACTCGGCGACGGTCGCCGACTTTTCCGGTGCGGATCCCCTAATCTACCGGGAGCCGCAGCGCACGGAGCAGTTCGATAGCAAGCAGCTGAACCAGCCCGCGTTCGTCAGTGCGATCGACTACAACGGGTACGTGATGTTCTTCTACCGGGAGGTCGCGATGGAGTACATGAACTGCGGCAAGGCGATCTATTCGCGCGTGAGCCGCGTGTGCAAGAACGACAAGGGTGGGCCGTACCCGTTCCAGGACCGGTGGACGTCGTTCCTGAAGGCACGTCTGAACTGCTCCATCCCCGGGGAGTACCCGTTCTACTTCGATGAGCTACGTGAGTATCTGTGGCGCGTTGTAGGGTGTGTCGGAGGATGCCGAATGCTAATTAGATATCTTTTTCTTTACAATCAAAACAACAGAGGCTACTACGAACGCCATCAGCGGCACGTACGGCGGTGTGGCCAACAAGATCATCTACGGCATCATGACAACGCCGGAAAACGCGATCGGTGGATCGGCCGTGTGTGCGTTCTCCGTGGCGGACATTATGGAAGCGTTCGAGGGACCGTTCAAGGCGCAGCGTGACATCCACTCCAACTGGCTGCAGGTGCCACCGAGCTCCGTCCCCGAACCGCGGCCCGGTCGGTGCGTCGACGATAGCCGCACGCTCCCGAAGGCGCTGGTGAACTTCGTCAAGACGAACAACCTGATGGACAGCTCGGTGCGGTCGCTGCACTCCCGGCCCGTGTTCACCCGCGTCAGCCTGTACTACCGCCTGTCGGCGATTGCGGTCGACCCGCAGGTGAAAGCCCTCGACGGCAACCGGTACGACGTGATCTTCGTCGGCACGAACGACGGCAAGGTGATCAAGTTCGTGAACATCCTGTCGGCGAACACGTCGGACGACGTGCGGACGGTGGTGATCAGCGAGACGCAAGCCTTCCCGCCCGGCACGAAGATCAACGAGATGACCATCTCGAAGAAGAACTCGGCGCTGATCGTAATCAGCAGCGGCAAGATCATCTCGCTCCCGCTGCACACCTGCAACGAGCACAGCTTCAAGACCTGCCGCAAGTGTCTGGACCTGCAGGATCCGTACTGTGCGTGGGACGACGCGAACCGGGACTGCAAACCGATCGAGGAGGTGCACGCGTCCGGTGCGTCGATCGACCAGTACTACCAGCGGCTGGACGGGGAGCGCATCGGCGAGATCTGCCGGAAGTACGACCACCAGGAGCCGACCGTGCACACGTACGAAGATAACGACGTGTACACGCGCGTTGACGGGTCCGGCGCGGTCGAGAAGCCGGACAAATCGTTCGACCAGCGCAACGTGCTGATCGTCCAATCGAACCACGGTACGGTTTCGTCCGTCGGGCCGGAAGATATCGACAACGAGATATCGATGTCGTCGATGGAGGGTGGCGAGCAGAGGATCATCAACACGCACCAATACCACCACAAGCCATCACAAGGTGAGTTCAAGCCACGAGGCAAGAGAACCTGTCGAATCTCCCGTGTAATGATTGATGACAGCAGCACTCGGTCGTTGCTATTGATAAACGACTTTGACCCGACCAAGAAGTATGTGTGATCCGTGTGAGGCAACGCCTCTCCGGTACCCGTATCCGTACACGCAAAGCGAAAGCGCTTTGCATTGTGGTCTTCTTGTTTTGCACAAAAGTGTCAAATTTGTGACTCCTCGGAGGTGTTTTTTTCTGCTTGAATGTTTCCGTCCAGAGAGAGGTGTGGTTGTTTGAGGTTTTTCATTGAGAGGCGCTGCGTTAACCACTTTTTGTGTTCTTTCCTAATAGAAACGTGCGATTCGGCGGGGTATGTTATGAATGAACAAAACCAAAAAAAAGTGCTTTTCGCTTTGGGGAGGGGCGTGTTTTTAACTTTCATCGCGCCTGCACCGGGCGACCGCGTAGGTTTGTTTTGGCACGGTTGTTGTTGTTGCTGTCCTACTTTTCGTCGGAGCGCCCTGGTGCACAAGCACCGAAAAAGGTGGGCACCGCTGTTTACGATAGCTTTTTTTTCTGTCACATCGCCGCTGACAGAAGTGCAAAAAAAAAACGATGATCGTAGTAGGTTCTGAGCTGCGTGCTGCTGCCTTGTGTAATAATGTTATGGTTTCGGATGCAATTTGATATGCCTCCTACCGTCCGTTACCAAATGCGGTGCCTTAAAGAGGTCGTGCAGTCTTATTGAATCTTTTTTTTTTCGTTCTCGATCCATGCGCCATTTCAGATACGTACGCGAATGACAACATGCGATTTGCCGCGAGTAACTGGTCGTTTCTCTTGGTGATTTTGCTAGTGAGCCTTGCGTTAGGAGTATTGGCGGGATGTTTCCTTAATCAGAAGATGCGCCTGAATAAAGGTGCGGGCGGAGGCGAACATCGCAATCAATTGAACTGGTGAGTGGATCTGTACCTTTAAAACGCATGCGATTTCAACCCCTTTTTTGGTACTAATTTCATTGTATTATTCATCCTCCAGGCACAGTGGGAAAAGTCTCTCGATGCTGTCGCAAAACCGCACCAGCGGTAAGGACGTAAATCTGCTCATGAACACGACGAACCAGTACCACACGCAGCAGCAGGCGATCGTGCAGCAGCTGCAGCAGCACCATCAGAACAACTGCAAGGATAACATCGACTTCGACTACAAGGACCGGAGCGTCGAGTGTAAGAATTCGACGGAAAACCTCGAGAAGGACATCAGCAAAGGGATGGGCACGCTGCAGAAGGTGAAAAAGACGTACATATGATTGCGGTTCTACTAAAAACAAGCCAACACCCGGGTGAACCATCACCACTACTACTTCCCCCCATGTGCCCCCAGCTTCTGGTCTCTGTGTCTCACTGTGTCTTCTGCCTATACTCTACCTGCGAGCGGCGCTCTTCTGGTTGGTGGTTGGTATAAAACTCTCTATGTGGGTTTGGGATGTTGTGTCAGTTCTTAACCTTTTGCATGTGAACCCAGACAGAGGGGGTGTGGAAGCAAAACGCGCGAAAAGAGTTCATTCCTAGTAAGCCATACGAAATCATGCAAAACAAACAAAAGAAAATCGTAATCCATTCATCGAAATTCATTAGGCATAGGATACATGTTCGAAGGTGCCTGCTGTACCAGTGTGTCAGGATAGAAACGTTTCGGTTTCGGAAACTCTGCTGATTGATTACGGATTTGAACGTGATGGTGAACGGAATGGAACAGACAGGCTCTCTTTCTTGCTATTGCTCCTGCTGTCGGATGATTTCGCACAGCGCAACTTTATCCTTCTCTAACAGAACTGCATGCATGATCTTGGCTCATTCTCTCTAATACGCTATGTGTTGTAACATGTTTACTGCTGAAAGTGCTAGATGCATTGGGAAATGACCTTTGGAAGATTGCCTTGCCGATAAGCTGTATTAAAACTGAGCAAATAATGCGTTAACGAAGTGTTTGCCATGCACACTGCATACTATTTGGCTGGTATATCATATTCACGCCTATTATTATGCAATGTTCATAACATCAACGCATTTCTAACGCTCTATTCGAATTTTGTCAAATATTTCCTTACGGGGTACTCGCGAAATAGTAGGTGCTTCTTGGTACTCGCTCTAACTGACCATACGAAACCGAGAAGGGGATGGGAATGACTTCCGTCCAATTAATTGTACTTCCTAACCCCGTAACCCCTAACCAAGGGTTCTTTCCTTCTATCCGTGGGCGCTACGTTTCTTACCTATGTGCTTAGATCGCTCCTATCGCCGTGAACGTTTCATGGCTTGCTTCACTGTGTCGCCTACTATGACCACCATTAATAGCATACGACGAACCAACCTGTAAAGCACATGCAGAGAAATGTCACAGCCATGTTTTTTTTTCTTTCTCCATTCCGTTCCCACCAAAACAGACGCGCCACTTGAAGACGTTTAAACCGTAGTGTGTGTGTAAGAGAGAGAGAGAGCGTGTGTTTGTACAGATGATGTAGAGAGTTAACCGATCGACCTGGTGCAATCGGTGCATTCCTTACGATTAATCCGGTACATCTGGCCATACATGTACATGTGTTTTTATAACTGCATGCGTCTTAAGTTTCCCAGCCAACCAACCAACCAACCAGCCAAGCGCTCTATGTAAAGTATAATGGTAGATAGTGCAACAGTGATGCATCGCGTACGGGCGGAAGCGGTCACATGCAAAACACCCCGCCGTCAGCCGAGGGGTCCGTCGGGGAACAACGTACATTGCGTCTACGATTAATGACACGAGAGTGAGACTGTGTGCCTAGCACAAAACAACAACATCAACAAATCTAACAACAAGATGCCTTTCACAATACGTCCCTGGTGCCCGGGACGGGTGCGCCTGCATTCTGCTTGCAAAACGACGTTCGAAAAACCTTCGAAACCGGGTGGACAAACGCCACCGTATCCTCTGGTGGATCTTTTTCGCAGAGGCAACCAACCAACCTTCCCGATGCGTGTCGAAAACTTATGCGTTCCAATCAAAAATCGAGCCGAGCTCGTGTCGTTTAGGATAAGAAGCGGGCGTAGAGTGAACAAACATCAACGCAACCCGTTAAAAATTGACATTAAACATTTGACCAGGCAAGCGCGGCTCCCGTTAACGGGCCATTAAGCGAGGGAGAGCAAAATATTAACACCTTTGCGCACCGTGCCCTATGCTATTTGGTTTGCGGAGTGCAAATCAGACCCTGTTCGAACGAACGGTGCCCACGATATTTGATCTTTTTTCATTACATTAATGACATTCGTTAGAGTAGGTGCAGCCTGTAGTGACGAGGGGCGCAATTTGTACAGTACCCGATAGCGACAGACAGAAAGGGCTGATAATAGCGTCATAAGGAAAAGAAAGTGCAGAAACTAATGTAACGATGTGAACATAATGTCGAAAGCAATACGAGCAAGCCTGCCGGGCAAACGCGAAAGAGCGTATGGTTTTAGCTAATTTTTTATGGTCATCATTTGTAAGTTCTAGCTAGATTTACTGCTAGCGCTAAGCTTAGGATAGATAGTCTAAATATTATGTAGCGCACGCCGAACAGGCGTACCGAACATACGAAATAGCTAAAACCAGGAAAACTAGAAGAGCCAGAACGGGAGCGGAAACAAACACGCCGCTTTATGTCACAGCAACTCTTCTTTTGCTCAAGAATCTCATTTTTTATTTTGGTGTTTGAAGTGACAGTAGAAACGATGTCACGATAAATACTCTCCGCATGTTTGATCAAATCCGGTGATTATGTTCAGTTTTTAATTTGTGTTTTTTCTTACATTATTTAGTTCGATCTCGGCTCATTCGTGTTTTATACCACCTTTGTGTCCCACCTTTAGTTTCGACCTTGTTTTTATTGTTTTCCGTTTTGCGTATGAGTCGAGTTCCGAGCGAAAGCTACCGAGCAGGACGAAGGACAGGCGAAGGCTGTAGAAGTTGGAATGGATTAATTTATGCCACATGCTGTTTTTTTTTTAAATAATAATACTCTATAAAACACACAAAGCGCACGCTCGTTTACAATATGACGAAACCATGAATAGGCCGAGGTCGTGTTTAGTGTAAGCTTGTGCGGATGTAAGGATGTACGGCCGAAGTGGACATGTACAGGCGAAACAATGTGATAAAAATGAGTATTTTAATTATTTTCTTTCGAGCCTAGACGTCTCCACACTGTGTGCATGTGCGCGTGTGTGTGCGTGTGTCAGCGAGTGTGAATGTGTTTGCCCGTGCGTATTCGTTACTTGTTATATTTTATCTTTTTAGGCAGATCGGTTTAGTTCGCCCCACAGGCAGTTTGAGGCATACGCTTTCGAGGTACAGCCTCTGAGCCGGAATATTTGATCGTACCGCAGCTTTTCCGGAACGATTCGAGCCTTCAAGTACTCTACAGATTCCAGCGCGACTCGAGGGAATGTCGGTTTTTGATTCCAATTTGTGCCTGAGCGTGAGGGAAACAAAACGGTCGAACGAAACAGAGCTGCTAGGATTAGGATAACGAACGATGGATGCTACAGAGATAATACTGCAGAGATGCCTAGCGATACTGATATGGGAGCAAAATGTGCAAGCAGCATTATATATATAGAGGCATGTATAACGGCACCGACCAACGGTCCTTCGAATCTTATTGTACATACGTATGGACGATCGAAATAAAAAGTGAATAAACTGAACCTAATTGTCGTTGTGTTTAAATTATATTTTTATTCCTTAGACAACGTGCATACAATACGATGGAGGTGCCCGGTACCCCATGAATAGGAGAAACAGTGCTAACACTAAAATAACTACCTACCATTTTTAAGAGTATTCGTTTGCATTAAAAAATAAATGAAACCTTTTACGTTTTTCGGATGCCAAACACTAGACCAAAACCGATCCCGACCCGACCGTTTATCAATAATGCAACTATATATTTCTTGTTTGATTGTAAAATTACACATTACACCGCTTCGCATGTGTTCGCAAATCGATCCGTATTACTTTCGTTTACAGCTAACAGATAAATGACGCGTAACAGGAGAACATAAATATAACCGGCGAACGAAAGAAGGAAAGAAGGCAACGAAATGTTCAACTATTTGGGAGACGCACTGCGATAAGCCCGTACACGTGGGCAACTCCGTCGCTGTGGAAAACTCACTAAAAATCGTTCGTTTTGTTTTGTTTGTTTTTTTTTTCTTCAACACATACACTCTCACCGAGCCCACGCGCGTGCGACTGTCAACGATGGTACGGTGCTGCAATAACATTAAATTAAATGGTAGTTGTTTAACTATGACTAGACACAAACTCTCGCCTGCTCGCGGAAGCGCATTCGGCAGTGCGGTCGACACTCCCGGATGCGTTTCCAACGAAGCGATACAAATATGGATAAACTAAAACAGAAGAAGGCGGTGATCGCTTAAGTAAATACAAAAACAAAATCCAAAAGAAACACGGGGTGTGATCGCTCCCAACTCTCGAAGCCATCGGTTTAAACGTAGCGTAGTTTACGTTCCGAAACGAAACGTCAAAAACGATATTGCCAATATTTGGTATTGTGTAGTAGCTGTAGTAGCAAAGTGACCCGACGGGTACAGCGGGGGTGGACAGTAAGCAACAAACGGTATAGAAAACAACGATCCTACCCAAAACGACAGGTCAAATCATCCACGGCCTATGGCGCAGATCGTTGGACAGTGGAGGAACGCGTACACTAGCAGATGTACTAACACCAATGTCTAGAGCCCTAGGCTGCAAGTGGGATGTCAAATGTCAAGTGACAACACACTACGGGAAGTGCTTCAGGAAGTGCGCTGTTGATGTGTTGATTGTGTAAAATGCAGCATTCTTAATTTGAGTAGAATGACTAATGAGAACAGCTCCTAGTTTTGCTTCCTCCCCAGGAGAGGTTGCTATGGCAACCCTTCACGTCGAGTCTACCTATACTGATAGTATAGAAGCAAGGTAAATGTTCACCTACTACTACCGTCACTAATTTCAAGAAATCCAACTCTGCGTGAGTGCCAGTGTGTCTGAGTCATGAGCGTGTCCTATTTCGTTTTGCAAAGGAACGGGGAAAAGGAATCATTACAAAACAAAAACAACGAGAACGAAAAAACAATCTACGCGCTACTACCATGCCCCGGTGGGCTAAAGTAGTCCCAGTGGTGATGGTGGATCGCTTTCTCACCGCTCATTCCCAGCGCCATCAGCCCGGCCACGATCACGATCAGGATGATGATGGCGATGTGCAGATCGCGCTTGTTCTCGTCCTTGCTGCTGGCGCGCAGCATCGCCATCAGGTCGTCGCCCGTCTGGCGTATGGAGGAGCCGCAGGCCCGCACCAGCTGCCCACCGAGCGACGGGATGGACGGTTCAGGCGACCGGGTGCCGTGCCGGTGGTGGCGCCGTTCCCGCTGGAAGTCTTCCTCCGACGTCGACTCGCGCCTCGACCGATGATGGCGCCGGCGACGCTGCGGAGCGAGCGGCGTCATGCTCAGGTCCTCCTCGGAGGGTGCGGCGCGCTGTAGGTAGGAGCTGGCGGCGGCCGCCGACGGAACACCGTGGTACACCGGGAGGTAGTCTGGGTGGTAGACGAAGGGTGCCAGAGGCGGCAGGGGCGGTCGGATGGGAGGTTGATCGGCGGGCGGCGTTGGTAGTGCTGCGGCCCCATCCACCACGTCAACGGCCGGAGCAGTGGCCGCTCCATTTGTGACGGGTGCAGACTCCTCCTTGTTCGCTGGCTCCTCGTGAGTTGTGTTCTCACTGGACGGAGCTGGTTTGGACGATGCCGCTGCAGCTGCTGCAGCGGCCGCTGCAGCTGCCACTGCTGCCTTCTGTTGCTGCAGTTCCATCTCACGCTGGCGCGCCTGCTCCGTCTCGATCGCACGCTGAATTTCCAGCTCGCGCAGTCGCTGGTGCTCGTGCTCACGCGCACGCTGCACCTCCATCTCGCGTATCCGCTGCTGCTCGAGGTCACGCGCCCGCTGCTGCTCGACCTCCCGGGCGCGCTGCAGCTCCAGCTCGCGCGCCAGATGCAGCTCCCGTTCGCGCTCCCGCGCCCGCTCCAGCTCCTGCTCGCGCTCCTTCAGCAGCTCGCGCTCCTTCTCGCGCTGCAGCTCCCGCTCCTTCTCCTGCTGCTCCATCAGCAGCTGTTGCTGCTGCTGGGCCACGAGCAGCTGCTGCTGCTGGTTCTGCTGCTGCGTGAGCAGCACCTTCTGGTGCTCCTGCTGCTGCAGGATCTGCTCCTTCAGCTGCTGCGTCTGCAGCAGCTGCTGGTTCTGCTGCTCCAGCAGCTGCCGCTGCTGCTCCTCGAGCTTCTGCTCCTGCAGGCGCTTCTGGTCGTCGTGCTGGCGGCGCAGGTCCTCCAGCTGCGCCTGGTGCAGCTTGTGCAGCTCGTCGATGTGCTGCTGCTCGGTCGTGCGCAGCCGCTCCACGATCTCCTCGATCACGTTCGGGGCGATCTCGACACTGCGCACCGGTTCCGGCGTCGTCGCCGACAGGACGGAGGTGCGCGACGAGCGCATCGTGGGCGTGCGGAGCGTGCCGCTCGCCTCCACCGGCCGGATCTCGTCCTCGCGGCTCAGACTGTTCGTGCTCTTGCGGAACGTTCGGCGGGGCTCCGGTTTGCGCTCCTCCGAGACGTACTTCTTCACCAGCTCCGCGATGTACTGGTCGTCGTCGAACTCCTCCAGCGGTTGCACCGTCAGCGACGCCTCCACGACGGAGTCGTGCGCCAACGAGGGTGTTGAGACCTTGCGCTCGATCAGTATGGAGGCGGGCGTCTCCGGGCGACTGCCGGAGCGTGACGATTTCGGCCGGTCGGAGAGCGCCTTGGCGTTACCGTCGCGGAACCGGCTGAGTGCTCCCTCGAGCTGGTCCGCGGCGTGGGCGCGAGCCACCCGCTCCGTCACCGCCGCTATCTCCGCGTCCAGTCCGAAGTCGTCGGAAACGGGATCGGTTTGGGTGGCGGTCTCTACCTCCTCGATGGAGGTGTCGTGGTCGGTTAGTGCGATTCGCTCGCCACCACCGTCCAGATCGTGGTGATCGCTGCCGTCCGGGCGGCGCGGTTTGCGCGTCGGACGCGGCGGAGGCGGCAGTGGACGATCCTTCATCTTGTTCGCGACGTCACCCGAGTGTAGGGTAGGCTTGGGTCCTGGCAGAGGCGCCACTACGTCCTCGTACTGCGCCACGTCGTCCTTGCTGCGACTGGACGATTTCCTGCACAGGTGACAAATGAAACAGTGGCATTAAATGCAACACAATTGTAGGAGTAGGCGTTAAATGAAGTCGGAGTCGGAGTGGCGAGTGGAGGGAGCATTACAAAGAACATCTCGCATGCTTTTGCAGTGAAAAAATCCAAAGTAACCCGAAGATGTAGTCGGAGTCGGTGTTGGAATCGGAGACGGAATCGGAGTTGGAGTCAGAGTCGAAATCCTTGGGATCGGAGTCGGAATCGGAGTTGAAATCGTAGTCGGAGTCGGAGTCGATGTCAGAATCATAGTTAGAGTCGTTGTCCGAATCAGAGTTAGAGTCGGAGTCGGAATCAGAGTTAGAGTCGGAGTTGGAATCGGAGTCAGAGTCGAAGTCGGAGTCGGTGTTGGAATCGGAGACAGAGTGGGAGTCAGAGTCAGAATCGAAACCCTTGGCATATGACTCAGAATCGGAGTTGAAATCGTAGTCAGAGTCGGAGTCGTACTCACTGCAGTTGGAGTGAGTCACTGCAGTTAGGGGCCAAGGTGGAAGATACTTACAATTGCTGCTCACCGGTCAAGCTGGTGACGGACTTCCTGCGCGGTGGACGGTTCGGGTTAATGGTGCTGTAGTTGCGCTGTGGCCGCACGGGCGAAACCGAGTGGTGGTAGTTCGGGAGCGTGTTGAACTGACGCGGTGGTGGTGCATCGAGCGAGCGCGTCGACTTGCGACGCCGAATCGGTGCCGGAGGACGCGGTGGTGCCTCCTTGCGGACGGTGGCATAGCTGCATAGGTGAAAATGGGCGTGCATTGGACAAGTGCTGGACACACGAAGCCAACCACAAACACTTACCCGTTGCTTTCGGAAACCTCATAGGGATAGGACCCGCGAGCCGGGAGCGGTGGACGATCGATGATGCCACCGATCAGCGACTCTGCCCCGCGCGAAACCCGATCGTCGTCGTCCAGTGCCTTCGAGAGCTGCGACCGTGAGCGCGACCGTCGCGGCGTCGGTGCCGGGATCGTACCGAAGCTTTCCTCCCGTGCCAGCGGGACCTCCTCCGCCCGGTAGGCCATCGTCGTCTGCGGAGAAACGGAAGCAAAACGGAGGAAAAACAAGCGGACCACCCGCACAGCATGCACCCGGTTGGTGATGGTGATCGAGAGGATGGAAGGGAGAGAACGAAACACAGCACCGATTAATACACAGGTGAAACATGCAGCTCTTGCAACGCCCTGCCACCGTGCGCCCGAAATGGCCCGCGCGCCGGGCAAACAGGGGTTAGTCGGTTAGTCGGTTACCGTGGGAGGTGGTCCGGAGATGAAGTTATTGGAGATGGACTTTCCAACGGCGAAGCCGCCGTTCGTGAAGGATGATGGTCCGACGTCCGACGGGGTCACATCACGGAAGCGCTTCTTGCGGCGGCGCGTCGGTGGAGTCGGCGGCACGGCCGAACCGGCCAGCATGGCATCGCGCGGCAACGACCCGCTGACGAGCGCGTCCTCCTCGTCGTCCATGTAGCGTGCGGCGGCCGACTGGAGCAGCTGCGGCTGCTCGCTGCCGTACTTCGTGCGCTGCCGATCGTAGAACGCCAGGTCGTCTTCTTCCTCATCCTCCACGCCGTAATCTTCGTCCTCCGGTGGAACGGACTGGTCGTCCGCTTTCTTCGCCCGCCGGTTCGGACGATCGGGCGGGAAGGTACGGTAGTAGTCGGCACCCTTACCGCCCCGGTACTCGTCCGCGAACGAGTTCTGCTGGTTCGACACGTCATCCGACTCGAAACTCGGCTGGTAGTAGCGCCGCATGCCGTCCTGCTCACGGTCGCCCTCCTCCTCGTCGTAGTAGTCGTACCGATCCATGTCCGCCAGCGCGTTCTTCGGGTGGCTTAGGCCCTCCTTGATGGCCGAGCTGATGTACTCGCCCATCTGGATGTTGTCCTTCGAGATGCCCTTCTGGCGCAGGAAGAACTCGTCGTCGTCGATTTCCTCCAGCACGCCCTTCCGGCGCCGGGCACTGGAGCTGCCGGACGACTGGCACTCCTGGTTGGTGTACGGTGTGGACGAGCGCCGCTCGAACTCCTTCTCCGAGCGCTGCTTGCTCAGCTCCAGCAGGAAGCGTGCCTGCTCGCGGGCCTCCTGATCGATCGCCTCATCCTCCTTCGCCACCAGCAGCCGCTCCTCCTCGTCCAGGAAGTCCAGATCGTTGCTGTTCATGTCGATGTTCTGGCGGATCTTCTGGCCGAGCGAGCTGGCCCAGAACTGCTTCTCCTCCTCCGAGGCCAGATCCGACTCCTGCCGCTCCATGGGCGGCTTGCGCTTCAGGAACTCGTCGTGCCGGGCCGCCGACACCTGGTGGATCTCGCGGTTCTCCTTGTCGTACTCCTCGAGCTGCTTCTGCTCCTCCGTCACGGCCAGCTCCGGGCCCTCGAACTCCGCCCGCTCCAGCTCCTGGCGCATGCGCCGCTCGACGGACGTTTCACGCTCGTCCAGCTCGCTGCCGGTGTACTGCACGAACGCGTCCTCCGACTTCTCCGCCGTCCAGCGCGACACCAGCGACGGCCCTGTCGGACGCGTCGTCTTCGCGGTCTTCGTAAACTCGAGCGGCGGTGGCGTACCCGCCCGGACACTCGCCTGCCCGCTGACGGTGGGCTTCTGGCGCTTGAACTTATCGAAGATGCGCGGATACGTGCTGAAGTCGGTGTAGTTCACCTTGGTGGGCGTCGTCGCCGCGTCACCCACCATCGAGGCGTCCGAGGGCGATGCGGCGCTCGTCGCACCGGACGGGGACGGCTCCTTCATGGATTTGCTGCGCGCCAGCTTAATCTTGGCGAACTCCGACCGCATCTTGCTGAAGTCCGGCTTCTCGGTCAGGAACTTGGGCATCTCGGGACGCTTGATCTTCGACATGTCCGGTGCCTTCAGCTTCGGCATCTTCGGTTTGGAGATTTTCGTAAACTCCGGCCGCTTGAAGTCGGGCTTCTGGAGCTTCGGCATGTGCATGGCCTTCAGCTTGCCGAACTTGCCGCCGCTCTTGGCGGGCGCTGCCTCATCCTCCCCGGTGGCGGCAGCTTCCTCCGTCGGAGGAGCGGACTGTTCTTCCGGCGCCGGCTCTTCGTCCTTCGGCACGGCCAGCGTAAAGTCCAGCTTCTCCAGCTCGGGCGTCGTTACGACCTCCGGGCTTGCCAGAGGCGCCACTTCTTTGTCCTTCTTCAGCTTGATGTTGGACATCTTCGTCTTGAAGCGATCGGTCTGCAGCATCAGCTTCTTCTGCAGGTTTTTGCCGCCCTCCTTGGCGCTTGCCATCGCCTGCTTACTGCTCTCCTGGGCCTTGGCCATCGCCTGCTTGCCACTGTTCTGCGCCTTCGCCATGGCCGCCTTCATTTTGCTCGTCTTCTCACTGGGCGGCTCGGAGGCACCGGATGTGACTGCCGCTCCCTCGACTTCGCCTTCCTGAGCGGCCGCGTCGGCGGGAAGATTAAAGTAGCGATCCTCGATGGACTTCTGCAGCTCCTCCATGCTGATCGTATCGCCGTCGTCGTTGCCCGGCACGCGTAGGAACGAAGCGTTCGACAGCTTGCGCTCCTGTCCGTCCGGTTGCTGCTGGGCATTGCCGGAGACGGCCAACAGCCCATCCTTGGTGGCCCGTTTGCCAGAATCGACCGGTTCCCCGATGGGCTCGTACTCGTGATCACTGCAAGTAACATGGAGGAGTGAACATCAAGATTAGTACAGAAAAGAATTATATCAAAGCATTGAGAACACTGTTTATAACCCTCTTAGGTGCAAAGCATGCGATCAAAACAGATGGCCAACATCCAATTTCCGTTCACCAACAAACTCCCACCTCAACATCTCCATATGTATTTGCTTGTAAACACTGAAATGAGCAAAGATCCCTATTCCTGCTTACCGATGCTCGTACTGATCGTATCCGGGAGCCGTTCTTGCCGGATCACCCTTCTGCTTGTAGCGCTGCATGAGCGTCGAGTGCTCGAGACTGCGCTGGCTGGCTGATCTTGGCTGCGTGCCACCAGCGCCAGCGCCCGGTTGGCCCGGTGCCGTCGACGCGCTCAGCGGACGTGGCGTGTACTTGTCCAGCAGCGAGGGACGCATCGGCTTCCGATAGTCCAGACTGCCCTGACTGCGGTGGAACTCTCTGGCCGGTTCGGAACCAGCGCTACCGATCATCTCCTGCGAACCTGCCTTCGGTCCGTAGCGTTGGAGCAGCAGCTTCGACTGGCGCGGCATCGACGCGGTGGATCCATTCCGATCCAGACTCTGGTGGCTGTTGGAGAGCCCGCGGGCGGAGTGACCCAGCGCGCCCTGGCTGCCGTAAGGAGTGCCGCCGGAACGTGGCCGACCAAGCGAAAGACTCCGCTGCGCCGGCTGCATCTGCTTCGACGCAGCCACACTGTAGTGGTCGAGATGGCTCGCCAGATTGATCGTCTCCTCCTCCGACACTTTAGGCTCATCGGTCGGGATGACAGCGCCAGTGCCGCCCGCCTTCAACGCGGCCGCCGTTCGCTTCTTCTCATCCTTCTGCCGCTTCTTCTCCTCCTTGTCCTTTCGCTTTTCCTCCTCCAGGCGCCGCTTCTCCTCCTCGCGGACGCGCTTCTCCTCCTCCTTGTGCCGGCGATCCTCCTCCTTGCGGCGGCGATCTTCCTCGGCGTGCAAGTGTTTCTCCTCCTCCTTGTGCCGGCGGTCTTCCTCCTTGCGGCGGCGGTCCTCCTCGTCGCGGACGTGTTTCTCTTCCTCCTTGCGGCGTTTCTCCGCATCGTCGTGGGCCCGCTTGTCCGCGTCCTTGCGCCGCTTCTCGTCCTCCTTCAGCCGGCGTTCCTCCTCGCGCCTGTGCTTCTCTTCGGCCGCCTTGAGGCGCTTCTCTTCCGCTTCCTGCTGCTTCGATCTGCTGCCAACGCTGCCCGTACTGCGCCGCGAATCGACCGTCGGTACCGGGAGGGTCGAACGCTCCTGCTGCTGCTTCGGCACGAACGACGGATGGTAGGTGAAGTCGCGCTTCTTCAGCTTGCGATTCGCGGGAATCGCTTCGACGCGCTCGTCCTCGTCGAGCTCCGCTTCGGACTTCATCGCTTGAGGTATCGTCAGTGCGGCGAGCTGTTCGAACGCGCTGGCGAGCGTGTGTTTCACCGGATGGTGGTGCTGGGCCGCCAGCTGCCTCAGTTCGGCACGATCGGCAAACTCCGACACGTCCAGCTCGCCGGACAGGTTGCCGCTCGAGCCGCCGAGACGCTGCAGGTCGGTCATGCTGCGCCGGCTGCTCATGTCGCTGAGCGGCAGCTGCAGCGCCGCCGTCTTCGATAGTGTCAACGTCCCTTTGGATGATTGCGTCCAGGTCGCTGCCTCTGTCGTCTTCGTCATCGATGGCCGTCGAGGGTCGGGAGATGAGGGGTCGGGGTTCGAAGCGCTTCCGTAATGATCCATGCGATCGCGGGTGCTGAACAATGGTGGTGACGGTTCTTTCGATGATGAGACGGATTGCTTGACGGATGGTGCGGCGAGTGTCTTCGTGATGGTGGGAATGGCTATACTCACGATGGTGGCCGGTGGCAGCACGGCCGCTGCCGCCGCCATCTGCTGCAGATCTTTCCGTGCCGGTTTGGGCGGCGGTGTCGGACCTGTTGGTTGGGTCGCTGAAGTTATCGCCGAACCCACCGGTGCCAGCAGCTGCTCAGACTTACTTGCTGCGGTCTGCTGGGGGACCTCAAAGGTGGGCTGCTGTCTGCTCGCTTCCAACGGTGCCGGTGTCGGTGGGATAACACCCAACATCGGCAGTGGCAGTGCCGAGGCAATGTTCCCTGTAACCGGTTCGACGACCGCCGCCACCACCGGCAGCGTTTCGGGCGTGACCGGTTCCGGTTCCGGTTCCACCGCGAGTACCCGCTGCGAACCACGCTGGAAGGCTCCTCTACGCGGACCACCAGCACGAGTGAGGCTCGACGAGCTGTTCCGGATGTTCTGGTACTGGTCGAAGTGGTCCGTGCCGTAATCGGCAATCTCGCTCTGCGAACCGGCCAGACTGTGCGGCATCGAGCTCGGCGGACCACCCAACGGAGGACTGCGCAGGTTCTGCTGGCTGCTGTAACCGCCATTGCCGCGAGCTGCCTCCAGTGCCTGCGGTCGGTCGAGTGACTTCCCGAACCGGGGCGTGTACTTCGAGAGCAGAGACGACCGCTGCACGCGCTCCGGCTCGAGACTAGCGCCACGCGAGAACCTGGCCACCGGCGTACTCTCCCTGCCCGAGAGACCCGTAAACTCCTGCGAGTTGTTGATCGGGTTGTAGCGCTGCAGGAGCTTCGAGTTTTCCAGGCTCTTCTGGCTGCTGTATCGCTGTGCGTCATTCGGAGGCATGCCATCTAGTGCGTGGGATGCATCTCCATCGAAGTCTTGCGGGTGGTCGTCGAGCGAGTTCGGTTGGTGGTAGTACCGGCGCAGTAGCCGCGACTGGTCGAGACTACGCTGGCTGGAGGACGTTTTCGGTGGTTCGTTGAAGCTGCCGGACTCGGGACGACCCGTCCCACTGGCGCCATGGCTACCGAGCGGCTTCGGTTGGTAGCGCTGCAGCAGCGATGAGCTCTGCAGACTTCGCTGGCTCGTCGACTTCACGATGTTTGGTGGAGTGTCTACGGCGGCTCCCGTCAACGGATCCTGAGAGCCCGCCTTCGGTTGGTAGCGTTGTAGCAGCGACGATCGCCGCTGTGTCGGTTGTCCGTTCAGTGCTTGCATGGACATGGTGCGGACTTCGTGGAGCGTTCGTTACACTTCGACTATCGCTATTCACTACACGGTGTCAGGGAATAGGAACCGTTCGTTCGCTGGGGGAAAACACACACACGCACACCGCTTAGAGAACCGCCTCTTGTGGATATTTATCCCGCTCCGGCTTGCAAAACGACCCCTTCAACCACGTCCAATATTTCAGCCAATAAGTACATCAACATTGTACGCTTGCCCACATCAACTCTCGCACATCGCGCCCAAGGATGTGTTACTCAAATGTCTCACCCGTGTGTGTGTGTTCGCGGGATGCAGATTGTCCGCTATTTTCGTGCCCAGCTTAAAAATCTCCACCCGTTCCCGCTCGCCCCGAGTGCCGGACTTGTCAACCGGACAGGGTTTGCCAGGGGACTTATTTTTGGATCGTTGCGGCCAGCTACACTACCTAGGCGAGCAGCTTGACAGCAACACAACGACTAGGGCACACAACCACAAGCAGGGCACTCTTTGTGCTGTCACACGTTCACGTATAGCTGCGTCGCTACTTCTCTGGTCTCTCTTGGGTCCGAGAATTATCTTCGCGAATACAAAAGTCTGTTGCGAAAATCATGGGTCACACACACTTCAAAGTAATCTCAAAACCTCAAAATCTCTCAAATGAATCAAACTTGGCTGAAATATTGGCCCACTTCCTGTGCGATGGGTCCAATGGAAAAGGTCATGACACATCCGGGGTGAGAGTTATCCATAAGCCGGTCCACAAAACGCGACAGGAACGTATCTTCCACTACGCTAATAACACTTCGATCGCCTTCGTCCGCCAACACTGTCACTCGGAATTAGTTCGCGGCGCGACTCGGAGTACATCACTGAATCTGAAACTTATTTCCACTATGCCTAGGTGAACGTCCGCTCGCTCGGGGCGCACTACTTCTCCCGCTTACTTCGCACTCGTGACACGGCCTGACAGGGTCGTAGAATTCGTGCAGTTTGGAATTGGCAAAGCGGAAGTGACAACGACCGCCTAGTGAAACAAACGGAGAAAGAACGAAAAAAAGGCACGATAAAAATAATAACGCAAAGCGCGAAACCGTCGCGAAATGAAACGATCGTTCGGTGGCAACAGGAGGGAAACAAAAAGAAACAAAAAAAAATTTGATCGCTCAGTAGCAGCGTAGTAGCGGCCCCGTCGTTGTTGTGAACGCCAACATTTTCCGTTCGACACTGGCGCTGGTTGGTCCACTGACGGCGGTGCGAAATCTTGACTTGTCCGAACCGGGGCGACTGTAGATCATCCCGGCCGCTTCTCCCACCGCTTCCTACCTGGGTCTAACCCCAAGACGTACGAGAAAAGAGAGTAAAAACATACGCCGAGAACCGAAAAGGAACCGACCCGCTCGTCGTCGTCGTCGTGCGCTTCTTGTTTGTTGCCGGATCGTGTGTTGATCGATCGTGCAGCTATATTTAAGATGTTCTACACAAGGAAAGTGCGGGGCAGTACGGCTCTCTCGTAGCTCACCGTACCGTGCTGAAGGTGCAAAAGCAACACACCAATTTTGATGCTCTCACAGAGTGTGTTACGAAAACACGAAAAAATGAACAACGATGAGAGGGAAACGGCGGAATAAAAACTCATTATTTATACGAACAGATATTATTCATCACTGGGATGTGAAGAAGTAGTAACTAAATGGGTGTATGATCGCTCTTTCTTCAACATCACCAGAAAAATACTAGCCAAGAGATGACTCTCTGACGTCCAACTCACTGGCGACTATTTATTTTTGTACGGAGAGCAGTGTCCTGTTCACTAAACGAGAGATTAATGACACACTTTCGCTCGGAGAGAAGATAAATAGAGAGTTGAGAATGTCTTTTGCCACAGGATCTCGAATCACGGTCAAAGTGCTGGTAAACAATTGGAAGATTTTAGAATTCTAGTTTATTGGGAAATCTTTGGGATCTTTAGAGAATAACAGGTGATGTGGTAGTGCTTTTAAAGAATAATCCGTCAAACAACTTATATTAACTAGTACTTATTGAAAGATGTGTCGGACACTGTACGAAGTTCATACCGAATCATAGTGAAACTGAATCTCTTGACAGACATTACCCTTTAATGTACATCAGCTGCTCAAATTTCAAACGTTCAAGAACCCCTGCTTCATTTCAATTATAATGATCTTGTTCGCCTTCAAACGCCTTTATTTGTTTAATAGTACCTAACCACGTGCCTTTACTTGCAATTCTATTGGGTAGACAAGTAAGTTTCCTGCGTTTCGCAAAACAATGTCGCTACCAATAGATTTCGAATAACAATGTCAGACTCAATGTCATGGCTCATGTATTAAAAGCATGTACATCTGCCCATAACATCCCTGGAAATTGAAATATCATACTCTAGAAATGGCAGGAATATGTGATCAAGACACTAGTCTGTAATTTTGCACCACGACTACACGGCCTAGACCTTGCACTATCCGACTACCGCATGTTTGGATTGATCCTAAATACACTTCACTACAATTGAGAGAGTAAAAAGTTGCCTCAATCCGTTTTTGAGACACATTCCCTGACAGAAAGGATGAAAAGTATGCAATCCGTTTTCAAAAACAGCGAGAGTCTTTGGACGAAAAGCACACGAAACTTACTTGTTGGCCCCATAACACCATTATTCTTCCGCTGTCGCGCACAGCGCACAGCCACCAGTTCATTATGTCGCAAAAATGTGCTCACACATCATGTAAATGGATCTAATATGTTAGTTGGCACCGGTTTCCCGAAGCACCAGCCACCGGTTGACTCACATCCCTACCGGCATAGCTGGTGTCTAATCGACAAGCGACACAATTTCCCCTCGCCATGGGCGTGTATGTCAACGATTCGTCAAAGTTGAGTTTGTGCTCAAATTTCCTCGACGCTACTGTCTCATTCATAACGGGCTAGAGCGCGGACAGGATGCCCGGAAGGTGCGCGAGTCCGTTGCCAAATTCCCCACCAGCACTAGACTCGGTGCCAGTGCAGGATAAATGAAACAAAAACGATAGCAAACCGCTTGCTGGTGCCGTTCGCTCAACCACGAAAATAGACCATCGGGCTTTTTCGCCTCACCCGTGTGCTACACTTGCCTATTATTAGCGGACGGGACGGATGGTTGCGGTCCGCACGCTGTACGGATCTAATCTGTCCCCGGTCTGTTAACTAGACTAGGTGTGTTGACGCAATCGGCAACCACTCGCTGCTGCCGTTCTGCATGTTTCTTGCTCCGGGTCATTAAGTATGTTCTATCAGCGAAGTACGTACGTACCGGTTACCTAAACCGGGTCATTATGCGCTGCGTTCGCAGACCGAAAGATGCTACAACTACCGATCACTTGATCTTGAATACAAGCACACACAACACACACACACACTAGCAGCGTCTCTTCGTCCCGCAGCACCCCGGTTGAAGGCATAGGCGCAAGCGAAAGCATCTCTGTACGTACCTCATTTTTGACCAGCGCGTGTCCACCTTCGGTTGCTCCGTTTCGACCACCGGCTCGGACGCCGGCTCACCAGCAGGTGACACGACGTCCTCCTTGAGCGGTTCCTCGGACGGTTCCTGCGTCGCCTGTTCCGCCTCCATCAGCAGGTGTTCCTCGGCGGGCGTTAGCTCCAGCTCCTTGCTGCACTCCGCCACCGGCGGCAGGTCCGTGTCCTTCAGTGAGTCCTGCTTCTTGCACGGTGTTCCTCCGTCGACGCTGCCCGTGTCGCTCTCCTCCGCGAGCGTGCTCAGATGCGTCCGGCGAGCCTCCTCGTCCGAGGACGTAGAGTCGATCGATGAAATGGGCGCCAGCAGACCCTTGTTCACTACCTTGTTCAACGGTTCCTTCTCCCGTTCGTCCTCCGACGACTGCTGGAGGATCTCGTCCAAATGTTTCCGGCGGCCGAACATGTCATCGGCGAACTTTTCGTCCTGCAGCTGGAGCGATATCTTGATCTTGTCATTGCCGAGCATTTCACCGACGATGGGATCCAACCCTTCCTTGACGTGATCCTGACGTTGGAGCTTGGAATCGGCCGTCGGTTCAGCAGGTGTAACCTCCGGTGTCACGTCCTTCGGCGCCTGTGGCTCAAAGTCATCGATGTCTTCGTAGTGATGTTCCTTCTTTTTGCGAGGTGCCTTCAGTGGTTGTTTCGCCTTCACAGGAACTATAGGAGGCTCGGCAACGGAGGCCGCCTGTTCGACACTAGCAACGGTCTCCGCTTTCGGTGCCTCGATAACCTCGTACCGTTCGTCTTCCTCCACAGGAGCTGGTGCGGTAGTAGTCGGTGCGGACACTTCCACGACTATAACGGGCTCCTCCACCGGATCCGCCGGGCGACTCTCCTCATCGTTCGGCAGCTCGATGATCTCATCCGGCACAACCACCGTACTCTTGGACGCCTCCGTTTCCACCGTTACCTTGACGATCTTTTCCTCGTCCACCACCTCGATCACCTCGTCGCTCGGTTGACGCACAACGTAGGCCGGAATTTCGCGATTGTTCAGCCGAGGCGACTCGCGCAAATTCAGAATCTTTTGATCGGGCACTCCACGCGGCTCCGAGGCGGCCTTCTTGCGACGCAACGTGTTCATCTGCACGCGGGCCCGATCGATGGACCGATCCGCCATCGATTTCGCCCGTTCCAGCGAGCGGCTGACGAAGGTGCGCGTTTTCTTGCCCTGGCGGGTGAGACTGTTGCTGAAGTTCCGAATCGCCGGATGTCCATCGAAAAAGTGTTTAATCTCGTCCTTGACCGAGTGTCGTCCGGCCGCTTCCGGTTCGTGCGAAGCCGCCCGCTTCCGGCTGCGTCTCGGTGACTGTGGTTTCGGTTCGCTCGGACCAGCGGCGTCCGATCGCAACTCGGCGCAGTGTCCATTCGAACCGGACGCCTCATCGACCTCCATCGGCGTTGTCCCATTCTGCTGTTCACCATTCTGTCCGTTCACCTTCTTTTCCTCCTGAGCAATTTCGTCTTCTACCTGGTGGCCTTCATCCATCCGCCGACGGCTAGACGAAGGTGACTCGGGCGCGGGTCGTCCTCCTTCGGCCCCTTCTTCCAGGTCGCCTTTGTACAGGTGCGTCCATGGATATCCTCCCTGCGGAGTGGCGCGATGATGAGAAATATTCAAGAGAAGAGAAAAAAAAAGTTTCATAAAGTTCCGCACGAACGTTATCTGCAGCAGTTCCGGTCAAAATCGAATGCCTGTTAGTGTAAGCAGCGGGGTGAGTAGTGTTAACGTCCATCATCAAATGACCAAGCGCAAACGATCGACGACGATAGAAAGCACAGTTTTCGATGAATCTGCCCACAAGAACGTGACACACAAAATTGGCCGATACCTTACATCGCTTACCTGTTCCTTGGACTTCTTAACCTCCTCCCAGAGGTACGTCTGTGGCGGCACCATCGGCTTGTCGCCATGTTCTTTCGACTCGTTCGCGTCCTCGCTGTCACCGGGCGATGACGGGCGTAGCTCACCGACCACTGCGTCTGATTCCTTCGGTGGTGCTGTTCCCTCGACGGGGAGAGCTACTTTCTCCTCGATAATGGGCTCTGGGGTCACAGTTTCCGGAGCAGGCGATACCTTTACGACGTCTCCGCTGTCTGTGACGTCTTTTGGAACTTCCAGTGGCTTCTCCTCCACTGACAGCTGTTTGACAGGCGCTTCGACAAGGCTACTAATCGCCTGCTTTGATTCAATTGGCTTCTCCTCCTCTACAGAGATCTCCTCTTCTTCCTCTTCCTCGACTTCCTCCTCAACCTCTTCCTCCACTACTTCCTCCTCCTCCTCGCCAAGCTCTTCCTCATCCTCTTCCTGGGAGAGATTCTTCTGCACGGGGATGTTCTTCTCTTTGAGCGTACCCTCCAAGTTCTCGGCGAACGTGTTCTGGTCGGTGGTGGACTTGTCGGATGCTGCCGCAGCTACGGCAACCGACACGGCGGTCAGTTCGCTCACGACACCCGTCCGCTGCTCTTCCAGTACGGTCGGCTCCGGCTCTCCGGGGCTTCGCAGAGACACTGTACGGCCCAACGGGCGAGATGTTGGAGGGTGAAGGTGGAAAAAAAGAACGGAACGAGAATAACATCATTAGTGTCCGTGGAATGCTAATTGGCTTGCGGGTGAGAAGGTGTCGAAACGTGGTTAACACGTTTCGCGCGGATGCTTGTTATAATGGATCGAATGGCTGCATTGCGTCGCGAATGTGTCGAAAGTGAAAATGAATTGGTAGGAAGGGCTTAATGGGACATGCTGTCGTGTGGATATGGCACCCGGTTGAGGAATTATCACGGATGAAAAGTGCATCCGCGAAGCTGTGGCACCGTTTTCGATCGCTTATGGAGAGGTAGTTGGACGAATATTGCACTTCCAAACATTGCATCGCAAGCTTTGCTCAGCTGGCCTATATATCCCTCACGGTTCACATTGAACGGCTCCATTTCACAACGCGTAAAAATAAGTGCTAATTCCATTAGCACTGAGCGCTTTGCGATGGGCTGTTTGAACGGCAATAAACATCGCCACTAACTGGCCACCGAATGGTACGACGGCGATGAGAGAAGGTGGTGTTGTCGGTGATGGAACGGCACGTAGTTATCCCTCACATCATTCAGCATCCCGAAACCATCTCGCCCCCGGATGATGGATGGTAATAGTTTTCACTTGTCGACACTTCGGCACTACCGCTAGCGGATATAATCATAACTTCTATGTACATTTCCGAAACGCGTGGAATATCCGTAGCTTTATGGTGTTGGGGCTCATCGTGGAGCCTTTCTTTCACTATTTCACGAGAGCAAAAAACCCAAACAAAACGAGCAACACCACAACGGGTCTGGTTTCGATGCACTTCACGGCTCGTTCGCTGGCCAGCCGGAACTGGAGCAGACAAATCTCGCACCAGCGCAAACGGCCGGCATCCTGTGGGAGTTTGTTTTCGATAGCCCAGAGTATAAACAGAGAGTTTGCCCCCAGCACTCTCAGAACTGCAATCGGATGCATCCCCCTCGACGCGGCCGAAGTTTTGCATCGGGGAGTCGGAGTCTGCTCGTAATGCGCATGATTGTAATGAAATTTTACCGTAGTTTGCCATCACGCCGAAGAACAGCACGATCATTTCATCTCAGCTTTTTCCCAGCTATCGCGGTGTGTTGGTTGGTTTGAATAACACGTTGCTCTCCTTTCGCACTAGGGCGAGCACGCGAGTTTTATATCCTTAGGTATGGCCACTATCTCCTTCACTCTCTGGACGTTAGCCACGGGCATCGCACAGTCCCGTCAAACGTAAATGCAATCCGTGACACTTGTCACCACATGTTTCACAACTCCCATGCAACACTGATAAGAGATGCTCAGCGCACTGTTATGCGTGTGGCACCTAAGTCACGCACGTTGCTCCGGTACTTCAAGTCTACGGCATTTAGATTAAACATTCACACTGAGCACTTTACCGCGCTCGGGTGGCCCTCTCGTGTGTGCTAACTCGTGCGGTGGGCCCAAATATTTACATAACGATAAATTCTGCCGGTATGCGTGCGAGATTTGGCGGTTGGCCGTGGTTGTGGGAGTTGATCCGGACCAGCAGCAGCCGCAGCACCAACAACAACACCGCGTAAAACACTGACCGGCACACACAGCCACACGTCCCGGCGATCCGATCACATCAAAACACACCAGAGCGGATCTCGCGGTCGTTGGTTGATATTTTTGGAAAGGTAAGACATATTAGCGACCGTAAGAGCAACAAAACAAAATACTATCTAGTGTGCGTTTGTTCGACCAACTTTTCAACAAATCGTCGCCTACTGCCGGTAGGAGAGACTGTGAAGTGTGGCACGAATATCGGACGTTAATTGCACACATACGCACACACGCACTCGGAGAGGGTGACGCACAACCGATTAGCGTTGTTCCGTCGTCGTTGGCGTGGTAATGGACAAGCTGACCATTGTATCCACTAGCGCTAGTGTTCGGTGCTCGAAAGATGGCGTCAATGGCGGCGCGCTACCGGAGCGACTCCTGTCGATCGACTGATCGGTTCGCGCTCGGTTCGAAATCCGAAAAGCGGCTTTTCAAGCACGGTTGCCAGAAAACCCGCCGACTTCCGGCTCGTCACCGGGAAGCGTGACGTGATGCGTTACGTAAGGCGCGCTGTGGAGCGGCGCTGAGGTCATGGATACGTTGGCAAGGGTTACGCCAAATTGGTTTTACATTTTATTCTTAGCCCCGGGTTGGCTTTTTACAGCCTGCGGATGTGGTTTCCGTGATCCGTGCTGTACTCACTGTCCTTGACGCATCCGTTGCATAGCGTCTAATGTTGGTGCTGTTTGATGCTCGCTAACGAGACCGATTTCCCCAGCGATGACACTGGGCGTTGCGTGGCGTCTATTGGGTATTTTTATCAGGAACTCTCCTGATGCGCTACTACACATGTTCTTCACCAAAGGAACAGAATGACGGGCACCACTAAAGAGAGGTTGTTATCTTACGCCGGTAGTGGATCCTAATGATGGTAATCACAACTTTTCGCATCTTAGAAGAAGAACCGGAAAGAAACACGCTTCCGCTGGGGAAAGTTTGCACAGCGAGTGAAGAGAAGAATTTCCTCGAAGCGTATGTTCGTCGATTGCAGCCAACTGTAAGAATAATGTGTGCTTTCATGCAGAACAGCATCAGAATGGAATGGAACTGTTCGACTGGAACTGGTCCTATGATAGAATCGATAAGCTCGTACCAAACCTATCGGGGTTCGGCATAATGGTTCTGAATCAGACACACACACCCACAGTAGAGTACAACCCGCAAGACGCGGTCTTGAATAGTTGCTTGCTTCAATTGTTTCGATTACGCTTTCGAGGAGGGAATTGGATGGATAAACATCGCTGGATACGTTTATGGGATGTCGAAGCTGTCAGACGGTAATAACAATTACTACATTATGAAATATTGGAAGTTGAATGCCGGATTTGGCATGCCGTTGTTTGTTTACGGTTCAATCAGCGCGGATCGGATCTTGTATAGAGTTTGTATTCAAAAGTGTAACGCTGCGTTGTACCAAGATCTCTAAGATCTCTGTTATGACTACATATTTCTGTAGCAAAGCAAACTACAACTGCTGTCAACATTATTCCTTTCGACAGAATGCCGATAGGTTGTTCTCAAAGACATCTGGAACGTTTAGTAGTACTCGTATCGTAAGAGCATCGCTCTTAAGCATACTATCGAATTGAACAACAGTAGAATAATATCTTTTCAGCATTCAATAAGCTTCGTGGTTTGCAACAAGATCAGTCCAAACTTGTCGTAAACTGGAATCTACACAAATTGTACTACTAGACTTGCATTTAGTCGCCCATTTCTAGAACAGGCAAGCAGTCAAGATAAAAGTTCCAAGTTAATACGTCCACATAAAGTCTGACAGGGAGAATTTATAGCCCAACCTTTACCCTCACGACATTGCGATTTTGAAACTCGCTGTCCCGAATTTGATACCCAACACCGTTTCCCGACCATTGCATCTTTGCGGAGAGGTCAAGGTCAATGCAGGTCCCATCGACGCATAGAATAACTACGAAGACCGTTGCGACGCGGCTCGCGCCGCGTTTTTCACAGCCTCATCGCAGCCGCATAAATCACGCCGATCGGTAGTGACACATATGTCGGGCACAAGATGTGGCCGAGTTCCCGCCATCACCATGCCTCCCGAAGACTGATGTTCGCGCGGGATGAACGTCTGTTTTGAGTCTCCGCACTTTTCACGGTCCCTTGGGCGGATCGATTGCGCTCGACCAGATGTTGGGTTTTGGTGGAAGTTTATTTTGATTTTGAGCTTCGGCATGGCCTCGTAAAAAGACGTTTGGCTTGGGATTTTTTTCCTATTGGTGCTATTTCAACGTGTCGTTAGAGCGCGGACGTGTATGCAACCATTATTTATTGACAGTGAGGAAAGAAACCGAACCCGGTCTGGGAGTTAGTGGAGCGAATTAGGACGGGATGGTTTCGATCCAATCCCAGCTGGGTTGCGATAAAATTCGACCGATTCGGGTGGAACTATTTGACGGAATGATTTCAGCGACTACGACCCCCGACGCGAAACTATTTCAAATTCAAGCCGCCCGTACCTTGCTTCTAATTCGATACATTCCGCTCGGTGTGCCGTGTAAATGTGTCTGCCGTGAAGTTTCCAAATTTTTAATTGTCGCTACACGCCGCTTTGAACAAGCGCTCCGAATCGGAAAGAAGCTATATTTAGCAGGAATGTCCCTGATCACGGCGCACTCTGGTGTACTTTGGGGGGGGTTTGGGATCCGAGGCCGCTTCTGAAAGATCTGATTGCCGTCGTGTGTCGGCAAACGTTCAACGAAAAATGAAGAGAGAAAAAACTCAACTGCAACAGTGAGTTGTGTACCGCACGCACCGCAGCAAATCTCTCCAACGCTGGACTGCATTCCCTGGCTGACGCGCGCGGGGCCAGTCGTTGTAGGTGTGGAGATATATTGGACACGCTCCGGACGCGTTTTGGCCTGCATAACGACACCCAGCGTCGGCACGGTGGCTGTCTGGCCGGCTGCCCGCTCGATTTAACCTCACTTTGCTGTGTCTGTTAGGCCGCCCCAAACCCATACACACCGGTTGGACCGGATAAATATAGCCTACTTCGTGAATTGTGTAACGACACCGCGGATGACACCGGCTCTCGCGGGGCGATCTTGTGCGGCGATCCAAGACAGCTGTGACTGTGGGTGGTTGTGTGTTTGGGGCAACGGGCAAGAAGATCGGGGGAGTATGTCCACCGAGAAAGCTGATCGATGGTACCGAAACTGGTCGAACTTATTAATAAGATATGCGCCACGGCGAACGATGCACAAAACCAGCACGCTGGGGCGGGCGTCCGCGAGCCATATTTACCCACGACAACAGGTGCTACGTACAGCAGCAACTGGGCCAAGGAACGCTTCTTGCGCGATGGAGCCGTGTCTGGTACGGCCCAGCGGGAGCGGAACGGAACTAAGGTCACTGGGACGGTTGACGAAAGGGAGTTAGATTTGGGGCTTGAAGCGGGATTGAAGCGGGATCAGTATCAGGATCTTCCCCGGACCGGTCGTCCCATGCACCTACCTGCTGCGGTGTCTTCCGTGCGCTTGCCGCCGCCCTCCATGTTTATTTTGTTTTCGCCAACCCGCACGCTACACGCTCATCGGTGCACCCCGAATCTGCTGCTTTCCGAAATTAACCTCACTTTGTTGCTCCCCACCACTACTGATGTCACCCGATGCAGAAGGAGTGTCAGTGCCGTAATATCCGTGCGAATTTTCGCTCTCTTCCGAACCTCTTTTTTTGCTTGCTTCGTCGCTCTATTTAATAGATATATATACGTGTGTAAGCGCTTTCCCAGCACTTTTTCGCACTGGCACACTGGTCGTTATATTTCGTATGCTTATTTATAGCGTAAACTCACTGGCTGACGCATCGGCTCAGCGCTTCTTTTTCGCCCCTTCTCCCCCGAGGACGCACCGCGTCGTTCCCTCGGGAGTCCGTTTGCTTGCCGCCGGCGGGAGGTGTCCCTACGAAGTCGCGAAAATTCTTATCGACGAAGAATTCCTCCGTGGACACTGGTCGATTTTGGCCGCGTCACTGTGCCACTCACCGATCGATCGCGATTCGCGTTCCCGTCGCCCGTCGTGCCGGGGGCTACACTATCAAACTACGCCGACAGACGGAGCCGTGGTGGACGAGCTGCTGTGCGCTCACGATCGCAACTGATAGCTCACGCGATCGTGCGTGCATGCGTGAGCACCTGCTCGACCGGAAGGCCGCGGGCCCAGGAACGGAACCGTGGGTGGGAAGGGAAGAACGGCGACCACAAAACAAAACCGTGCGGAAAACGGAAAAGCGCAGGCGGGCGAGGAAAAACAAAGCGGAAAAACTGCGATCCCGATCGCGCGCGCACACCCCGATCGACGGACGTGTTCGAGTGGTGTGCGCTATCGGATGCGCCAGTGGAACGACGGTGCTTCGGAGATCTCGTGGGAGACCGTCGTCGGAACCGAACGCTACGGAGGAGAACAGATTTTCCACCGTCCTCCGAACGTGATGTGCGGATAAACACACACAGCCTTCGAGCACTCTTTCTCTCTCGTATGTTCCCACTCTCTGTTCTAGTGCGCGTAACTTTCTCTGATCAAGTTTTAGTGCAACATTCTTATGTATGTGGTTCTTCAAAAGCTGATTTGATTTTTTAAGGTTGTTATGGCATTTCTTATTACAACTCTTACTAAATCTACTGTTAGAGTCGATATCAATATAAGAGCAAACATATCTATCTGATCCTGTAGGGACTTCGACTAGCTTTCCAGTAAAATTAGTTATATTGGAGCATATTTATAAGTTTTATCGTCCAATCTTTCCTTCATTTATGAAAACGTAGGCAAATTGTCTACGAGAAACACATTTCCATTCTGGGAAACTATTTGTTAAAATCATGACCTGGCCCCAGCGTAGATTACTATCTACATCCTTCATCTCTATGGCGTGACTCTACTCTATGTAGGTCATGGCGACCTTGATAATCCACAATAATCAAATATAACCCACTAATCCTGCTAACCTTGTGCATTGATTGCATACTTGCGGAACATTGTTTATGCCATTTCATCTAATTCTGGACCCCCACGATTTCTCTGTCCAGGTAGACGACCTACAAGATCAGTACGGGCAGGGTCGTCCAGCGTCATTCCAGCTGACATGACTTGCCAACCAGAACTGGCTGAGTCTGATGCGCTACTAACCTCACATGTACTTGGAGATCCTTAACTAGTATTCTAAGGCCATCTTCCCTGTTGAATCGAAGTCCTTGAGACGTCATCGTACAAATCTTAGCGCCCGTCATTAAAATGGCTCCTTTCAAACATAAGTTTCTTCAGTCTATATGATGTCCGGTCGGTTACCAGCGTACTTGGTCGTAGTTCAACGTCCATGTTGTTGTCGGAGTTAACTTTTGATCCAAGATGTGTTTTTTGTGTTTTCCTGTTGTCCGTAATGTTGCATATTGTAAAAAAATGTGTGTAAGCATTCTGGATTACATTTTGTTTGGGTAGTGGAGAAAGTGATTCAAACTTTTTTTTATTTATCGTAATCTAACGTTAATAATGGTTAACTTCCAGCATAAATAAATAAATTGTTTACTTTATACAGCAAACACTTTGAAAATATTGGACTCATTACATTGTCTTGAAAGAAATAGCATAAATTCATTCATAAAACATTTTACTACAGTTGTTTTTGTTTCATTCGCTCTTGTCGTCTTCACCCTTTGCGATACACGCAAGATACCACAGAATGGACCGTATTTCCTTTCTTTTCTGGCTCATATCGGGGATGCGACTTTTCGACTCGCTTCCACCAACGAAATGCCTACCCATATTTGCCTTTCTTTCTGACCTTCTTTCCAAAATAATCCTTCTCACTCGCTCCAACTGAAAACTCGCTCCATGCTGTCAATCTACGCAAGGTTTGTATACACCCGATAGAAGCCAGCAGCTAGATCAGGGTTGCAGCGACTGTTTTGAAACTGAATAGTTATTTTGTGTTCTCTGTCGCTAGCAGAAATTTAAAAACATGTTTCAGCCGCATGCAAATCGCACAATGTGCCGTGAAACAATATTCTCTATAAAAATACACAATATTTTGCAACTAACGGCATGGAAACCGTTGGATTTCGTATATTTTCGTACCAGATGTCACGAAGTTCGTATTTGACATTCCGATGGTAAACAACAAAACAAGCGTTCTCTTTCGGTGGTGTATTTTTACGTTCAGAGAAGACCTTCTATACTTTTCCGTGGCCGTGTGCTTAGTTCTTAGCGAAATCAACCGCATCTGGAGTGTTCGGGGCACGTGAAATGTCGGCCGACCTCCTCGCAAAGAAGCTGCTGGGCGAGCTGGTCAAGAAATCAGGGTAAGGCGTCCTGTGCACCACGATTCAACTGTGACGGTATCCAGGAAAGAACTCTTATCGTTCTTTTTCCTTAGTTGCACGTTCTCACCCGATAACATAGTGACCATCTTTCACAACCGAGATGGCAAATACAGCAGCGAACGACTTGCGGCCCTACTGGCGCAAATATTCAAGCCCGTCCCGAACGGGAACAAGTACGTGGAGATGTATTCAGCCGCCAAACCGTACGTGTACTGCTACCGCAAAGCCAAGCATATTTCTTACATATTCTTATTCCACAGAAAAGGATCGTATCCCGCACTGGTGCTGGTGTTGAATCGGTGTGCGAGCGATCTGAAGAGCGCGCGCGCCGAAAAAGCGGCCGTAACACAGCAGGAACAATCGGCCCTGCAACAAACGCAAAAAACACTGCTGGACGCACCGTCCGCACAGGCCGAACCGGTTCATAAGCGTGTGTCGCTTTTCGAAAGTCCACCTCTGTCCTCGACGCGCATCGTGCCGGATACGCAGGTGACGCCGGAAAATGTGCAGGAAATCAAGGAGAAGCTCGTGCAAGCAACATCCGGTGGGGCCAACAACCGGCTCTCGTCCTCGGCATCGCTACCGCCGGGTACCGGGACTCACCACCATCACCACCCCCACCTGCCCAGCCTCTATCCATCGCAAGGGCGACCTTACTTTGAGTTCGCGCACCGCAAGCCTCCGATCGTAGCGTGGAACTTCAACTTCGACGAGCTGTATCCGCTGCAGAGTAAGGCGAACGTGGCGGCCATCCCAGTCGATGCGCAGGACGCGATCGTGCTGAAGGAGGTGCTGCATTGTCTGATCGGCGTGAAGGGTTCGCTGATCGTGCCTCGGCGTGGCAACTCGGCGGCCGACCCGTCTGACGGCTCGCTGCCGGTGGAGTTCAAGCTGTCGAACCAGCTGACCGACTCGTGCCGAGACATGGTGGTGGAGATACTGCCGCTCGCGGCCAACTACTCCTGCGTGCAGTCGTTCATCGAGGGTTCGAGCCTCGACGAGGGTGGCCTCGTGCTGCAGGCCCTCCGTGCCGTGCTGAAAACGATCGTCATGGACTACTACCTGTCGATCGCGCAGCTGGACGATTTGCGGTGCCGGCGGGGTCTCTGCATGCAGCGGCTGCTGCAGTTCCTGAAGCCCGTCTTCCCGACGATGGAGGAGCTGGCGGCGACCGTGTCGGACATCCGGCGGACGAACAGTCGCGGTGGCCAGGTGCTGTCGCTGCTGCACGATCGCATCACGGCGACGAGCGGCACGAACCACGCGCAGAAGGTTCTGGTGCATCTGATCGAGGCGGCCGCGGTGCCGTTCATGGAGATGCTGCACCTGTGGATCTACCGCGGAGTCATCAACGACCCACAGCAGGAGTTCCTGATCGAGCACAGCGCCATGGAGCTGACCGAGAACGAGCTGGTCGACTACTGGGAGAAGCAGTACGCGATCCGCAGCGAGAAAGTGCCGTGTTTTCTGGCCAAGTACGCGGACGTTATACTGCGCACCGGGAAGTACCTGAACGTGGTGCGCGTGTGCGGCGGGACCGAGTTTCAGCCGGGCGATACGGCGGCTCCCGCCGTCGTCACGAAACGCACGAAGCAGGCGAAGCAGCTCCAGTACCGCCACTTCGACCAGTCGTACATCGACGCCATCGAGGAGGCTTACAACTACGCGTCCTCCTCGCTGCTGAATCTCATCATGAACAAGTACGATCTTATGGGCCGTCTGCTATCTGTGAAACGTTACTTTCTGCTGCAGCAGGGCGACTTCATCACTGAGTTCATGGACGCGGTCGAGGAGGATCTACGCAAGAGCGTGGACAGCCTGCACCCGATCCGGCTGGCTAACCTGTTGGACGTGACGCTCGGGCTGTCCTCCGCCAAGTACGACCGGTACCATGACGATCTGAAAACGATGCTACTGCCGTACGGCATCGTCATGCAGATCGCAAAGATCGTTAACAACGAGGAGGCGTTCGTCGACACGCTCAGCGACACGTCCCAGCTGAAGGGCATCGAGTGCTTCACGTTCACGTACAAGGCGCAGTGGCCGGTGTCGATCGTGCTGAACCTGTGGACCATCTCCAAGTACCAGATGATCTTCCGGCAGCTGTTCTACCTGAAGTACGTCGAGCGCATCCTGTGCCGGGTGTGGATCGCGAACAACGAGACGCGCCGGTTCGCACCTAACCCAGCAAAGCTGTACCGGTCGGCGTTCACGCTGCGCCAGAAGATGCTGATCGCCATCCAGAGCTTCGAGTCGTACATGATGATCGAGGTGATCGAACCGAACTGGCACATTTTCTATCAGAACATGAAACAGGTAGGGAAATTTGAGATGATGAACCAGTTCTTCTGTATCCATTAACACATTTTCGATTGCGCCAGGTGAAAAATATCGACGATGTGTTAAACTACCATCAGGATTTTCTCGATCAGTGTCTAAAAAACTGCATGCTGACGGTGCCCGATCTGCTGAAACCGATAATCGATCTCTGTAATATATGCATCAAGTTTTGCGACTTTCTCGCGGTAAGTAGTTCCGCGTAGCCGTGTTCGAGTGGCGAAGGAGTCCAAAGACTATATTGTTTTGAAGCGGTAGTTTTACAAAAAGATTACATTCATAGAGTGATTAAGTGTTTCTATATATCTTTCTCCCGTTCTTCTCTCTTTTTCTCTCATTTCTTACGACGGTTGATTTGGTTATATGCTTGTTTTGCATTCGTTTTGATACCGTTCACATTTTAATTTTTAATGAATTCTGGAAACCCCATTTTTTGCTTAACCGTTAACCCGTTTTGAGGTGATTGTTTTTTTCTCTAATTTTAATTTTACTTTTGGAATTACGTTTGTTTTTTCGTTTTTTTTTCTGGGACTGTTTCCGTTTCCTTTTGTCTGGTCTTTTTTGTGTAATGAAATTAAACAGGAATCCCAGCGGCATTTTGTCGATGCAGAACTAACTTGCATGCTCGCCTCGGCTGACGACTGCTCTCTATCCTCCGAATCCGAATACGACCAGGTACACCATCTATGTATAGTGATCTACTGCCGAACATCGAACGTACAGCCGTCAAAAGCTACGACGTCGTGTCTAATTAGCATGCGGTACCATAATGTCGCTGTTACTAACCCCTAACCTGTCGCTGCTTACGCCGCTAAAGCTCGAAGAAAATGTCATACGCTTTACATACCGTCTTCTGAAGCTTTCATTTCTGCCTAAATAGTCTCATTTCCAGGGGGTGTACGGTCAATCAACGAGCATTTTCGAAAACGAACTCATTTCTTTAAAACCATCACCAAACGACACCGCAATTCAAACCGTGATACTTTGCCATCGTCTATGCACGATGCGATGGAGAAGTTCGATCATAATTTTCATGTTTTTATCACGATTTGCGCTTTTGCGTTAACGCTACAGCATTGATCAGTAAACGTTTGTTCTCCCGCACAGCAAGCGACCACCATGGCACCAACGGAAACGTTCTCGGAGCAGGTGGAGCAGTTCCGTCACGACTTTACCGACCAGCTGCAGACGCTGCTGCGAAAAATAGCCGACGTTGCCACGCTCAGCACCTCGGAGCGGTTTATCAATCTCATCTACAGGTGCGTATGGCAACCTTTGAGTTTGTCTCAATACTCATTCGCCTTTCTTATCTTACCACCGCAGGATCAACTTCAACTCGTACTATAGCGAAACGAACGAAAACTAACTCGGAGGATAAAAAACGTAAAGTGTTAGCACCCGTTTGCCAAATGCGCTCGCTGCACCTCCTATCAAAAAGGGATAACAACTGTCTTAGCGCGCTGCACGACCCTGTATTGCCAACAGTATGCATAATAAAGTATTTTTGTTAACATTTGTTGCGTTTAATTTATGAATTATGAAATACTGTCCTCCACGCTATCGTTTGTGTCATGGTGTGACTGGCAGCCTGCTGAAGAAGCATCGTTGACGTTTGGTTACGGATGCTTTTGTTTATGTGCGGTACAATTAAGAAATAATCAAATCTAGTGGCTCAAAACAAATCCGTGAAATTGGAGCGCTTCATCAATAAAGCATTTCTTTGCATCAACTTTGCTGATCAAGCCATTGCTCTTCGTTTCCGCCCACCAAAATGCCCTTTTCATCCTGTGCCGCATCGTTTTGCAAGAACAATCGGTACAATGTTAACAAACGCGAGGTGCACGTTACATTCCACACGTTCCCGGGGCAATACGATCCGCTCCTAAAAAAGTGGATCGAATTTTGCCAACGCAAACCGGACTGGAAACCGCACAAAAACGATGTCCTGTGTTCGGCCCATTTCCGCGAGGACGATTATCAAATGACGCAATCGCCGCTAATGAAGCAAAGCCGAAGCCACCGGCATCTGCAGGTGCATGGTAAGTGCCCTTCATCCTCGTTTGCAACGCAACTCGTTCCCGTGGATGTGCTTTTTATTCGTCCCTCCGTGTGTTGTTTCTTCCCAGCGTTTCCCACCGTCTTGAACCGTCCTCCAATTTCTATTTCCAAACGTAAGCAGCTGGACGAGGTACGGGAGCGGCTGCTGGAGCAGCTGTACCGCGAAGGAGACGGTGAGGCGCACCCCGTCAGCGATCATACTTATAGCGAAGCGATGGAGGAGGAGGATCCGAAGGTTAATTGAGAACTGGCATCTCGTGAAAACTCCCCATTCATTATTGTTCCGTATTCCAGAAGTGCGCTCTGAATGTGAGCAAGTATAGCGTTGTGCGTTTACAGCGATTTCCGAATGTTTGCGCCCACTGTTTGAAGTTGGTGGATGATGAGAACCTGTTCACACTAGTGACTCAGTACCATGAAGAGCTGCAGTGTACGATCGAGCAGAAGTATGATGAACTAATGGGCGACCCGATGAATCAAGAGGTACGAACCGAACACTCAACACGCGACACTTTTGAACCAATTCCATCCTGATCTTTTATGTCCAATAGGATCGCAGTGACGTCCAACACTTGTTGCCGGACAAAGTGTGCAATGCATGTTTGAAGGATCTGGTAAAATTCCACCAATACCAGCGGCAATTGGATTGCATGCGAAAGTTCACCACCAGCATCGCGCAGTTGCTCTACGGCAACAGGGAACCGCTGGAATGTCTTTACCAAGAGCAGGGTTCCTATTTGGTCGGTGTGCTCAAAAAGCTCGATTACCTCCAAGGCACGCTCGGTGATGGGTCGTTGGAGCATTTGCTGGAAGAAGTTTCGTCGTACAGACGTGCACCGCAGGAGGTCACCGCAGATGACCAGCATACGCCAGCAGTAATGGTCATCCAACGTACGGACAGCACTGAAAACATATACTCCGTACCTGGGGCAAGCGATAAAACGCAGTCTGCACAGGACTTCCTTTTGGTTCAAAACCGAAAGCGCAACGTTCAGCTGGACAGTACGGAAAAGTGTCAGGAGGCTGTGCCACCCAGAATCGTGTGCCCGTACACGGAAGTGTGCGAGGAATGGTTTATAAATGAACCCGCCCTGCAGTATCATATCCGGGAAGATCACAAATTGTTCAAGTGCCAAACGTGTGGGATCGCCCTACCGTTCTACGATCTGTACAAAAAGCACGTGGATAGTCACGCCGTTGCACGTGCGTTGCTGTTGAAGCATACTATACAGGACTACAGCTGTGACAAGTGTGAAGCGATTTTAAGAAGGTTTGTGAATACGTTCATCAATAAGCGACCGTTTGTTACATACTGTTTGTACTTTTTATCTACAGCGAGGAAGCTTTAAAAAGTCACAAAAAATCTCATGCAGCCAACGGAAATTATGTGTGTGGATCGTGCCTCGGTGTGTACTTCGACGAGCAGGACTTTAACGCCCATCAATGTTCCTTCGCGAAGAGTGCCACCGTGGAGCTACCGAAGGTTTCCATAATGTGTCCGCCACAGACTAAGCGTGTGAGGGCGATGGTAGGTACAACGCTGCAAGGACGGCTTAATCAACGTAATCGCACTAATGGTTTCACATGCATCGTTTTCCATTTCTAGCTTACGAATCAATTCGAACTCTCTAAGAAACCTATCGACACCAACAGAAACGTTATCTGCCAACGGCTGGGAGTTCGTTGCAACGGTAACATGGAGTTGATCTGTGTTGACATCCCTCAGTAGGCGTCGTTTGCAGTTAGCTCGGGAGAAAATTGCGTAGCGTGCCACAAAGTAGTTTACTATTACTACGAACTCGAATCTATTACTTTTCGAAACAATAAACAATGGTCAGTGTGCAATAAGTAAGAGAATCTGCCTCCACACAGGAAGCGTGGTTACATTTACGAAGCGTTGCGGTTCACAGTGCCATTTACGAAAAGGCACAGTGCAAAACAATTCTCTCAGCAACAAATAGGAACGCACGTTTTTTTGTTTTCAAAACGATAACGGCCGAGATTGAACTCTGCGCAGCAAGCGGTGGGATCGTATGAATCATTGTTGACATTTGGCGATATCCACTTCCATAAGATCGTCGGTGATGTCCTTGTAGACTACATGAAACAGTCTTTTTTTACTTAACATAGGTCGGAAAATAACAGCGTGCGATAAACTATTCCGAAACAAACCTCTTTATGAAAGAAAAAACACGGAAGTCTTGTATGATATTCGTCCTCCCAACCGACTGTCAAATGAGTTTGCTTCCTTTTTTTCTTCTGTTTGACACATGACCCACGCTCCGCTCCGACTCCATATGTGTTTACGTTTTTCAGCAGCAAGCGCAAAAACACAAAAATAATAAACTCGTTTCCGTCGCCCAACGTTTTCATCCGCTAACCTAGCTGAAAAAACTGGTAAGTTGTGTTACTGCCATCAGATCGTCGTTTTTCCTACCGAAAGTATCGTACAGCCAGTGCATATCCCTATTTTTAGCTGGCGCAATGGCTTACTCGAAGTGCTCCGCAACATTCTGCGGGTATAATAAACACAACATTAAACGGCGCAAACTTCACGTCATGTTCCACAAATTTCCCGGCGACAGAGAGTTGTGCCGCAAGTGGATACGGTTTTGCAAGCAGCATGAAAATTGGCAACCGAAGCCAACCAGCGCCATATGCTCGACCCACTTCCGGGAGCAGGATTATCAAATGGTAAACTCGCCACTGGTAAAAGTGTCGAGCTTAAGGAAACTGAAGATAGACGGTATAAATCGATGCTACTGTGTGGTGCAGGTACTACCAATATTGATGCAGCGTTTATCTATCTCTTGCAGCCATTCCTACAATCGTGAAAGGCGTCGCTATTCCAATTGCTAAGAGGCTCAAACTGGACGAACAACGTCGGAAGCATCTAATGAAAACGTTGTACAATAAGGATATCACAACTACTGACCACGAAGATAATTCTATTCAAGAAGAATTTGACCAAAGCAAGGTATGATTCGAAAAGTAGAAAAAAGGGGGCCATTTCCGTAGGAGGAAAGTTGTAATAATGCGCTTTTTTTCTTTTGTCCACCTAGAAGGCTTCACCAAACTCAGATGCTCCCGCCGACCGTTTGCAGAACAGACCAGCTAATGATGTGAGTTGGAATGAAAACCCTTCCTAATATTATCCTTTGACGAATGTATTATTTTTTAAGGGAATGTATAATTATGCTTTCTTTTATCTTCAGCACAAAGCGACCGCGTATGATAAGATCGTCTACCGCTTGCATAAATTCCCGAATGTGTGTGCATTCTGCTACAAAACAATAGAAGACGAGAGTCTATTCTTTTCGGTCAGTTTGTACCATGTTAAACTGCAGTGCACAATCGAGGAAAAGTTTGATGAAATTACTGGCGCTCCAAAAGATAATGAAGTAAGAAAGCTGCTAGTGTTTTCCATTTTTTTGAATGTACTGATTTACGGTCATGTTGTTTTTCCAGGATCGTGCCGAAGTTCGTCATTTATTGCCGGATAAGATATGCAATGAA
>KB672490.1:15379826-15415651 GCA_000349145.1 Anopheles dirus
CACAATAAAAACAGTACTGCGAAGGAGTTCGAATGCGACTGCTGTGACAAGAAGTTCAGGAGGTACCGGTTTGTTTGTTTGGTTATCGATATTCGCAAAGATGTTTCATTTCCCACTCTTCATATCTTCCACAGTGAGGAGGTTTTCCTACGTCACCAGAACATTCACGTTGGAGAGCGAAATTATGTGTGCGACACGTGCCTCGCGGTATACTTAGACGCAAAGGAATTCAAGTATCATAAATGCTCGGTGCCGAATGCAGATCAGCCCGATACGTCCGACGACACCCTGGCGGAGCATCTTTACGCCAAGCCAACAGCAGCTGAGGTGTGTTACACGCGTGAGAGTAGTGTTTTTGGCTTGCATAATGAATTATATTTTTGTTTCGTTCTTGATCAATTAGCATGCGACTGAAACGGCAGAACTTTCGACGTTGACAAATAACAGCGACTTCAGTACTGGAAATCAACCCCTCAACGACATTGAATGCCTCAGCATCGAGATCATAGATGCAGCGGATTCTTGAATGCAGAAGAATGCAGCGGATATTTGAGATTTTTGTACAGAAGTTTGAGCTGCGGATGTGTATTGCTTAAAGTTTAATACGAAAATTATACGTAATTCACGGTCGAATGTGTTGAAAAATGCCATGAATTAACTACCATTGCATGTACCGCACGAAAAATGGATTTGAAATAGATTGGACCAAAGGCCGGATAAACCGGATAAACCAATCCGATCCATCTGTGATCGGAAATCTTCGTGGTGCTGTCATGTTTTGTTTGCGTTTACCCATTGTTTACAATTTGCTTTCAAGTGTTTTGGAACTGTTTTGTGATTCTTAGTTTAAATTGTATTCACTTTGTTTGTGAATCCAATCAAATCAAATTAGACCTCCAGAGGATCCTAAAACTGATCAAAAAGCCGACACTGAGTGGGAATCGCTGCATCCATTTACAATCGTGGGAATCATTTCTGGTACTGAAATTCAGATATGGGAAAGCATTATTCCAGCTGTTTTCGAAGATGTTAATCAACATAAAACACAGCAGCTAACATAGCTTGGTTTCGGTTTCAGCAAAGCGCAACAATGCCCAATTGCACGTGTGCTGCATCGTTCTGCAAAAACACACGGTTGTCGGTTCGAAAGCAAAAATTGGAAATCATCTTCCATATTTTCCCGTCTGATGAAGCGTTGCGACGCACTTGGGTAAAATTTTGCAAACGGGATGAGGATTGGACGCCTTCGAAGCTCGATACCTTATGTTCGGTTCATTTCAAGAAGTCGGACTATCAGATGGCAAATTCGCCTTTAATGAACTTGAACAAAAACCTTCGCCGGCTTTGCTTGGATGGTAAGATCAGTTGTTTCGGAGTGCAAGTTAAGCACAGGCACTCACACCGATCATAAAACATGTTCCAGCTTATCCCTCCGTGCTGAAAGCGGCACCGATGGCTGCTTCCAAACGGAAAAAGTTGCACAAACAAACGTGCGAAAAACTTATCAAACAACTGTACTACAACGATCCACCGGCCAAAACATCGTCAGGGGTCGACCATAACTACAGTGGGGCCAATGCGTACGACGAATGGGAGGTACGTTGAAAACGAGTCGGAAAATCAGTACAAGTTTCTGTCAGTAACTTGAATGACCCCCTACACAGGATATCCCGACCGCATACGACAAGATCGTCTACCGTTTGCATAAATTTCCGAATGTGTGTGCGTTTTGTTTCAAAACGATAGAGGATGAAAATCTATTCACACCGTTTGCTTCGTTTCATGACGAGCTGGGGTCCACGGTGGAGAAAAAGTTTGACGAAGTCACATTCGGTGCAATGGATTCCAAGGTATGAACTTATCTTACAATACGGCAATTCACACACAAGTTTAATAATCAAATCCAACTGCCGCACCACCCGACAGGACCGCGACGATGTGCGTCACCTGCTGCCGGACAAAGTATGCAACGAGTGTTTGGAAACGCTCGTAAAGCTCCACCAGTTCCAGAAACAGTTGGAATGCATGAGAAGGTTTAGCACCGGAATGGCACACATGTTCAAAGGAAATCGGGAGATCCTGGAAGATCTGTACCAGGAAGAAGGTGCACATTTGATCAAAATGTTGAAAAGGTTGAACCTCTGCCATGGATCGGATGACATGATTACCGTGGACCGGTTGGCGCTCGAAGTTCCCACGTATGGGCGGGTTAGGAAGTACACGAAATTTGGCCATGATCCACCGAATGTGAATGTACCGAAACGAACGTTTCTCCCAGAACACGATGCAATCGGTACAAATCAAGCAGCCGGTAATGAGCTAATAAGGCCCTTTGGGTATAACGGCCGGAAGCACCAAGCGAATAACAAAGCGCAAACGGGTGGAGAAAAGTGGAGCTGTCCCTACAAGGAAATATGCAACGAATGTTTTCCGGATGAATCCTCCCTGCAGCAACATACCCGTGTGGATCACACAATGTTCAAGTGCAGCACATGTGGAACATCGATGCCGTACTATGATTTGTTCAAAAAGCACATCGAAAGCCATGCCGTGGCACGTGCATTGCTTCTAACGCATAGTAGAATTAAGCTTAAACCACACCAATGCGATCGCTGTGATAAATCGTTCAATAGGTACCGTGGTGCTTTGTTATCGTTATTTGGAACGAAGCCTAAATTATCACTTTTAATCTCTTGCACAGTGAGGAGCTTTTCCATCGCCACAGGAAGACTCATGAAGGAATGCGAAACTATGCATGCGGGACGTGTCTCGGCGTGTTTTTAGGCGAACAGGTTTTCGGTAGCCACGTGTGTTCTTTACCGCATAAAAAGACGACATTTAGACGCGCCGACTCACAGGTACGAGACGTTAAAAATAAGTTCTGATAAGTTCTAATCTAATACATTTTCTTTTCGGTTAAGCAGCGTGGTGATTGCTCTGCGAATCAAGATAAACTTGAAGCATCTCCTTTTCGTAATGGATCCGATCCGTACATTGGTACTGATGGTAAGTCCAGCAGCTGTATAGAATCGCTTCAGATCGAAGTTCTCAAAGGCCCTGATGATACTGATCAATTTGAAACACTTGGAGACATTATAGAATGATCTTCATTCTATTCATAAGAGAGGCTCTGTGAAAACGTTTTATTTGTAAAGCATAGAATAATAAAGAATTTATGCGTAATGAGAAATGTATTTTATTCTTCACCTGTAGAAGAAAATGTCCTACCTGAAAATGCCCTATTGCCCTGGAATTCGAGTGTCCCCCATAGCCTATGCAAGCCCATAGTGAAGAAACGTCAAAGCGGCAAACGTCAAAACGAGGTGTTGTTCTTGCGCAAGAAAGTGAAAAATTTTCCGTACGGCAACTCCGGGTTTTGCCCGTCTTGTACTGCATTTAGCAAGCGCAAAAACTCGATATTCCTGAGTGCAAAATGTCGACTTACCTTGCTCTTCGAGCACTCCTCAGCCCAAGTAAGTATTCGTACCGGTATGGCAAGCATAAACAGTGTCCTGGGCCAGCCGGTCGGCGCGGAGAACTTGCATGTTTTGCACTGTGGCAAAGTGAGGTTAATTTTGTAATCATCTCTTCCCCGGCGCCCCTTCAGTCGCTCGCAAGACGGTCGCCCAGATCCTTTCGGCCGGCAGTGGTTTGAACGTGGTGCGAAACGCATCGCCCGCCATCCGTGCCGTTCCGGTGCGATGCTACGCGGAGAAGGAAGTGTTCAAGCGCGACAAACCGCACTGCAATGTCGGCACGATCGGGCACGTCGATCACGGCAAGACCACCCTGACGGCGGCTATCACCAGGGTGCTGGCCGACAAGGACCTGGCGGAGAGCAAGAAATACACCGACATTGACAACGCACCGGAGGAGAAGGCGCGCGGTATCACGATCAATGTGGCGCACATCGAGTACCAGACGGAAAATCGCCACTACGGCCACACCGACTGTCCGGGGCATGCCGATTACATCAAGAACATGATCACCGGTACGGCGCAGATGGACGGTGCGATACTGGTGGTGGCCGCGACGGACGGTGCGATGCCGCAGACCCGGGAACATTTGCTGCTGGCGAAACAGATCGGCGTCAACCACATAGTGGTGTTCATCAACAAGGTGGACGCGGCCGACCAGGAGATGGTCGATCTGGTGGAGATGGAAATCCGCGAGCTGATGTCGGAGATGGGCTTCGACGGTGATAACGTACCGGTGATAAAGGGATCGGCTCTGTGTGCGCTGGAGGGACGTGAACCGGAGATCGGTGCCAATGCGGTGATGAAGCTGCTGCAGGAAGTGGATCAGTACGTGCCGACGCCGGTGCGTGAGCTGGACAAACCATTCCTGCTGCCGGTCGAATCGGTGCACAGCATTCCCGGCCGCGGTACGGTCGTGACGGGGCGCCTCGAACGTGGCACGGTGAAGAAGGGACAGGAGTGTGAGTTCGTCGGCTACAATAAGGTAGGGCGGAACGGCCCCCGGCGGGTAGGGGCGCAGGTTTTCCGATCTGTGATAACATTTTTCACCCGCAATGCACGCCACAGGTCATAAAGTCCACCATCACCGGCATCGAGATGTTCCACAAGATCCTGGAGGAGGCACACGCCGGCGATCAGCTGGGCGCGCTGGTGCGTGGCATCAAGCGGGACGACATCAAGCGCGGCATGGTGATGTGCAAGCCGGGCACGATGAAGGCGAACGACAACTTCGAGGCGCAGGTGTACATCCTCAGCAAGGACGAGGGCGGCCGGCACAAGCCGTTCACCAGCTTCATCCAGCTGCAGATGTTTTCGCGCACGTGGGACTGCGCGACGCAGGTGCAGATCCCGGGCAAGGACATGATCATGCCGGGTGAGGACGCGAAGCTGCAGCTGCGGCTGATGCGACCGATGGTGCTGGAGCAGGGCCAGCGGTTCACGCTGCGCGATGGACACATTACGCTCGGCACGGGTGTGGTGACGAAGCTGCTGTCGCCGCTCAGCGAGAAGGAACGGCTAGCCCTGACCGAGGGCAAGAAGGCACGCGAAAAGGCTGCCAGCGGAAAGGCGTAAGGCGGCGGCGGCGGCCCGGTGGCCAGGTGTGATGGTGTGTTTAAGCTAAGGAACAAATCGTGAATTGTAAGCTAGTTGTCTAGAGGAAACAAAACAAAACAGCGAAAGCCAACGATGGTGTGAGTATTTGCGGTCTGTCTGCATTCGCGCGCATTCGAAAGTCGCTTCCCTGTCGACTTTCCAATAATTATTGAGGAATGGGGTTCTATGTATTGTGGCGATTTGAGATTTCACTAGAGATAGTCATTTAATATCCGAGAGACCATCTGCTATGGGTTCTTTAAGATGATGATTCATTCGGAAGATCGCACTCGTATGGTTCCGATTGGTTGATCATGTCAGTAGAATGACACTGGAAGAACCTGCTCATGAAAACTCAAACTGGGATTGCAAGGACTTACTTACCACAGGTGGTGAGTTCGTATTGGATCGTTCTCCCGTTCGTAGGACTGCGATATTTGTTTATTTTTTCTTTCATGGATGAATTCAATCGCAAAACCTCGTCAACTTGACACTGTTTACAGTATGTAACAAAAAAAACGTAAACGAACAACTTTATTAACCGCCATCGCTCGGCTAATGAAAGTTTTCCTCCGCATACCGCCGCGCCGCATCCAGCGCACTCTCCAGCGTCGCCTCGAAGTGCGTCTTCTTCACCTTGCGCGCCTTCATGTTGCACACCTCACCGGCGCTCTGTCCCTTCGGTGGGGCGATCTGGGCCTTGAACGTTTGCGCCACCACCGCCAGCCAGCGTTCGGCGTGGCACCGTTCGCTAACCAGCGCTGGCGGTACGGTCGCACGGGCCTTCACCCGATCGTCGGTGATACTGAGCACCAGTATCGGCCGATCGGTGCAGTACCGGGTCGCCTTGCTGAGCTGCACCTCGTCCAGGATGATTGAACACTCGAGGAAGTGCACGACGAAGCGTACCGTCGCCGGTTGCTGCTCCATCAGGTTGCGCATTTCGATGTCGATCAGCTCGCGCAGCGATTCGCGTGACCGGTCCTTCAGCTGCTGGTAGAGCGCGTTGATCACGCCGAGGCAGCGCTGGCGCACGCAGTACGGCAGGTGGATGTTGTTGTCGGTGCCGGTGAGCAGCACGTTCTTGAGCCGCTGCATGCGCGTCTCGATGGTGGTCTGGTCTTCCTGCCGCTCGTTTTGCTCCGCGTCCTGGCGCAACTGATCGACGTCGTTCTGGATCTGGGCACCGAGGAAGTGTACCTTCCGGGCGGCCGGTCCAGCAACCGCGTGGAACGTGAAGCATCCGTTCTTCGACTGCGTCACGTTCGTGATGGCAAAGTCCTGCAGTTCGGCCGTGCCGGTCGCGTGCGTTCCACAGCAAAGCTCGCGCGATACGCCGTCACCGATCGAGACGACCCGCAGTCCCCGGTCGGGATACGTTTCACCCGGCACAGTCGTTATGGTTGCGAAGTCTAGATCACTCGCGCTGCTTACACTCACACCGATCGGCACATCGCGGGTTATCAGCGCCCGTATCTCCGTCTCGATTGCTGCAATCTGCTCGAGCCCGATTTTGTCGCCACTCACGGCAAGTTCTAAGCGCAGACAGCGCTCGGTAACGGCGCTGGACCGTTGACACATCGGAAGTGAGACCACCTGGCGCACTACGGCATTCAGTAGATGTGTCGCCGTGTGATGCAACGTCAGCTGTGTCCGGCGGTTCGGGTCCACTTGCAGCACAACCTGTTCACCAACGGAAAGGTTCACATCCGGGTGCTTCTCGATCGTATGCACTACGAACCCATCGTGATCGGTGACGCCTGCTACATCGAACGATCTGCCACCGATCGTCACCCGGCCCGTGTCACTCTGCTGACCACCGGATTCGCAGTAGAAGTTGCTCTGATCCGTCACGATGTGCCACTGGCCGCGCGCTTCATCGTCCAGCAGGAGGCTCAATCGTGTCGTGCACGGCGCTACTTCGTACACGCCTTTCTCTTTGTTAAATGCATAGTTGTAGCGGCGTTCGGTTCGGGTCGGTTGCAGCGCCCTGTTGCCACCGATCGAATCCCGGAGTGTTTCGTACGCGGACAGGCGCGTCTGGAGCTGCGCCGCCAGCTCGTGCTTGTGGCCATCCTTCAGGCGCCGCACGTACCGCTCGTAGTCCCGGAAGTCGAGCGAAAATTGCATAATCTCACCTAGCTTCACCAGTAGCTCCTCGTCCAGACCGTATGTGTCGTACATTTTGTGAATGGTTTGCCCCGTGAGCGGTTTGGTTGGGGTAGCTGCTTCGGTCAGCTCCTTAATGGCACCGCCCAGTCCGGCGTGTTCCAGTACGTCCGTTTCGTCGAGCTGAGGGAAACGTTCGAGGAGGACGATTGTTTCGGCCGATCGCTTCGAGGCAAGTTTGCTGTACGAGTGCTGCTCGTGTTCGATAATTTGCAGCACGCTCGGAAGGTTGCGACTCATCTCGGGATACACGTCGCCAAGCGTTTCCACCACGCTGGGAATAGTCTCGCGAAGTAGTTGGGAACTGCCGAAGGAACGATTGGCGAGCGTGAGTGATTTGCGAATGATTCGCCTTAGTTTGTGACTGCAAAAGAAAAAAAATCATCAGAAATATAAACGCGGTTAAACGCACTGCTTTCTTTACTTTTGCGACGGGAACATTCCATCCGCCAAGCAGGCCGTAATCATCCGGCTATGATCTGCCATAATTCGATATGCGGTATCTAGCTCGTAGTGGGTGTCGCTGCTCGTAAAACTTCCCCGATAAGGGTCTCTTTTCGTTGCCTACGGAACAAAGACAAATAGAGAAAACTCATCTCACAACTTTCAGCCACACTTCTTACCTGATGAATTCTCCTAAATATCGGTTCGAACAAATCCGTATCGTAGTTGCTCTGCTTGCCCTGCAGATGTGCGACTAGCCGTTCTAGGCCCATTCCCGTGTCCACGTGACGTTGAGGTAGATTGCGAATCGCTCCATCTTCAAGCGACCGGTTGTACTGAATAAACACTACGTTCCAGATCTCGGTTAGGTCCGGTACACCAGCGTTCACCAGCTGTTGCCTTCCTTTGGTGTTTCGATATTCGTCGGAAAGATCCAGATGAATCTCGGTGCAGGGACCGCACGGGCCGGAGTTTCCCATCTCCCAGAAGTTGTCGCGTGCACCGAACGCAAGCACTCGTTCCGGAGGAATACTACACACAGAAAGGAATAGGGTTAGTAGCGCACCCACCACAAATGCTCATCACTGCCCGCTTACCCCAAACTTAACCAAATCTCCCGACATTCGTCGTCGGCGGGCAGGTTCAGGCACGCGTCTCCCCCGAAGTATGTGACGTACACTCGCTCCGGCTCGATACGGTACACGTTCCGCAGCAAATCCCAAGCCATCGCGCAGGCCTCCTGCTTGAAGTAGTCACCGAACGACCAGTTGCCCAGCATCTCGAAGAACGTGTGGTGGTAGCTGTCGGTACCGACGACGGAGAGATCGTTATGTTTGCCCCCGACCCGTACACACTTCTGCGAGTTGGCCGCCCGCTCGCAGGGGCGCTCCGCGGAGCCCAGGAAGACGTTTTTGAACTGATTCATGCCGGCGTTCACGAACGCGATCGTCCCGTCGTTGAACGGAATCAGCGAGCTGGACCGGATCAACCGATGGTTGTGTTTCACCGTGAAGTAGTCTATGAACTGGCGCCGAATCTCGTGCGAACTTGGTCCCCCGCTGGTCACGGACACGTAGCGCACCGGGCAGGCGGGATGGCGTACGCGGTGGGCCCTGAAAAGCGCTTTGATAGGAAAAAACATGCGAAAGGCCATTGTTTTGGTTCGCTGTTTTGTGACCCTGGTTATTATACAACACCGGCTGATCGGCGGGGGAAATGATAACAATTGACATTTTTATAGGTTATGGTCGTAGGCTATTTGTTTACGTTCGTGACGTTCGAGGTTTCAGACGGTGTGTGGGGATCGTAGTCAAATTGTTATCAATCAAGTAATACTTGACAAAAAATGTTCACAATGCTATACAATATCCTTAAATAATTTAAGGTGCCGGTGGCAATTTCGAATTAAAATGCTTTGTTTACCAACCGATTTGAAAACAACAGACGCTGCTGCATGGGCACATGGTTGACAGCTGTCATACACAAAACCAAGCAAGCTGTGACATATTTTGATGCACAAATTAGGACGCTAGCCAGTTTTGCATTGCGTATTCGTGAAACACAAGTGGAAAACTGATAATTTCGATTGATTTCGGGCCATCATCGGTGGTCTGGCTCTACTACTGCTTGAAGAAGTGAGTTTGAACGAATGTAACACCAGGATAACACACACAAAATGCATCGTCGTGGCGGAAAACGAATCCGCATGAATGAGCCTCCCGTAGAGTACGAGGAACCGGAGCAACTCTACCAAAAGTAAGCCAGCTGCAGAGTACTCCAACTGTCCTTTCCTTCCGCTCACGCTGCTTTGTTTTCCACCAACAGCGAGCCGCTAAACGAAAGCTGGTCATCGGGCGGTCACGATGAGGGAGGGCACGGGGAAGAAACGGGCGGACCGTCGCGCGGCCGAATGACGCGTCTGCGTGCCCGCGGAGGTGTCCCACTCAAGGCGCCCATCATCGAGGACGACGACGATGATGATTTCTTCAGCAGCAAAGAGCAGCAGAAGAAACGCAAGGCTCCGCGCAAACCGCGCGAGACGGTGCCGAAGGAGCACCATGAGAAGCCGCCGCGTGTCTACCACCACCGAGAGGAGCGCGAAGAGCGGGTCGTCGTAACTGATCGCGAGAGTACTACCGACGAATCGAGCCTGTACTACATCCTGCGTCACTCCAAGTCGGCCATCGCCACGATCGTCGACGATTGGATCGAGCGGTACAAGGTGGACAAGGATTCGGCGCTGATCGCGCTGATGAACTTTTTCGTGCACGCGAGCGGTTGCAAGGGCAAAATCACGCCAGAGATGCAGCAGAACATGGAGCACACGGCGATCATCCGTAAGATGACGGAGGAGTTCGACGAGGACAGCCACGAGTACCCGCTGATGATGTCCGGGCAGCAGTGGAAGAAGTTTAAGATGAACTTCTGTGACTTCGTACAGACGCTGGTGAAGCAGTGCCAGTACTCGATCATCTACGATCAATTCCTCATGGATAACGTCATCTCACTGCTGACTGGGCTGTCGGATTCGCAGGTGCGCGCCTTCCGCCACACGGCCACGCTGGCCGCGATGAAGCTGATGACGGCGTTGGTGGACGTAGCGCTGCTGGTATCGGTGCAGTTCGATATGGCCGCCCGGCAGTACGAAACGGAGCGGACGAAACCGCGCGACAAGCGGGCGGCCGACCGGTTGGAGTCCCTGATGGCCCGCCGAACGGAGCTGGAAGAGAACATGGATGAAATTAAAAACATGCTCACGTACATGTTCAAGTCGGTGTTCGTGCATCGGTATCGCGACACGCTGCCCGATATACGGGCCATCTGCATGTCGGAGATTGGCATCTGGATGATGAAGTTTTCGTCCAACTTCCTAGACGATTCGTATCTGAAGTACATTGGATGGACGCTGCACGATAAGGTGGGCGATGTGCGGCTGAAGTGTCTGCAGGCGCTGCTGCCACTGTACGAGAACGAGGAGCTGAAGGGGAAACTCGAGCTGTTCACGTCCAAGTTTAAGGATCGCATCGTAGCGATGACGCTGGACAAGGAGTACGAAGCGGCGGTGCATGCTGTTAAGCTCGTCATAAATATTCTCAAGTAAGTGGGTCTTACATATTCTTACATAAAAAAATCATTTAACATGACGTTCTTCACTACGCAGGAGCCATCAAGACATCTTGACGGACAAGGACAGTGAAATTGTGTACGAGTTGGTGTATTCGTCGCACCGGGGCGTTGCACAGTCTGCGGCGGAGTTTTTGAACGTACGACTCTTCTGTCAGGACCCGAATGCACCGCCCATCTACACGCGGCGCGGCAAGATGCGCCTGCCCAACACACCTCTGCTGCGCGATCTGGTACAATTCTTCATCGAGTCGGAACTGCACGAACACGGCGCCTACCTGGTCGATTCATTCATCGACAACAATCCGATGCTAAAGGACTGGGAGTGCTACACGGATCTGCTGCTGGAGGAGTCGGGCCAGAACGAGGAGACACTCGACAACAAGCAGGAATCGACGCTGATCGAGATCATGGTCAGTGCCGTGCGACAGTCGGCTACCGGCGAACCACCGGTTGGACGGGGCAGCAGTCGCAAGATGAACCTCAGTGCGAAAGAGATCAAACAGGTGCAGGATGACAAGCAGCGGCTGACGGAACATTTTATACAGACGCTGCCACTCCTACTGCACAAATACAGCGCTGACGGCGAGAAGCTGACCAATCTGCTCGCCATTCCCCAGTATTTCGATATAGAGCTGTTCACAACGACCCGGCAGGAGGCTAATCTGCAGGCGCTGCTGGACAACATGACACACGTCATGACGTCGCACGCCGACCGCGAGGTGCTGGAGACGTGCGCGAAAACGCTCGAGTTCCTGTGCACAGACGGTAGCGCCATCTACGCCCGCTGCGATCTGGTGCGCTCAAACGTGATCGACGGGTGCGTGAACAAGTACCGGGAGGCGATCGACGACTACCGGACGGTGATCGCTGGCGATGAGATACCGGACGAGGACGAGGTGTACAACGTGAGCATCACGCTGAAGAAGGTGTCGACGATGTACGCGTGTCACAATCTGAACCCGTGGAATCTGGTCGACTCCCTGTACCAAGACATCGAGGAGCGCGTTAGTGGGAAGTCGCCCGAGACGGGCATACCGAAGGATGCGCTCGTCTACTGCATCGAGGCGTGCTTCTTCTCCATCAACTGGGGTCTGTACCATCTGGAGACGGGGATGGATCGGTCGCAGGTGGCACAGGATGCGCACGAGCTAGGCCGCAGTCTGCACAAGTATCTGCACGCCTGCAACCACCTGGTGCGGTACGACCGCGATTCGTGCGTGCAGGAGGCCGCCTTTATGTCGATCTGCGATCTACTGGTGGTGTTTGCCGAACAGCTGCGCAGCAACGCGGACGAGAACATCCAGGCGCTGGTGTACCCTCCGAACGAGGAGCAGCAGCAGCTGTTGAACGAGTTCGTGCAGACGATGGTGTTTGCGTCGGAGCAGGAGGAGGGCCACGACGAGACGCGCATCGAGGAGCTGCACAAGCGGCGCAGCTTCCTGGCGGCCTACTGCAAGCTGATCGTGTACAATATTCTGCCGATAAAGGCGGCGGCGGACATCTTTAAGCATTATCTGCGGGTGAGTTGTCGCTTGAGTATTCCTTGGAAATGGGAAAGCAGAAGAAGTTATTGAAGCATTGCATCCTATCCCACACAGCACTATGACGAGTACGGCGACATTATCAAAACCACTCTGGGCAAAACGCGCGAAATCAACAAGGTCAACTGTTCGATGACGATGTGCTTGAGCTTGGTAAAAATGTTCAAGGAGCTGCAAGAACTCGCGCCCGACGGACGGGTGTCGCGCACCTCACAGGAGTTTCAGGATCTGAAAGAGCTGGCGAAACGGTTTGCGCTCTCGTTCGGGTTGGATGCGGTAAAGAACCGGGAAGCGATAACCGTGTTTCACCGGGCGGGCATTCATTTCGCCGTCACATCGATGAACGAAGAGCTGGACGACCCGTCGGCCGCCCCACCGTGTATCGCCTTCCTGGAGGTTTTGTCCGAGTTGACGAACAAGCTGATCAAACAGGACAAGAAGCTTATGTATGTGGGCGCATGGGAAACTGTGCTTTTTTGCAGCATTGATGTTGATGTTACGATTTCGTTTTACTTCCTGCTTACAGTCTCACATTCTTGGATCGCCGTCTGAAGGCGGGTATTCCATCGAGTCGTTCGGAGGATTGGCAACCGTTGGTCACGTACCGGAATTCGCTGCTGCACGGTGACACGGATCAACTGCCGGTCCCATCGAAGCGCGCCTACACCAGAAAGAAGAAGGACGCCGATCACGACGATGATGACGACCACGACGACGACGACGATGGTGATTACATCGGTTAGTGATCGGTGCAATGGTTTGGGGTATTTATGTAATCTTATTGCTACATGCTAGAGCAACGGTTGATTCCGATAGAAATACTATATACTATATACAAATGCATTAGTCTCATAAAACTTGTCCCAGTCTTAACACCGCAATAGCTGAAAGTTACTGAATTATGCGAAAGAAACCATGGATGGCGAATGCGAACCATTCCAAAACAGGCACTGGTGTGCTATATTCCACACTTTCGTAACTAGGATATCCCGGAAAAACGATACTACTGCTGGGATCTATAGTTTCAGAGCCCGCCTTCAAGTCGTTGGTGCCTGGGTGTCTAGTACAATTGGTGTTCCTGACCTAGCTTTCACAGCACCGTTTGAAATTCGTTCCCAAATCTTGAAGTCCTATCTTCAAAACGTATGCCTCCCATTCATAGCTGCAACCCGACTAGTCACTCTTCAGTCGTTTCAAGGCCCCGGGGATGAATGACATCATCCATTGATGGGGGGAGCATCAGGTAGAATAGGCGTTCTGATTGCTACGTTCCCCGTTTTAGAATATGAAGCCTTTGTGCATACATCAAAGGTGCTAGGTCAAAACCGGGATGAAACATAGGGCGTTCCACTGGAAAGGTCGCTCATAAGCAAGTAATCGGATTTAATTTTATTTTACATTAAACACAATGCCTAGAATGAGGGACGGATAGCAACAAAAAAACTAATCCCTCTTCCTTTTCATCCAAGGCAGCATATGAGCATACCAGAATACGGTTTGAATAGGTCAACTTCTATCGCAAAGGCAAGTTATGTTCAATTCTGTGTAGGGGCATTCGCTTGGGGCGTACTTCAGCAGTTGAATTCTTCTTTTATAGTGAATGAGATGGTGAGGAACGTGATGTAGTACATATGTCTAACGCGCTACGTCAAATCTAATCTTTGATGTTTGATAGCGTTTGATACAAAGCTACGCCTCGCTAGAGATGGAGAAGTTACGCACTCTCTGGGAGCTACGCTGCTTCCGGGCGTCCTATTATAGTTGCTCTTTTCCTTTCTTCCACAGGTAGAACATCTCCACTCTGTATTTGACAAGAAAGAAATCCTTTTTCGGGTCACTTCTATCCGACCGTAAAATGATACGGTTGTACAAATATGTTAACAACGTGTAAGTAAACACTGCCGCACTCCCAATAGTTTGCGCTCTGCTCTCCTTCATCCGACATATCACGAGCTGCTCGTTGAGGTTGCTGGATTTATCATAAAGCTGATAGATCATCGCAAGATGCAGTAGACGCAATTTCCCAATTCCCGGCCATTCCCGTTACGGCACGGTACGGTAAATAATAAATTATGAGTGGAAGTAATTAACTTTAATCTTCATTGTCGCTAGCATAGATTGTTCCCCGGCAACCGATGGATGGGACGAACCGATACCCGGTCGAGACGATGATCCTTACCTTGACCTAATAAATTATGGACGCTGATCGAAACGGTTGATTATGCAGGAATTGCTCGTCTCCCAGCACGGCCGCTACGGGATGGATGGTGGTCTTCACGGTGCGGATGATGTAGAAAGGGTGCTCTCGATGGGGGGCTGGGTGGATCTATTTTCATGCGAAATGAGTTCTTCAAGCGCACAGACTAAAAGACGCCCGCAAAGTAAAGCGAAGGTATTGACTGATGCTTTTAAAGCGCAACAGATGGTTTTAAGCCGGTCAGAGGGTGAGTGAAATTTATGCCTGCTACATTCCGACACCATTTGCAGGTGTTCTGGCGTGTACGGCTGGCGAGTGTGGCAGCCGTTTCCACTGACACGATAATTAATTCCACTGTCAAGTGACGCCGATTAAAAACCACTTTTCCGAAAACTTATTGTTTCCCCGTTGGGCGTGAAATGAACCTGCCAAAGGGGGGAGCCCTTGTGTTGTCCTCCGATTGCGTTGGACGGGAATCGGGTGGAAAGTTAATCAAAAGCCTGACAACTGCTTGTCCACCGCAACAACTAATTTCGAAAGCCCGCTGGGAGCGTGGGCGGGCTGTCTCCCATTGATGCGTGTCGAACCTTTTCAGACGTTCCGCTTTCGTTTCATGTTTGCGGACTGTTCATGGAAGGGACGTGTAGGGCTTTTTTTCGTTCAACCTTGTGCGGACGAAAACCTGAATGGTTGTACCATATCTCCTCTGTTTAGTTTGTTTAAGATAAACTTGTTTTGTTTTTGTTATGACCTTCTAAAATGTACATTTTTCGTTGATTGTTGTATCAAGCTGGATTAAAACGTCAAAGCATAATGGTATACGTCAATTTCAACATTATTATATTCGTTTTTTATTTCGTTGCTGGTATTGTCTTCCGTATGTTCCGTATGTGGTAAATGCTTTATCAATGTTCAGTCTTCTGTCTTCTATTTGAAAATCTCCTGTTTTATTGTGTTATACTTGCTATTTCTCATAATCGTTGTAATAGCGAAATCTTCCCTACCAGAACTTGTCTGGATGTGTCGTTTATAGAAGTATATTTATTGTTTTAATTAGCTGATTTCATGAAGCTATAACTCAGTAGTAATATAGTTAATTATTAAATAGTTTTCAAACAATTTTCATTTCAGATCTAGTCCACGTAACGTACGAAAATGAGTTTTTATACATTCCCAACGTTCATTTTCTATACAATTCGCTAAGTTTTGCCTGAATCCATAAGGTCTGTATAACTTTAGGTGGAACAAGTGTTGGATCTTATATCATCTGATTGGATCCGATCTGGTATAGGTTCCGGATCTCACATTTAATCAAATACATAATCAAATACATTGCAAGAGATCTCTTGCAATATGGTTGATAGATATGGTTGTTTCACTGCACTTGATTCCGAATGCAATATGGTGGAGATGAGAAATAAATATGTAACCACCCAAAACCGAGGAAATGCATCACTTCATCTGGCGTCGACCTCGATCCCGACTGCGAAGTCTGGATTGCACAGACGGATACAGTCATGACAAATTCGGATCCCAATCCTGGGTCAAAATCTTGATGGATTTCTGATCCCTGATTTGGGATCGAATCTGGATTGATACGTGAAGCGATCCACATATCAGACCTATAGAGCACAGGTCAAAGACACTAAGGTCTATTGAAGAAAGCAGTGTGACCAACAGTGGGCTCCTTTGCTTATTGCACTTTACAGGTATTCCTAGAGATATGCTTTTATTGAATGCTCTGGTATAAAGAAGCGGCTGGTAAAAGAAAGAGAAAACGATATTTCTAATTAAAATACTTTAACATGTATTTTGGGAGCATCTTTCATGGTCTTGAAACAAACTCGTCGGAGTGTGTATGAAGACGATAGAAAATAGCAAGAAACTGTCGCCAAAACTTGACCGAGAGCATCCAGCACGCCTGTAGTCCTGGTGGAGTTGAACTCGATTCCAAACCCAAAAGTGGAACGCAAACAAAGGAATTAATATTAAAAGCTACGATGTAACGATGCCGGTACTCCCCGAACGAATGAGTTGTAGCAATTGGTGTCCACAAATTACCATATCCCAGCAGGACCCCCAGACTCTAACTCTCACACTCTAAAGTTAAACCAAACAGTCAACGGTACTGCTTTTCGGTTATCTTGGCTTTTAGTTTTTCGCAACAAAAATCATCCACCGGGGTTTGAATAGTTTGTTTTGCTCTGCATGTTCGCACCGGTGAGAACGCGTGTGGATTCGCGAGATCAAGCTCTCTTGCTCTCTTCCGTCCCGAGCTTCGGGACGAATGAGAGTGAGCTCGTGCCGACTAGTGATGGGTGCTCCGAAGCCGGAGCCGGCTCCAGAACCGGCTTCGAGCTTACGGATTCGGAACCGGCTTCGATTTCAGTTAGGAGCCGGTTCCGGAGTCAGAGCCGGATCCGGAGTCAGAGCCAGCACCGGAGTCAAATTTAATTTGGTTTTCAACACCAGTTTTCATACGAGTGTCGTGGTTTCATGAAATAAAAGCAACGATATATGCTACTCATATGAAATGTTTGTTTTTTGGTGCTCAATTGCTTACGACGGGATTATCTAAGTTGAAAAAGAGTTTAAAATTGTTACGTTAACTATTTTATTTTAACACTTGTTATGAGGGAGTTATTCATTGCGAAATAGAGAATAAGATAGAAAGAATGAGAGAGAGAGAGAGATATGGTGTTGAAAACCAAATTAAAAATTGACTCCGGAGCCGGCTCTGACTCCGGATCCGGCTCCGACACCGGAACCGGCTCCGGAGCCGGCTCCAATGTTTTTCGGAATCGGTCGGAGTCGGTTCCGGCTCCGGAGCCGTTTGTCCCATCACTTGTGCCGACCCGAAGCTTGCGTGCGAAACTTCGTTCGGGTTCGGCACGCTAGCATACCGCCGAAAGCTCGCAGATGTTTACAGATCTGCGGCCGAGGAACTTCGTTGTTGGCGTGCGTTGTTCCGCGTGCTGTGTGTGTGCCGGTGTGTGTGTGTAGTGAGAATTCGTGTTCAGGGTCCAGATGCCGGTACATCTTTCAAGGCACGTTCCCTATTGCCTGAAGGTACGAAAGGAGAAGAATAATTGTACGGAATAAATAAAGCAAAAAAATGGTGTGAATATTGAGTGCGCACTGTACAACGAATTGATTATGGTGACAACCATAATCACTATAAAAGAAAGTCAAGTGGTGTGTGGATTTTAACCGGTTGAATAGTGTAAGTTGTGTTTTTAGTTTCAATTGTGAGCTGTCTTAGTATCTTTTATGATGTTTTATTTCACCAAATGGGGAGTCAACGTTTGTAAACAACTGTTTTGGGAAGCTTTTCATCATTTGCACGATCATCACGATAAACAAGCTATTCGCCCTGCGTCAGGTGTCTGCGAAACACGTACAAACGGTGCACCGGTCTCCATTACAGTATACGAATCGCGCAAAACATGTTTCGCGTGTCTTCGAGCGCACAAAAGTGAAATCCAATCCCACCAGCGAACAAAAAAAAACACGGAAGACAGATTAAAGCATCTGCTTATCTAGAGGGATAAAAGGAGAGGATAAAAAAAAAACAAAAATTGCTTCGTACGCCACATCGATACCGATCCGCGTTTGAATCGCGCTCAGGCTCAGTTATCACATTTCAACCAGCTCGCTGCCGTATCGTTCCGACACCGTCGTGACATGGTGTGATTTCTGGCCGGGATTTGAAAAATGCGTTTCGATGGCAAAAAAGAGCACGAGCAGCTATTGTAAAGTAAGCTATAACGATGGCAAAATTCGAACACAGGCGGGTTTTTCCGACCATTATGCAACGGTTTGCCATTTGCGTCCCCGTAGTCGCTGGTTCGGCCACGTTGCGCACGTGACCGAAATGTGTAACCCGTGTAAATGCTCGGTGTGCTTCGAACCGTGTGTGTTTGTGTGTGATTGTAAACAGCGGGTGAAGGATTGTGGCTAATGGGTCAGCTGATGGGCTGCTACGTGACCCTTACGGTGGAAAACGGAATCGCGCCGGATTAGAAAGCAATGTCGAGATTCGTTTTTCGCAAACTTTGGTAAATTGAACGCATAGTGTCCCCCCGCACATGTTGGCGTCGAGTCAGGTCGCGTGTCAAGACGGGCTGAAATATATCATCCGTGCGTAACCGAAGATGACGGCGCGCGGTGGTGTTGGTAGATAGTCGTTAGAGGGCCGCGAACACTCCAATTATAACGCCACCGGATATCGAAACGAAACCGGACCACTTTACAACGATCCGTGCGGCTCGCACGAACGTGCCGGGAACGTTTTAAACACGGCAAGCTACAGCAAACGACGTCACTTTCCGTGCGAAAGGCCGGAACTAGCGTGACAGGACGCAGGACAGCTGTCCCGCTCCCGGGCGGGTGGTTTATTAGAATCCTTACGTCGTGCATATCTCGGCTCATTGACGCGGCGCTGCATGCCTGCACGTTTGTCATTGTAGCATGCTGTCAATTCAACCCGAACCCCCCTTTGCTAACGACAGCGGCAAGCGCCCGGTGGGAGGTGTTTCTTTTCAAGCGCACACGAGCGAGTAACGACCAGATAAGAATGTTTAGTATGCCGACATCCTGCAGGCAACCCGAACCCGAAATCATTACTGCTTCGGCCCTTTCGGTGCAATGGAGACGCCCGGTTGCTCATGGCCGCAGCGGACCGTTTCGGACGTTCCGTAGTATTCCGGCGCTGTCGCCGTATCGGGGCCATCGGATGGCCACCGGGATGGGAAAGCGCTCGTGCCATCCAGCCGGAGCGCACGCACCTGGGCTAATACAACCGACTCAACCAGGGGTCGGTAAACTGCGCCAAGGAAAAGAATGGGAAAATATTGGGGAAATAAAATATTCTAAAATACAGTATAAAATACATTTTTAGCAACAAATGTTCAATATGAAAACTGTTTAAAATAAATTTGAACAAAAAAATATCTCACACTCTCTGAGTGGGTTATTTTCGGAGACGTTCTCCTTTTTGTGTGGTGCTTTTGAAAACTCAACATTCCTTCCGATTCCTTGTGGGAGTTTAGGAGCCGTTTGTTTCGTTTCTTTATGAAATTGAGCTTTTGATATGAATATTCTTGAGAAGTGCTTCTTTTTAGTGACCATTTTTCAGTTTTTATATATCATTTTATTTGTCAACTCTTTGTGATTTACCCTTAACTCTGCCTCTGATGGGAGTTTAACATTGGTTCGACACCTTTGCAAGTTGACTCATTGTTTTACTCTTTTAGGAGTTTCTTTTCAGCTTGAAATTGGTTGGCAGTCGTGCTTCTTAGTTTTTTTTTTAATAAATAAAATCTTTTAAGAAATGTAGAGCTTAATCCATTCAGCGAATGGTCCTTTTCGATACCTTTTTTCTCCGTTTTCTTTCTTTTCTTCAAGTTTACTCTGTTTTACTACTCTGGTTGTTTGTTTTTTTTTTTCATTCAACCAATCTATTTTAAAAATTCATGACTCATTTGTCGCTTGGTAAATTGATTGATGTAAACTATTACTTTATTTTTCTCTGTTTCTGTTTTCGTTTGTTTCGCAATTGGATTGTTTTGTTTTTCATTAACCTTTCGGGTAATTGACTCTTTCCGGGGATATTTCACTGTTTTGCACCTCTTTTGGAAGTTTCTCCTAGTTTGGTCTTGTTTCAATCTATTTATTTTTCTTCGTATTGCATATTTGTAAAAGTTCACGTTTTCACCATTTGCTGCGCTCCTTGCCGACCCCTGCGTTAACTTATGCAAACGGCGAATAAACGACGCCATATCCATATCTCAGCGTGTATGCTGCAGTGAAGCAGTCAGTCATCAAACCCTGTTCTTGGGGCATGAGTTTTGCTGTATTCGTGTTCACACGAAACAATTCAAAACGTGGGGGTTTTTGATCCCAACGATAAATTATGCAGCACGCGGCACGCCTGCAGACGGGACGGGACGAAAATCGGACGAGTCCAAGTGCATGGGGTAGCGGAGGGACGTCCCTATTACTTTATCCCTTAAATTAACCCTTACGTACGTATGCGTTCCCGGGGCTCACACCGGTCGGCTGTAAGTAATTGCTTTACGAATCGTTCGTTCCGCCTGCGGGAAGAACGGCCGGGATGATGATGCCGGGGATTGTGTGTGAATCCGTGCGTGTGAAGGGGCGTTCACTTTACGTTCCATTGCCACCGCTTCTTCAAAGCCATCTTACGCTCGATCAACGTCCGCCCGGAACAACTGGAGCAGAGGATGCAAACCCGAAACAGGATTAACGTGTCCATGGACTGGCGTGTGTGTTTTTTCTCACTCTCTCTCTCTCTCCTTTAAACTCATCCCTACACCTGAAGCGCCCCCGGGGGGGGTGAAAGTCACCGAGAGTAGAGAAGGCAAGTTAGGCAAGTTCCGGTGACAGAAACAACAACGGTACCAGATTTAAATTAAGTTACCAGCGAACGGCACAATATCCGGCACTTTTCCCCTCCTTTTTCGCCGATTTCGTTTCCGAGTGCGCTTTCTTTTGGCGCGATTGTTTCCGTTCGGGGGAGGACACAGCCACAGCATCCTCGTGGTAACTCGTTTTGACGGGCGGAACGCTCCGAAAACGGTCCTCTTCGCCCGCGGTGATGTTTCCTTTTTTTTTGGAGGCAGTCTATTTATTTTACCGGTGCAAGATCCTGGCGGATGGGGGACGGGGACCTCCCATGGTCAGTTTGGAAGTGGGCGACAATCCCAATTCCCATACCCAACACCATTTGTCCGATTGCCGGCGGTGCATTTTTATTCCCTCTCTTCCGTTCTGCCAGGTTAGAAGCGGTCTCCCTTCCGTTCCGGGCGAGTTCGTATGCTAATTTCCAACCCATCCGTCCGCTCGCGGACATTGTGGCTTTTGTAGTTTCGTTTCGCACAAAATAAAGCCGGTTTCGTTGGAGTGTTGGAAGGGCGTATATGTGCTGGGCTGTTTGTTTTATAATTTAAGATGTCCGATTGCCGGGACCGGGAGTTAGTCATAGTTATGGTGACAACCCGGCGCGGCCCACCCGAGTTTTCAGTTTTCGGTTGCTGATTGATGAATTATTTACGCCCATTTTGCTACCGGTCGTAAAGATAGAGACCCCAGCCTCTGCGCCAAACAATAGGTCGCACACGGGGATTAATAATTTAAATTTCACCCTCTCTCGCGCGCGCGACAAAATGGAAGGACGTCAAACACGACCTTCGCTCCGTGGAACCGGAAGCCCGGGTTTTGCCGGAACCGTGACATTAGAAAGGAATTAATGGCCTCTCAGTAGCCATTTAACGGTGTGCCGAATGTGTGACAAACAAACCGGTTGCGAGTGAAGGTGTGCAAAAAAGGATATGCGATGGGTAAAGCCCCCCCCCCCTCCGCTTTTCACACGCACACACTCAATTGAATTCTGGGGTGTTTTTTGGTGCCTTCAGCAAACTATCTCCATTTGCAATATTGGATTGCAGAAACTGAGAGAACCTGGTAGCTTGAAGGGAAAGGGTGAAAAGAAAACTATTCATTGATCTCCGACTGTTTGTTTGCCACGCGCTTGAGTGTGTGTGTGTGCGCGGCAAGTGACTTATAATTTTCTTCGCTGGGAACTTTTTGCGACACCGGACCGTGCAGGATGTGTGCATCGGAATGCGACGTCGTGACCCCGTTTTTGCGGCCCGCATCCGCACCGTAGGGAGGGGTTTTGGGGTGAAAGTGGGCACCGGGGCAAAAGTTTTTCGTTCCCACCCGTCCCCGCGTGGTCTGACGCAGAAGGGTGACGGCGCAAAATGGAGATCGGAGAGAATGGATTTCAGACACATCCACAGTCGGTCACGAAAGTTATTGTACAAGTTTGCGCTTTTAACAACTCGAGTTTGTGGTGCTGTCTCACTGTTGTCCATTACAAGCAAAGCCATAAGAACATAAAAGACATTCAAAATATCATTTTAAGGACATTGTTTCTTAATAAACTGTTTTATTAGATGCCAGATATGGTGTCATAAAGGCATCAGAATGCTGCACTGCCAAAAAAAACTCTCTCTCTCTCTCTCTCTCTCTCTCATTTGGTTTCGCTCGCTCAACATAGCATACACCATCCTTAAGATTTCCAGGCCAATTTCTTCCCCAACGTTTCATGCGTTTTGGTAAAGCTATTTTTTATGTTTAACACAAACCGTGCAGTGTGAAATCAATTGACACTTTTGCAATTTTGAGATTCGATTGCTCGAAAATGGTTCGAAAGCTGTGAGCTGTGAAAATTCGTTAATCTCTACAATTAAACTTCACACTTTTTAACATTTTTCGTTTTCGCCATACGTTTTTTTTTGTGATTTTGGGTTCTCCGACGTGCCAGTGCCATATCTTTACTTAAAGACATGAACTTGTAGTGCAGTTTTCATCGAAAACATTTGTTTTCGATGTATTAAAATTGACTTAAAAAGATGAACGTTTGTTATTTAGTGTTTCAAGTGCTGCTTACGAGAAATAATTAATAATTTTAATCATTTGTTTATTTATTCTTTTATTTATTTAGCTAGAACGACTTGTTCGTATTGCTTATTTCCAGGGTTATGTATGGAACTTATGAGTTTAGGTTGTTAAATAGTTGATTTCCAAATGATAATTCTTTCTAATTAGCAACATGATATAGACCTTACAATAATTGCAAACTGGCTTAGCTAATAGAATGGACTTAAAATTAAATGTAATTAAATGTTAAAGTAGGTTATAATTGCAAATCCATTTAAGCATATTAAATTCTTCGATAGAATGTGGTTCCATCTAGTTTTTATTAATTTTGTTTTATTTATCCAGTCTTGTATCTTAGGATGTGTGCTTTTTTTACTTCTGATAATTGATCATTAATGTAAACTGATACTTTTGTTATAAACGCCATCATGTTTTAGTTCTTGACATAAATAACTCGTCACTACCTGGTTTTGGAGCTTTATAACGTTGATTAGAATTGACCATAATATTCTCGTTCAACATTGATCATATAGTTTAAGCCATGCAGTTTTGGTCAGCGACTGTAATTCTTCTTTGCATTGCGTGAAATACAGGTGAGATAACAGAAAGAATGCAAGATGGTACCCGGGACTGGGCGCCTCCATCCCACCGAACGAGGTGTACGAATAACGGGTCTAGTGATGGGCGCTCGGAATCGAACCTACGTAGGTCCGACTCCGATTCCGGAATCGATTCCGATTCCAACTTTCGATTCCGATTCCGGCAGTTGTAACACCATCGATACCACCCCCCCCCCCCCCGTCCGCGCGATTTAACGAACAGCATGCATTGACGATCTAAAGATCTTGTCTATGACCATGCGTTCCACCCCCCCCCCGCTCGATTCCGTAATCGATTCCAATTCTGATTTCAACAGCGGAATCGATTCCGGAATCGATTCCGGAATTGATGCCGAACCTACGCTCCGGAATCGATTCCGAAAAATTTGGAGCTGCCCGGAATCGATTCCGGCCAAAACATAGTTTTGCCCACCACTAAACGGGTCAAAACTTGCGCCATCGAAGGCGTTGCAAATTCGATGATTTTTCGTCCTGTTCGTTTGTTTGCTACCTTTCTACATTTGACTCCCCAAACCCAATCCCAAGCACTGCAAATCGGTCGTCAAAGTTTCTTTGCACGCCCGCCGGTTCGGGGTGCAAACAAAAAGCACAAAAAGCCCGAAATTGTTTTTACCGATTTTATCGGCGAGCACTTCTACAAATCGGCAAAGTTAAATGCTGTGTAAAATTTTAATATCAATTTATGAGCAAACTTTCATCGCAACAACACCCTGCCGCCGCTGGTGCAAATTGGCCGCCGTGGAGCTCGTGGAGCAACCCCTTTTTTTCCATCGGCGAAGTGTGCCGTTTCCGTGGCAACGCATTACGATTACCACCCGGAGCAGCAGCAGTGGCGCACACGTGTAGCAAATGAGTAAATCGAGTGTTAAGTGTGTGTGTGTGTGTGTGTGGTGGTGGTAAGCAAGGCGGGTTATAGCTCCCTTTTTCTGCCAAACACCAACACACCCCTCCAACCCAACTGGGTCACGGTGGGGTTTTGCACGTGCGTCGTCTCTAGATTAACTCCTTAACGAGGGTGCGAGGCGCGAGCGGGTGAAAAGGGCACGGGCCTGAGTCCAAACGTGAGTGGCGGGCTTGGGGGGAGGGCAATGTTAATCGCTCTCCAAACAGCACCCAATCTCACGTCAATTAACAATCCGTGCGTTCATAACGCGTCAAATGGGACGGGCTTCGGGTGGCAAACTGCGCTGGCGGCAAAAAAAAAAACAAACAAAACGCAAAACAAAAGCTCGCAGCAACGTAATCACAGCTAAAATGGTATGTTCTCGTGGCAGAATGCCCTAAACCCGGCGGTTTTTGTGCTTCTCAGCGTAAATGCTTGATTTTTTGTGCCACGCCATCGGAGAAAAGTAAAAATTTCTTCATAATTGGGTCGGTATGGGTGCTTTGATGGTAAGCGCACAGTGGGCAAACTATGTACAAATGGTGGGAAAAAGGTATTGGAAAGATTAAGCTAGATACCACAGATAGATACCACAGCATCCACATTTTTCCTTCGACATGAAGTGTTTACGAAATTTATTTGAACTAGAAAAACTAAAATAGGTAACGTAAGTATCAGTACAATCTTGTCCAAAGAGCTGTTCTTAAAAATTAACTCATGATTTTTTTGGTTAAATTTCTGGACCAAGCCCAACCCACTGTGCGTTCGACACAACCATTCGCCGGGTTGAAAGCTCCAAACCAGACCGCGCTTTATTTCCAGTACGCCGGTCTGTTTGATCTTTTTATCTCGCACCAAAAAAACAAACAAAAACCCAGCACGCACCCAATCGCAATCGATTTGTCATCCGCTAAAGCTCATCCGTTTCGTTCGCAACCCGTTCCCATCCCTTCCTCGGACCCTGTTTCGCCCCCTGTTTCCGTTGTTGTTTTGTTTTGTCCGCATGTGAACCCTTCCATCTCCGGCAGCGGTGGTTATTTTGGGAACTTTTGCTTTCACCGTCACGTAGCCCGGCCCGGCCACCCATTTCAGCCGGTTTTCCTGTCATCTTTGTTTTCGGAAAAGCTGATCAATTTAAAATGTTTGTTGACTCCAACCCCCGCCCGACGTTGATCATTTTTCGGCTCGCTTCAAGTCCGCTGTTGTTTCGTTACGTTTCATCCCATTCCAGGCACAAAGCAGCGCGAAAGGAATTCAATCGCACAGCAATCCACGAATATCGGGTTCCACCGGGCTGGGGAGGACGCCATTCTGGGTCGAGCCAATCAACCAAACAACGCAGAAACGTACACACACCCGCACACATGAGCCGGATTTGTCCCACTCGCCGCGGTCGCTCTCGGTGAGCCGGGAATTTCGCCGCATTGGAGGAGCATAATTATACGGGCCCGGACCTCCCAGCGGATGGAGCCCGATGGGCAATAAAATGTTTCACATTATAACACGCGCCGGTTAGGGTCGCGCGTTTGACTAATGAAACATAAATTTCACCACCCAAATCGAGCCGCCGATACTGCTGCTGTTAACAATTTTCATTACCGGTGGAAATTATGCGCTGAGTGTGTTGAGATCGTGCAGTGCGTCGTGACGGAGAAGCCCTCCCAGGTGTGCCGTGCTTTCGCGTTTTGCGTGGGTTTGGCGGCTCTACAATAAAATGGCCATCGGGTGGCTATTACGGAATGTTGTGTGTGATTCGAAACGTCCAATCTAGCTCCAGGGAGTCCTAGAGACGCGTGCGCGCTCGTGTATGTGTGTAGTGAACCATCGTCCCTTCCCAACCGAGTCACTCACCGGTTAATCCCCGGTGTCGATAAGCTGAAGTGCCGGACGAACGGACGAACGGACTGGACAAGTGCTTCATTACGCCGCGGTGTGTTACGCCAGCAGGATAAACCGGATAAACACCGCAGGCGCGCAAAAAGAAGAAGAAATAATCGCCACAAGTAGCCGGCCGACCGGGCGGCATCTGTCCGGGACGGGAAGTTTCGGCAAAGTTTGGCCGAAAGCGAGCGTCCCTGGTCGTCGTGAACAATAGTGCGGCCCCACACCAACTCACACCATGGACGGTCGCAACCGGCGGCGTCAATTTGGCGGCCCCTGCCACTGTCTTCGGCCGCTGATACGGCTCTGGGGCGTCGTGACGGCGATCGGTAAGTTGGGGTTGGGTTTGAGATTCGCAGGCGGAGGTAGTTAGTGATATTTTGCGAGCGTGTTACTTTCGTGGCGTCGTCTGTTTTTTTTGTTCACAGTCCACGATGTCTTTATCTAATCGAGGGCTTAAAATCTGGAAAACAACACGCAGTTCAGGGTGGTGTCGCGTGAAGTGGGCCTTTGTAGAAAGAGGATAAGTTTTCGTTTAATATTCATTGCGCTGCCTTTTTCTTTTGTTTGTGGTCACTGCCGTTCTCGCTGCTCTAGAGTATTTTTAATACATCAAACGAACCGTGGCGCCATTTCCGCGACACTTGTTGGTGAGTACAAGGGACGGGCAACATGTCCGATCGTAGCAGGCGGGGTAGATCCATTAGCTGTCAGCGACATGACAGATGTACAAGTTTTGAGTTTTCGACTCGGACGGGAGAGCACCGTATCCGTTTTTTTATGGTCGACGAATAAGTTTTGGTAGCTCGTAATTGGTGACAGGTCAGAACGTTTAAATCGTAGATAAATCTAACATTTCTCTGAATTTATTGCTGAAAAATGTTCATCCTTAAAGTGACCTAGTCTGGTTTTCAAAATGAGTGTAGTGAGCAGGGTTAATTTACAGAGTACAGATTAGTGCATTGCATTTTTCGCGGTCACTACTTCAGGGTCATATACTCCTCAATGGTTTTCAACACTTTCGAGTTGGTGTCTTTTCCCGGTGGAACCGTAATCTTTGCGATTTATTTCATATTTGCATACTATTTCATTTCAAAGATAGAATTTGACCACTTTTTCCCATGCATTAACTCAACCCGATACTATAAACGCGACATAGCCACTCCGACGACAAGTGTCATTACGTACCCGAACCCGATGGAGCTATTTATTTCGAAAAACGTACAAAATATGTTGGAAAGCATCTTGAAACTCAATTCGAAAAAAATCACAACAATTCTGACTTCAAAGGTCTAGAGTCATAATGGTGATGTTGAACATGTTTTCAACGATGCATAACCGTGTACGATAGATGACTTTCAACGTTGTTAAAAATAGCATATTGCTGGATGTATTTTGTGGATGTTCTTCTAAGTATTGGAATCTTTATTAGGAACTCTTTGCCCAAGTGGAAAACATTGTAACAGGGGCATTTAGACTACCGAATCAATTTGCATCCTTTCCCAGCAATTCATACTTCGAAGGGCCATAGGAAAATGATCAAAACTTTGGCAATTAGTGCCCTAAAAGTTGAAAAACTAAAAAGATGCTTGCGAACGAAACTTCGGCATACTACAATGTACTACTTTGTGTACTTCAAGTTGATAGGATTAGTATAATTTATACTTTTGTCAAAGCGAAGCACATAATTGTCATATCTGTCACTCGATCGAGAATGTGGCTCGGATTTGGAACGAATGTCGATTCTGGAAATCGATTCCCTTGACAGCGTATAAGCACTGAAGCGCGATTCACGTTTCACATGATTGCAACATCGTACCAAAAGGTATGCCTCAAAAGTCCGGCGCAAACTATCCATTACCGATGTAGTAGGCGAAATGTCATGAGCGCCTTGCGAAACCTGTTTCCACTTGGACGGCTCGTGGCAGGTCCGAACTCTGTTTCCCCCGGAGCAACCCATTCGGGTGCAAACTTTTAACGAACTTCAATTGTAGTAACATCCCGGGAGTGGCCTCGCAACCGTTTATTGTTCCTTGCGCATCCACCGGCAGCACAGGATTTTTCCTACTTCCAGATTCAAGAGGTGTACCGTGGCAGCCGCGCGTTGGGTGCTGGTGTTGGCTGACGAGTGTGAGGCTGTGAAAAATCGCTCGCAACACTAGCTCCCGGAAGCATCGGATGATCCACGTGGTGATGACTTTCGCGTAGTTTGGTCAGGGTCGACTTTTTGCCTCGTTCCTTCGTGCTGCCCTCTTCAGCTGTCCGTAATTGGCACGTGAATTTATGGTATGCTTGATGCGCCTGTGAGCGGTTGGTTTCCGCACCGGCAGGTCATCCCGTGTCCAGGCCAAAAGTTTCGCTATTTGGATGAGCATTAAAATTTTGGCATCACACCGCGCAGCCCGATAATGTGTACACACTCGGTGCCGCGGTGTTCATTAGACGGTAAAATATGGCCACAGAAAAATAAATACCACCTAGGGCTTCCCGCGGCCGGGCATGTCACCCGGTCGGTCATCAAAGTTATTTATCGCTTTCGCGGAGCGAAACTTCTAAATCCGCCTTCAGATGGAACGGTCGATACGGCCGATACGCGGACCGCCGGAATTTTTGCGGATGCTCTCGCTGACGGCGCTCAACGTGGGCCTCGGTAGAGCTTGCTACAACGCCACCCAAAGCCCAGAAGGTCTCTCTCTCTTCTGTGTGTGACAGCGCTACTCGCAACGGTGGCTTCTTCGAATTTCGTCCACATTATCTGCATGAGCAATGGGACAAAACTTTGGCAATCGGTACGCTGCTGATTGTCTTTGCTTTACTCCGGTGATCTGTTGAAAAAATGTCCATATTTTGCGTACAAAAGCACAGTTCATCGCAAGTGTACTGATATGAGATTTGTGCTTGCTTTTGCTCTTGACAAATTCATATGAACTGGAATCGTGTGTTGAAATCTATGAACTGACTGCTAGCAAGCTCTGCTTTTATCAGCTGCTATACTTACTTTAAAGCCGAAGCTATTTTTCTTCTTCGTTATATTCTTTTTCTTCTTTTTTGAGGAAACGATCTTTGATCAATTGCTTACTAAGCATTTGATTTATTCCATCTTAACCGGATAAAACAACTCCTTGCTAAGGGAAAACGACGGGCTTCAGTTGGGATTCTGGTACCCGTCCTACCGTGTAAAGACGGGCAACGCTGCCACTAGACCATCGGGCCGCTCCTTCTCTCGTACCTTATAGCTTGACTAGTTGATTCTTCAAGTGGCATACGGACACGAAATTTTAGTTTGAATTCAGATCGTCGTTACAACATTTAGGTTACTAGGTTCAAATTCGAAACAGTTCTTGATATCCTAAAAGATATTCTTCGAAACATCCGTCCTGAAATTCCCAATAAATGCTTAAGACTTCCAGAACGACGATTGGGTCTTTATTTTGAGCGCGAAGTAGCGTACTCCAAGGCATGTTTTGACTTCTATCTAAGTTGACTTGATGATGTACGTAGCAAGGTAGTTGCTCGCGTGCGGGTAATATTGAAATAAAAATTCGCATCAAGAGTTTTGCGAGCAGCAGTACAATAAGTAGAACAATTTCCCAAGAAACTTACACGAAATTCCCTCATATTCTATTGTGACAACCTCCTCTGTGCAGATTTCTACGGAACACACACTCCACTCCTTTACGCCGAATGCCTATAAGGAATGTTTCCGATATTAGCGTCCCCCGGAATCGGGGGAAAATGTTCAAAGGGTCATTATGAGAATGCGTTCAGTCTTGCCCGCCCGTTCAGACCTTCCGGCCTCTGTGCACTGTAACGTGCCGGCGCCGTACTGATTGATAGATCACGCCATGCTTTCCAATCGCCGATTTGCAGCCAACATCAAAGAACCGCTCGGAGCAGCCATCATCAGCAGCAGCGTCGGCAGCTTGTTTTGGAGGAGACATTCCCATGTGAAGTAAACACCATGTCCTTTGTGCGCCCGTTCGAATATTAATTCCAAACACCACACAAAGCTTTCGGGTGGCTGTTGGCGTACGCCCGCGCGCTGGGAGCGTATGGGTAGCAGGGCTGGGGCAGGGCATCCGGCGTTCATATTATCCGCTTTATGCTACGATGGGTTCGAGTATCGTCAAGGGTGGGGCACAAATGAACAGCACGCTTATGCTGATCGGCTCAGCACATCAGCCGGCGCTATACGGCACCGGTCGATGGGCATTAAAGCAGAAACATTCCTTTTCTGCAGGACAATTTGTGCCCGAGTGTGCATTGCAGGGCGAACGATTCGTATGCTTAAACGTACATTAAAATCCTTTTTCTTTTCATTGTTGCTGAATCTCGCTCTCTCTCTCTTCCCGAAGAATCTCCGTTCTTCCGGCGCAGAAATTCCTAAACACAATTTTTCGCCAGTAACATTCCTTCCGGTAATGCTGCGAGCGTACGATATAATTAAACTCGCTTCGGTGCAGCAAGGCGTAAGATGCGATTTTCTGCCCGATGCGTTCTGCGTTGCCGGTTTCTCGCTCCAGACGCATTTTTCAATCTATTTTGGCAAAACTCTAGCGCCGGATCTAGCATGAAGCATGAAGGTAATCGACCAGCCGCTCGCTTGGCTCTCGCCCGCGGTTGCCAAAAGCAACTTTTAGTTTTTATCTGTGTTTTTGTGTCCTGCAGTTTGGACTGCATCGGTGCGTTTTGGAAGGTCCCCCAGCGCAGTCAGCAGTGGAGTAATAAATTGTTACATTATTTACGATCACAGCAGGCGCTGCGCTGTACGACGCGACGCTTTTGGTTGTAATAATTTCTGCAATCGCGATCTAAGAAACCGCTGGGAATTGCGAGCGGCATCCGACCATATAACCGGATTGCCCAGAGCGTGAATACAATTTATGGTCGTCATTTTTAGCGAATTGGACACGGATGAGGAATTGATGCGCGTTCGAAATTTAATGTAGATTTTTTTTAAACACTTTAAGCCCCCCTAATCGTAAAAGGATCGTTCAGTGAAAAATGAAATATTTTATTCCCCAAAGGGGAATTCAAATTTGGTTCAAATTTGTTGAAACTTTATACTAAATTTCATCACGAAATTATCGTGAATAACGTCTAAAAACAAATTTACTTTGATATATTTTATCAAATTTGCCTGTAAACAGTGAGAAGACTGTAATTCCTCATGATTTGGTGTAATAATGCATATTTCGCACTTGATCGAGCAACCAAAATTTCAAGGTCACTTACATTTGTGAAAATGGGATGCCATTTTTTGTTATTTTGTGTTCTCATAAAACACTCTTTAAAATATAACATATAGTACCACAAAGGGTTGAAATTTGTGTTATCGAAGTGATTGCTTCATAGTTTTATGAAATCAATTAAACTTTCACATTTCTTCTCGCGTTCTTACGACGAAAATCCGGTGATTTCACTGTTTACAAGAGGAAACACATGAGATTTAATAGGTTCAATCAAATTAAAATCGAATTGAACACTTAGGCAGTTTGTTTCCTCATCGTTTGGTGCCGAATATTGAGCATTTCGGTAAATATTTTAGAAAAATTATGCGAAAAACAAAAAAATACATCTGCATCCACTAAATTATCATATTAGCTTTAACATCTCCCGATCCCTAAGATTGAAAATCTCTCTAAGATGATAGTTTTGAACAGTTTCTTCCTGTTCTGTATTGTTCTATATCTATTTAGTCTCTCAAAGATTGATCTCCCCAACCTCCAAATGCTTCTTGTACAACTATACTCCCTAACTCGTCATTATCAACTTGTTTCGGATGCGTTTACAGCTTAATGCTCAAGAGTTGTGAGATTGCGTCAGATTGTGCCTGCCTAATCACGGCTATCAATCAATCATTATGATGCTTAATCAAGTGTTTATTGCTAAAAAAAAACATATTGCATTTTTATCGTTTATTCTTGCAAACACGTACAATACATCTATCATGTATAATACAAAATAGTGAAGCTGATTTGACATCTCCATAGATAAATCGATGAAACTATTACTTTGGCGTTTAAATATTGCAAAATGATTTATTATCATTTTGTGTGCAGAAATATTTATCGTTTTTTTCGTCGCTCCATCCACAACCCATTCGAAATAGAGGGACGTCTAGTACGAATCCACACAGTGGATCAGATGTTCGATGCGGAACGGGTAGTGCATTTGTTTGAATTTTTGCTGTCAACCGACCCAACCCACCGGGACATCTTGAAAACACACCCGGCCCGCTGGGAATACCTTCGGCCGGGCCTCGGGGTCGAGAAAATAAATCATTCCGTATTCTATTCCACCCCGCCCGGAGCCGGTGTGTGGGAGCCATAAATCGCAGCCACATAATAAAGTGTCGCGGTACGTACGCTGCATTGCTGCATGCGAAATGAACTGATGATTGTGTGTGTGTGTGTGGAGTAGGGATTTTTTGCTGTTGTTAGATGCCGCCTTCACGAGAAAAGCAAACCCAACGCGGTGCGATCGCGGTGTTGCAGCGTGCGGCATTGACCTGCGCGACATATGCCCCATTGCCCCTGTTTTGCATCGTCCGCTCGCAACCGTTTCGTCTTCAACGCCCGATGTCTGACGTGGTGACTTTGGAGCGATCAATTAACAGGTAAATAACAGGCGGGTCTCTAAGTCAATTACACGGCAAAGCTTATCCCCGCTGGTGCAAGGAGACGAACCCGACGGAACCAAACGAAAGGCTGTTTGTTGATTGTGGTAATGAGATGTTACGACGCATCGCATCATTTTCCGGAGCATTTGTCGTGAGCGTGAGCGTGAACGATGACTTTGCCCACGAAGTTCACACCCCGCCTCGTCCAATAAGAATGATTGGACCGCTTTATCCGGTACGGCTTGCCCCCACACACACACACAAGAGAATTGATGAGACCTCAAACGAATGCCACCCGGATGGAAGGTCAATTGGCAAAACGGATGATATTTGTCAAGTAAATGACATCCGCCGCTGATGAAATATTGTGCCCGCATGCCGGCCACCGATCGACAAAGTGCAGAACGAAGTAAATTGCAGCAATTTGGAGTGTTTGTGTGTGTCTGTGTCTGTGTGGCGTTCTGCTCGTCTCGGCGGTGAGCACCGGAACGGAGGGGCCGGCCAACATCGTTATGTCTGTCTCGCTGTGCCGGTTGTGTATGGTTTGTAATATTCCCCGAGATCTCGCTATCGGCCCGGAGGTCCGAACATTGCAAGATGAGCACCAACAGGAAGAAAAGATAATGTCGGAAGATGGAGTGAAGGTACACACATACAGTACGACACACTGAAAGTGGGACAGGTCAGTGTGGTGATAAATTTAGGAAGAAACACCTCCGCGCAGCTCAACTGTGTAGGTCAAGACGTCGTCCAGTTTTGGCTCTCCTTGTCGTCACCTGATGGTGACAAAAGACACAGAAAAAGGTAATGAAATAAAAATAGAAAACATAAGGCACCAGAAGGCATCAAATGGGCAGGTTAGCTTCTTCTGAGGATAACATATAATTGCCTAAAGATTGCCTAATTGCCTAACAGTGTTTTCAGACTGAAATATTTGAAATTTTTGGAAAATTTCACGAATCTTCAATCTAGATTCTACTTCAGGGTTTGAAGTTTTTAGGAGCTAAGATCGTTTTTAGCTGCAGATGGGTTTCATAGCTCACGTTCCAATTTTCAAGTTCATGGTAAGTTTAAAATATACTTTGCAAGAGGAAACTGTTGCTATGTATTGTTCATAAAACGTGAAAATAACGATATTTTTTGAAAAATCTATCATTCTAGTCTCTGACAGCTTTGAAGCTTCGGTTAAAAAAAATTCCCCTCCACAAACGCTCAGATTCTGGTATATTGTCTCAGATTCTACTTTACATTGGGTAAGCTATTTCAATGTATCCTAGTTTCAGTTCGGAAGGTGAGCTACTAGAACAGAAACGTAAATGAAAAAGTTTAAGAAACATCACACTGAATGGTGTGACTGGTAATGTTCGTCCAGGCACGCCTTTATGAGACGGTTAAGAAGCCATTAAAGAGCGTGGACTAATAAACAGAATAGTTTGCGCCTGCCGGTTATCAACCCGTCAGTGTTGTTTGCAGGCGAAAGTTTCGTGCAACTCACCCGCAGCTACTGTATCATCTGCGCATCGCAAATCGTGGCGCTGCAATCGTGCACCCCAGCCAGAACGATTAATATGATTTGCAAGAAGTAGGTAGCAAAAACAGTGGCACCCAGCGCCGAATGCAAGAGCGAAGCGACAAAGTCTGCCGCTACTTCCGGCGCAAACATTTTCAATCTGTTCCAGCGCGCAGATAGCACCGAGCTACGGGTTCTCGCTAGGGTGGAATGAAACGGAGAGCGGAGAAGAAAGTCTGCACCCCCGGGAGGGACATAAATTTGAAACTTGAAGTCGAGTCTGGGAGTGTAGAAGACTGCCACCTCGTGTTGCTGTCGCTGCTGCTGCTGCTGCTGCTGGTGCTGCGTGGTTGGAAAGTCGATCGAAACAAATGAAATTAGTCCGCAAAGGATCGTAACTGTCGCCGATACTGCGCGCCAAAAGTTCGCCACCAGAACGGAAACTCCCCGAGTGCAGCGGTGTAGCAGATTACAAATAGACTGCCTGTGTGTGCGTGTGTATGTGTGTGCCAGTATGGCTATGTGAAGCACATGGTGGGAAGCGGAATGAACAGAAACTTTTCCGCCAGAACGAGGAGGATCGTCGTTGTTCCGTTGGGTAGGGAAAATTTCCAACGTTTGTCGACTTCAGGGGGGAGGAGATGGCAAAGTTAATCAATCACTCGATGGTGTGAAACACAGCTAATAAACCACGGTATCTAATTTTTGTCACAGCTTTAGTCACCAAACGCTGGGAGACGCATTAGGCGGAGCTGGACGGGAAGTTTCCCTTTTCCAGCGGGCCAACACGACCGGCGGAGATTTAATATGATAACGAACACCGCAGCATGTCATAAATAGAGCGAGCGAGCGCAAAATATATCGTTACAGTTGACCACTCTGGTGGACTAACTTCCAAGTGGCAACGTGGTGGAATGTGTATGTGTGTGTGTTTAGTTTAAAATGGAATTACCGTTCGAGTAGATGCAATGCATACGCTCGTTAGGAAAGTTTCATTAGCCATCCTTTTGCGCTGATGGAATGCACATACCCACATTAGGTGGGTCTTCGTGGGCGATCCTTGAACAAAGTTTAAACCATGTTAAGAAAGCAGCTTTAGCTCCTGTATTTTCTAATTATTGGCAACAAACATATTATTTATGGAATAGTGTTCTGCGTAAAATGATAAGCTGAGCACAGAGACAAAATATGTTCACTTGTTGCGAATAAAGAGATAAAGAGATAAAGAGATAAAGAGACAAAGAGATAAAGAGATAAAGAGATAAAGAGATAAAGAGATAAAGAGATAAAGAGA
>KB672490.1:15415953-15503118 GCA_000349145.1 Anopheles dirus
AGAGATAAAGAGATAAAGAGATAAAGAGATAAAGAGATAAAGAGATAAAGAGATACGGAGATAAAGTTACAAAGGTAGAGAGATAAACAAATAAAGTGTAAAAGAGGTAAACAGATAAACAGATAGACAGATACATTGCTAAAGAAATAAAGGAATAAAGATAACGATATATAAAAAAAACAAATAGGAGAGTAAGAATGGCAATACCTGTACTGAAACATCGTTAAACGTACGTAGATCGTGTTAGGAGGTATTCGAATAGTTTTTTGCTGGCATGTCGCGTTTGTGTAAAGTGATAGTGCTCTCAACGTAACGTCTCGGTGCGTTCCACAGCGTAAGTCGTCGAGAAACGGTGAAGGCGAGACGAGTTATGCAAAATTCACATATCGTTAGCATGTAATCAGTTTCGGCTTCAGATGTTGCCCACAACACCGGTCGGTCTTTCATCTTCCGTCCGCATGTGTCTGCCGGCCAAGGCCGATGCATCCCGAGTGCAGGCGAACCCGTAAGCACCAACCAACGGCAGGGCGGGTGAAAAGCAGCCAAACAGATGCAAGCAGTGCCTCTTAAGGAGCGCGATACACGGCCAGACTAATGTCGCTTCCCATCGCGGGTCGGTGGAACCGGGCAGATCCGGTGGGAAGTGCGCTTCCGCTTCCCAGCCACGTGGTGTGAATGGCACGCGACGGACGGCGCTGGAAATTATGTATGCACTTGAGAATTAAAAATGTATGCGCAAAAGCGACACGGCGAACGTAAAATCACACACCACTTTGGAATGGGGTAGGGCTGCTTTTTTGGTTTGCTTCTCGGCGCGACTTGGCCGCCCGTATGTGACATCTTGCCGGTGGCACTCGCAGGCTCCGGGAGCGAAAACGTGGGTGGGTGTTTTTAATTTTTGTCCAATTTTTTTGTTTCCTCATAATTGCTGCTGTATGACGACGCGGCCCGAAGGTGGGCGGCCTTTAGCTTAAACGAACGCGGAACTCTCACCCTGGTTCGTCATTGTGAGCGCAGCAAGTCCTTTCAGAGAGACTTCCGTGCGCCTGTTCCGCTGCTCCCAAGTGCGCTAGTTTGTGGCGCAAAATGATGTTTTAACTATGGTGGACCGTTTTAATTAGGATTGCGTCTTTTGCGCCTTTCCGCCCGGTTGTGGTGCGTGTGCGTGTGGGTGAGTGGGTGGGCGGTGCGGCAAACACTCGGCGAATTGTAAACCAGAAGCAGGCGCATAATTACGGCACACGGAAACGGTTTGAGGTGGCTTTGGGATGAGTTTGCACGAGGTGAGGTGAATTGAAATGGTTTTATGGATGTGTGTACGACTCAAATGGGAAGCTTTATGTCCTCCGCCGGGCATTTACTTCAAATTATGATGCCTTTCCCCTCTCTACGCTTGTGTGCGGGGTATGGATTCAAATTAAAAATAATTACTACAAAACTCACTCGCATACGCTTTGTATGCGCAGTAATCACTGTTCTATACACAAGTAATGCTCCTTCCTTAACCAAAACCGGTGTAAAACATAGGACATAATGTACATGTTAGCTTTCGTTTAAGAAATGCTTAAAAATATGCCTGTCAGTTTGTGTCTTATACCACAAATTTCTGTCTCTTTACATGGACATTGAAAGTCGTCTGGAATGTAGCACTCAAACCTGCGGGACAGATTTGAATGATGCTGCTGATGAATGATGAATGAGCATGATTTAAGTGGTTAAAATCACCGGTCACAAGATGGCGCTGACTTCTAGCAGATTTCTTCATGGTTGCTATGATTGCTGAGGATTATGAAATGAAGAATTAACTTTATGCCAGACCTTTGTTCAACTTAAACAGATTGTTTTTCACATTCGTACACATTTGCTTTCGCCATTTTTAACAAAAAGATGCATTTCATTTGAATGGAATAAAGTCCATTGCAGGCGATAGCGATTTTAAGCAACATTCCAAACAAAAATGTGTTTCTTCAATTGTAAAGCATTGTAAAATAGAATTAGCTATGTATCACCATTAGGGACAAATGTTCCAATTTGAAGCATTTCTCCATTATGCCCAACTCAACATATATGCATGGTTTCATAACTGACTTAATGTTAAATCTCTTGGTTAGTGTAAGTTTCCTTCTTGTGGTGAGTGTATAATCATTGTATGTGAAATGAAATTCCAGAAAATATCTTCGAAAAAGCAAAATTAGTCTTCAATTTGACTCGATCATAAAATAAGCTTTTGAAGCAAACTTAAAGTAAGAATGGACGTGAAAGTGAAATCTAGGTTTAATAGGATGTTTAAAAAAACTATTAACATATGGAGTATCAGATATCAAACGATAAGAAATTTGATTTCATCATAAAAAATTCAATGTTCCCTTTCAACATTACACAGTCCTGAAGGGCCTGCACAAACCATTTGATTGTTTAAAGCCAGGCTCTGATGGGCTGTTCATGTCAGTAGAATGACACCGGACGACCCAGCCCGTAAAGTCCTTTTAAGCCATCCACATGGACAGATTGGTAGGCCTGGTCTGAGATGGGTAGACGGCTCAATGGCAAGAGCTGCCGGGATATACGATACGAGACCTGATAAGTAAGAGGTAGTAGCGCCTGATAAGTAAGAATGTCAGAAAAAAGTCAAATATTCGCCGAGTAAAAGATAGTAACCTAGAACTTCTCCATACAATAAATGCATTATTTAATCCCCCCACCAGAACAGAACGGGAAGCCAAAGCCAATCGTAAGCAAATAATATGCTCGATTTACGTTACCTGTTTCTATCCTGCCCCTCTCCAAAGGGCCGTTCAATTGCTCGGAATGAATTGTGTCACGACGGTCGTGTAGCAACCGGTTGCCGCGGTTTTCGGTGCAGTAGGCCACGCCAAGCCCAAGACGCAGGCACTATTGATTTATCGAACAAATGTGTCCGCGGCTCACGGGCTCGGCGCGGATGCGTTCTTCGCCTGCACGAGGGGGCGACACACCAGCCGACGACATTATTTATGTGTGCCGACTGTTTATGTGAGTGTAGGGACTCGACACCTGCAGCGGACAGGGGATGTATCTGCAGAGCGCGCACCACATCCCGGGGAATACGGCGAGCCACCCACTCGGCTGGGGGAGGGTGGGTGTGTTTATGAACAATAGATACCGGGATCACAATGCACCGCTGCAAACGGTGACTGCGGTGCATTCGGGCCAGCAGCGGTGGAGCAAAGCAGCGCTGACATCAAAAGCTCGACTAGTATTTAAACATTTACTGTCACCCTTGTCGACACGTTCAACGTCGAACGCAGCATCCACTGCGGCGAAGCGGCTGCCGGCTGCACCGGAACATCGGAGGGATGGTTCCATAAATAAAATATCCCGGACGACCCGGTCGTCCGTGTCGCCCCCTCGCCGTATGTCATCTATATTCTAGTTTCGCTCGATACGCCACAAAAGGACGAAACAGGACGATTCGGGGTCCGAGGTCGGGGCCAACATTCACTCCACAAATCCAATGATTTATGGTTACGCTCGCTTACGGAGGGAGATCGCTCGGTGCGTGCGTTTAGAGTATTTGATAAAATAAAACTCACTAAGCCTTCGGGTCTTTCGCTTCTGTTTTTTTTTGTTTCGTCTTTTGCGCACGTGCTTCTTGCATGTTTTGCTGGTATTTAGCGAATGGGGTACCGGTATCGCGATTTCCATACGAATGTTCATGGCCTGCCACGGCCCACTAGATGTCGCCCCTTTTTCGGGGGCCTGACTGGCTGGCGTGTGTTTAAGTGATTTTGATTCCCCGTGATACGCTGTGACATGTGACAGTGGGTGTGCCATGGCGGCATCAACGACTTGCACACGGTGAGATAACTCACGGCGGTCACTGGCGTTTGCACTGGTGACGACATCTGACATGACCGTGCGCGCACCGCGTACGTACCGCGGCTAGCGCAGGGCTATCAAACTCTATTTATGGTTTTGGTTTTTATTTTAACCTTTGCTACCGAGCATCTACTCCAAGTGTGAAATGTGTAAAAGTCTTAGTAATCGAGGATATCTGATCGGAAGAAAATGTTTCGTATACATTCTCTCACACTGTAAACCCTCGTTTGTACTTCAAATTGCACGACAAATTTTAAGCGGCTTACATTGTAAATATTTATACTTTCGGTTCATTTTTTGTACATCTTGCGGATGATGGACCAGCAATGACTATATATGGTTTGCTTTTTTCAGCATTGTGACCAAAACATGAAATCGAAACATGTGTTCTAAAGATTTTTGAAACCAAAGAGTTCCAAAAATCAAAGAACACGAAATTTGGTATTCGGATCCTGAAAGCTGCATGGAAAGGGTCATAAAACTTTTAATAAATCGTCACAAAAAGTCTATCGTATTAAAGATCGTTTAAAACTATATTACTATTTTGAACGAATTCTAGAAACGACTATTTGCCTCGATATAAGCCACTTTATGAAATGATCTTATTATGTTACATGGAGCAAGATTCTTCTAGAGGAAAAAAATAGTAATAGTGTTTGTTAAAATGTGCTAAAATCATAAAAATAAGTAAGAAGAAGTATCATTTACTACCACTTAGAAGAACACCACTTTCATCTTTTTTATGTTGTCAAATCACGGACTACTACTTGTGCTCCCACGTAAAAGCAAACAACGCTAACTTAAACTATGAAAAAATGAATTGGCTCTAAAGTAAGTAAGTTGAATTTAATTGAAGGATAGCAATATCCATCGTAGAGTTCAACTAATGTGCATTAAAATAGATTGTACTTTATTTCGGGTATCTACATGAACGATCTTTTTTCTACAATTATTGTTTGACATCCCTGGCTTCAGCGAGATGTTACACGCATCGCAACGAGTATCTTCTAGCTAGGTAATAAAGCTACTGAGGTTTCTTTTTTGGTTTCTGTATCGCAAAAAACCCCTCCCGAAAAGATCGTATCATAAACAGGCATGATAATATGAAATTTAATTTTTAACCCCAATGTTCGCTCGCACTTCGCCGCACATAAATCAACCCACCTCGGTGCACACGGCCGGGTCGTTTGGCCCCGTGCCAGCTCGGTAGCATATTTGAGCAGCGCAAACCTGGCGTCTTTGAAGCGCACCGCTGCTTGTCACAAAAGTATAACTCACAGACGGGGGGTGGTGTCAAACTGTGCTCTCCACCTTCCACCCAGGAGACACCGGCTGAGCGCCACCAGCGTCATCAGACAACGGAGATACAAACGATCAAACGAAATCTCCGTTTGCAGTGCGCATAGCTTGCACCCGGCGAGCGATATTTAACATTCCTCACAAATGCAATGCACGGAATTGTTTAAGCTCGCATCTCGATGCACTCTCCAGCCTGACACCCGCTTCGGCTTCGGTGGAAATTGTTTTACGGACGTGCGACCCTTCGCTTCCGGCTTGCACACGCGCCTTTCCTTGGCAGCGGATGTACAGCGCCGAGAACGTTAATTTCTGTTTCTCAAGAAACCGGGAATAATGCAGCATATCTGGTTCCCAACTGCACCGTGTCAAAACTTAATTACGACGGTGCACGGTCGGTGGATTGGGGAGAGAGAGAGTAGAGGATCGCACGCTTTGGATGAGCCTGATACTGATACCTTAGTAGCGGCAGCTGGTTTAGTTGCCAGTTTGAGAAGAAAGGCAAATACATCAAGAGGAAAAAGCGGTTCTTAGTAAACAGTTGCTTCTAGCAGGCGCTGACAGGTGGATTAAGTGCAGTTGAAAAATGATGAATCTGCGATTTAACACCACAGGAGTCAGCGTTGTTCAAATGATTGAGAAAATAGATTATTTACGCTGCAATAGTTTTCTTTATGTCGTTAAAACGTACCTTTTCCTACTTGCTCGATGATCGTGACAGGGATTATTTTATTGGACATATTTTCATTGACTTTCAAGTTGGTTTAATCGGTCAGAATCTTTTCTAAACTTTATATTAATCTATGAGCACCACTCTGAACCTCTTCCTACAGTTTCTTACAAGCCCTTTTCGAAACATTCCAAGTCTCTTCCAACTTCTTAAAACTCCTCCAGCCTCCTTCGCAGGAATAGTAAAAAGCAATATTTAAACAGCGAATAAAAAGCAAACAGCGAACAGGAAATTTGAAGGCAAACGGAAGGAAGCTTCCTGTATGTTCGATTTCATAGCCCATTTTTAGGTTGCTTCGAGCGAAATTGTACAGTTTCTAGCAAAAGTAGGAGAATAGAAGCTGAAAATTGAAGCTAAAAAATATTGGTTTTTTGGTTAAGTATCCGCCATTTTTTTTGTCAAGCTTGTAATCATGCTCATTCAACTTGGAAATCAACAGGGAATCTGTATGTATGTTCATAAAAAATGTGCGGTAATAATTGAGCCTAAAGATTCATCCTTTTAACTCCTTTCAAATATGATATTAGTCTAAAATACACGTAATTTATGGAAGACCCAATATTATTGATTACCCAATGATTATTGAGTAAAAATAAACGCAGGAATTTGTGATCCAAGCTAGAAGCACATGCATTCCCGACAGTTTTGAACAAACCAAGCTCAAAACTAAGTGCATTCTTGAAATCTAGACACAACCACCGGTAGTTTCCAAAGATAAAATATCTCAAACCATCTCATGATGGAGCTCAAAAGCCCCTTAACCTTGCTCGAAAAGGAGTGCAGCAAAATCATTGCACGTTAGTGTTCAAATGGCAATCCCAAATGGCCGAAGGAAGTTATATGATTCAGTCAACACATTTCACCGTCACGCTTGACTGTTTAATGTGCATGTGCACACAATGAGTTAGCTTTCTGGTTCCAGTTTGTGTAGAAACAAAAAAAACTTTTCCACTCCCGGTGTGCTCTCTCCATTCGCTGGGTGCTCCGCTTCTTGTTCTTCCCTTCCGCTGCGCGCTGTTCAAACTCCGGGAATGGGGAAAAAGTAGAACCAATAACATCCATTAGGGTTTATTTGCTTGCCGAAAACTAAATCCACCCGAGCGAGCTGAGTGTGGAAATAAAAATGGAGAGCCGTTTGTGTGTGTGTGCGACCGTAGCGGTGATGGTGTTGTAAAAATAGAGTAGAGAAAAAGGGACATTAAAAAAAGCCACAATCGCACTCCCGCCCGACCAGGAAGCTGCACTCAAGCAACAATACCCATTCACCGGACGCACCGGAACACCAAACGAGCGGACGGATCAATTTGTAGCAATGAAAAGTTCCCAATTACGTGTACGTGTGTGCGAGACGGCCCCACGGCCGCACGACGTGTAATATTTGGCTCCGTACTGCCTCTTAGTGCGACCGCTGTGTCTGGCTTCTCACTTTTTTTTTTGCTGTTGGTATAGGCCTTACTTGCACTTATCCTCCTCCTGGGGGCACGGCACGTTCACACGTTTTGCCCGGGCCAAGATGGGTAAGTTGATTTGGCGATTCAATTCCGAAAACAACGGTTAAGGAGTGGGGAAGATCGTTAAAGCAGGCGTTGAAAAGTTACGCCCGATGGTCGATGGATTTGAATTAATCTCTCCCTCAAACGTCAAACGGCGCAGGGTGGTGTGAAAAGTGAGGTTATTTCCAAACTCACCAACATAACAAAGTGCTTTCGGTAGCTTGTAATATTCGTCAAATTTGACATTTTAATTAGCTCCGGAGCGACAATAGCGCTCGGTTTTTGGTACAAAAACTAGTTCCCTGTGTAGTTGCTGCTGGTTGTGGCTGGAAGCGCCGTGTCGCATCAGCTGTGTCCGGACAGCCGGATCTCCTGATGAAACGATAACTTTTCCTGTTTGCACGTGCGGCTCGGGCCTTCGGCGCAGCTGGAGCCCACCTGCTTTTAATACTATTTCAATAACTGAACGCTTTTCTTTCTCGTCCCGTCTTCTCTTCTCCTTTTGCAGTGGTCAGTGGCGTCGGGATAGATATAATGGTCCACGGTTACACTGCAGGTGTTTATATTATGTAAGTTATACCTCTTTCACCCGTTTCTCCCCAGGTGCAGGTGCTCCCCGGATCCCAAAAATAAAATCTCGACTCGGAACCCTCGGCAACCACCTCGGCCGTCACCACCACTGTTCGCTCCCAACGTCATCGAAACGGATCAACAACCAAAGGATCGACGATTGTTGAGTTTATCTGCCGCAGATAGGCTCCCGTATCCAAGCGTCCGGGGTACCTGGCGTCCAAATCCTGCCTGCCAACAGCATGGGAGCAAGTTTTTCCGCCCACCCTCACACGCAAACACCCATGCCTCCCCGTTTTCGCAGGCGGATTTTGGTCGACACAGTAATTGCTTTCGGACCGAGCTAGCATTGCAGCATCCTTAAAACTTCAGCCTCTCTGCACGGAGAGGGGTTGCAGTAATTGTTTTCGCTCGCTCTCGCCCGACCTGGCATGGTAAATTCCTATGCACCAGGCGAACAAGGTCCAGGAAGGGACTTTTCATCGGATGTCTGGGTTGTAGCGTCCCAGGTCCAGTGTCCCGGGTTGGTAGATAATTCTAGTGTGCACGTGTAGCCGGGAAGGAATTAGAAGCACACGGACACGCTGATTCGAAGGTTGGTAATGTTCATCGAGATCTACCGACCCCGGTCGTTGTTAAGCCGTTCCGCACGTATGCGGTAAGCGCTTTCGCTCCCAGAGCATCTTTTAATGTTCGTTCGATTCCGGACGAGTATTTGCTGCAGCATTCGGGGTAATGATGGGCCGTATTATAACGCCTTGCTTTATGGATCTCCGCGTAGCAAGCTCTGAAGAAACGTTTCGAGGAGTATTGATTGAAGTAGCTTGCAAGTGATTGCAAAGTTTAGGGCATGTTACTAATGTGTGTTGTACATGCGTAGATGTACAGGTTTGCACAGAATAGAATTTCCTTGACTTTGTTCCTAACACCAACTACCGATTTTCTAGCATAACAGCTTTCAACCTATCAAACGACCTGTTTGCAATCAAGCTTTCGCGTCAGATTTCAAAGTTTGTCGAGGATTACACCTCGCATATTGCTCGACATGGAGCATAATAGTTGATAAGCATTCGGTACTAGGCCCGAAGTACGTACGGCTAGATATACTCTGTCAGTGTTTGAAGCTCAACTCAACTATCGTGTCCGTGGATGTCCTTGTTGATCGTGTTGATCTCGCTCAGTTCCAGCAAACTTAGATTACCATCTTTTTTGGAAGTAGATCAGACATGACTCTCTACTTTGCCGTATATCTCCTGGAACCATCAAATGGCTTTTTTGTTTGCTTGATATTGAGTCGCAGACATAATTTCTCATCTCTGCTAATGACCCGCATGATGACGACGTGCTTTTACCTCGCTAGGAGGTGTCGAAAATGGTCCAGCTTCCAGAAAGTTCATTTTTCAGCTCAAGTAAAATTAGTTAACCTACAGCACAAGATTGAACATCCAACAAGCTTTATGAGTATTTGAAAATTTATATGGATTCCAATATAAATATGTGAAATCTTGAAAATCTTATAATCCGCATAGTTTCCTATAGATTTATGAATCTCTAGATTTTTTTTTGTAATCATTCATATACCAAAAACTATGAGTTGTATTTCTGGAGCTAAAATTTCATTTGTCACCGTCATGGATCAAGGTTCTACCAATTTTTTCTACAGTTTTGATCGCAAATTGTTGCTTGTAACTAGGTGTACGTATTCTCCAGAAAAACATGTATATAAAACGTCTCAATACCAGAATTTACACCAACATCACGCAACAAACCATTTCAGAGCACTGAGAGCTCAAAGTTGTCGAAAAGTGTCAAATGGCGCTTGAAATGACAGCTAGTGTTAACCTGTGCGCTAAACGGTGCCCGAGCAACGGACGAACAAGTAGGCCTCGCGTTGTCGGACAAACGGAAAATCTGCGGTTGCTAAGGTTCGCTGCTACATGCGCTCGCTTGCTGCATCTTTGACGCATCATTAATTAATTGTCCAAACCGGGGCCCGACATGTGCATCCGCACCGAACACGGGGTTACGCCCTACACCTCTTGACATTCGACGGCGGTTCGACGGTGCCAGCATCTCTTAATTACACTACCGGCGTCACGAACTGCCCCGGTCGTTCCCTCGTGGCCACCAGCGCACACCCCGCCGCAATCACCGTAATGAAGTTAACCGCTGAGGGAACGAAAGAAGAACAAAAAACGAAGCCAAACACAAACCCCACCTACAAACCCCTTTCGCGAAACTGCAATTCATCACTGCATCACGTCGGGGACGGCCGAATGCACCCGCGTTGGCTGCCCGGGAATTGTGACAAGAAATAGATCCTTCCCGCGTAGCGCAAAGTAAATACAGCAAAAAAAAAAAGCGCGACTACTTTCTGTGCCCATTATGTTCGTTTTCTCTCGGCCCCGTCGTCGGCTCCACGACCCTTTCATTACAATTCTATTATTTTCTGGGTCTTCTGGACCTCCGGAGCGAAACTCCGGTGTGCGAGTTTCCTGTTTCGTTGCAAGTTTTGCTGCCGCCGCGCTTTATTCGTACGCCTTCTTCGATGGGCCATGGTCGCGGTTGTGGTGGTTGATGGTGGTGATGGTGGTAGTGGTTTTTCCAGCAGTTATTTTTACACAGAGATATCTCGCCAGCCGACCGTTCTAAGGCGTTCCCGTTGTCTATTTCTCGTTCCAGAGTTGCCTCCGTAGTTATATTTCTGCTGGAAATCAAATGGCTCTTCACGCTGTTCATAGTGCTGTGTACAAAGTAAGTTCTGAAATAAGACAAAAATAACGACATTTTCTCTCTCTCTCTTCTAGTTCTACTTATAGTTGGAAGACAAAAAGAAAGGATTTTTGGTTTTTTGTTGTGTCCGCATTTTGTTGTCCGCGAGTTTCGTTTCAATCGACCGTGAAGAATGGAACGTGGAGGCGTATGAAGCAAACCGAATAAAGCATCCGGAAGCCGCTCCACCGGAAGCGTGGAAGTTTGATTGGGGAAACAATTCTTGAAAAGGAAGTGATCGTTTTCTATATGAGCTAGCCAGTTGTGGACGACGTTCGTAAACGGTCGTACACAAAACACATCTATTTCGACAATAACTGCGACTGCTTAAAGTACATCTGTCTCCCAGCGAAATGAGGACAATGGCGGCAGTGGGCGACAGTTTAATATCCCCGTCCCATAAATTACTATCCAATATTCGCAAAGCACCGAATCCATCATTCGGAGCGTTTAGGGTACTAGCTTTACCAAAGCCGCTGCGTACACGTTGCAACATCGCTGCAGTGCGTCCCTATCCACGTGGTGCAATCCAACGGCTGGGCTACCTCGAATGCACAAAAGCTGCAGTACACAAACAATGGATATTACTGAAACTACGTATCTCCCTCGCCACCTACGGGTACGTTCCAACGCCAGTCTGCCAATGTGTGTGTGTGTGGGTGTACTTCCAGTAAATTTAACATAACATTAAATCTGCTCACTCATTCATCGCACACGGCGGCATACGTTGGAAAGGCTCCTCGGACCGAGTCTCCACCGAAACGGAAACGATTCCAAAAAACAAGTGGCTGGAGGTGTACCGTTCGCCATTACACGCCTTCGGTGGCGGTGGCGTCGACTCTCGCAGGCTTTATTGCCGGTGCCCCTATCCTGTCGTATCCCGCTCGAAATGGCTCAACGACCATCACGCCCGGGCTCCTGGTGGCATAAAACTGCATAAACAATGTGCACTTAGTGTATTATATCTGTGCGAACTGTGCTGCTCGCGTTTTGGGGGAGCCACCACCACGGTTGGGAAGTTGGGACAGTCCCCCCAGTCGATGCTCCCGTTGTGCCATAAACAAATGTCGCACCAGCCACCAGCAAGCAGCGCGGCGTTCATCTTGCGTTTTTCGGGTGGAACAGGCGAACGATAATCTATCACCTCTTTTCGGGAGCGGTGGGTGCCTTCAAACCTGGGCTCCTGGTGTGTGTGTGTGTGTGTGTGTGTGTGTGTGTGTGTGTGTGTGTTTATGCCAGGGATCATAATCCTTTGGCACGAACGAATCTGGACGCCGGGAACACTGAGGCGGTGTGCATCAGAACCCGTTTCCGACAGCTCCTCCGTTCAGAGTTACTCCAGCGGCTCTTCTTTGGTACGGCTCTTCATAGCAGCCCATTGTTCTGCTGCTTCGTGTGATCGGGAACTTGTACGCTGTGGGAATCATGACTGTGGTGAATGGTGTTCGTTAATGGCGTCAAAACCACTAGACGTCTGGAGCACTGGAGAGAGCGAGCGCGAGCAAGTCTTGCAGATAATCGTTCGAGAGTAGTGCCCGGTAATACTGCCTGGTGGCAAGGGGATGTACGATAACTTACGCTAGCTTTCACGTTCAGTTATTAGTGTCTTTCATTGTTCAAACTCTTGTACGCTAAAATGGCGGTTGTAAATTCCAATTGTGGTCTTACAGTTTGAAAATAAAGTAGCGTCAACTTACACGAGCGTTCTTCTGCAAACAAGCCTTTTAATATTCCTTTTCTTCGCCTTGGCTCGTTATTGAAACACGAGCTTCTTTATTGGAGCAATGATTTGGGCCCAATTGCATACATAATGCGGGCCCTTCTTTTTGTCGGGTACAGTTTAATGTTTTACTTTCCATATTTGTGCCCGACTGCTCCACTTCAAGGGCCGGTCCCGCTCAACGAACCACATTTTAATTCCATTCTTCTATCGCATCTTATACGCCACAATCAATCACGATATCTGGGTACCGGGCCGGGACACGTGTCCAAGGGGTAAACATTTCACCCGGATGCTGCTTTTTGATCGTACGCCGTATACCCTTTCTGCGGGATGCTGTCCGTCCGGTGTCCGTCCGTCGGATGTCCATCAAATTTACACATGGCCGCATCCGGACAAAGAGTCACCGAAACCGGAACGGACCAAAACCGAAACTCCGTGCGGTAAACTGGGGAATTGGGAAAGAGTGTGCGCAAACAATGGTCCCGAGCCGAACCTCCGCACCAATAGTTTCCCGGCTAGAAAACAACGGCCACCCAGCACAACATCGGCTGCGCATATATGGACGGATTAGTTTTCTTCAAGTGGATCTCGCCGCTCCAGTTGTGTTCGCATCGAATGATTCCGCATGAGCGGCGTCCCACTAGTAGGCGTGTGGCGTGTAAGTACAAATATTGACGCCGCGCGTCGTTCGATCAATCTTTATGTGTTTTTGATAGTTAAATTAGAGCGCTTTGTGGCGTTAATTTATGGCGTAAAGTGTTTACCGTCCAGGGGGGCGTTGGACAACGGGCTATTAATTACAACCAATTACACGATGCTCCCCGGACCCTGGGAGTAGCAATCTGAACGGCAAATATCGGACGATGCAAATCGCCAACATGGCTACTATGATTTTAAATGGCTTTTTCGGTTTTTGCGAAAACGAAGCATGCGGAAAGTGTCACGAGGGAGATGATTGTAATGAACCAATTGCATTACACGGGTAAGAACTGTTAACGATAGCGTTTTCCAATTCGATTTCGGTTTCGTGCCGTGCCCTAATGAGTTCGCAAAGATAAGGGTTAATGGGATCCATATTCGGGAGCCGTATTTTTAATAGGATCCAATGTTTAAACTGCTCTTTCTCGTACAACCCCGCTCTCGTTCGCAGCAATGACTACTCGTCCAGGTGCTACCGGTGTTGGGGCGTGTGCCGGTACTGCGGCGGTTGGCATCTGACCTTCCCCTACGTGGCCTTAGGAATAGCGCTCATCGTGTGGCCCCATCGGCTGTGGCTGAGCCACGTGGCGGGCGGACTGCTGATTGGGCTGGCCATGCTGCGGTTGCTGACCGTGTGCAAGTTTCGCCCGCACGGCAAGGACGACGAGCTGCTGAACCATTTCGACGAGCACACCGACAAGTAAGTATTGTCTGCCGGCAAACCGGGCAAACCAGGTCCCACGGTTAATGTGTTCGCGTACGGATGAGCTGCCGGATTCGTGGAAGCGGAATTAGATTACGCTAAGCGGATAGAAAACTTTCGCCTCCACGGGCCTGTGCATGCATGCTGCTCACACAATCACGCACGCACGCACCTGGAATGTGGGGTAGGTGAGTTTCGCTAAAACTTCGTTTTCCCCCCCTCCCCCCAGGTACGACAATCTATCGGATGTGCTGGTCGATAACTCGATGCCCGAGCCGGGCCAAAGCTTGGAGGGTGAGCCGCACGGCGACCGCGACGAGGACGACGACGATGTGGCCATCAGCGGGGGCGCCATGTGACCGGACGGGCCGGCGCGCCCCAAACTGAAGACGACCGTCAAGCGGTGCATGAATCAAAGCTACGAAAAGTTGGACAGCGAGTGTGACTGCGACGTGATCAAATAGAACGTAACGGCCCTGTAGGCGCGCCTTGTAAATATTGAGAAAGTTGCCGCCGGTGCGGCGGAGCTTGCGGAAAAACATGAAATAAACATTCCTACATTTGCCCGTTTGTTGGGGAGGCCACAATTGTGCGTGATTGCGCCCAGCCGAATACTGTACTTAATAGCTACGTAGGGTGTTTCGTTTGCGGCGGCCATGATACAAATAAACATTCGAATTATGTACCATCGCTTCGTACGATTTACTATGCGATATCACAATTTGGGTATGCGAGAATAAATTAGAGTTCAAAGCAATAGGTACGAATTAATGAGATGTTAAAATGGACTAGGAGAGGTCCTATCCAATCGATGAATCGATTTCGAACCGAATGTTATGCCCATGCTTACCATTCGGATTTGCCATTCACCACAGCACACCTTTTAATACCGCTACCGCTCCGATATATTTCACCTTAATCACGAAAAAAAGTCTCCTTAACAAATACGACACGTGTGCTGTTATTTATGTGCTTTGGGTAGGGCGATCACGTTTGGAGTCGATCGCGGGCAGTTTTTTTGGCTTTCCCTTACATAGCCTGCCAGGGCGGTGTCATTGGCGTGGGGTTCTGCAAGTACGACATCACCACGGCGCTCACGCTGAGCATGAACGAGGACAGCACCTGTTTGGCATCGTCTGAGATCCGGGAGTTAGCGAAGCTAATGCAGGAACAGTACAGCGCCAGCCAGGCGCACCATTTCAGTTTCATCATCAAACCGCACATGGAGAATATCATACCTGCGGACGGGGTGAGCGGGAGGTGCTAGGTTAGTTAGATGGAGACACGCCGGAAGCCATTATCGATCATCAAGCCGTACGTACCGAGGATATTCATGTAATCCGGCATTAAATCGTCCCCTACTCCAGCGCCCTGATTCGCGGCGTCGACGGGTTTGTAGCGGTGCACCTTCTCCGGCCGACGGGGGTTAATCAGCAGCGTCATCGTTCTTTCAAAACACGAACCGAACGGTTAATCAACAACGGTGAAAGCGGATTTCACAGAGAATATTTCGATTTTACCTGGATTTTACCTTGTTTTTCCGGATCAAAAAAGTAGCAAATTTGGAACGAAATATTTTCGTGACAGCTGATATTAATTATTATTATAATTATTGTTTGTTGTTGTGACGATGGCAGGCGGAATGACTACGCCAATCGACCACCCAATGCGCACTTGTCACTGGAACCTGGTGCTTTGTCACCGGAATTTTGGTAGCAAAAACAAGTTGTTTGGCCGTCGAACGGAGCTACCAAAAGTGGCGTCTGTTGCGCGCTTCTGAACACAAAAAAAGAAGAGTTTGCGTCCCTGTTACTCCACTCCACACCACAAATTCCTATCGTTTTGCAGCGTAAAAAAGTAAACGAAAACGTTCACTTGCAGTTATCTGATGCATCATCTGAAGTTATCTTGCAGTGCGATTTTAACTGTCAAATCTTATACTAAATGGTGGCAGTGACACAGGCCTCGTTCTGGTAGATATCAATTAAATTAGTGTTTATTTTATGTTGAGATTGAGTGTTTGTGGAACGAAAGAACTGGGAAATTATTGGTGTGCTATCCAAGGGAAAAGGTTTTTCGTGATTGTTTATGCTTGAAAATGCCATATAAAGCAGAATTCAGCTAAATTGTTTTAAAACTTAGCTATTTTGTTGCGATGGGTCCGGTGTGCGCAAGATTCATCCGAGGTTCATTTTGGTCGCTCACGCGGTCGCCCACCGGGGTGCAGTGGAGGCCGGCTGACCGTGCTCTAACGACAGATTTGACAAATTTGACGGCTGCTAACAGCAACAACAACAACTGTCAAATCTATTGTATGTGTGTGTGTGTGTAACGCTGGCAGAGAGAAAAAAAACTCGCGCACGGAACGAAAAAGAATTTCACGAAAATAATTTCCAACGTAGCCAGTGTTCGTCGTGCGTGATTCTGCATCTACTAGACGAAGAAGCAATAGGTGCGTTAACATCGGGAACTGTGCAGAAGCTGTCGTGTTGTTTCGCTGCGTTCGAGGTGTGTTTCGTAGTTCTGCGCGTGCCGTTCCTGCTGAGCTCATCAAGTCGGGGGGTGGAGCGGCACAATCACCGTGTCGTGACAAAGTTTCGTTGCAAATTTCCTGGAATGTGCGTTTAACGGATAAGAAAAAGGCAAAGGGGTTGGGTAAAAGTACGAGAGGAATTACTCATCGCCGCCGTGCTTCACCTCGCCCAAAACAGGCCGGAGGAAGCGGGCAGTACTAGATTGTGCCATAGTGAGAGAACTGGCTCGTATCGATAAAAGTGAGAAGTTGCTCGACTCACTGCGCCCCGCTGCACACGCACACAGCCTCGCACGAATACTGGCTCATCGCTCGGACGGGGAGAAAAAAACGTTGTGTGTGCGCTTTTGCAGTGAAACAAGTGTCTCTCGCTGCGGACTTCCGCCGTGAATATTCTTCGTTCAGTGCAAAAAAAGAAGAACGAACATTCTTACCCACCACAACAGGAATTGTGCGGTTTTCCTCGTAGGGCTTTCGAGGTGCCATTCGCACGTACACCACTGATATTTGATCCTCATTCTCATCTTCTGCATCGCAGCAGCGGAGAGTTGTTGGCGGACGGGCGCGGAGCAGCATCTCGGAAGCGGAAACAGGAAACGCGACAGCCCCGGGCGACCGAACCGAAGGAAACACTCCACCACCCACCACCCACAGGATAATACACAACAATGGCAGACGTCGACGATGTGATAAGCGACCAGGATAAGATCCGAATCGCGTCCGACTTCCTGATGCACGCACCGCCCGGCGAGTTCAACGAAGTGTTCAACGATGTGCGCGAGCTGCTGAACGACGATCGGCTGCTGAAGGAGGGCGCCAGTGCCGCCTGCGCCCAGTACAACAAGGACCAGCTCACTCCAGTGATCCTCGAGAACTCGGAGCTGGCCGTGCTGATCACAGAGTTTAACGATCTCGGTAAGTCCTGCGTGCGTAGTGCCGGTGCCGATTGCCGGACGGCGCGAACGGGGGGCCATTAATAGTTTCTGAATGAAAATGCGAACGATCCGCGATCCGCTACTACTACGCCGTACGCCGCGGGTTGCGTATTTTTAGAAATCGTTGTCTCTCGCGGGCCATTTTCCTGTCCCCGATAGAAAGGGAAAAGGAATCGTCGCGAAATTGAGATCAACGACAACGTCCGTCCGACGTCCGTCGTTTTTTTTGGGCGCCCACCGTGCATTACGACGTGGTCGGCGCGGAGCAATGCGCCCTGCTGATTGTATAGAGGAAGTAGCAAGCAGGTTCGAGGCGCCACATTGAAGCAGTGCGATGTTGATGCTGTTTCAAAAAGTTGCACAAATTGTGCATATGTTGCTTCATGCCACAACCTTTATCAGATCGCCTAACTCTGCTCGCTGTTTGCTATGCAGAGGAAACAAGCATACACCTCCGATAAGGAACCAACGTTCCCTTGCCGATTAGATAGCCAGCCGAACGCCTGAAGTGTACTGATTTATTTGGTATCAATTGCAAGAAACCGTACCCACCGTGCTTGTGGTAGGAACGTTTATCTATTTTAATGCAAAGCGACTAGACACACAGATGATAATAAATTGTTATGGCGGTATGGTACTAGCCAGTCGCATCAGTTTCCACCATCCATTAATATTAAACGTGTGACAAAAAGGTCGGATATATTTGTGCTATCCGATGGCAATCGCAATGTTTGCGAGGCGTGTAAAAATCGAGTTTGGTAACGCTCGGTTTGGCTTGTTTTGACCACTCGGTGGTGAAACCATCGTGCGGAACATGGAACTTTCCTTGTGGGGTGAGATTTGCAAAGTGATGATAACACCGGAAAGAAGCCTGATTCCAACAAACTAAAGCCTGGCTTTGGCTGTAACAAAACGACGCTCCTGCCAAGGGTGAATTAATAAGCGACGCAAACAAACACCACCCGATACAAGATCGATCGTGATCACCTCATTCCGTGGTGTTGTTTCCAGTCTTTTTTTTGTTTGTTACGAACTAAGCTCAAGATATACTGCCAAAGCCGTCGGGTCGGGCGAGCGGGCTGGTCCAGCATGATTCATAGCTACTACGACGGCCCTCTCTCGCTCTCTCCACCACAAACACACTGGTGCGGGATTGCAATGAGCTCATGCTTGCACCGTGCGGTGGCATAGTTTCACCTCTCCCTCGGGTCTTCTGTTCCGTTAGCGTTATGTCGGCGAGTTGGTGGCCCACACAACACTCTCCGTTCGAAGGCGGTATTACCCATCTTTGGGGTCTGCAAAGTTGATTGCGTGAGGTGAGAAGATTAGATTTTTCACCGTGCCACATCCGGTATTCGTCATGCGGATGGGTCTGGCAGAGTGCTTATCGTTTTCAAAACACCATATCGTCAACTTCAGCATGTTGTTTTGTTGTTACATTATGCAAAAATGTCAAAGAAAACGCCCGTTTCATATGAAAAATCTGACGGATTCATGATCTGCTATGATTGATCTATACAATCGTACTATACACTGATCTACCTATTGTCGTTCATAGCTGAAACAAAAGTACATGCTGTATATACGCAAAAAAAGAGAAATTTGTTCACAAGTTTGTCAGCGAATGTTTGACGCAATCCTGGCCACCGTATACACCGGATCCAAGATTCTAGTAAATTTGGCTGTGTGGAATTTGAACAAAATTTCCGTTTTCAAACGGACTCTCTATCCAAGATGCATTGCCTTTGGCGCAATCTTTTAGTAACGTTCAAATTATGTATTAAATCATATAAGTCGACTCTGTTTCAATCGTTGTTCAGCATGGCATTTCTTGGCGGTTCGACACTTTCTTTCAAATTCTGGTTCTTTATGCAGAAAACTGCCGCTATATACACTCGATAGCAGCACGAGAGCCGTCCGTTTCTTTTTATTATCAATTTTTGAAGTCCTCTCTGTTTGTTTGAAGGCGCAGCACGGTTCGATAAGGGCGGCAACCGTACACAATGTCCAGCGCAGGGTTGAAGAACACTAGAAACGTGCCTGGAATTGGTTCGCTATCATCGCGGTGGTCGTGGTACGTCGTGGCTTATGGAGATAAGAAAAAGGACGGTCTTCTTCGGTCGCTGGTAGAGGCAGAAGCAGCAGAACGCTTCACCAGTTGGAATAACGAACGCGTTCCGCCTTTCCTGCCTGCGTGCCCCGGTAAACATTCTTTTTCTCTTGTCCCCCACTCGAGCCAAACGGGCGGGAATGGAGATGGTGGTGGTTCGGCGCATCGCCGAGGGGTTTATTTGGCACGTTGCCTCTTGTTTTCACCACCGGTGAACACCAGCCGGTGCGGCGATGAGAGAGTGTACTTTCACTTTCCTCACAAATGCACGCCGGTTTGATTGTAATGGATTCGAGCAGGGGGAGGCGGATCGTGTAAGCGTGGGCGGGCCGTGCACGTGTACGCGCGCGTTTGTTCCGCGCGGCAGAGAAGGCCAAACCCTCGTTTACAACCGGCAAAACTGCCTGAGACAGATTTAATAAAGTGGTGTGACGAAAGATTGGTGGAGAGTGAGAGAGAGAGAAAATGTGTGGTGGGCATGAAAATATGCACATTGCATAGCGGCCGGCTAGCTAGCCATGTGCGAAAATTAATTTGAAAAGCTCTTCGTCGGTGGACGTCCATCCGGCCAAATGCAATTTTAAAGTCGATTAACTCTACGGATGGTCAGCTGGAAATGGCTACCCAAGTGGTGCCTGTCGCTTTTCCATACGCCGCCCGGACCATATGGATTACTCTTTCTCAATGACGGTTTGTTGTAATACATTCCGCCGAAATAACTAAACAGAGCGATGATTTCGTGCGGCGGAGGAGGTGTTTTATCAACGTTTTTCTTTCCTGAACTGACCTTCCAACACAACACAACCGGGGGGTGGGGCAAATGGATGCGCACTGTGATCAGCTGTTGTGAGTGAGCTGTTTGCTTTGAAAGTGGACGCGAAACGAGCCACCAGCGTGTGCTGCTGCTGGTGCTGGCCAGCAGCGCAACCATATAAGGCCTGGCTGGCTGGCCAGAAGCGGCTGCGTAAGATATGGCAGTGCAAGGCACCGACTCTTCTCCACCCTATACGGTGGCGACATCTCCGATCCGGGTCGTTTATTTGATAATGACCGTGCGCGATAAGGATCACCGTCTTGTGTCGGGGCGATCATTTGAAGTGGCGGACGGAAGCTGTTAAACATGCACTTCAGTATACCGATTAACATCAATATACTGATTGATATCAATAGTTTTTTTTCGTCTGGAATGGGGAAATGATTTAGATTTTAAGATAAAAAAAGGTGACGGACCTACCTACCTGCTAGCCATATCCAGCTGGTCTTAGCTTTTCCGTCACTTTGTTTTTTAAAGCTGAATCGTTTTCGACTCTTTCTGAGAGTCGATTCTTTTGGACGAATCGATTATGGGTAGTTTTAGTCGACTCTGTTTCTGGAGCTGGGTATTATTTTTGACTCATTTGAGAGCGATTCTGATTTGAATGTAGAACCTGCTTTGGAATCTCCATCTCATCTTCTTTCTGCATGAATGAATGCCTGACTTGTAGGTTCATCATGGTCAGTACCTGCAGCTATTCCGACCAAGCAATGCACTTACTACTAAACCAAAATGATTACTAAAATGTACTCTTTTTTCGACGCAAAATACACAACTATACCATCGGCGAACAGAAACTACTTTTTATATCCCGGCTCAAGTTCTCGGCCAGATGATACGGGCAAGGGGTGTAACAATATCCGCCGCCGAGATCGACTTGCGCATTTCGAGTTCCGCGTTACGATTGCGCTCTCTCGATTACCCGTAGCGGGGAGGGGAGAGCTCCGTGTTATGCAACGGTACTACGCTTGTGTATCGCTGATTATGCTTCACGCCGCTGGTACACGGGTGCGTGATTTCTATACCAATTAAAACCCAAACGCGCCCTGTGCGCCGCTCCGACATTTTTCGGAGGAGAGCATGTGTGTAAGGCTTCGGGAATGCCAGACCTGAGACGCGTGTGCTTGTATGTGGAGAGAAAACGAAATAGATAAGCTCTGGTAGGTGCTGGTGATGAAACACACCACAAAGCCACCTCCGGCGCCTCTCCGATCCGATTGGAAAACTCACTTTTTATTGTGGACGTACTGTGGCTGTGGTGTGTGGCAGCAGCGGGCAATATTCGATGGACTGGAGTAGCTGAGTTCTCGCTTTTATTTGCACCTGCTATCGGAAGCATATCGAATTTCTATTCGCTCTTCTCCGCTTGTTTGTAGGAAATGAATTGATAATTGAAATACGCTGGTGTTGGTCATGACTGATGCTATTGTCCGCAAGAGCAGGCAGATGCAAAAGGTGTTTTATGGGAGGACCGGACACACAACAACATATCCTAATGTGTTACATGAGAGTTACAGAGGTGTTGCTAAACAAATACACGAGAACTGTCATTTATGATGCTTCTGTTACTGACAGCAAGCCTAATCCCTTTGCTTTCCTTTGCTGTGTAACCCAACCCGACCAGTCGCTGTCTAGCCATTTGGATTATCCGTTTTGTGGCGATCGGTTTTACGGCCTTTCGTGACGGGCCGTAGCAGGTCAAAGGCCCCTGCTAGAGAGAGCCACTGTGTGTGCTGTTTGCTAGTTAGCTCCAAACTGCGTCCCATCAACGCCGCTACTTCTGTCTGACACCTTTTTATGGTGGTAATCGTTTCATGGCGCTCACGTGTCAGTTGTTGGCTATTAATTGGACACTTCTTCAGGTCACCACTCTACCGCATTGAAGCGGAGAACCAATTGCTCGAAGGCAATAATAGTTATCGGTATAAATCCAACTCTGTTATTTACAGAATCTTGAGTATGGTTACAACCTGAGTACAGAACATCGCATTGTTGTCGCAAGGGCGTTCTCAATTGCAATGCTCCTATCTTCTATCTGGGTCGTTTGCAACAGATGAGAATGTTCTTTGTCCATTTGTCGTAGCATATCTAATTCCAAGGAACAGCATTGTCTCTTGCTCCTGGGCTCTCGGACTTTCTTTGTTGGAGTTTTACGAAGTGCTCATGATTGCTAACTATATGTCCATGCCCTTGGACCAATAGTATACTTTAGTATTTTCCCAGACTGCATAACAGAGGCTCACACAGCAGAACAAAGATAGGTGAATGCTACAATTGTATTCATTACCTTAATTCTTCAAGGAGGGTTTTCCCACTGACTATGAGTGAGTTGAGGGAGGTGAAGTTATTAAGCTTCAGTATCGTTAACTATACAAATATTGCAATTCTTTATTTTTTGTTGTCTAGAACAGGTTCTATTCCTCGTCAGCTAGCTTTCTAAACATTTATGTTGTATTCATTTGGTTGTCTTTCTCTTTTTCCTCAATTCCACACTACCAGGCGGTGGACGGTTCTTCGATCCGCGCACCAAGCAAAGCTTCAAATTCGACCACCTGCGCAAGGAAGCGTCCGATCTGCAGAACCTCGACGGCGACCACACGTCCGAGCAGTGGCGCGCGATGCTGGACATCGAGACGCTCACGTACTGCGCGAACCACTACCGCAACGGGTCCTGCTCGGTGTACGGGCGGACGGCGAACGGGCAGATCACGCTCAACGTCTGCATCGAGGACCACCAGTTCCAGCCGAAGAACTTCTGGAACGGCCGGTGGCGCTCGGTCTGGGCGATCACGTTCCCGGCGGCGGGCGGCGGCACCGCCGAGCTGAAGGGTTCGCTCAAGCTGCAGGTCCACTACTACGAGGACGGCAACGTGCAGCTCGTGTCGGCGAAGGACTGCCGCGAGACGGTGCCGATCACGAACGAGGCGAACACGGCGAAGGAGATCATACGACTGATCGAGGAGAGCGAGCACGACTACCAGACGGCAATATCGGAGAACTATCAGACGATGTCCGACACGACGTTCAAGGCGCTCCGGCGGCAGCTGCTGGTCACGCGAACGAAAATCGACTGGAGTAAGATAGTGTCCTATAGCATCGGTAAGGAGCTGAAAACGCAGTAGAACCCCCCCGACACTGCCGAACGTGGAAGGTGGTGGAGCCGGACGGGATGAGCGAGATGTACGGAGAGCGGAGCTCTAGGATAATGCATAACAAAAACCGGGTGGGGACAGCGGTTTTCGTATTGCGCGTACCGCGAGAAGCAGACGCGGGCCGAAGTGGGGTGGCGGAAAAGGAAAACCCATCTCCTTCTTGAAGCCTGCTTTCCATCCACAGCAGCAGTATTCAGGAGAAGAACTGCACTGCTGCCCTGTCTGCCGTTTCAGACCACCAGGCTATTCACAGCAACGGGAGATGGTCCAAGTTTTGTTTTCAGTTGCAGTGTTTCTTCAGATTCAATTTTTGATTTTATAAAACCTACTCTGTAAGCAACCATTTCAATCCATGAGAAGTAGAGCAAACGTAGACGAAGAAGCACACACCAACACAGGAAGATATGTAGCGTATTATGGGAAGAAGTGCAGCAGCGAGTGTGCCGAATGATAAGTTAATGAATTTATGGGAAATAAATACCGAGAAAAACAAACTGATACAAATATTGAAACGAACAGCTCTCCCGGCGGCAATCCTTCTAGAAAAGAAAATTCACCCAAAACCGCTCGAACCCTTCGGAGATTGGACTTTCTGTGTATGGGTTAAACTGATAGAAAAAGCCTTAAACGAATCAAATTTCCTTTCGCTCCAGCTCTTCCCTTCTCGTGTGTAGACAGGAAAATTAGGGCCAGGAAAAGTTGAAAAAGGCCAAAAGCAGTTATCGGGAGGTAAAGTTAACACCGAGCTACACGGGCATGAGCTTCTAGTGACACACAGCACCGTAAGTTAAAGTTAACGCGCTCAATAGTTTATTTTAACAAACCGCGTACCGAAAGCACATCCGTGTTCTCTACGCTCGTCGCGTACCCAAAGGAAAGGAAAGGTCGAGAATGTTCCGAGGCGGGCGAACAATCGAACAGCGCAGTATGGCTTGCCTTGCTTCTCAATCACGCACATTTGCCTAAGAAATGGTCGAAGCCAGTCGACACTGAGGGGTTGCTTCCATTTGGTTTCCTTTTTTTTCTTTGCTGCTTTCTAATCAACACAAATCTGCACAGGCTTGCGAGGAAAAACTGTGCCACTTTGAAACGGAGCGCGCAAGTGGTGAATTTGGATTGCCTTTTGCTTGTAAATGCATTTAAAGGAGGAAGGTAAACACGAGTGGGAACGATAAAGACTTCTAGTTGAAAATAAAAGCGGATTAACTTGGATACCACCACGCTGTGTTTTTGGATAAACGATCGGCGAAGAACTAGTGTCTTTTATGCATGAATTTCTGTTGGTTACTTTTTGTTGTGTAAGTTCTAGATATGGAACAGGCCAAATTAAGATGAAAGCGAAAATCCCCCGAAAAACCCCCGCTCCCCCATCCGCGATGTAATATGTGACAAACAGCGTGTTAGTAGTGTAGCGTAGCAACGAGCAAGCGTTAGCGTATGTGAACTATGATGGAGGTAAAATATCGTGTTAATTATTGGAAGTTGGACAGAAACCTGGGACGCATCATACATTAAACGAATCGAACTTCGCGCCTGGTAGCTGCCTGCCGTGGAAAAAGAATAGAGCACTGTGAGGGAATAGGTGCAATTAACGAGTGATATGAAATCAAACATAAGTTTCGAACACAGTCGTAAGCAACAGCAGAATGCAACGCAGCACCATGTTAGCGATCGCCTCCTCCCTTCTGCACCGCAGATAGATACAACAACAACAGAAGAACAAAACGACAACAACCATAAATAAATTCAACAAAATGGATGAGAACAGCTACAGCGCATACAAGTGCAAAGTGCGAAATTATAAGGAACTGGGCAGTGAATGCAGTGCGGCCGGAAGATTGTTGCAACCGGGAGGGGAAAGTAATGAAATAACTGTATATTTAATTACTATTACAAAATATATATAAATTAAATAAAATTCATACAAAAAAATTAGAGTGTTTAGACTGTTCTATCAACATTCCATCATAGTACACATTACTATAACATTAAATTCAGACTCGATCGTAGCATACGTTGGCTGCACAACTTCCGGGGGAACGATACGTTCAGTTGGTAGTTTGCAAACGAAATTCTGGTGAAAGACATCCTGGTAGAGAGAAATAGAGTACCCGAAACGCTAGATAGGACACCTACAAATTGATAGATTTTGTGCCTTTACAGACGATTTTCATATTTTTCGAGCGACAAAAGAGTCACTACTTTGCAAGCCGAACGGTAAGTTTGATAAAATGATTTTTGTTTTTTAGATAGACACCCCTAAGCCTGGAAATTAATTCCTCGATTATGCTAGTTTACGCATAGGCGAGATATTTGGAAAGTCTCTTCACTTTTCTATAGCTTGTTCAAAATAACTTTAATTGTTCCAGTTAATTCAATCTTTAATTGATGCAACTATACATTTCTATTTACAAAATACTACCTAGGATTTGCGGTTGGATCGTTTAAAACGGATACCTCTTTCGGAACTCGCTTATCGTTTGCTCGCTCACCCTATTCCAGCTGTGCTTCGCCCTTGATCAATAGCCGCCGGTCGGGCTCGCTGTCCAGTTCCAACTCCGCCCGCCGGATGCACCACCGGTCGTCCTGCAGTTCCGCCCAGAAGTAGTACTTGCCCCGGGTGTTCCGACCGCGTACGGGCACGGCAAAGCTGTCTATCTTGCCGCCGCCAAACTTTTTGCTCTCTTCGCCCACGTCGAAGCCGAGGTCCTTTATCGGTTCGCCGAGCAGCTGGACGGCACCTGCAACAAACAGGGACAAGTGAGTCAATGAAATGGCACCCTGTGCTTTACGATTCTGGAATCCACTTGAACAATACCCGGATGTGATCTGAGCAGCTTCAACGAGTCCTTGTAGTACGGTTGGCTGCGTATTTTGTCCTCCAGCTTTACCTTCATGATCATGGCGGCGGTAATTCCACCGACCGCTATGTAGGTGGCCGCCTTCGTTAGGGTTTTCAGCGATACCATTTCCGACTGCAGTGTGTGGAAACTATTGCTATTTTAAGGTAATTATTGAAAGTGCATAGGAGCGATAGAAAACGACGTCGACCCGGCACAAGTACTACCACAAACGCGTAATGTTGTTGTTTACAAATTGCACGTCAAGTTTAAATGCCAGCTCGTATCGCGTTTAGCATGTGTGATTCAGTTCCAGAAGCTAGCTTGACTGTAGGATGATTGCAGGTGTGCCAAACTCAGATATACCTATTCATTATGACTTCATGGAGTCTTGAGCCAAAATTATCCAACACATCATGATGGCACATGGAGACTCGAGCTAATGTTGCATTCTAGTAATGGTTGTAAACCATAAGAAGCGTTCTGTAACATCCTATAGAGTATTACAAAAACAAACATATATCATAAAACACAATGAAACATGTAGGTTGCTTTCTTGTCTCATATACTTAGCATGTTTATTTTCAATATATATATATACTTCTCATAGATGTGTTCTTGTTGTTGTTGTTGTTGCTGTTGTTGTTGTTGGATTCGCACCGTCTCAGTGCGCACTTTAATATTTTTCATCGTACATAGTCTTTCTTACCCACATACTGTTAATTGCTGTCAAATCGTCTGCAGTTTTCATCCACTCTACTGTATAACCACGTGCAAGTGCCCACTAGCATCTCGCCGTTTTATTCGCCATCCCCAAGCTCCGTTAGTTAATTTGATCGGTCAACGAGTTGGGCATGCTTTGCAGCAAAGTGCGGGGCCTTGTCGACCTTGTGTTTTCGCTTTCGTCCTTACTACTGCCGTTTCGTTTTGCTGTGTTGCTGCTCGACGACCATCAAATTTGTGTTAGCATATGTGGATGTGTGTTAAAGAAATGTGTTTATCCATGAATCCGTTCAATCTACTAGTTTCACGCTTCACTTAAATGTAGTAACAAGTTTTGTTTTGTTTGTATCAACAGTCACCCATCATTCCGCCGGCTCTCGTTATAGTAATTTTAGGGCGAACTCACAAACAAAGTCCAAAATACAACAGAAATAACTCAAACCGTATCTCACAGAAAGGAGAGGAACAGAACGGGAAAAAGACATATCCTGCCGCCTTAAACCACTAATTGTTAGCAAAGCTTATAAAGTAATAATTCACCTTTTCTTCGTTTACCTTTCCATCGTCTTACGCGCACCCACACACACACCTGCGGAAACAGCCCCGTGCAGGCCAGATGAATAATTTAAACTATTTTTTCACAAATTCGATTTCGCCCCCGTACAACAGCCAAAAATTGACTAAATAAAAAGTATAAACCCCTCTGGGAGATGTATCCCCCGTTCGGGCATATAGATCGTTACAAATTTGGTGAACTGTGAGCAGCCGAAAGTAACGTTCTAACTCGATCCGATGGTTTCCTCGCAGCAGCTGCTTGTTGCATCTGTCGCAAAACCGTTTTCTTGCAGTCTCTCCGTCTAGGGACCTTCCTGCCACTATCCTGCGTTTGACACCCCTGCCCTCGCATCGAACACTCGGGTTGATTTTTTTTCATTTAAAATTGCTTCATTCCTTGCGAATCACTATCGTGGTTAGTTGTGTAACACCCCTGCTCGACTATTATTTCATCACAATGCGGTTGTTGTTTGTTGCCGTTTGCCACTTGCGTGGATAATTGTGTATTCCATCTATTTCCAACTCGTTTTTAGTTGGCTTTAGCCACTGTTAATGTAAATGTATGGTTTTTCTATTCCGCACATTTCGTTTGTTTAATAATCAATCATTTGTTTTCCTATAACAAAACAAAAAAGAAACTTTTTTATAATACGCTACACCACACGCGCTCCTAGGCTCCTTGTTTCGCACTCCTTTCTCAGCCCCTTCATTCGCTCGAATCCTACTACTTCTCGTTCCCCCGTTTCCACACCTGTTGTAGAACGATTCGAGAATGTTATTCTTGTTGCGTCCACTCTCCTTACGAACACTCATCACCTACACGGCGGATACGAGGTCACTTGGCTGGGCTGGGAGGCTGCAGTTCGAGGTCCTTATTCGAGTAGTGGCTTTCGAGGTTTGGCGGGCTTCGTAGCAACCGGTGGCGGTGTCGCCGTTGCCGTAGCCGTCGTCGGAACCGAGGTCGTGTTGCTGCTGTTGGTTGTGGTCGTAGCATTGCTCACTTCCGTGCTCGTCACCACTTCGGACTGGGAAGTATGTTCCGGCACCGGCACCGGTTCGTCATCGTCCGCGGGCGGTTCGTCCGGGATCGGCACCGGCGGCTTCGTGACCGAACTGCTCACCGTCGGCGAGGAGGTCGGATCGGTGGCCACGAACGTTGATGGGGCGGCGGCTGCTACCGACGGATTATTGCTGCTGCTGCCACCGGCCGCATTGAAGCTCAGATCGTTCGCATCGAACAAGGAGGAAGTTTCTTCGTCAGTCGTTTGCGATATCGAGGCGGCCCCGTCACCAGCCTCACGGTGCAGATGTTGCTGCGTCGAATGTGGCTGCTGCTGCTGCTGCGATTGGGGCAGCGAGTCTTCGTCCGGTTCGACGTGTAGAGGCATTTCCCCCGGTTTCAGATTGCTATTGACCGATCGGGAGCTATTGTCCTGCTGCTCAGCGTCGCCGTGGGCATCCTCAGTGCGCTGTCGAGCAGCTGGCTTGGGTCGTAAATCTGTAAAAAAGCGAACAATTTTTAGGGTATTTTATTGCATTTGTCATGTCTTACTTTCTTTCCATGAGTTGTTGTGGATTTTATAAGCATTTTTTGCAGCAAACTCTAATAACTGATTGTAAACATAATATGAAAGGTTAAAGACACTAGCTGCCAAAACACCCTAGTCCATCCTTTTTCGGCATTCTAGGAGACATTCAATACACTACGGCTCTGTGTAATGGACGGTTTCAAATTTTACCAATCAATAAATCAAATGAAAGCAAAGCATATGTTCAAATGTGGCTGATATTGCTTACCAGCTTGTGAGTTATCCTCCGTGAACAGGCCCATAATCGGGTTCGCGTCATCCGATCGCTTCATCCCGGCCCCCAGCTCATCTTCCCCGGGGCTACCGTCGCCGAGCAACCCACCTGAGGCAGTACCTGCGATCCCGGTGCTCGATGGCAGTTCCTTCGCGCCGAGCGAGCTCATCGCGCCCTGACCGACCAGATGGTGAGGTATGTGCGGATTGGTGCTCGACCCGGTCACGGCCGCCAGGTGACCCGGCAGCAGCCCGGCACCGGCCGCCCCACCCTGCGCCGCGGTGATGGCGGCCGCCTGCGACGGTGTGAGCGATTTGCGCGTCTTCTCCGCCTTGCGCCAGAGCGTGATCTCTTGCTGTTTGAAGTACCGCCGGTCCTCGGTGTCAATTAGCACCAGATTGAGGAAGTAGCGCACGGAGAACTTCTTGTTAATCTCGCGCATCGTCACGGTCAGATCGTAGCCGGCGAGAAACACGCGTATCGGTATGCTTTCACCCTTCACCGGCGAACCGTCCATGATTTCGTACTTGGCGATGATCTCGTTCTCAGTGTACATGTTGGGTCCTGTGGTGGAAGGAAAGGGGACGGGGTGGGGGAGGAGAGAAAACGTGTAGCGATGGTTAGAAACGCGCTAGCGTGAGGTGTGAAATCGATGACAAACTCGTCCGCACTTACCCGATCCGGTTTGTTCCCGCTTGATGATGGCTATTTCCATGTGCTTGATTTTGATGCGCACCAGGAGGAAGTAGATTTTGCCCACTATTACGTCCTTTAAGTGGTACCTTTGAAGGGAAAAATATACATCATAATTAAAGTGGACCTTTGAGCGACCTCACGCTTCACAACACTTACTTGCTCTTGTTGTACTCGAACTCAATGTGCAGGCAATCCTCGATGCCCACCTCCATCTTGATCGGACTGTTGGTGTCCGGGTAGCTCGAAAGCGTATGCACGGCAATGTCTACCTCCCGCACAATGTCACTCAAACGGCGCACAATCGTCACACGCAAGAAGTATCTGGACGAAAGAACGATCAGGGATTAGCGATGGAGTGGAAGGGGAAAACAGTGCACCACGACCTGAACCTACCGTAATCGTACATTCGATCCGACGTACACTTCGTACGGTTTCTCGACGTTTGCAAATTCGAACGGATATGACGTGTTCTGGATGAGATCGCCCGGTCGAGCCAGCTCACGGACGAGGCTTAGGAAATCATGATGGTTGCCTCGATCGTAGTACAATTCGATTTGGCCTGCAACGGAAGGAATGATTCAATATACAGCTCAGTATCATTTTTATTATTCCTTGTTTAGTCGTTAAAATATAAGCGAGTGAAAATTTCCATTTATTGAGCAAATTGAGGAAAGTTTCCAGTTTTTTCAACTGTTACTATAATACTAATATATCTCAACTGGTATCATTGTATTCTTTTCAGTAGCGCCGTTTATTGACGAATAGCATTTGTTTTTTAACATAATTTTTACAAATTTTTATTAAGTTTAGTTTCTTGAATAATGAAAATTAGTAAGAAAATTTATAATACCTGTAAAACAAGGAACGATTGACATAATAAGATTCCTTTCAATTAAACTAATCACAATATTGGCAACCTAATTGATTTGTTGGAAACAACGCTATTATAAATTGACTCGTTTAACATCAAGTGAAGGAAAAGGAATCGTCAATCTATTTTCCGTCCATTCATCAGTGGTGACGGTTAGTTAAAGAACCAATTCAAGCTATCTAGCGCGTCTAATGATAGCAGAGAACTGCTAGATTCCATTGAGGACGTTAATTTACGTGCATTAGTATCCGGTCCACTTCCAGCCCGTAGCTCGGTGCCTGGCAAAGTCAACATACATATTGATAAAAATGTTTGTGATTGCTGGGGAAAATAGGCAAACTGCCACCGTCACAACTTGGAGAATGTTGTTCCCCGATAAGAACACTGCTTCGTCGAATGCAATCGCAAAAAGGGGTTTTATCCATGGCGGAAGGCACGGGCACGGGGAGAAAATTTAAAAGAGGAAGCGGATCGTGTCTGGGACCGCCCAACGTACGCTTAGGGGGCGGATTGATTGATATCGTAATCCTCGATTCACGATGCCAGCGCCAAAAACTCAACGCTTGGGCGCAGCCAGTCCAATTCGCACAGCACACTTGAACAAAAAACCCACTTACACACACACATACTTTGATAACACCAGCGACCCGTGGAACCCGCCACAGTGGTTCTCGGCGGGGCGCATCCATACAAGTAAAGCCGAACTTACCGATAAGCTCGATTTTGATACCCTGATGTTCCAGCTTGCTGCCCGGCTTTTTGAGCGTAATGTTCACCTTTCCGCCCACGGTTTCGCCGTCGTAGTACAGCAGGTACTTATCCTTCTTGCCGTCCTCTGTTTTGATTTCCGCCTGCTGTCGATTTTCCGTCCCATCGAAGATGATATCGATGTCGGCCGACTGACCAAACCGAAGAAAATTCTGCCCGAAAGGAAGGAAGGATGAGTGTGGTGTGTAGTGCGGGGAAGTGGTGTTGGATACGCAAACCAGCCTCCGTTTGCAAACGATGGCCTACCATGATTGCTTGGATTGAATGATTCTCGTCGGTCGCACGCCGAAATAGGATCGTCACAAGATTCTTCTCTCGTGCGTTGTGTTGCGTGCTCTTTTTCCTTCTCGTGCGGATAGAATCCGAGACGAGACACCCCAATCACCAATTGAAGGCGCTTCTTAGTCGTCTTCTTCACGCGTTCGCCCTTCTTGTTATCACACTTGACGGATATGGCAGGCAGCGCAAGTTAGTTAACAGCCGGAACAAGTGCTGCAATCGATTAAGATTCGTCCGTCGAAGTTCACACTGACTCCAGAGGGGCTGTCAGCAGCAGCAGCAGCAGCAGCAGCAGCAAACACAACAAACATACGGACTAAACCTTACACGTTCACATAAACACACTCACAAAACTACACACGCACGCACACACACAGAGGCCAACGTACGCATACAATCACGCAACAAATCTTGCTCCGCTGCTGTGAAAGACGAGGGCCCTTTGCACACTGTTTTTGCTTCAATTAATCCGATTCCCCTGTGTCGCAAAATCCAGCGCACACCACTTCCGGCCTGCCACTGGGAGCTAGGTGGAATTCGATGCGGCTTCCGTTCTTCCGGTGCAGCTACTGGAGCCACTGCTGCGGTTTCTTGCCGCTTCCGTCCGCAGCTGCATCCACTTCCTGCCGTTGTTTGCCGTCGCTTTCTTCCCTTCTGGTGACTGAGCAGCTCGGCGTGATGGCAGCAGAAGGAACGCTCGTTCACGATGTGGGGAAGATAGTTTTTTTTTTCTAACTTTCTCCTCAATCAGCGCAGTGCAAGCAGAGGGCAAAATATATCGTGGAATGCACCATCAGCACACCTCGCCCCACCGGAGAGAACACTCAGGGCTGCTGCAGCAGACGGCGACGTCGACGGGGGTTCGCTGGATATGTTCGCGTCGGGGAAAGCGGATTGCGTATTATGTAAGCGGGAAATGCACAGCAGGACGTGCGAGGAGCACACTGCACGCAGAGTCGAGAGACGGATCCTTTCCCGTCCTGCGTTTGATAAGAATATTACTTTTTCCGGACACTTTTCCGCGCCGCTACAGCCTACAGTTTTTTTCGTGATTAATTTTTTTCCTCTTGCTCCGATGACAAGGTTTGTTGCCGTGTGTTTATGCCACCGGGTTGAGGGGGCTGTGAGTTCGAACGTTGGTTTGTTTCTGAGAAAAGATGTTTTTATTTTATTCTTAACGTCATATTCTGCGGGTTTGTTCTGGGAAAAAACCTCGTTACTGGTTTCCCAGAAACATTTGAAGCACTTTTTTGTTACGATAATCCATTTTCTCTTTATTATATAAATCGACACAAATTATTCATACATCCCAGCGTACGAATCAATCTTATAGAAAGGAAAAACTTCAGTTCAATAAAGTTCGCAGCTTGTTTCGCCTACTTAAGCCTAGCTTACACGCTACCTCCTTACCAAGCGCATTCATTTGTGCGAGGAAAACAATCGAAAGCTACTGTCGTTGTGACCCTTCGACTGGTGCAGATGGCTAACGTTGGGCACCACCTCGTCGATCCAAGCCGCATCGATTTCCGTCACGTTCCGCAGGAAGTTCAACTTTGATGAAACCAGCTCAGTGTAGACCACGACCGGTGGACGGAACTTACCGGAGACGGCACTCGACGGATGTATGCGCGTCTTGAGCGACGTTGCCGACGTCAGGTAGAGATGGTCCGGTTGCTTGGTGGCAATGTTCGCGAACAACCCGGTCAACAAACACTTCGCCACCGGTGTCGTGTCCTTTCCGCAGGTGCTGCTCGGAATGTCCAGCGCCTTGCAGATTTCGCTCAGCTGCTCCCGGATCGAGGAGGCGTGCGTTAAGTTGCGCTCGTTCAGGAAGTTGTCGAAGCACCACATCTTCGGTTTCGCCTTGGTTTTGAACTCATTGTACACGTTGAGCAGCGTGACGTGGTCACCGGATTTGTCGAAAAATTTCGAGTGTGCGATCAGCATCTGGTCGCGCTTCAGCGAGCTTTGTGTGAAAATGTTCTCGCCCGAAAGCATCGCTATGATGGTGAGCATCTCCTCCAGGCAGCCGAACTTTGGGGCGGCTAGCAGCATCTTCGAGTACCTGGGGTCGAGCGGGAAGCGTGCCATCTTGGTACCGACCGACGTGAGGATCGGATTTTCCACGGACGAGATCGCATTCAGCGCCTTCAGCTCCAGCAGCGCGCCGACGATCGCTTCCTCCGGTGGTCTATCGATAAAGTCGAAGTCTTTGTAGCTGAGGCCCATCACGAGCAGATTGAGAATGGTCGCGGACAGATTGCAGCGCAAAATTTCCGGCGCGGTCATCTTCTGCAGTCGTTCGTACACGCCCTTGGAGTAGGTGCGGAAGCATATACCGTCGCTCAGACGACCCGCACGGCCCGTGCGCTGGTGAGCCTGGGCCTGCGATATCCAGGATACCTTCAAAATGTCCATTCCGGTGATCGGATCGTACGTGCGTACTTTCGACCGCCCGCAGTCGATCACGTACCGGATGCCGTTGATGGTGATGGACGTTTCGGCGATGTTGGTCGCAAATATCACCTTCCGCACGTTTGCCGGAGCCGGATTGAACACGTCCAGCTGCTGCGTTTGCGGCAGTGCGGCGTACATCGGATACACGGCAAGCTTCGGAAGGTCTCCGCTGAACATCTGCAATCGAAACGTTTTATTCTATTAGTAACGGTCACGAACGCATCGAAATGCGCTCTGCGAACCTTTGCCAACCGACGCATCTTGTTCACCGTCGAATCGATCTCTTCCTGGCCGGTGAGAAACACCAGAATATCACCGGCCGGCTGCGACTGATGGATTTCAACCACCGTCTTCAGGCATGCCTCGACGTACGATATCTTCTCCACCATCTGGTACACCTTCACCTGATACATTCGGCCCTGCAGATAGACGATCGGACAGTCGGAGAAGTAGCTCGCAAAGTGATCGCAATCCATCGTCGCCGACATGATGATGACCTTCAGCGGGGGCAGCCGCTTGAGCGCACGCACTTGCTGCGCCTTCTTTACCACACCCAGCAGCACGTCCGTCGCCACGGTGCGCTCGTGCACCTCGTCCAGTATGATCACATTGTAGTTGCGGAGCTGCCGGTCGGACAGCGCCTCCCGGCACAGAATACCGTCCGTCATGTATCGAATGTGCGTATTCTCCGACGTCATGTCCTCGAAGCGCACCGTGTACCCGACCAAATCGCCCAGCGCCGTACCCATCTCGAGTGCCACCCACTTTGCCACCGTTATGGCGGCCACACGACGTGGCTGCGTGATGGCTATCATTTTGTCCCCGTTCAGCCCGGCCTCGTAGATGAACTGCGGCATTTGGGTCGTCTTTCCGCTTCCCGTTTCGCCGAGTACGATGATGGTATTCGATTTGCGCACCAACTCCATGAGTCTGCCCGAAAGAACGAAACGGTGCATTAAGTTGGCGCGCTAAGCGAACCTCAAGCGACAGGTGTTCCGCGAGGGTGTACTTACGATTTGCGCACCGAGTATATGGGCAGTGCATGGCGCTGTTGTTTGGCCGCTTCCTGCTTGCTGTAGGACCGGGAGTGCTGGTTGTAGCCGACCCCGTGCGACATGTTGCGACTCGATAGCCCGGAATCCATTGTGGCCGGGATCAAGACACGCGTGGAAAATTAATTTCGTTTGTTCAGCAAGAGAAAAAATGCTTTCTACGACGTAAACAATAGCACCGGTTCCAAAAACAAGCATGCGTGCGACGTTGTGATAGGTGGTCAAATTGATTGACAGCGGGATGACAGTCAAGCAGTTCAAATTGAAACTTAAAGTTTTTTTACGTTTGATCAAAGCTAATCGGTATTGGAATAATAACAAAGGACAATTTTTAATTGCTGCTGGATGGATGGTAAGTATTTTCATCACATTTGGCGAACTTGGTTTCCACTGATGTATCAATTTTGGCCTTTCTCGACGCACCGTGCCCACTGTGCACTGCTGACGAGCATAGCAGCTAGAGATGGGCAAATCCCGCTACATTCCGAATCGGATCAATCCAATTACATTTTGCATTTCTAGTTAAGTTACTACAATTACATTTCAACTGAATCATCTATTAAATTATTGCATTATGTTCGGCAGGTATCTAGGTATCGATTCAACGCATAAAACATCGAAAGCTGTTATTTTCCTCAAATTTTGTTTCTTCTATAACGTATGGTCTTAGAACAAAATGATCTGACCATTTTTATGCTTCTTCATGAAGATTTTGCTTCCTTCAAAGACAGCCGATTTAAAGCTACCAGGAATGTTTTAATGCAAGTGCTTTTGAAGAGTAACATATAGCTACAATTAAAATTTTAATTGCATTTTATGCAAACCACGTTTATTGCTAGTTTTCTTCTATTTTTCAGCAGTTTTCTTCTATTTTTTTGTGGAGCGTGGAATCTTTTTGTTCAATCCTTTGGATCGGATCGAAGTCACTCCAGCACCGGATCGGATCGGAGTCACTCCAGCACCGGATTGGATCGGAGTCATGATTCCGAACCGGAGCGCACATCACTAAAAGTGATGCTGGCCGAAGAAGGTTGTGCGCATGTTGCTGCTCGCGTAAACTTTTCAAACTAATAGCGGTTAGGTTCTAAACAATGTTTTACCGTAAGTTATAGAGCTAGAAACAACGGAGTGTGTGTAGCCTTGAGAAGCGATGTGTTGAATCTTTGCGAAAACAGGCTCATTTTCAAGGTGTGTTTAAGTTCGATCGGTGTTTTACCACAAGAAACAGCAAGCAAGCTGCCTGTTTGCTGGGCTGTTTTGTTTCGCTGCCTGCCGATGCCTCTGTGTGCGTGTTCTTCAAAGGAAAGCGATCGGAAAGGAAAGAAATGAGCCCTAGTTCTTCGCGTGGTGGGTGTTGGAAAAGTGAGTTTGTGTTGTGCGTTAATTAAAGTGAATTTGAATTGTAACGTTCACGTAAAACCACTATTCCCGATGCAAGCGTAGAATTGAAAATATTGGTGCACTTTTACAAGAGCGTGGTAGCCGTGTTTTTGCCGCGGTCGCGGGAGAGTCGCGTCGTGCCTGCGTATCCCAGCCACAAAACCGGGATATCCGTCCGAGCGGATAATCCTCGTAGCAAGTGTTTGTGTTCGGGTGCTATCCTTGACGCAAAAGTGGCATCCTCTCGCAGGACTCGCAGGAGCGTACAACTGGAAAGCAGCCATCGCTTTTGACAGATGAACGCTGCTGGTGGCTGGTAGTTGCTATATCCCGGGCCCGAGCTGTAGGCAGCCTCCCAGCAGCAGCCGGCTGGAGGGAAGAAAAGAAAATGCCTGCTCCGTTTTCTAGTGCGGTGGTTTCGTTGGGCCAGTTGACCAGTGTGTTCTGAACATAACGAGGTGCTTGAAAGGAGCCAGCGCCTCCTTGGAGCCTTCAGGTCCGGGGTTCGGAGCGCTGCCAGCGTACGCATCCTTGCTCACTCTATCACCGCCACCAAGGAGCCGAAGAGTGAGAGGGCGCGATGTCGGTTAATCTGAGAAAGTGCGGCTTTCGCGGTGGAATGGGCCCGTAATAGTGTTTTGAAGTGAGCGAGTGCGTTTTCCCAAGGCTTTTAGGATGAGTTTTATCAGAAGCTATAGAGGGAGTGAGAAACGAAAAACACAAACACACACATACGGCTAATAATGCATCCCCCTCTGGTCGAAGTGTGTTCGAAGAAAGCGGTACCGGATTGTGTGACGTCTGCCGCTTTCTCACCCTTCTTTTCCACGATGGGCTCATTTTCCATGGGTTGCTTTTCCCCGAGCCGACGCCGCCTCTGTTACGGGACGGCTGCTTTGCTACGGTGCTGATGCTGCTACCGTCGATGGTGATGATGATGTTGATGATGGTGGTGGAACGAACGAAAGAGAAACGGTGGAAAAACGCCGAAATGATGTTGCTGCGGAATGTGATAAATTTTATCAGTAGCCGGGCCGCCGCTGAAAGCAATGTGCGGTGGATGCTGCGATGTTCAATAACGGCGAGATATAGCGTATTGGCGAACCGGGGGCATGCGGCCTGGTTGGTCCACGTACTTACTGGCATGCTTTGCTTTTCAGCTGTTTTTCAGAGCCCTTTCCTGTGTCGTTATAGAAACAACTCGTTAGGAAGTTGCGAAATCCTCTTGAGAACTACGCTTTTATTAACTCCAACCGGCACCAGTGCCCGTTTTCCCCGGGCAGGAAGCGATGCGTACGTCAATCCTGGCGCATGAAAAAAGCATAAGAAATCGATTATATTTCAATCGGAAATTGATGTAGGCAGACGGGAAGACCTTGACCAATTTCGCTCGGTGCCCGCGCAGCAACCGCGGGCAAGCGGTCGCAGCGCACGTCTACAAAACCTGGACGACAGGTGACGTCCCCAGGAGTTTGTGTTGGGCAACGCTTTCAGGATAATTGTGTTGCTGGAACGTTCGAACATCGGTCCTCCTACGTTCGGCTCATCAATCAACGTTGGATTCGTGGTTCGCGGAGGATGCCGTACGTCCAAGGCTCCACGGCTAGAGTTGTCTCTCTTTTCGCAAGCTCTGCTCGTCACCTAGGTGCGAGAATTTGACAATTAACATAAGACCGCCGCCAGGGGATGTATCGCTGTAGAAGTAGCCCCGATGAAAAAGATTAGGATGAACAGGAGCAGACAGGGAGAAAGTTTCTGGACGGGTGCTTAGAATCCGCTCCTGCACGAAAGAGCCGACGAGGGAGAGAGCGAGAACTCTATACGACGAGATTATCTAACAAGAAGAAGGCGCCTCAAGTACATCTCCACTCCGGCAGGGATGTTAAATGGAAAATGGGCATGTTGGCACAGCTGTGCTGGGCGGCCGTTACTACAACTCGACTAATGGCCTTCGCTAACCAACCCCTTTTCCGTCTTCGTCTATTTCCCCTGCCCACTCAGCTCTGCACAGCCGCCACGCAGAAGAGGCTGACGACGACCAGTGAAAGTGTTGAATTTTTAATGCGGTGTTTTACAGCGAAATTTACCTAACCTCACTTCCGGTCGTTGTGCAAAAGTGATAGAGTGTGTATCTGTGTTTACGTTCGGATGTTTGGTTTTGTTTGTGTCCTGACAAGGCTTTTGCACATAAGAAAAACAGCTTCATTGCTTCAGAACCTCCCCCCGCGGTGGCAGCTAGTCTCAGTGTGCTCTGTTTGCTGTCCATTACTACGTGCAATCGTAGCAATCGTCGCAATTCTTCCGTCAAACAACGAAGTGACGGCAGACGTGTCGGGTGGTGTTCGCGCGCCGTTCGAAGCCGATTGGAAGAACCGCGTCAATCATCATCATCACGCGCGCGTTCGCCATCAGAATAGTATTTGCCTTGCCGCCACTGACCGAGTGACCGAGAAAAAGGCCTGCGGCCGCTTGGGGAAGCGCAACATCATCTACCAGCAATCGCCGGCAGCAAATACGTCCGTTGGTGGGTGGAAACCCGGACCGGCGCTGCGGTGAGGTCGCTTTTCGCTCGGTTGGCTCCCTGCCAGTTCCCTCTTCCCAAGCGCGGCACCGTAATCATCATCGACACCCGCGTCATCACCATCATCATCCTCAACAGCTCCGCACCTGAGCGATAGTGCGGCGGAAAAACGTTGAAAAAAAGGCAAAAACGAAAAACAGCAAACACATACACACCGGGCGAGTTGAACGAGCGCATGGACGAGCAAACGGTGCTCTTGCTCACATGTTAGGTAAGTGGCCAGAATGGAAAGGGCAGTTGGGGAGTTGTATCGGTTCTGGGTTTGATTTCTTCTCAGCGAGATCGTGTTAAGTAAACAATTAGTGCGGTAACAAAAAGTATTAGGGCCAATACTCGGGAATGTTGCTTTTCCAAGAAATGTGACGTCCTTACACTAGCATTGGCAGGCACCTGTGGGCTGTGCGGTTCTTTTATTGAATTTTACAATAGTATCAGCACAAACCGTAGCTGTCCATGTCTACGATCCATTTCATAGGGGCGTTTACATGATACAAACTTTCGATACGCACACAATTGTGAGTCTCCATGTTCCATTTTTCCGGTTTTCGTGCGCTAAGTAATCAAAGTTGAGCATACGAAACTTTTGGTTGGGGTCAAGAAAGTATGGGTCAATGTTCACCTGAAAGTAGTTCTTCTAGGTAACGCAGAGAAAATGGTATTAAGTTAGTTTAATGTTTTGAGCTTACCTTAGCTTAGTTCCAAAAGTTGCCTCATCGAACTAAGTATCGACTCAACTCTCAACTCCTGCAAAGAAACCCACCAGATACCCCCGCGAGTCGCCGTACATTCCAATTCTCAGAAGAGTCACCTTTGCGTCACCTGTCACCACCGGCACGGAGCGAAGGTTAGCACGTAATACGATGTAACAGCTGAGATGCAACAGGTACCTTCTGCCGCGGGTTGAAAAACTTAAATCCCCTTTTCTGGGGAGAGTCCGTCTGCCTCACCCAGACTCTTTGCATTACGGTTAGCCGAGCGCAACTCGTTCTCCACTATTTGGTTACACAAATGGCAACAGCACCGGGCGCAGAAGAAACGATGCCGGTTTGTTTGAATAAGGTAGCTAGCTGGTAGGCCCCGCGCACTCGGCGACAACCGGTTGCTTCACGATCCACGTGAGCACGGCAGGAGCAATGAATTCGATCCGTTCGATCTCTGAAGAAGGCGTTATGGGACGGGCCGTGTGTTTTTTTTTGTGCTAAACGAGTTCACGAGCCACAGACTGCGTTCATTTGTTCGATCAGCGTGACGTTAGGAGATGTGCAGCCGGCTCTGTTATGCGGGATCGAATTTCAAACAGTACCACAGTACGGCAAGTGTCGATCGTTGATGCATTCGGGGCGGCAATCTTCTTCTGCGTAGTGATCGTACAACTTTCGCTTCCCGTGTCGTGAAGCCCAGTGTAGCGCGTGTGAAAGTGAAAGCCAAATGGAGGGAGTTTACTTTTACGCGGTAGAAAAGTTTTTGAAAGCCGGTGACTTCGCAGATCATTGGCTATATCGGATGGGGAGTACAGTACCTCTCACTCACAGTGGTACACCCCGTAAACTCAGTGCAATCTTTGTTTTTTATAGAAAAGGGTTTCATTTAGGGGGGGATACATTTAGCAAGAACTTCCTTTCTATGTTTTAATTATAAATACACAAGCAAGTTATAGCAAAAGTTGCAAAGAACAAGATATTTCCAAAATCGGTCCGTATGGATCCTGTTTTGAAACAAGAATATCGTTACTGTCGGAATTTAACTTCTAGTAAGAATTATGGGAGCCAACATGGCGCTCTCATACATCTCCAACGAGTACAGAGCGTAGAAGTTTGTAGAATTGCGTCACCGTCGTCCAAGTTTTATGACGCATCCTGGAGGCTTAAATTAATCAACCTCATTATATGGCCACCTTTATTAGGCACTCCCATCCTAGCGATGATCCAACGTTGACGCGCCGACCGTTACTTGACGTGGCCGAAGACATGGAAGTAAACCAATTTAGTGTCCTCATAAACGGGCATGCAATGAACGCTCGGGCTTCTATCATTAGCCAATATAGTCATTTTCCGATCGATAGTTTATTAAGACACCTCCTACACCTACACCACACCGCGCATCATAGAATAACTACATTATACGGGTCGCATCAAGTGAGCCGTAATCGGGCGACGTAAACGGGCTTTTCCGTTTCGACGCAGACCGGCTAATGGGAGAAGAGTGGGACAACGTGGAACCTGAAGCACGCATTAGAATAGGCGCTATTAAATGCTTTTGGTTCCTTCATTCATCCACTGAGCGGGGCGTTTTTGTGGTACCGATGTCTGGAACGGGGAATCTTACTACGTCCCGAGCTGAAATGTGAAGGGAAAGAGTGGACATGATTGTGAGGAAAGTGTATCGTGCCCATTGCGCGACGACACAGACACAGCACTCCATCAAAATCCCGTGCGCCATGCAGGTGTAACGGAAGGGCAAAACGAAACGTCACACCCGGCTACGCGAAACGCTCGCCAGGGCAAACTAACGCAAATTAGTCGTTAATGATTAAAACGCCCGTTTATTGTCGCGAAGAAAAACGTGCGTCTTCGGTGTTTGCAGTACTTATCTACCGTCTCCGGTTGCGAGCGTTCGTGTACCCGCTTGGAGACATCATTAGCAGATTGTCGGGGCAGGTTGGAATTATATTTAAATATAGTTACCAGACAGGCACGTAGCATAATGAGACCCACTGAGACAACAGTTTCGAGCAAATACAGGAAGAACAAGGCCGTGCTATCGCTTGGGGTGACCTGAGCGGGGTTTGCTTACTGTCACCAGTGACTCATACCGCGTGGTGTGCATCACAGAAAAGGCATTCCCGCGTCGAATGTTATCAATGGGGACCTCACATAGTGCACTGCACGCCCCAAAGAACTCGACCGGTTTGATAGTGTCGTTCGTTCTCTTGATAATGGCCCCATTCAAACGTGCACTTTTACTTTGACCCGTATTTGAATAGAATCAATCGATAAGGTCGCGCACCAATTAAAAAACAATGGACGATTGAGTGCCGGGATGTAGTTGGACTGCGCCGGATGCGCTAGACCGTCTGGCGTTCCGTATCCGGGTGTGTATACGGGAGGGGCTGTGGTTGATTAACGCTGATGTACACAAATCGGGCAATTACAACCATTTGATGTCAATGTGTGGGCCACGAAATTGGTAGGCTCTCGGAACAATGTTGGTTCAAGCACGATAAATCAGGGTCAATTTACTGAGCACGGATTAAGCAGGACCTGGCAGGGACAATGTTGTAAACTGCTCACCATTAGCACATATTGGGTTATCAGATGTTTGTTGTCAGGCGTACAGTTTGTATATTTGATGTGGCAGCGTTTGCTACAATCAAAACTTTTTTGAACAGCCGCCTGATAGTGTTCTCTTCAGACTAGCCCCGAGTACTTGGGGCTTCCCGACGAGAATTCGTTAATTCTTGCCCGAGTGACATCAGTGAGTGGTTCACGATGCCTCACAGGGCATCATGAATTGCTCACGTTATCGGCCATCCGACATTAATTATTTCCGTGGAAGTAATAATGACTTTCGTTATCTCCCCAACAGTGTGTTTGAGAGGTTGATTGAATCCTCTCGAGTAACGTATTCTGTTCAGTTCTGTTCAGGGGTTTTTTCGCTGACACATTTCTAAAACATTCCTCATGGCGTGGTCGAAAGGTCTCCTCTTTTCAGTTCCATTGTATCGTTGCACTCTGGCATAGAGGATGGATAGCTTTCATACATTCCAACCGAGAATGCTTCAATCAGATCGGAACGCTAGACGCACGCAACTGGCGCCCAGTTGCATACCCGGAATTGACCTTTCCGCTATCGACCTTTGCACTGCACCGTCCGACATTCGCCCGCGGCCCGGATGGGAGGGCTCGAGTCCAGCACACGGCGGCATACAGCTGGCGAATTCAACACCGGGGCAAAAACGGAGCTGCGTGGGTGGAAAATGGATCGGACGCATCCGGCAGTGGATATCGGGCACACCCGGCACTCTAGACGCTGGCAGTGTGGTTATTTATAGTATATGGCCTTTCGCTGGGCTGAGAGCGCCGGTTTTGCGGTGGGTCACTTCCGGTGCCTTCCGTTGGTAGGTTTGGTGCAGTGGGGGGGTTTGTTTTAGTGCCATCCTTTTTGATTGGTTCTCCCCGGACAGGCCTGATATTGATACCCACTCCATCCTCTGGGCCAGGTTGTCGAGAGTAAAAAGTTTTCAGCGTAATGACTACATCGCATGTGGCCGGATTCCGACCAGCAGTCAGGTGGACGATGGAACGTCATCCTCGTCCCTAACGTCGGCGGTTTCAATTGAAAGCTTGGTGGCGATGGTGTGCCCACGTCCCGGGGCCTTTGTGTGAACATCGTCGATGGACTCTGTGGGTGGGTGGATCCAATATTTACGTCACCGGCTGTGGTATGTTTGATGGATGTCTGGATGAATGACTGGCTAGTGGCGCCCCGGGGACACACTCGAGTTCCGCACTAGAACCATAGCACTCCAGCTCCCACAACAATCAACAAGAGTGTCACCTGCGACCGGCGTTAGTCTATACGATTGGTGATGCGATAAGCGGTCGTTCCAGAATAGGACTGTCCGGGTGATAGCGACACCCGGGGTCTGCAGGACATCACACAGTGTCACTGCACGCGTTGCCAACTACGGAGCACCGGTTTCTCCGTATCGAAAGTGGCTCTGCGACGCGCGTGTGCGGTCAGCACGGCTTGCTGCCCTTGCCGGTCACAGCTGCCTGAACACCAGCGAACAATCAGTGTTGTGACCGCGGATGGCACCCCAAGCGTGACGCCGGAGTGGCATCGCTTTCGGTGACGATATAATTTATTCCGCAAACCTACAACACTCGCGGGGTCTCACCTGCGCCCGCAACACCGGGGACCTTCGCTTGCTGAGCGCGGCTGGTCAATTTACGTTGACCCCATCCCGGTGGTGGTGGCACAGCATAGCCGGTATGTATGGGCAAGACCATCGGAATAAGAATGAATGTTGCGAATTCAGGTTTCGGGTGTTTTTTTCTGGTTTGAAACAGGTAAGACGACCACTTTCGGGTTTCGTTTCGGACGTTCCGCGCGTTTTCGGACGAAGAATTGGACGTGGATTGGAGACAACGTGTTGCTGCTGCTGGAGAAGCGTTCCGCGCTTTGTGTGCGAGCTGCTGCTTTCTCAAGGGTATGCGCAACTGGGACTTGCGGACTCCGTTAATGGTTCGCATTCCAGTGCGTTCGCGTTGGGACGATTGCGACCAAAGCGTCTGGAGGAGCGCAATGGGCGGAAGTCCGTGATTGGGTTAATGCCCGACGGTCAAATTTCCATCGTGGCGAATCTCGCGAGTCTCTTCCTTTGGAGCTTGAATGAAATGTGGTTGTTCCCGCAATAATGCTCGTGCGTTTGTGTGTGTGTGTCCGCTGAAGTGGCCGGCTGGGTGGGAATGGAACGCACACGCTGTTCAAGTGTATTCGGTGTTGATCGACAAATATGTCTTCTTTTATTTCATTATGCACCAGAGAGCGCCACAAGCTTGCGGCACCGACTGTGGGAGCTTCGTCAATTGGTTGCGTCCACAGGTCGTGATCGGGGCCAGATTGCGCATCACTCTCTTCATAACGTCGATTGAGTTGCGAATTTCCATATTTCTTCGTAAAGTCCGACTGATAAGTCGAGAGTTTTGGGACGAACAAAAAAAACTAACCTATAACCCACAAACTTTCCAATAATGTTGAACATTCCAATTCCAACGTGATAACGGCCTCCTCTCTCTCCCGATTAGCAGGGTCGGAAGGCAATGATTTATTCATGCTTGCCGTGTACAATATCGCCCGCTGATGTCGCGCTGCCATGACTCACTTGTTTCGGAATTAAAATTTGTGTCGCTTGCTAGTTTTTTTGTTTGTTGTGGTGCCGCCGGCGACGTGCGTTTGACATTGCAAACTGCTGGCAGCCTTCGCCCGGTTTTTGTTATGTGCTTCTTTTTTGCATACCGGTTTCACTTAATCAGATCGTAATCGGTGGGGCCGTACATTAACAACCCACAGCAAAGTGTCGCCTGGCTGAAAACTGTACGGCACGCAGCGCCGGTCGCCTTCAACAATAAGAGGCAGCGTTGTACGCGGAGCAAAACAATCATCAGCAACAGCGCGGTCGAGCATATGCTGGGCGCCCGGTTTCTTTGGATGTAGGAGAATGACAAAAAAAAACTATAATAATAATAATATTATATCCCGATAAGGAAAACGACTTGCGCTTTGACGTGCCGTCAAAATGTGAAATAAAATGTATGTGTATTTGGAATCACCAGCGTCTAACGCTGGCCGGCTCGCGCGGACGTCGTCTGGAGCTTTGTTTGCAGTACATTTTACTATTAATTTACGGTAGGGTTAATGCTCTTGCGCTCACTGCGGCGGTACGTGGTCGCCGTCGGAATCCGGACTGCATCTCGACCCGCAGCGAAAGGAAGAACATATCGTCGCCTGGCAAGAAAGAGGAAGAAAGTGGCACAAATAAAGATTGTGAATCAGCGATTAAGGGATTGCGTTATGCATTAAGCTCACGCCACGCCACCGATTCACGGCTTGTACTTTTCTATTTGCCACGGCAAGATTAGAGCCGGTAGTACCGGGCTGATAGTGTGAAGAGTTAAGTTCTCTTTCCTGCTGCTCCGGTTGGCATTGTGCGGAAATTATGGCAACAAACATGAGGCCTCCCGTAGGCCTTGCGAATAGTTATACCACCAACGAATATTAATAAAAGCATTTTTTTTTTGAAAAAGTCGCTGTAAAAAGAAACCTGCCCAAAGCACAAAGTACAGGGTTTCCTTAGGGGTTTAATTTTTTGTGGATTCTATTAAAGATTATATGTTTTGTAACTCAGGCTTTTTAAAATCGTTCAGAGAGTAGCATTTAACTAATAGCAAATAGCAAATTGGAATAATTTGATGCAGAAGAGAAGAGGAAACATTAGCATTTTATTATTTAATCTTTTTTATGGAACTTATTTTATAATTATTTTAGTTTTTGGGTTTCAAGTGGTACGAAATTTTACATTCACTCACACTCGATCTCTGCAAGGACCCTTCCAAAAGTTCGAGCGACGCAGAAGGTGGATTACCATTCATTGTAAGTGTTTTCACTTGTTTCCTTCAGATGCAAAATAAACGAAAAGCATATTGGCACATTTCTTCGAAGACATTGCTTCGAAGACATTTGAAAATTGCTAAAAAGGATTTGAAAATGAAATAATAGGGCAAAAAGCTCATCTTAAGCAAGCTTTCCATTTTAGACAGGTTTTGCGATTCTGGATAAAATGGCTAGAAAACATACTCCCATCAGTTTATAGAAAGTGTCGAGAAACCAGCAGACAAACCCTGCAAAAAACAAAATTTAACACGTTTTACACACGTGATACGCCCGCGTTAGATAATGCAATGGAGGAGGATTCCAACGAATTGCTATCCAATAGTTGTCCGGCATTCCCGATCCTAATCGCTTCATAGCCCCCGCCCTATCATCGCCTAATGAAGTGCAAATGTGTGCCCATCTCCAGGGCCCCGGCACTGTTTTGTGACAACTTTTTGCCTCTTTGGCCGCAATAACCGCAGCAGCATGCCATCGACTAATGCCGCCGCTTTGCACGTAATGGACGGGCGGTGTGTGCAGGGCCAAATGCGGTCTGGTGGATGGGGCTGATTCCCTGTATGCAGGCACGAGCATTTTCGTGCTCACGGCAAGCCGAAACGCTGCTGCTACTACTGCATGCCATAGTCACTAATTATAGATTTGCGCCCTACCGCATCCATCCATTCCTTGCTCAGACCGTTTCGCGCGACGTGTGTTTTGTTTTTCAGTGTCTGGCTGGTGGTGAAGGTTTATTTTTTCCGTTTTCGCCTTTGATGCACCACCAACCGTCACAATGCATCTTTGTGTGTGTGTGTGTCTATTGGCGGCAAGTGCCGTGGATCAAGGTCTTCGAAATTGGAAACAACCTTGATCCCCGTGCTCGTTGGTTTTGTTATTCTGCCGCAATAACGTCTGCTTCACCAACCGATCGAACGTTATATGGCGATTTGTTTTGTGCGAACAATTTTTCCCTGCCACGCCCGGGCGCTGCGTGAAAGTGTGCGCCAAAATCATGCACTCGCACTTGAGACTTTCCGGTGCTATAAATTCTGGAACCGAAAGCATAAATCTTGTACCACAATAAAACACATGACGCGCGCACGCAGCGAGAGAAGCGCAAAGTGCTGATGCGTCACATGATCCGTCGTGACTCTGTGGGGCGAAAGAAAGGGTCGCAAAATCACCGACTTCACCCGACGGTGCCGGTGCAGCAATGTGGGTGCCGCGTTGCCGCGCGAACCGTGGACGGATAGTGTGCGGTGCGTTTTTAGTTTTTCGCGGGGGGAGGTTTGATTTGGATTCAAGGTTAAAAATAAAGTTGCTTGGATGGAGGGAGAGGTATATAAAAATTCACGATCACGCCAGACCGAACCAACCCCCAGCGCGTACGATCGTGAAGCTGGTGAAGCGCTTCGCCACGGGGAGAATTTCCACACGTCTCCGGGAGGCGTGTTTTCGCGTGCTTCCTCGACTTGTGTTTGCCTTGTGCGTCAGTGGGTGAAAAAGTAGCGAAGGGGAGTCGGAGGGCGTGATGCGCTCGTGTGGAAAACTGCGTTAATGCCGACGCAAAGCGATGCCGACGCTAATTAACGATCGAGCGTCGTTTGGCTAGAACGCTAGAATGGCCCTTCTGAGTCGCGTGCGATGAAGCGTCGGAAACAGAATTCCGGGAATGGCCAGTGTACAATGGTGAGTTTGGCGGATATACCGATGCTTCGTCGTGATGCCCCGGGAAGCAAGTGAGACAGAGGAAAAGATTTTGCTATTTTAGACATGTTGTATCGATGTAAGAGATAGAGTAGAATCTGGAGGCAGGATTGCTTTGATTTCTCTTCACATCTGCATTACGTTCTTTTCGGATAGGTTCTGAAATGTTACGTACATTCAAACGGTAGCCTGTTATAAGAGTGTCCTCAAGTGTATTAATTAGCTGAATCATCTTGAAATGCCCATAGTTCCTGGAACACATGTTTGCAATATATGAGCCCCTAGAGATTCCATTTTCGAAAAAAACATGCCAAATTCTAAAGGGTCATAGCTAGCGCTTCTTGTAGAGGATGTATCTTCTATATCCCCAGTTACGGAGTTATAAACATGTCAAGTTGGGTTTTTAATTTATGGATTTATGGAGAACTATGCATACGCATGAAGCAACAGTAAATGTTTATTTGATATTGTTAATACAGTGCGGAGTATAGCTATGGCACCACTTGTTTTTTGACATATTATCCAAAAATTACTCTGTGCTCAGGTACCTGATCAAACATTCAAATAACACATCAATAAACACTAGATTAACAACATTATGCTATGACATTCAAAGCGTTCCAACCGAGCAGCCAAAACTGTTCAAAAGACATTCTATCTTAGAGAGGCTCTATGTTTTGAAACTTGCACTGAAATTAGACCCTTTTCTCATAAGTTGAGAAGAAACTTTTTCATCTCACGAACTTCTCACTGTAGTTTGCATATATTTTATATATTTTTGATTGATTTAGAGATGAAATCTTGATCAACACTTCTGTGCTGTCTTCCGTTTATCTTCTGTTTAGGTCTTCTATTTATCGATTCTGTTTAAATGTGTTTTTTTTTCTTCATTTTGTTCTATATTTTCTCCCAACTGTAAGTTTGCTTACTCAGTAAATTTCCATCGCCACACACATATGGATTAGGGATGAATGTTTCGATAAATATTCGAAAACGATACGATCGTACGTCAAAAGTGTTAAACCATTGTTGTGAAAGCATTATAAATGTTGAAAAAACATTTTCTCGAAGATTATACACTCCCGATGCGGCGACGCACATGAAACACTCCGCGCGGAAGGAACCGTTTATTTTGCATGTGCCACCCTATCCAAACGGGCCGTGAAGTATCCGTAAACACACACACACACATATCTCACTTTCACCCTGCACTCCCGGAGCGCGTCTTTTTACTTGTTTGGCTCATTATTTCTCCCCCCGGTTGGCTGTCGGCCGCGGCGCGAGTGGGATAAGCGAGACTTGGTTGGTGGGTTCAACTATTTTCAGCGTTTCCCGGAAAATGATCGGCTGGCAGCTAATTCCTCTGTCGGGAGGTGCGAAAAGCAGTGGGAGTGGAGATTCCAGAAAGACAGCAGGAGCGCGCCCCTATCGATAATGGGGGCCTCCCCCACCAACCATGGCAACACACAGCGGGCTGAGATTTCTTTTTTTCCCGGCCGGGGAAAAATGCGCGAGAGAGCAAAATCGAAGATTTTCATGATGATGTTTTTTTGAGCGCGAGTGTGTGTGTGTGCGTTTTATTGACGCTTTCGCTGGTTTTCGCCAACATAATCAAAAACATTGTTTTGTGCGCAAGCGGGCCGCCCGTTGCCAAAAACGCGCGGCGTACGGGTCTGGCGTTTGGGGTTATGGGATTTTTCTTCTCGCCAGCGGTGTTTTTCTCCGCCGTCCTGCGGTCCGGCGGCACTCGTTTCGCACTCACGCGTGCTGGCTGGTGGTTTTCGGGAAAGAAATATGTGTTTATTGGTTTCGCGCGTTTGCTGGGTCCCTGGTGTGCTGTGGCTGGGTGGCACGATCGGAGGTCAGTATGCCGTTGCCTTTTCGGATGGGAAACCGTTAATTATGGGCGCATCGCCGCCTTGCCTTTGCTAACGAGCTGCGCATTCAGTAGCGGCAGGAACAGCGGGGGTTCGGTTTTAACATTCGTAATCAAACATAGCATTCGGTGGGTTTGGAACTGTAAACAGACTTCCGACGGTATCGATACTGTTTATCCCGGTCGTTGAAGTGGAGCTGAAGATGAGCGGAAAGCACATTTTGACACAAGGTTAAGCAAAGATGAGGCCCCCCGTTACTGTTCCGCCCGAGGTTGGAGTTGCAACACATTTCACTTCAAAGAAAAAATAAACACTTTGCTTATTATTCGCTTAATGGTGTGTTCTTTATTGCTCCCGGGAAGTGTTTGAATAGGCTTAGAGATAGTTCTCTGAATAGGTCAGAAATCTAAAGAAATAGAAATAGTTGAAGTTTCTTTACTCCTCAAGTATTCCTCAGGTAGTTTTCAATAAAGTTTGCAGTGATACCTACCATCTAATTAGTTAAAAATGAAAGTGAATTGTTTGAAGGTTACTTCACTGTTGATCACAGCTTGAAGTTGTGATAAGTTCAAATTTTATCAGGTGTACAAAAAGAAACGATCCGTTTTATAGGACATGTTTGATGTTTTAGTAGTATTCTCCTTTACTTTCTGTAATCTTCCGCTATATACTACATTATGGAAGCAACGATAGAAAAGGACTAGGACAAACCAGAAGAAACACATTTAACACTTCACACGGGGATTGATTGCTACTGTTCGTGCAAACTCAAATAGAATCCTTCTTTTTGTAAACCAAATGTCTAACAAAATCTATGGAGGCCGAAGTCTGCAACGTCGGCCACTTTTAAGTACGCTTCTTGTTTGTACATACCAAGCCGGTCGCCTGTATAAATAAACAGCTCAAAAACAATCATTCATACCGGACTGGGGCCACGGACCATTCAACATTGTTCAGCATCGAGCAGCAACAATGTGCTAATTTCGTGCACAGTCCAGAAATCTCCAGCTCAATGGCGACGATTTGTGTGTTTCGTTGGCTGATTGTACAGTGAAAACGAAGGACCCCCGTTCCCGAGACGGCACGGACCGCGTACTTAACAACTTTGTGCCCGGGATGCACAATGTTGTGAATCAAACTATCATGCCTTTCATTTCACAGCCGCGCATCATTGATCGTTCGCTGCGAGAGGGGAGATCGATGTTTGTTTCTTCGGTCCACGGCTCGGTCGTCATTATCATCACCATGTTTGCGCACGAAATCAACACAAACGCGACGGCTGTGGCGTAATTAAATTGTATCTTACGAGCCGAAATCGGACGAGACGAGCTGCTGCTGCTAGATGCTGTTTGTGGATTATCGGGTTTCGACTTTTATCGTTCCAGGCGACGTTGCGGATATTGATGGGTCGGTTTCCGACACTGTTGCCAGTGCTCTCAGGCACTCGTCCAAACTAGATTGTGCCGTTCGTTCGTGTTCCCATTCGTTTTCCCTCGCCATTCCCCTATCTCATCGGGGTTATCATAGGGAAGGAAATCTCTGGAATGCTCTTGTGGTGTTTTCTCGCCGTTTCGTGGAACGACTTTCGGACGACAGTTTCGCTCGAGAGGCGAATGGGTTTTCACTTACGTCATTGTCTAAATTTTAGGGCCTTACCCGTGTCGAACGCTTCTTTCGACAGGTTCGCATAATTCTGCACCTCTGTTCTCTAATTTACGCTCTCCTAATTGGAGCAGGGGTCTGTCGTCGTGTGTTGGAAACAGCGACTCGGTATCGTTTGGTCGTTTGCTTCATGTTTGTTGCTACCCAATACAACTTGTTGTTTGTGCACGACATACAGATCTGCTGGAACGGTCCGGCGTTTTTGGCATTCGCCAATTTTGGCACAGGGACTCAAAAAAAAAGACGGCCAGCCAGAAGCATACGATTTTGATGCGGTTTCGTAATCAAATCTCCTTCTGGGACACGAGATGACGCCCGGCGAGTATATCGTCAGCCAGGCAGCAGTTCATCGCTTTCAGATTGGATTTAATATTCGAGCGCCTACCTTCTAAATGAATTATCTCATGTTTTCCGGAGCAGAACCACCACTAGGCATTAATCAGTCGATCATGACGCGACTGATGGCGTGTGTCCTTCATTTCATTAGCACATGGCCCAGCTGGGGATACTCGATGGATGTGTACGTCAATCGTCGATGGGGGCCGCGAAATGCACCGTGTGTCCCCAATTCGGACGTTGATGCGCCGGTTGTGACGAAACCCACCGAATTGACTGATTAATGATGGATTCGATTCGATTGGCCGTGTGGCAGCCGGCCAGGCATAATTGTCCCGTCCGATGCGTGATAGACTCCTCTCCTGCCCGGGAGAGTAAATGCATCGATGTCTAATTTCCGACGCATCCATAATGCACACTCCGCGCACTGCAGAGTGTGGCCGGTGGCCGGTCGGGAAATCAAATTGATTGTACCAAATAATGTGCGAATGTCCCTGAAGTGGGATTTGGAGCATATGGTTGAGCTTAATTTCCAATATGCACCGTGCTGCTTTGGTGGAGGGAATCTGAAAGACAATCTGGCCTAATTTCGTTAAGTTCTAGCCTGTTCATCATCACGAGTGATAGGGTGGATCCGGTTGGAGTTTGGAGAATCAAACGTTCAACTCTAGAGTTGATCTAATATGCTTAGGTTACTGAAAACTTTAAAGTGTAAATCAGATCCATGATAACATAAGACGGATTGAGGTTTGATTGACTTCCATATTAACAGTACTATCCATGTTTTTGACGCTCCCTCAGTGTCTGATAGCTTTATGCGATTTTGAAAAAAGTGCCTTAAGGTAAGAATCCTCGATGTAATAAAGGATTCATAGCTGACATAATATCTCGCACGGGTATAGTAAATATATTAGAGAAACCACTATAGACGGGCAGTACAGCATATACAACACCCTTAAGCGTTTGCCAAGCATGCATAAGTGAACAGAGGACCCAAATACGTTGAAGAATATGCAGTATGACACTTTCTGGCACGCACGCATTCTTATTGCTTATCAACATTCACCTCAGATAATTCCTCCAGGTTCATGGACATTCCACGGGTAGAAGGCTCTCCACAGAGAAAGCAAGAAGTGGCATTGCCGGATTGCACCGGGCCGTGTAGCGTAGAATGCTAATAAGCCATAAAAAGATGGCTAACAATTTCCCTCACGGTGTGCTCACAAAGCTAAACCTCATGCGACAAACGGTGCAGATGAGGGGCCATCAGGAAATCGCTGCCTAAACCATCGGTTGGTAAATGTATTTTCTTCTTGTAATCCTGCGATTAGTAACGCAGAAGCAAACCGTGAGGGACGTAAGAAGGAGAGAGAGAGAGATAAAGACGGGGACAGCTACCGAAGAACAAATGGAGACATGAACCGAAGGTGTCTGATTTCGGTAATGGGTGATTGTTTGGTGAGCAGCATACTGATCACGGCAGGCGCGTTGGTGCTTCCGGCCGTCTTTATCGACCCGCCGAGCAGTCGATGGTGGTCAGTAAGTGTGTCTTCCGTCGCTTCGTCGCACGACGCACATTAGGATGATTGTTTCCGGTTCATCGATTGCCGGCAGCCGTCCTAGATGTGCGAGAAGATGTCCTCAAGCCGACATATATCGTTGCCAGCAGGACACGCCCAACGTGTCAGAAGCGAAGTGTCGCTGCACGTGTGTTTGGGAAGTTCTCTGTTTTACGCATGAAATTAGCATAACTTTTAAACAGTCCAGATCTTTTTGGGGAGGAACGATTCTAACTCACCGTAATGGTATTGATCCAGCAGAGGGCCCTCGCAAAATCTCGCCTACCGATGAAACAGATTAGGAAGAGGCACCCGCAGCAGCAGCCCGGCAGCCAGCCGATGAATTATAGTCTCGGTCTGAACGCGCCGAGCACGGCGTAACCGCATTTATCTGTTGTTTGACCCTATAAACCCTAAAACCTGTTGTGTCGGCGTTGTTCTTCCCAACCGCGTCGTTGATCACAGTTCTGCGCATAATTTCTCGTTGCCAGAACTTTCGTTCGCCCCCCACCCTTCGGGAGTGGAGATCCGGGAGGAGATTGGTTTTGCATAAATTAAAATCACTCACCGCCTACGGTAGTGCGATATGAACGTGGACTCGGACCTGCAGAGTGCGTCAGCGGCAGGATGTTGGAGTTTAATTGGAAAATGTCACCGAATGCCGTGCCTGATGAGCAGCTGATGTTTGTGTGTCGTTTCGGCCCTGTTGGGAATATGTTTACGTGCGAGTATGGCCCAATTTGGTCCAGGAATACAGTTTGATCATCCGGGGAATGCGGACTAAACTGTACCCACCCGCGTACTGGATTGATTCAAATTGAGTCTCCCCGGTTGTTGGGAGGATTATTTATTTGGTCCGCTCAGACAATTGAGTTTGTTTTGCCATTAGGGCTGATAATTGTGTTCGTTGTTTAAATAAGATTAAACAATAAAAGCTCCGCAATCTGATTTCGCTTACTGCGGTTGCGTTTAAGGGCCGGTTGTGATACAAAAAAAAACAAAGCAGAACTACTCGAATTATGCTTTGATGTCACCAAAGCATCAGGAGCTCCCGGTGGGTGAAAAATAGCCGATGGAAGCAGTTTCTTCAAACGACCCACAGCTGTGTTTCTGATTTGGTATTTTAAAACTATATTTTCTCGGAAAAATGCGTCCGTAATATTTTCAATTTTGACATTTCTAGTGGCACTTTGGAGTCAACTATTTGTTGACAGGTTTGACAGGTCAACCAAAACAAACCGTTTCGGTCAATATGACAATTTCAGCGACTTCACTGTAGACTGTGAAGGTTGTCAAACGCCAAGGGTGCGTTAGATGATTTAAATTCGACAAACTTTCCGCTTAATTCATGCCAACTGCACATTTTCGCTGCATCGATCAATAATGGGGAAAACGATACTTTAACTCTTTCGCATCGGCTTAATTTCGCTAGTGCACTCGCACCAGTGTTGCGACGAAGGACGATTTATTTCATTAGCAAAAGCTCCAGATTGAACCGAAAGCCGTGCTTGGAAAGGCTCTCTCTCTCTCTCTCTCTCTCTCTCTCTCTCGGGCTGATACTGGCAAGCGAGGGCCCTCACGCGTGCGGCTGGGGACAGAATGTCTGCGAACAGTGAGCCGGTTGCCAAAAAGGTTACGGCTCATTCTGGCAGCAGCAGCAGACCCGCCATCGGATGGCGCACTTTCCATCGCATCAGGGCCAAGTTTGTGCCTTTCCGCTTCCCATAAAGAAGCAATAAACCACACGCACACGAACACGTACATAGACAGACACATGGGCGGGGGAAAATGTCTTTCCCTTCGCTCTTTGACCTTAGCTTTGAGCCCTCCCTTAGAAGGTTTTAGTGGTGTGATTAAGTTCGATCGGGCGAGTCGTGGGTGGTTTTTTCTCTCTGGCTGCTCTGTTGCCCAAGAAACCTCCTACTTGCGCTACTTTCCCCGATGAGTTCCACCTGTTCCTTCGCGGGAGCCCAGGTACGGTAAAAATCGTTAAATACCTCATCACGGGCGAATCGGGGAGGTCAAAAATGGTTCGAAGGTCGACTGGGTGGGTGGGCTAGATTTAGCGGGTGATAAATGGAAATTTCTACTGCGTGCTGCCCTCCATTGAACGTTCACGATTTTACGTATTAATAATTTTGCCTTATTTTGTTGTGCCTGTGTGCGTGTGTGTGTGTGTGTGTGTGTGTGCTTGCAGTTGGCATATGTTGCACGTGGGTTATCGATTGTGCGCTGTGGCAACTAATGGCCACGCGAAGGTCGTCGAATCCTTGACTCTCGAACGGAGGGAGTTTAGCGCGATGGGAATCTTCGTATACTACGAACCGATAGGAGCAAGTGATACAAAACGGACCCAAATAAGAAAAAAAAACAAAGACAAACGACGCCTACACGCTCCTCGCACGGAAGGGGAGGCGGGCGCAACCCGTTTCGGACGGGGGGAAACATGTGATACGAGCTGTAAAGTTTTCCCGCCTGGGCATGTTTTATAATTCAATTGGAAGGTGGAAAAGTTGGCATCGTTTCGCGGGTTCGCGACCGCAGCGCCGATCGTCGAATGGGAAGGCGTGTTGTGTGTGCGTGTTTGCGTACGGACGTAGATAAATATGACAGGGTGGATGCATAAATTTAAGATGGGCTGAACCATCTCCAAGCTCCCGCTGTTGCAAGGATCGCTGCTAATCGTTCGACGTTTTTGCACTGCAATCTATATCGTACTGCCCTCAAGGTGCAGCACGGGTAATGATTTAGCAGTTTTTCAAACAAGTTGATCTAGAACACTCGAGTAGATGGATTCGTTGAGGTATTATTCGCATGCATTGGTTGCATAAAAATGTTTAAAAAATGCCAGTCCGCGTTCAACCTCTTCCCAGTCGTCATAGACTCTCTAATCTTTAATTTCAAATATATTAGTTCCACTCCTACCTATTCGTTATCGGGAAGTATCCTGTTGCAATCATTCCCTCATCATTAGTTACGTCGTACTAAGATGAGGTGAATCGCACAGTATGATAATTATTTGAGATATTTCTGGAAGATTCTAGCATTTAAACAGTAAGCTCTTCCACGTGACCGCATTGGTGCCTTGAGAACCGGGAGCATCTGCGAGTCAACACCTAGTACATATCATGTGCAGGATATGTTCCTTTCCTGGAAAACGCTAGAGAAGTTCCGTCAACTTATTCATGCATAAGATTGATAGTCCAGCAGAGGTAGCTTGCGAAGCTTCTAAACTGAGCCATATTACTTCATCAAGTCAAGTATTCTCAATCCTACGCTTGCTTGTTGCTAACTTGAACATCCCTCATTCCTCACTCCTCACTCTCTTTTTCTCTGTCTTCATCAAGCTTTTCTGATGCTTTTATCCCTTTTCCGGACTCCTCTCTCCAATATATTCGGTTCTTCTATGTAAGGTTTGAATTGTTAATTGGTTTGTAAGATTTTGGTATCAAGTACTAAGATTCTCATGGAAAGTAAACAAGCAACCTTAGACTACATTTTGTGTAGTTGTGCTTTTCTGGAAAGTAATACAGTCAATTTGTTGGTTTTCATTAATGAGCAACGAAGCTTGACTTTATTGAGCATTACATTTGATACTATTTTCCATCTAAAACATCATATATTTTAGATTAAAGTCTGACACACGAGTAGCACAAAACAAGCCCGCTATGCTATGCTATAGGCAGCAAATATTACCGCGGCATTGATACAGTGGCGCCCTCTCTTGCCGGGTGAAGTATCTAAAAAAAAAAATCCAAACGTACAACTCCAATGACTCCAATGATTGCAATAATAAAGAATGACATTTTTCCAACAAACTATCTTGATATGTGAAGCTTTTACTACAAGTTTCCGGGGTTTTCCAGACAAAAATATATTGCAAATAATTATTAAAGTTGACACAACCGGTTTTGAGTTCGAGATTATATACAAAAAATAACCTCCCTGCAAACTATGCAACATTCAACAACTGGCCTCTGCACCACTAACACTCCCAGGCCGGTGGGATAAATTTGCAGCTGTTGGCCATCGGTCGATGTTGGTCATGCAAAAATGCAATTTGGTGCCACCTACGCCACACCCGGGCCGAGCTGCCGCCGGTTGCTGTACTGCATTATGCACAGGCCAGCAGCGAGCAGCGTTAGGAAGTTCCACTCGAACCAATGTTTTAAATCGACTTGCCGTTTAATGTTTTTGTTCTGTGCGTAATACCGGTGCTGTGGTCGATATTTACCAAGAATTGCCGTTTAATTATACTGGTGACACACTCCCGAGGGTGGGCACGCAGAAGATTGCTGGTGCAACGGAGCGCTCAAACCGGTCAACAGCTGCACCCGAAGGGGGTGGTGAACTCACAAGCCTTTTGTGCGCACTCAGCAGTGTGTGTGTGTGTGGTGAAGAACACCCACCGGGGCGTTAGTAATCTCCGCTCGATAACCGACCTCTCCCGGGGCGGTGGGAGTTTGTTCGAAGATAATGTGGTGTGGAGTTCTTTTTTGCAAATTCCCGTCCCGAGAGGGTGTACGCTCAGGGTAAACAATGTGCTGCTGCCAACTGCATCCCGCCCCGCGTGAGGAAGTAATCAATGCAAATTTTATGCCACCCAAGATCATGATCGCATCCGTCAGCTTGTTTTTCCTGCTTTTCTCGGATAGCGTCGTTCGCAAACATCCATCATCGTTCGGTGCGGTGCGTGCGGAACTGTGGCGACGATGGCGAACCTCTGGTTGTCCCTTGTTCCGGTGGACATTTGCATACTTTTACTCTCGGTAATGTGTTGGATAAGCGGGCTCTGGCCGCCGGCTTATGCGCCACAATGTACCGTCAATTAATGCATTAGTGCACCGTGTTTGCACGCGGCTTTCCGGAGGTTCCCTGTTAGCGTGGTGCGATGATTGTGTTCGCATTAGCTTTCCCACGCTCGGTTTGATTGTTTAGTTCCACGTTGTAGGCATTGACTGATTTGAATTGCGTTTTTGCCTTTTTGTTTGTTATATTAATGTGTTTTTTTCTTAGTTTTTTGTGGTCTTCTGTTTTCAACTGAGCAACTACTTCACACTGGTCGTCGACACAGCAAACTTCGTTTCTGTAGATGATTTTTCCATGTCTGCTTATCTGTGCTGTGCTTAGTTTTTCTCTATCGAAAATAGAAATACTTTTACGAGCTATATAATAAATTGTTAAAAGGTTCAAAAATGAGTTTTGATTGAGTGGCGCCATCTCTGGACGAGTGACGTAACTAAAAATAAGACTGACGTTCCTTTGTGTGTTCCTTTTCTTGCTGTCCTAATCACTTTTATTGTTTTTTGTTTTCATTTTCAAACCTTGACGGAGCTAAGACATCCACGTTTTAATTCAATCCGATCATTAAAAAAAAGTCTTGGGTTTTCAGTGCAAATTAATCATCAACCCATTTTTGGACGTTTTCGTATCACGTTTTCGTACCACTGCTCGGAAAGTACGTGGCCCATCGACGCAAACAAGCCCTGGTCTGGAGGCACAACGTTGGATGAGTAAGCGGCGTGGGTCAACGGCTCCAAATTGTATGACTTCACTAAGTCGGCGATTCGCTGACATCTAAAAACGAATCAGTTTCCCATGCTGCTGCTCGTATCGCGGGCGTTTTTGGTGTATTGCGCTCTTTAGTTGTGCTAATTGTTGTTGATTGTGTTGGGTTTGATGCTACTCTGAAACTTCAGAAACCATACCCGGCACTGTCTTTCACAGAGTCAACCGTAAATCCGGTTTTCTTAAAATGGAAGCAGGAACAACACACTTCCTCGCAACTTGCAATTATTCAGCGTAAGACTCGATATTTTGAAGGTAAAAAAATAATGCAATCTACACTTTAGAAATTGAATATTATTGACGGATGTCAAGAAGAAAAGTTGTTATGACAAATTTAACAGTCCATATATATGAATGATAGCGAGCCTATCAGCCAACAGCTGTTTATATCACTAGACCTGCTAACCTGCACAATGCTCTACATCGAATAGGCGGTGTACACAGATTACGTAACGCTAAAAATATTTTGTTTTATTTTCACGTATTTATTTTCATTTTCTAAATCAATTCTGCAATCAGTAACGTTGCACTGAATCGTTTCAAAACATCAACGCAACACATCTACTGTTAATGGAACATGTCACGAACAAATACAAACAATACCGCTCGCAAGCAATGGATTGTCACTTCAGTTTCACTGCAGCGAACCGTGCCATTGGTGTGGAGCAGCCGGCCACGGACACCAGCGGAAGGAAGTGTGGCATGTTGCATACCATTTGTTGCAACGTTCCTTCATCGCTCGTAGTAGATCGATCCGGTCCCAATCACGAGCCCACGTTCCCGCTGACCACGTGCTATTTGCGGACGAATGCGGCACTCTCGCTGCCGAGGCTAATCAATGTTTGCGAAAGCGAAGAACGTTGCACAACAACAACGGACGGCGGCGGCGGCGGCGGTGGCGGCGGCGGCCGCACGAACAACATTGTAAACGTAAACGTTCGGTCTAGCGGTGCATTTTAATCGCTGGGAAGAGGACGGAGGACACTTTAGGGGTTATGACCACAATTACCTTCAAGCCCAGACGCCACCGGTGCTCGGTCTTTCCGGTGGGTTCGGGGGATTTCTTTGTTCGTCCTTTTTTAAAAGCGGGAGAAAAGCATGGAACACACACGCACCCTGAGACAGACTTTGAAACACCCACGGGGGAAGGAGAGAAAGGCGCATCGCGTCAGAGCCTCAGAACATGCCTTCTTTTAAATCGTGCACAAGGACAAGGTTGTTGCATGGGGTTTCTTTTCTGACCTCTCGGGCACATTGTTTGCGGTCTCCCATTTGCATTCCCCTGGCGCTCGGGAGCTTACATTGTTAGGAACGAACGTTGCTGTATGTATGTGTGTGTGTATGTGTGCAAGGATATGGGTTGTTTCTTGCTTTATTCAGTTTTGTTTACGCAGAGATTCACAGCAACTGCATTATCGATATGCCTTTTCACCTTTCTTGACATAACTGGGCGCCCGAACGTTCAAATGTCGTGTTACAGTCGCAGACTAAACGCATAGCCTTCGAAACCCTGTGGATGCAAAAGAATGCTATTTCTCATACGTTTTCCCATAGGCCGACGACTTTGACCATTGAGCTACCAAGGAGAAACCAAGTCGAAGAAAAAAAAACAATTCAAAAATTGGACAGAAACAGTGCAAACAAGTGAGAATGAGACTCATGACTGAGGCTGAGTGATGATTTTTTTTTCTATATTCACCGTAAGACCGCTTTTCTTCCAGGATGCACTGTGGCGTGTTTCGCTTATTTCGCATTGCTTGTTCTTTTTCGTACCGAATCGCACCGACCTAGGACGGCAGGGCACCAGACGAAGCCGGATGTACTACCGACGCCCCGGCCGTGCTCGGGGGAAAACCCCACTTGGGTTGTGTGCCGCGCTCACGAAAGGTACACCCGTACCGCTTTTGTCAACATCCGGTTTGTTGGTCGCTATCGGTTGGTTGATTTCATTCAGTCCCCTCCCTTTCACAGCAGCAGCAGGGCGTACTTGAAACGGCTTGAAAGTGTACCATTTTATGGCTTTAGTTTGCTATAAATGTTAATTGAGGATTCTTTTTCCCCGTGAACTCTCTTTATAGCACGGAGTTTGTATTTTTGCTTGGAAGCGAAGGTGAGTTGTGGAATCTTGTATGCGGAGTTGTTGGTTTTTCCAGTTAAAACATCAAAGAGTTCGCCTTGACCGTGCCGAACTTTTCGTAAGTCGCTCTCCAAAAAGTCCGATTCCAAAATGAGTGGTGACATCATGTGGCTCGTCAGCAAAAGAAGTCGACTAGTGATGGGGCAACATGGCGGCTCCGAAAGAGTACGAAAAACTACGTAAATGCTTTCGGAACCGGTTTCAAACTGACGGCGCATGCTTAGGTATTTCCTAGCCAGTTTCTTGCATAAACATTAATTCTTGAGAAAGAAGACTATTGTATATTGTCGTTTCCAAAATCGGAATCACTTCCAGAATTGGAATAGCGTCCAAAATTTAAAGCAACTTCGAAATCGACAGTGATTCTAGCACTGACTTGGAATCGTCCGTTCGCTCCGAACCGCCCATCCCTAAAGTAGGCGTTCGTTCGGCCAGACTATCGTGCGAATCCTAGAATAGCTTTTGCGATCGTCCTTGTGCAATGGCAAGTACCGTCCTTCACCCTCCGCAGTGGCATCAACTTATAGCAATCGTGTAGTATCGTTCCGTAAAGTTAGCAGCCAACGTACAATGAAGAAGAATCGAGAGAATCAATTGAGTAGAAGGATGGGTTGGAACTGGCGCCGGAAACTCCTTTTCCCGCCGGTAGCGCGCCTTTGTTGGGCTTGGGGTTAGAAACTACACGAGACATTGGCGAGACATGTTGAGCAAAATAAAAATAAAACATGCTCCCTCCTCAGACAATAACATACAAACACACACACACCCACAGACGACGGCGGGAGCACATAATTGTGGGGACTCATAATTGACCGGCTGTTTTCCTAACCCGACAGAAGTCTTTGTGCCACCCGGCCCGTTCGAGAGCAGCAACGCGAACGCGCGTACCATTATGTGTGCCGAACATCACTTATGCACGCGTGCATGCGAATGTGGGGCGTTTTCCCTACGAATCTGCTGCTGCACGTAATGTGACGTGTGTGTTTTTGCCTCAAACATCCCATCCCATCTGGACGGGGACGATGTGGAGCAAATAAAGCGTCCTTTAAATTGAGTTATGGAGCCGCTTTGCCTGTTATTAAAAGTTAAATATAGTTTTTGAAGTACAAATTTGTCTGCACCGGGGCTGTAATTGTCAAGTAATTGTACGCCGTAGTAAAACACGATGATTGCCAGCCAATCCTTCCGCTCTCTTGCCTGGCAGGAGTAAGTTCTTGCCTGGTGAGTAAGTTCTTTTTTTGAAAAGCGTTTTCACACACAGAAAGCGACTCTGGAACGGCACAGAATAGGGCACAGGTCGATTCTGGCGTGCCGAAAGGAGGGAGTGCTTATTATAATGGTATGGACGATGGCTTCTATGCGCCCCGTATGTGCACCCGTACACCGTATGCACTTTTTGTGCCGTATGCAGACGTCGTTGCGACGAAACGGAACCCTCGCCCAAAATCTGAAACGGTCGTCGTTTCATTAACATACCGTACCGGCGGCTCGTCGTCGTGTTTCAACGGGTGTAACGGAAGAATGCATTCGGCTGATGGCACTCCCATGCACGGGCCGCAACTCCCTCTATATATCCTCGCGTAATTGCTGCGGGTTCAATTAACTAATTGCGGAAGGGGAGACTCCCATTCTGGAGGTTTCGACCCGGCTGCATTTTCACGCTCCTTTCTTTCGCGTGCCGATTCCCGTGTCAGCACGCGCTCACATACAGGAGGAGCACACACACACACCCGGGGGATGTCAGGCGTACTGCGGTGACAAATGTGACCGACAATGGCCGACGCATTCACCACCGTCGAGCGCGGCTCTATGCGTCATTGTTTGCGCGTTTTAGACGGGAAACTGAGGCACGGCCGCTGCCAGGTCGGGGCGGTTTTATCCAGCACCGGAAAATCCTTGTCCTGTCAGCGGCAGTGCCCCGAGCGCGAAAGTTTTCCTTTTGTTTTCATGCCGCTCGGAAGGAGATGATGAGGAAACCATTCAGAGCAGGGCCACAATCGATAGGGCTGCATATGATTGATTTTTCTGCAAACTGTGTCACCGTCGGTGATACGCTACGTGGACAGGGTTGGGTTGCGCGCTGGTGTCTGTTGGAGCTATTTTTATGTCCCCTATTAGAGAGTGAACACTAATTAGTGCCTGGTGACGGAAAACATCGCTTCGTCATGCATGCTCCAAGATCAAACGCAAAAATCGTCAGTAAAGATGTCATAAAGTCACACCCGATTCCTTACGCTTCGTGGGTGGTAGTACTGATAATACTGTTGTATATAAATATGTGACCGAAATGTGATGAATTGAATTAGTAAGGTTATAACCAGGGAGAAAGAATCATCGATCCAGCTCGTGAAACAGAAACAAGTCCTTGTACGCGAACAGGTGTTAAATGTTGGGGCTCTGTTAGCCTGATACATTCCTAAACATCAAGAACATAGGTGTATCATGTGAATAAGTTAATTCTAGAGCATACAATGGAGCTAAGTTGCCCGATATTATTCTAGAGGCATTAACAGCTCACCAGAACCAGATGGTAGTGAAGTAATCGTGTGAATCACCGACCTTATTGGTTTGGCAAGTATGGGACCAAAGATCTACCTAAGCAAGTTTTTATGGAATGCAATTAATACTACTTGGTCAGTACGCCTTCCCTTTATTACTATGGGAAATGGGAGATAGTTCCAGCTTATATGTTGCTCCCTAGTGGGAGATTCATTGCTATCGGATTAATCAGCATGCCAGCGATAAAATTGTTTGAGCCAAGGTCTTAGAGCTTATAACTCAGACATTCATACGTTTATTTGTAGGTTTGGAATCCTTACTGCTTGTGTTGAATCTTCTTACGCCTAAATTTACAGATCGCTTTTCCAAGTGATCTATTTCCTAGTTTGTGTATGTATTTGCAGGAACTACAACTATCTACAAGTCAGCTTACTAATCGCTCCTCCCTCTACATCTCTTCTACTTTTAGGCAATCGAAAAATGCGATCCCTCGCACTCGGAAGTCGCTGATCACACGATCATGTTTGAGCGCCGACCGGTTCTGGGCGTGCTGGCTTGCTTGACGCTCGTGCTGACGATATGGCAGATCTCACCGCGCGATGTTACCGTCTACCGCGAAGCCACAGGCCCCTACCCGCCCGCCTCCTCCTCGGCGCTAGCTGCGGCGAGATCCTGGGCGAGGCCAACCGATCACCAGAAGCTGCCGCACGATAGCGGTGACGATTACGAAACCGACGGCAGGAGGCCGGCCGCAACTAGTGGGACCTATCTCGTCAGCAGTACGGCGCCCGGTTGGCTGGTCGTGGCTGCGGCGGCGGCGGCTGCTGCCGCCACTCCCACTGGTGACCGATCGACCGAGAGCAGTACCGGCCGGTGGAACAAATTCAGAAGACTGTGGGCGCAGCAGGTTGGCGCACACGAGGCGGAGCTAGTCTCGCCCCAGGCTCCTACCGGTAGCAGTAGCAGCAGTAGTACACAGTCGACAGCATCGTTAACATTAGCTAGCTCGTGGGGAAACTCGTTGCCAAATGACGACTACACCAATCTCATCGATCTTACGGACTTTAAGTTCACCATTAACTACGATTACTGCGGGACGGGGGGCGGCGTTGGTGGCGTCGGTGGCAGCCGCCGGAAGAGACGTAGCCTTAAGCGTGCAGATGCCTTACGGGGCACGCGGTCACCAGCGCCGGCGTCGCCACCGCTAGTGTTAGTCCTGATACACTCGGCGCCGGCCAACCTCGCCAAGCGCAACACGATCCGCGCGTCCTGGGGCCAGCAGGATCCGCGCGCCCGCCTGATCTTCCTGATGGGTGCGGTCAACACGAGCCAGGCGCAGCGGGCCATCGAGCGCGAGTCGCGCCTGCACGACGACATCGTGCAGGGCAGCTTCGTCGACGCGTACCGCAACATGACGTACAAGCACGTGATGGCGCTGAAGTGGTTCGTCTACCACTGTCCCGGCGCCCGGTACGTGCTCAAGACGGACGACGACGTGTTCATCAACACGCCCGTGCTGTACAGTGCGCTCGAGCGCGTCCAGCCCCAGCGCAGCCTGCTGCTCTGCCAGCTGGTGACGAAGCTGAGCGTGAAGCGGACGCACCGGTCGAAGTGGTTCGTCAGCTGGCGCGAGTACCCGGCGGCCTACTACCCACCGCACTGTCCCGGGTACTCGATACTGTACTCGCCCGACGTCGCCTGGCTGCTGTACCGGGAGGCGCAGCGGCAGCCGTTCTTCTGGATCGACGACGTCCACATCACCGGCACGGTCGCGCAGCAGGTGAACGTCACCATCACGCCGATGGACGGGCTGTACCTCGAGAGCGACATCAAGAGCGACCTGCTCAGCAACCGGGTCGACGCCAGCCAAACCGTGTTCTTCTTTACCAACCCGAACCTCTCGATGGGCGAGATTCAGCAGCTGTGGGATGCGGTTCGCCCACGTCGATAGCATGCGTGTCGGTGAGCGACCACCTGCGTGATGATTGTGATACGTTGCGCTAATCGGGAGTGGGAGGGTGCGCTATGTGGCGAATGTTTTTTTTTATTCTGTTTGTGTGTGTGCACTTGCAAATTATTTTCCTTGCGTTTGAAACAATGCTCAGTTTGTTTTGTCTACAGTTTTTACAGTTCTGATACCAAAAGTATTTAATTTCGTAAGCATTTTGTTTTTGAAGCATGCGAATTGGCTTTCGTTCGGCTGTCGCAAGCGTTTGTATGCATTTTTGCCGCAGTTGAGCGCGGTGTGCTAATTGAATTTGTTTTTTTTTCCTTTGGATTACTTAGTCGAATGGCTGCTCAGTGGCTCAGAACCTGTTCGGAATTATTTTAACCCTAAACTTTAAATTGTGAAGCAGTATTGTTAAGAGGATTGTATTCCTATGAGATGGACAAATCATGCTTGTGGTATAACAACTCTAGAAAGCTGCGAGGCATGGTTACGTAGATTAGTACTGATTGGGAAAACTGCGTTACCGGCATCTAATGCCATGAAGATGCCACTGATGGTCGTTTTAGGCTGAAACCAAAATTGGTTGTAAATCGCAACGTTCTTCTTCTAATTCTGAGGCGAAAGACACCCAATGGTGCAAAGCCTCTCAAAACCTGAACAACAACAACATTCTTCTAATTCTTACTGGCTGAAAGACTACTCAAGTTAGTCAGCTCTTGCTCTGCAGGCTTGCTTCACTTATTCTGTCCCGTTGCTGGAGTAATCAGTTCCTATACGTAAGGGATTTACAAGTTTCACCACGAGAAGAAACTCTTAGTTTATTTTTGGTTTGCGTTTATTTTTTCGAGAGCACATGCGTAACACAAAGAACCAACATTCGCTCGTGCCACCCGGAAGAGCAGTAAACTACTACGAAAACTTGTGCATTCTAGGAAATAATTAAAAGCATCTAAACCAAAACAAGTTGAGCGTAAGGTGAACGGAGCAGTCAGTGGCGCATAGAGAATTATCTTGGAATTAGTTAATGCAATTGAACGCTCAAGCAAGATTCGTAGGGTGAACGCAACAACAATACATGTACTGTTTTTAGGGTAACTGAAAGCCATATATATTTATAAATCGTAGAACTCTCGCGCCGTCGATGGACCAGGCACGAGACAGACTGTGTGAATAATGCGAATAAGCAAAAACCGTGTGCACAATTAGGCGTAGAGTATTTCAGAAAACAAATGTATCGACTGTTTTAGGAAGCGCTAGCCTGTGAGCCCGCACGAGCATAAACGGGATTACGATAGGGTTGTTCAAATCGACCGCTCTGATGTTTACTATTAGGAAACTCCGTTTAAACAACCACAGCGGGTTAACGAGCGTTGAACAGAAACAGTACGATGCGCAAGGAAATTGGAACGTTAACATAATACATACACGGGCCAGGACAGCCGCAACTGCAACTTAATCTCACTCAAATTAATAATCGAACCCCGTCTAAGAGCTTTGAAGCGATTCGAAACCATTCTGTCGAACTTGTGATTTTGTGATTAAGCGATGGCTAGGTGCGCTGTGAGGAGAGCGAGTTGCGGCGTACAACTCACAGACACGCAACACACACATACGTACAAAAGGTTTTTTTCAACTGTGCTTTCTGATCCCTTTGGCCTAACTCTTTGGGCCACTGTTCGGCATATTTCCTGTTGTATAAAGTTTTCAATGTCTCACAATGCTTCGTTTCGTACCGCTGTTTTCCGATGCGTTATTTATGCAATGATTGTGTATGTTTATTTTTTGAGTATTTTTAAAACGGAGGGGCGACAGAATGTTTCGAGAGGCAATAGAAGCAACAGATAGAACGAGTAAAATGTAACAAACATAACTGGAACACTCATTCACTGAATCTAATTTCTTGCAACAACAAAACATACAAACAAACAAACATGTTTACAGATCTAATAAACGCACCGTTTATAACGCTTGTTACTAACACGGTAGAGCCGTTTACGGATATAGCACTAGTGGAGCGCAGAGAGCGTTGTAGTTGTAGGCAGGCAGCATAGGTTTCCAAACTTTTCTATTCCATTTCCTTCTTTCCATGCAAGAGAACTGAGTACAATCTAAATTCTACAAAAGGGAACGCGTGTGAGTTGCCCATTTAGGAACAAACAATTCGTTTAGGAATGCGAGAGACAGTTGAACATAGCAAATCTTCCACGTTTCGAGTTAGTGTTTCGATTTCTAGCGTAAAGTGGCCTACACGGTTCGTGATGTTGCGCCGGTGAGCCACGTTGAACTGTAACGAGTCTATTTTAGGTCCTCCGTCGGGGGGTAGTCGAGTAACAACTTCACTTTAGTACCAGCTAATTAGAGAGGCAAACTTCGTCCGATACTAGCACCACTTCACCCACACTCTCGGTAGCTGAATTGGCCGGATTTTGGGGCGCCCGACACGTCTATCACAGTCGGCGGGTGAAGCAGGAACCAAACCTAAGCCTAACGAAACGTCGTCGAACCTAGTGTTGTCTCAATGAATGAAGATCAAACTTACCTTATAGAAAGAAATTTAACTAACCGTTAACGTAGCTAGACAAAAAAAAACTCTATTTCTTGTTAGTGTAGCAAACGTGCGCGAGTGGCCTCGGAGGACTCGCGTGAGGGAGAGATAGTGAACCAAAATGGTACGAAAAGGAAAACGGGAAGAGAAAAACACACATAACCGAGGGATATGTTGACGTATTTTAAAGTGTTTATTCGGTGGACGAGTCGGTGTGTCGTGATTTGTGTGCAGTTTTGCGAAGATAATAGTCACGGGGAAAGGGAAGGAATTGGAATCTATTAATGATAGACGAACGGGCAATCTCAAACAATGTAAACCGCGTGTGTGAAACAACCATAGTTGTTGGAACAATAGTATGTATGTCGGCAAAAGAACAAATGAAGAAAAGTACACTTGAGAGCAAAGGTGAATAGTTGTACCGGTCTTTCTTATTAGCGCACCGTGGCTGCGTTCGGATGATTTCATTGCACCGATAGTGTCTATCATATCGATAAAAACACAAACAGGACAACCGGCGCGACGGTGATGTATCACAAACATTTACTTCCTATCATGTTCCGGCCGCAACTTATTGATGATTTAATGATAGCGTTATGTATGTTTCCAGCGTCTATACAACGCGACAGCAGAAAGTCGTCAACTTTACGGTGATTTTTCAAATCCTCGAAACTGGAATAAAATCACGATGTACGTTATAATTGCCGCAAATACCTGCGAACGAAGATAACGAAGGTGGCTCTCTGAGCGTGAAACGATTCGCGGTGGCGGATACGCGCGTCCCGCACTCATACGTACGTTGCAAGTTGATTTCGAACAGCCCGCAGGCCGTTATCTTCGGCGATTCCGTCATCAGCTTGAGGTTGACCAAGTCATAGAAATCCTGCGGATGGGATGAGCGACTGAAGCGGATTAGCGTGGGCCTGTGAGCGTCTCGACCGTCGATGCTTACCTTCTGGTCGCGAGTTTGAACCTTCAGATTGGTGTACTGCATAGATTTCAACGCATTTTTAAGCTCAGCTTCCTGAAAGGATACGAAACCGGGTGGTAGGTCGTAAACCACTTAGTGGACGGGTTACGGCAGCACCCGTGCACCCACCTTGATCTCGACAAAATCGTAAAAGTAAGTCAGTATGTAGAACAGGGAAAGATTGATCAAGAGTTGCCCGACGTTCACCATAATTTGAAACACGCGCATATTCTCATCCACGATGAGGTACGCGTGGATGGAACAGGCCATAAAGGTTTGCAGTATGAGCACGAGCAACAGTATCCCGACCGTTTCGGACAGGTGCTTTTTGAACGCGATTAAGTCTTCGTATATCGCATAAACGGCTTTGAGCGTGGCCGAACTGCTGCGGGGCAGCAGTTGCCTCAGCACTTCGTACCGTTGCGCCATGTAGAGGGCAAAGTAAAGCAGGAAGAGTTTTTCGAGATCCATGGCCATCTCGATCAGAACGTTACAGTGCAGTATTACGTAGGTGTCGTATGTGAGATGGTACCGAAACTGCAGGTACAAGTTAATCATGATGAATTTAAATCGAAAGAAAACGACGGAAGCGATCAGTGTCTTCAGCAAGACGTGGCGCGGCTCAACAATTTCCCTCACGAAGCGCAACCGCCGGATAGAACCGTCTATCGCGATGGCTTCGTTGCATATCAGAACCACCCGGCCGTTGTACCGCGCCAGCCAGTTGAGCACGGAGCCCATGATCTGCCCGTTGATGCAGTACTTTAGCAGATGCACAACCTCCGTGATGGTTCCGACCATTTGTAGAAAGTCTTGTGCCGTCCGACTGAACCCCATGATGCACATGATCGAAACCACAACACCGAGAGTCAGCATGTTCCGCAGCACATCCTTGCGCCGTACAATCGCCCCTTTCGGCGTTTGTTCGATGTACACCACGGACACGCACAGATGGTTGAAGGTGTTCAGAATTTGCTGATGGCTCATGGCCTTGCCGACAACGTTGAGCGGATCCCGATTCGGTACTGGGACGCCGGTGGCTCAACAATAGCACTTATGAACCTCATAAACGCTGGATGCATATTTGATACCCTCGATGGCAAAGTTTGTTTGCTTACTTTGGCTGCGAATGATTCGTGTATGTTTTGGAATAGAGCAGCGAACCCGTAGGATAACAACGTCCCGTGCGTCATGCTGTGTGCGCGGATCAACGGAACTTACCTTCCTGCCGGCTGCCTCTAAGTCGAACGTGAGGCAGAAACAAGAACCTCCGCTTAAGGCAATCGCAAACAAGTTCACCAATGTGTCTCTCACACCGTAGCCATCGTTCAGCAGATAGAACAACATGTACGCCTCGCTAGAGCACGTGATGAATATGTGCAAGATGTGGAGCAACTGCATTGGCCCGCAGCTGGTCGCGATTTGCCGCTTGAAGCCTTCCAACCGATCGCAGAGCGTGATTATGGGCAGAAACGTTCCGTATTGGCCCGCTTGCACCTGCAGCAGTAAGTCGCCGTACTGGTGGAGAAGAAACGTGCCCCAGAATTGGATGTACACGCGGTGCGCGTAGATCACAAACTCGGTGACGGCAGTTCCGTAGATAAAGATCACGCTTCGCAGCTCTACCAGATGAAGGTTGGCCCATAGCATGTGGCTGTTCATGGTGACAATGACCACGAAAAATAGGATGATGGCACAAAGCTCTCCTTTTAGCAGGAGGAAAGTATCTCGCTTATCTGCCGGAGGATCCCATGAGTCGCGTATATCTGCGGCAATCGCTAACGCACTGTTGCTGGTTTCCAGCAGGTTCCGACTTTGCACCAAAGTCCATACGATGAGTACCGCAAGCACAAACACGTGCACGAGGTGAAGTATCAATGAAATGACGCCTATAACACTTCGCATCATAGTGGAGATATCTCGCACGATTAGCAAACTAATTGCCACGGCACACGAAACTGCGGACACGGTTAGTATGGTGGCATTCCAGTAGAGGTTTCTGTTGCGGAACGCGTACCGATTCGTCTGGGAATCGATGTACAGATAGATGGACGAAATGAAGAGGTAGTTGAACAGGTTCAGGAACTTCAGTTCACGCATGGCGTTGCTGAGGCGAGTGTCGTTCGATGAATGCTAACGCTACAAGTGATCAGAGTCTGCTGTGTACTACATCCCTAACGAAATGATTACAGTGTGCGGTGCTTTAATAAGTAATGATGTACAAACATGTTAAACGCCGTTTAATTGATTGGACCGGGCTGTTGTGGCATGAACGATACAAACGAACCAAAACTTACCTTCACGAGCACCGCGCTGTGAGCGTACGTGTACGCGAAAAACGACATGGTGAACAGAGCCAGTGTTGTAAAGTTTAACATTGTTACGCTGAACCCGTATCCCATCTCTAGCACGTAGAATATCGTGTACGTTTCAATGGCACACGTCACCAACACGTCCAACACGTGGAGCACATTCATGAGCTGGAAGCTTGACGCGATTCGCCGTCGAAAGCTTTCCAAATCATCGCAGGACGTCATGACCGTTTGTAGGGATACGAATGAATGGTCTCTCGCCTCAATGCGACCGATCAGTGCACCATAAAGATGGCTGATATACATCGCCCAACACTGTGTGTGCATGAGATGCATGAAGGTGACGTACTCTAGCACACAGTACGCGCACAAGTTGAGCAAGTAGTGGATGTTGCGTATTCGATAAACGAGCCACATTGAGTAGCACTGCATTGCAAGACCGAAGAGAAGGGTCACTACTATGGTGCAGATCTGGATCCAGAGTATGACGAACGTTTGTCGTCTCCAGAGTGTTTGGTTGGGGAAGCTGCTGTCAACAATGTTTAATGCACCGGCGCAGTTTTCCATTAGTCTTCCCTTGCACACCAATGTCCAGATAATTAGCGGTAGTACTACTAGCAGCCGCATGCCGAACACGGCAATTGTGGTAATGCCCATTACGCTTGTTATACGATGTCGCAAGACTTCCCGTATCAGCTCTAAGGAAGAGACGGCACAGATCACAGCAGCCACGCTCAGAAGCGTGACGTTCCAGTACAGGTTCCGAACGCGGAAGGCGTAACGCCCGGCCCGGGTGTCGTAGAATAGATAGGTGGGTGTAACATAACCGTAGTTAAATACGTTGAAGAACTTGAGCTCGTCCATACTGCCTGTGCGAGTGAAGCGACTCAGACTGAAGCTCCACCGCAGGTAGTAGCTTCGATTGGGAATAGGCGTGTGATGGTTTGGAGTGAATAGTTTATGTCCTGTAAATAATGGATGATTTGTTTTCGCTTTCAGATAACACACCAGATTGGTGCAGTTGCGAAAAGAAGACGGAGGGACTGTGCTGTGCTGATTGTTGGAAGGTTAATATTTGATGTGCTTGAAGTAAAGCGATACGATAGTCGAGCGCGCGCGCGCGACACCCTCGACCGATGCGGGCAGATAACTCACCTTCACGTGAGCGAGGTTGTAGTCATATGTGTAAATTAAAAATGATATCCCGTACAGAACGACGATGAAGAGATTAAGCGACACTCCCATCACATCCGCACCGATGTCGATGATGTAGAAAACGATGTACGCCTCAACGGAGCACGTCACGAACACGTGCAGCACGTGCAGCAACTGCATGACGCCGAAAACCAATGTCATACGACGTTTGAAGCCCTCCAAAACATCACTCAGGCCGATTGCTGTCCGCAGCGACGTTTGATCCCGGTGACGAACTAGCTCCGCCACCTGCCCATACTTGTGACCCATGAAGTTCGCCCAAAACTGCGTGTAGCCGCGGTGTGTGGAAACGGTCAGCTCCAGCGTGGCAAAGCCGAGCATTAGCGTGATGTACTGAAGCCGACGAATGTCGGGAAACATCCACACGTAAAAGCTTAGGAAAGCAACGTTCACGAGAAACACCGCGATCGCAATCGTAAACTGCAGCTGGGCCAGCTTCCAAATGCAGCGCGTTTTGCGCAAGAATGTAGGGTTAAGCTGTCGTTCGATGGCTAGAGCACTGTTGGACACCGCAACTAGGTCACGGCTGCTGGCCAGCGTCCAGATTATGAGCGGCACTGTGACCAACAGGCGCACACCGTACAGAATCAGCGTGACTATTCCCATTACACTCGCGAACAATTGCGTGCTGTCGGCCAGCAGAAGCATTAGCGAAGAGCCTGTGCTGAGCAGTGTCACCGTCACCATGAATACGGCGTTCCAGTAGAGGTTTCTGATGCGGAAGACATAGTCGTTCGCTTTCGAATCGCGCTCTAGGTAGACCGGTGTGACGAAGAAATGGTTGTACAGGTTGAGGAACTTAAGCTCGGCCATAGTAGTCGAGGCGCGGATGACACTCGGTACGAAACTGGTAGTGACGACTAATCCATTTCCCATGCGGTACGCATGTGTTAGAGTGAATTGGAACTGGAGGTGTAGTCTAAACAAACCAATCGTCGGAACTATACTGAATGTTCGATTTGACGTAAATAATAGACGAATGCGGAAGCCCATTGCACGGAAGTAATTACAATTGGTTTGACGAGTACCTACAGTGTCACAAACGTTTATACGGACATCTGAAAGCAGAACCGTTTTCTTTTTCGGTTGTGCCGAGAGTGTCGAATACTGTAATTTCGCCAGTAAAGAGAAAAGCTTAATTTTAACTCTTGCTTACTTCGCACTTAACAGTCGTTACGAGCGCTTTACGGTCTTGCTCAACTACAACGCGTCGCTTACCTTGAGATCTAGCAGGCTGTGGTAGAAACACAGCCCAAACAACATGGTCGTCTCCTCGGAGGCGATGATTGCCAGCCGCGCAATATCGTTCAAATGCTCCTGACTCAGCAGTTTCTGCAGGATGTCGTACGTGCAAAAGGACACGTTGACCAGCAGATGCACCAGCAGCGTAAGCAGCTTAAACCCGAACACGTCCGCCAGCTGCCGTTTGCAGTGCTCCAGTGCGAGCAGCCGGCCGGCGACGAAGGTGTGCGGTGGTTGCCCTGGCAACGATCGCTGCAGTGCCTCGTACCCATTGGCGATGGTTTCCGCCAGGATCTGACAGAGCAACACGTTCAGCAGTATGTAGTGCCCGACGACGGAACCGGTCAGAACGCCCGCGATGTACGTGTACTCGCGCCGTTGATAGATGTGGACGACCATTTCAACGAGCGCCAGGACGTTGCACAGCACCAGTACGAGCAGTTGGCCATTTTTAACCGTGAATGCTTTCCCGTTCCAGAACGCGACGGCCGTGGGCAGCGCCTGGAGCAGACCGAGCAGGCGATGGCGCTGCCGGAAGTTATCGACGATCAGCAGTATGACGATGGCCAGCGAGGACAGCACGCGGCCCACGATGGTGTACCAGTTGGTGCAGTTGCTGAGGTGTTTGGTGGTCGTGATCCATGGATTGAGGAGGCCCATGGCGCAGATGGCGAACAGTGGTAGCAGCAGCTGGACGCGCGCCCGCGACACTTGGTAGCCGACCCGGCCCGGCGCAACCGGGCGTACATTGCAGATGAACAGGGTGTGAAGAATGCTCAGCACTCGCATGCTGCCCACCGTGGGTGTAACTAACGCGTCGTGTGCCAGCCTCGTGGTATCCGCGCCCGGCGGTACGCATCGTAATCAATTAACGAATTAATTATTAGCGAGTAGTACCCCCGGGGAGTCTGTTCGTAACCGTGCGCGCTCTAGATTCTCGACCGTGCCGGTGGGATTCCATATCATTCGCCTGCGGTGTGTGCAACACGAGCCGCAGCAGCAACCATCCTTCATATGGAGCGCACCGTGCCCTAGACAATATCCGTCTAATGAGGCCAGGATTGTTAGATGCTTGCGAACAACCCCACCGGGCAGGAATGCCGGTAGGCGCGCCGGTTTGTAAATGGTTTGATTATGCTCGGTGAGTGCGCTAATAGAAACCCTTATGCGGTGGTGCAGGTCGAAGTGCGCTTCAAAAGTAATGACCCGCAGTACCCGCGGTGGTCTGTTACATGATCCGCCGCTCTGGTACGGTGGCCTGCTGGCTTTGCCAAAAACCTCCGGACGTTTTGGAATCGCTACGCGCTAGAAGCTGGTCTATTACATCGGCACGCCGAGCGAGTACGGGAGATTGAAACAGTTGCCCATGTTTGGCCAGTTGGTCTGGAGGATGAGGGGGGGGGGGCGGAATCCGTCGTTTTTTGCCCACCCTTCGCTCCCGGCGAGATGAGATGCATAGGCAGCCGTCTTTTTGTGTTTCTTTCTGTTTTGTTGGCCGTTTGAGTGATGCCCCTATGCATGTGTGTATGCCCCGTCTCCTCCACGCCTTCCCAACCCCACCCAAGATCCACCAAGAAAGCCGAGAAGAAGAAAAAAAGTAAACGAAGAAGATGTTGCCGTAATCATAACATACCTTTCGCCTCCTGGGGATGAGAGAAAAAAAAGCACGTGGTGTTTGACTAACTGCAGAAGTACGAAGATTTCCTAACCTAAACGGTCTGATAACGGCCGGTGGAGGGAGTGGGCGAAGCGGGGCGGATTGATTATCCGGAGGAGGGACCGGTGCGATGCTATCACCCTCTCCACCCCATTATCGGGGGGGCTATCGCGCGCGGGGCCCGAAAACATGGCAGCAGGCGCTGACTTCGCACGCCTCCGGCGTACCATAAAAGCCGGCGCTCGCGTTACGGCACGGTTCAGTCGCGGTTCGGTTCGGCTTCGGGTTGCGTGCGCGTTGCGTTGGCGTCCACCAGGACAGAGCATGGGCAGGCACGGTGGTGTGGTGGTGGCGGTGGCTTGGGTGACCGCGGTCGGGGTCGTGATGCTGGGCGGCCGACTCGAGAGTGACGCACGCGTGCTGGGCGGCCGTCGCTACCGCGACTACGACTTCGACTTCTCGCACCTTGGTGAGGCGGTGTACGGGAGCCACGATACGGCCGCGATCGGGGAGCTGGTGGCCGCCTGGTCCCGGTCGCGCAACGCCAGCACCTTGAACCCGGAGGAGCTTGGCACGTACGGCGAGGGTGACATCTATCAGCCGCTGGTCGAGCGGAACGCGCTCAAGTTCACCTCGAGCAAGTGGAAGAAGGGCGTAGTGCCGTACGACTTCAGTGACGAGTTTTGTAAGTGTTCTGGGCAGGTGGGTCAGGATCCTCTGGCCGGGTGTGTGTGTGTGTGTGTAGAATGCAAAGTGTGATGTGTGACGTGCCTGTACCTTTCAGCGATCGGTGATTTGCAGAAGCTGTTTTCGGCGTTCGAGCAGTTCCAGCAGAAAACCTGCATCCGGTTCGTGCCGCGCACGAAGGAGCGCGACTACGTGGTGATCGAGGGCCGCAGCAGCGGGTGCTGGTCGGCGGTGGGCCGCATGGGCGGCCGGCAGGTCGTGAACCTTCAGCGCAACGGCTGCCTCCAGAACGAGGGCACCATCATCCACGAGCTGATGCACGTGCTGGGCTTCCTGCACGAGCACACGCGCTACGACCGGGATCGGTACGTGAACATCTTCTTCCGGAACGTGCGCCCGAACCTGCTGAGCAACTTCGGCCGGGAGAGCGAGTCGCAGACGACCACGCTCGGCATGCCGTACGATTACGGCAGCGTTATGCACTACTCCAGAACGGCATTCAGTAAAAATGGCAAACCGACGCTGGAGCCGAAGGTAAGGGGCAAATTGGCCGGCCTGCCGGGACGTTGCGTAATCCGCACGCTAACGCTGCTTTCTTCTTTCTTCCACCATGTGGGTCCGTGCCAGATCAAGTACGGCGGCCAGCTTGGACAGCGCGCGGGCTTTTCGGCGAAGGATGTACAGAAAATCAATCAACTCTACTGCCACCGGTAGGAGAAAGAGAGAGATAAAGTGGCGCCGGCACCACCGGCACAGCATCATCTTGCGCGCCACGGTTGCACAACGCGCGCTCGTGCACGCGAGGAGATGGCTGTGCATGCTGCAGGTCTTACCTAAGAATGCACGTACCAAAAAGATGCCTTACGTCTCTGGATGTCTTCTGGAGGCCGTGACGACGGACGGCGGCATAATCGCCGCGTGTGTGTGTGAGTGACTTAGGCTTAGCTTGTTAGGATTACGATCGGGTAAACGACACGAAATGAAACCCCACTCGTTTTTTAAATTATCACAATGCTGCTGCCGGCTGAATGAAATGTGGAGCAAACTGAGTGTGAAGGAAAGAAATCGACGAAAATCGTTCACGGGGTAACGCGGAGTTTATTAGGCCAGTTGGGCTATGAATGAGTTGATTGATTTTCTGCCTCTCTGTTTTCCTTTCCGTCGCCATCATCATCATTATTATTGTCTTCTTTTTCTTCTTTTTTTCCTTCGAATACTTATTGATTTTCTCAACATAACTGATTATGCTTTCGTTCGGTTCATCTAGCTTTAGCATTTATCTAATTTATGTCTTAATTGGGGGCGGACGAATGAACAGGTGAGTAGCGCATGACTTAACACACCCCGGGTTATGGGTTCGATTCTCAACTGGACTCGCATGTACAACTGTCTAAGCCACCTGAACATCCATTTAGCGATCGAGTGAAAATGAACGCGAAATAAAGTTTTTTTCAAATGATATTTTACGAAACACTAATTAGAGAATTTAATGTGTTTTTATTACCACATTGTGAATTCAAGTTTCTTTCATTTTCAGTGTGAAGTTTTCATGAGGGTCCGTAAAATGTCCAAGAGAATTTTATAGAATTCAATTCACAGTCTGTTGGTCTATAACATTCTATGCCTGAGGGAGAATTTTGTAAACTATAATCAAGACAGCATTTAAAAGGGTTTAATTAAAATTGATTAAATTAAGTTAGTTCGGTACATGTTAAGGATCTATTGATTACGTTTATTTACGTATAAAGGACATTCAGTAGGTGGTGCCCAGTTCAAATAAAAATAGATAAACAATAGGAATAATATACCTAAAATGTTCGAGCCTGAGCATTTTGTTTTCAAATTAAGATGAAAATCAAATTTAACCCAAAACTTCGCCCAACTGCTTCACAAAGTTGAAGCTGGCATTCGTTTCGATCGTTGCCGAACGTGCTTGATCAACCATACACTTCGATTGCATACTTTTAGGCGTTTATTGTGGAAGCTGTAGGCAGGGTTTTTAGCTTAGCCTTTCCAACGCGCAAAATATATGAGATACAAAAAGATAGCAACATAATTTGCTCAGAAGAATATTTTGTAAACCCTCAATTACGTCCGGGCTTCGCTGAAAGGCTCTTAAACATGTTACAGTAAAAGCGTTATAACTGTTTTCCCAACATTGATGTTGAGGTTCCTCGCTTATGCAGTCATGAATCTTTCTGAAGATTTTTGAAGATTTTTATTAATGTTTTGTTGTACAATAGCTGTCCAACAGGTTTTCATACTTTTAATTGAGTTTTAATGATTTCAACGTTTAGACTTATTTCCATTCTTGGTCCCGCATATACCCGCATTTAGCATGGTTTAGCGATCGTGTACAGACCTTAATTTAGATAATTTAGATCGCAATCACTGTACTGTTCCTCTGGAGGACTGATCATCTAACTATGTGTATATAATTAAGTCAAGGCAATCCGGACATGGCAAGCGCATACATGCACAACCGGTTGATGCAGAAGAATGATCATAATTCTATTTGAAAGTAATTTTAAAAGAATAAACCTTGGCTAAACTAGAAGAACCGAGACTAGAGGACTTGTGGTGAATATCGTTGCATATTTACTTCTCATTGATTTTTAGTACAATGATCCGTAGGTTGGTTTTAGTATTTCAATCATATTGTTACAGTTTGTGGCAATTGTTGAAATCCATTTGATGTGTAACGTTAGTGATATAGAAGAATGGAACTTCCGGATAAGTTTGCTGCTTCAAAAATCGTCCTGATCCACATTTTTCTCATCCTCTTATGGTCATTTCTTGGCAAATCACGGCGCACTACTTACCAAGCTCTGCAGTAAACCATTGCAATCCTTTCAAGTGGTCAAGCTCAGCCCATTACAAAGTATTGCCGTGTTTTTGTGTATCGAAATAATGAGGGTTTGCGTTGTTGAAACTACTTCTACTGCCATTTGTTGCCGTGCATAATGATATCTAATTTCTGTCATGAACATTGCACACGGGCAGCAGAGCAGCCTGCTGCCCGAGCTCCATTTACCCAAGGGCCATGATAAATTGCATCATTGCAGTCGCCACCGTGCGCGGTGTAAAAGTGTCCAATTTGTTGGCTTGTTAATGTGTGTGTGTGCGCTAGTTTTTCGGAGCTGCTCCGCCTGCCAATCGCACCGTTACGTCAATGTCACATCCTGGTTTGCAGCTTTTTTTTCGGGTGCCTTCGGACACGAAACGCCACAAGGTAGCGAAGGTGCAACCGCAGCCGCCCGGTTGCAGTGCTCCGGTCCGAACCACTTTTACTTTCGGACCTTAAACTTGCACTTGAACTTTAAGCGCACGCGGCTCGCGGCAAAAGGTTCGCAGGCACTGTGAATGCCGCCAGTTCACTCCCTTTATGGACGCGCGCGCGCGGCGGAGTTCGTCTCTGTCTCTGTCGCGCACGGTGTGGGGACGATTTTGTTTTAATCGCTTTTCGGTGTGTGTGGTAGGGAGATACCGCCAAACTAGAATGCGTACGTGAACGCACCAACGCAGCGCTGAAGTTCCGCCTCAAGTTTACCGGCGCATGACGAGGTGTGTTTTCGCAGTGATCTGCGATTTCTGCCATCTGCCGGTTTGGGACCTCGGTACGAGGGTGGATCGTCGAGTTGCCTGTAATCGGCCCATCTCTGAGTGGTAATTAAAAGCTGCTTAATTTGATTGCCCAAAAGTGGCCCTCAAGTGGGCAGTTAATCGGGCTCCATCAATCGGTGGTTTTCCTCCTTATCGGAAGTCGCCTAACTGGGCACTTTTCATCGCTTCCTCTACTTAGCGGTAGGGGCTATCGTTCGATCAAACTAATCGATTGCAGGGGAACGAAAACCGAAAATGAGGTGCGGTGAGGCTGTTTGGTGTGCTAAAATCAATTTGACAACTGATCGATGCCATTTGTTATGATCGCGGGCAAAAAACAGCTTTTGGGAGGCTCGTGCCGATCAGTCGATCGTTCTTTGAATCTCACGAACGCGCCCGTAGGTGTTCGCGCCCGGTTCGATCTGTAAATAACCGGCGCGGTTCAGGTAGCGTGCGATCGCCCTCCCTCCGGATGCCCTGGAGCGATGTGCGATCGGCGAACGTTGGGGCGAGGGCGGTCATAAGTAAAAAAATATACCAGTAAAGTAAAATTTATTATTTAAAAAATACCCACGGAATACTACCACTCTACACTTATTGTGCTGTTTTCTGTGGTAATATTTTTGTTTTAGTATTGTTTAAATGGCAATAATCGTAAGAAAACACATAGTAAATGACCTTAACAACACAACACAAAAATATACAAACAAAAAATTAAAAATATGTACCTTCATTTATTTATCATTTATGATAATTATGACATGTCTAATGACGTTTATGACTCGACTAATGAGCTGTGAAAAGCTCCCGATACAACCCACTTTTTTTTAAATATTAGCTTTTCTTGTTTATGCTCTACTGCGGCGCTTGCATTGAATCGCCAAATAATTGCTGTAGCAGCATTTTTTTATATCTGTGTTTGCGCGATCGATCTGAAATTATTGAAATAATACTAAACAGTCTAAGAATATTAATAACTAAGACTAATCGTAGGATAACATCTGCTAGAAGCAACTGCAACAAATGCTGTATTTTTTTTGTAGTGTAGAAAGTGTCACAAAACGAAACAAAATCATTGTTTCCAGAGAAAAGAACGTTTTGGAAAGAATTAAATTTATAATTAAATTGATTAGGTCACTGTGTGTTGTATTATCCTTCATATTCCTCGATGTACAGCGAAAAAAGGAGACAAAAGAGTACAGTGGCGTCCTCTACGTCCGTTAAACGTCTCGAATTTCATATGTCCCGTAAAGCCTAATTGAATCATTGCTTCGTCCCGTGGTCGCCCCATAGTGCGCCGCAAGGAAGTGTCTCGCCCATGCATGCCATTTCAGCTCACCGAACCGTGGGACACTGCCAAAATTTCGGTGCCGTTGCCTTCCCTTACTCGTACAGATCGGCAGAACCGAACAGCGGGGCGGATATGAAAAAAATCGCCACATTAGTCTGCTCCGAGCGCTACCAACGTCGATTGTCCGATCGTCGTCGCCCGGAATGAGGAAGTGTCCAAGTCCAAAATATGGGGTGTATAATGTGAGCATAGCAGTTAATTGCTCCAGAGCTCCGGCGTTACTTGCGGCCCAGGGGCAAATGCCGTGGGCTCGTTTTACGATGTTTACGAGCAAAAACATACGACATCGAACGAAAGCGAAACTATTCGCGGCCGTCAAGTGTGTACGGGTGGTCACGGACGGGCCGGATGTGGGAATTTGAGGTGTTTTTTTTGTGCTGCTGCTACTATTGTGCTACAGATTTAATTATAATTTTTGGACCCCTTTTTTGGGGAGGTATCTCAAGGACGAGTAACGTTTCAGAACTTGAAGAAAAATTAATAAATTGAAGTCATCATCACTGCAGAAAAAATCATAACCGGAACAAGCGCGTTTCAATTTACAGAATTAATTTATTTTCCTCATCTTTCACACAAAACAATCCGAAAACGTTGAACAAGAGAAAAATACTGTTCGCGCCAGGTAGGATCGCAGGATTCGGTAGACAGTCAGGTCGTTGTGCTCTAGTGCCACTCGTTGGCGTAGACGGCCGGGGCAGCGTACACCGACGGGTAGCTGCTGACGTAGGAGGTCTTCAGCGGCGCGGCATAGGCCACCGGGGCGACCTCGTAGCTGTGCTTGTCCAGGGTGGCGGCGTAGGTGATGGCAGCCGGGGCCGCAGCATGCACGTACGTCTTGGGAACCGGGGCAGCAGCATACGTGTAGGCCGGAGCAGCCGCATAGACGGTCGGGGCGGCGTGGACAACCGGGGCGGCCGCCTGGACGTAGGTCGTCTTCTCCACCGGCGTCTCGACGATGGTCTTCTTCACGGCCGGGGCGAACACGGGCTCAGCCACCTGCTTGTTGTGGTACTGGGTGAAGCTCTGGTGCGAGTAGCCGGTCGGGACGGACTTCTCGATCGTGCCGACGTGCGCCACGGTCGGCTCCTCGATGACGCTCTTCTGGTACGAGATCTCCTTCTGGGCGAGCAGGGCCGGCGCAGCCACCACCGACGAGTAGGCGAGCGGGGCCGAATGCACCAGATGCGCTCCTGGGGCGGCAGCAGCCACGGCGAGAACAACGGACAACACCACCAATCGGAACATTTTGCAATGGGATTGTTTTGTTGGGATTGTATTCAGAGAAAGAACCCGCGAAAGGTCTGTGTTGTTGTTGTTGTTGTTGGTTGAGGGGGAGTTTTGCTTGGCTGTGCGATCGAACGCTGACTGTGCCTTTCGGTCCGCCCGTACCAATCTTATATAGTTTGTGACCACGAAAACACACGACAAACGTCGAGATCGCGAGCGCCGTCTCCTCTCACTCCGGCGAGTGGCGCGACCGGTCCTTGCGACGAGCGCCGTCCTGCTTCGCCGCCGGTGTTTGCTACGGTTTCACACTTTTTCTTTCCGCACCGCCACTATCGTCGTGCGTTCCACCTCGCAGCTCACCCGCGTAGATGATACATGCTGCTCTGCAGGCCGGTTCGGGTGGATCTACACCCGGCAGTCGGAGGGTCGAAGATGTCCTTGATTTTCGTGAAGGGAGCGTCACCGCAACGGCGCTCGTAGCCGCGCCGGGGAAATTGAAATCTCTTTGTTCGCTCCCGCGAGAACCCATCCGGTTCGAAGGGCCCTAAAACCGGGATCGAGACGCTACTCTGCCGGGATGCTGGGGAGCATTCATCCCGGTGGTGATTGTGTTTCGTGGTTTGCCAACGAGGGTGATTAACTTTTTCAACAGCCTACACCCATTAAGGGGTGGGATCGGGGAGGGTCGTTGGGGGGGGGGGGGGGGGGTCGTGGAAACACTGGAAAACGAAACCGCCCCCAAAACGGGGGGAAAAACAAGGGGCAGGGGGGGGGGGGAAAAAAAAAAGGGGGGGGGGGGGGGGGGTGGTAATGACGTTAAAATTGAATTCATACGTGCAGAGGAGCGGTTGGGTAGGTTTTGTTTCTGTACCGGCTCGAGTGAGAATATGCTACCAACACAAAGAAAGAATTTTGAACGGTGCAGTTTTGACGGGCGTGACACACAGTTTTCTTAATGCCGGATGTGTTTTTGAGGTTGACTGGGCCTTCTTGAGATTATCCGTAGGACACTGGCAGCTAGGACATTAGATAAGATATTTGGTTATGAGGAAGAACTGAAGGTTTCAAGAACTAAAAATTATTGGAACCTGGAAATCCAAGAATTCTTGACGGATTTTAATCTAGGTACATATCATTCATATGCCGTCAAAGTAGGCTCTATAGTCTTTTGCTCTTATTCTATCATTGAAGTGCAAACCAAGGAGGCTGGAAAAACTACAAGTGGCATTATTGTAGCTTAGATCAAATTTGGTTAGGGAGTATTGACGACTACTGCGATCTATTCTTGTCTTTGATTTTTGTCATCGTAGACTTTTCGTAAAATTGAAATTCATGTATATCAAACCACTTGCACATCAAACCACGAACAGAAAATGTTATTCAAAGTTGGGTTTGAAAGAATACGGGCATAAAATATTGGTGAAGGATTCAAAAGGAAATGTAGCAGTGTTATTTTTCAATTTTAGAACTATTCTTCGATGTTAATCACAATGTTGTACCATAACATTTGTGATTTTTGATTATTTTTTAATTATAATATTTTCAGTACAATATGAAAGCCTCAAGATATCTCCATCTCAATCGCGATCACAAATTTTGTACCATGACTTTTGTGAGATGCTGTATAAGTTAGAAATGTCACATGTCATAACTCCGAAATGTTAGCAAATACATATTACGCGACTCTTTTACGAGTGACATTTGGCTTCGTGCAGCCGTTTGTTCTTGCCAGTATGCGCTTAGGATATTATCGCGTCATGTTCTTGAACGGGTCAAGAACACCGGGGATTGATTTATAGGAAAAAAGCAACGCCGGATGCAACGTGCGTCTGGAGTAACTCAGTTATCCAAGCGAAGGATTTACGGGCTAAAACGTTATAAATTGATACTAATTTATAGTTTACAACGTTCCAACCTCCAATTAGTCGTTTTTACAATCTATGAAAGAGACATATTAAGAAGAAAAGAAACACCATCCTTCTGCGACCCACGTACCTAAAGCAGGGAACCATCGCATTAGCACGGACCGGCGCGAACGCGTCCGTTCCTACGGGTCGCGATTGACATTTGCGAATGAGATAATTCCTGGGCCGGGAGCGCACGCCGGAACGTGAAACGCCACCCGAAGACGTTGACATTTGTCGCACTGTTTCGGGAATGGTCGGTCGGCCCACCGTGCGCCGTAGCATGCCGGATGCGTGTTCTTGATCTTTCGCTGTGCGTGTGCCGGTTTATCGTGTCGGGCCCCTTCCCTGGAAAAGGAAGCTTGCGCGTTACAGTTTTTGGGGAGTCTGCGGGACAGGAACACACGGTACATGCGTACATGCCTTCTACGGTGCGTCCGATCAATGGCCGAACCAGGGAGGCGATTTCTGGATGAAGCAGAATTTCGTAGCCGGTAATCTTAATGACCATTACCCGCTGGACCGAAAGGCGAAACCGGGCGGGTGGAGTAATAAATACACAATACGGAAACACACCGTGTGCGCGCGCCCGCTCGCTCGCAAGGTGAATGTGTGAGTAAGCGCTTGGGAGGAGGGGTTGGAACTGTCCGTGAGGAGATCCTCGACCAGCGGCAGACAAAAAAACCGTCCGAAACCGAAGCACGGAGCGACCGAACGCGCGAGTCCGCGAGCGCGCGAAGTTCGCGTCTTATAAAAGGCGTTACCGACGCCCGAGAACGGTACAGTCAACGCGAAGCTCTTTCCAGTGATCAACACAGACCTCTTACAAAACAATCAATCAACATGTTCCGATTGGTAAATATCCGACCCGTGGGAAGATCGTTCTGGACGCAGTCGTTCTGGACCATCCCAGTATGTCGTTGAGGAGAGGTGTGAAGACTAATGTTTGCTCCGTTTGCTTACCGTGCCCGTCCTGCAGGTGGTGTTGTCCGCTCTTCTTGCCGTCGCCGCTGCCGCTCCGGGTCTGTACCATTCGGCCCCGCTCGCCTACTCGGCCGTCGTCGCTGCGCCAGCCGTCGTCGCCCACAAGGAGATCTCGTACCAGAAGAACATCGTCGAGGAGCCGACCGTGGCGCACGTTGGAACCGTCGTCAAGACCGTCCCGACCGGTGTGACGCACACTAGCTCGGCCGTGGTGCACGACACCAAGGTGCAGGAACATGTGTACGCCCCGGCCGTGAAGAAGACCGTCGTCTCGACTCCGGTGGAGAAGACGACCTACGTCCAGGCGGCCGCTCCGGTTGTCCACGCCGCCCCGGTTGTCCACGCCGCTCCGGCCTACTCGTATGCTGCTCCGGCCTACACGTACGCTGCTGCCCCGGTTGCCAAGACGTACGTGCATGCTGCGGCCCCGGCCGCCATCACCTACGCCGCCACCCTGGACAAGCACAGCTACGAGGTCGCCCCGGTGGCCTATGCCGCGCCGCTGGCCAAGACTGCCTACGTCAGCAGCTACCCTTCGGTGTACGCTGCCCCGGCCGTCTACGCCAACGAGTGGCACTAAGCATATCAAGACTGGTACCCTTCCCATCCATCCCGTCCTAGCAACTGGCGGCGACGAGTCGCCTTCTCTTTTGTTCACTCTTGATTGTTTCGGTGAAAGATGAGAGGAACGCGACTCCGAGCGAGAAGAATAAAAGATTGAGATTCGAATGTTTTAATCCGGGGTTTTACCTATTTGAATTAGCGAAAGAAATATTGGTCGAAGACAGATATTCTTGCTGGTGTTGACTGTTTAGCATCATTTATGAAGCGTGACAAGCTTCCTTGGTGGCTACAAAACAACTTATGGTGTAAAATTTCGTTCCACTTGACGGCACTGCATTACGAAATTTGATGCGGTTGCCATTATAAATGGTGATTTGTTACGCTCTACCGGTTTGTTCACTAATGTGGACCCGTGCAAGATTTGCACTGAAATTGTGAACAAAACGGAAAGAGATATCAAGCTTCTGTTTTCATGGCAGGTGCTTGAAAACAAATGTAAACTCCCATAGCACATTATTTGTGGAGTTCTCTTTAAATCTCGTTCTTTGTTGAGAGGTTTTTGGGCAGAATGTTTTGGAGATTATGCAGGCCCTGGAATCGATTTCAAGATTTGAGCTTCTTTTTCAGTTCCGTTACTCCTTCTTTGAAATAACTTCCATAAATCGTAATGGAATACTAATTTCCTGCATCCGTAAAGTAGGACAACAGCAGAAATAATCTTATTTTTCTCATCTCACTTTGTACCTGCGTAACCATCAAAAACATCTTGATAAGGTACATTGCAGATTTGAGATCGAATACTGTTAAGAACGCGACATGTAAATTCAAATTCAAATCAAGATTATTCAAACCAAGTCAAACGCACAATTCTAAATTCTAACTTAGCGCACAAATCAACGCGTTGACAAATCTCGGGCGAAGACATAGACAAAAAGGAGCCGAGAAAGATCATGGGAAAGAAAAACCACCACAGGGATCGCGCTTGGAGAAAAACACTTGAAAATGCGTACAGTCGGGTCGCGGTCGGAAAGTACTTGAAAACGCGCGCGGACGGATCGCG
>KB672490.1:15510078-15545510 GCA_000349145.1 Anopheles dirus
ATGAATAAATTACTTGCAAACCAAACTCCGAAAGGACAAGTCTGCGTCGCTTCTCATTCACGCTTTGAAAGAAGTTTTCAGGAGATTCGTCGTAAGCCTACGCGAGGCAAAAGTCAAACGGTTCATACCGTCGCCGACTATCCGTGTGCTCGGTTCGCACAATTTACAAATACCAAAACCCAATGTCCAATTTCTAAGCTCTAGAGAATGATGACAAAGTCTGTAAATCATGTGTAGTAGGTTAATCGAGTTATTTCTGAAGTAATAAAGTGAAATGAAGTAATAAAACAAAATCTACAAAACAAACATAAAAAGCTGAGGTTTATAAGATTTAAGGTGACAAAAATATGTAAAATCGTACGTATAGTAAATTTGATACATGTAGTAACATTCCTCAGCACTAGATGGCGCCACAAGATCAAGGCTGCAATGATTATTTTTAACGGTGGCTGCTTTTTCAAAATTTAAAGCAAATTTTAAATTACCAGATACTAGCACATAAGGATAACGCGAATAAATCTCCAAGAAAATACATAAAAATAATCATTTATCGTTCATTTTATCTCATTCGCTTTATTTACGTAAAGTTCAAATCAGTGCAACGTAAAGTTAATGTTAAAAAAAATCGTATAAAAATCCAACAACCGACACGTTAGTGTTTGAGCGTTTTTTCGTGAGTTTTCCAAATCGTGCCTCTGGGTTATCCGTCACTAGTATTTGATGACAAGTGGTGTCTTGAAGTGGCCCACGAACGAACCATACTGTACCGGTGCCGGTTGCGGTTGGGAGTAGAAGAAACTTCCGGCCGGATAGAACACCCGCCGACCTGGGATATGGTGTGGGGTCGGTGGGTTATGTGGATGGACGGCAACGACCGGACTATTGCGAACGTGCCCACTGTGGGACACACCCTGGAGCCCGTGGATGAGGGCCGAACTTTGGAACGACACGGCGTTCGGTGTGTAGTGATGTCCGTCCGACCGGACGATCGATCCACCGGGCGTCCACTGTGCGAGCAGATTGCCCGTCAACTGTTGCGACGTTTGCAGCTGATCACGGAGCCATTGGTGAAGGTCGAGTTGTCCCGGCGCACCACCATGTCCTGTCGCTGTGTGTGCAGGCGCCACAGGTGCCGGGGCTGGTGGAGGTGGCGGTGGTGGTTGCGGTGCGGTAGTAACTGGAGCTAGGTCGGTTTCATACGCGGGCCGGAAGGTGGTGACGGGAATCCGGTTTCGAATAGTCGTCAGACGGGTGACGAGTCCCGCTCCCTGCAGCTGATCTCCCGCCAAGGTCGTCTGCGGGACGAACGTCACCTCCTGCACACGATTCATCTGACGGTTGAGCCACTGGGCGAAGTCTTCGCCGGCCGGTTTGAACTGCTCGCCAAGCACGTCCGGCCGGGGCGTCACCGTATCTTCCTCCCCGAACCAAGACTTGCCGTCCGACGGGAGATCGAACGGTTGGTCGGTGTCGGGCGACGGGGTTGTGGTGAGGAAGCTTGGAGTCGTTGAAGTGGTAGTTGTTCGGAACACGGACGGTGGCGTAGTCGTCGGTGGAGCAGACGTGGTCGTGGAAGAACTGGCGCTGGAAGATCCCGACTCCCATGCCTTCGGTTGGCGTCCGGAGAGCCAAATTTGGAAGTCTTCCTCCGTCAGATCGTAGATATCTTGCGGTGAGACCGTGCTGGCGTCGTTGGACGTATCCTGGCACCAGACGCTCGCAATGGCGATCGCCAGAACAAGCTAGAACACGGTCAGGAATTCGAAGGCAGTAAACACAAACAGAAAAAAAAACAGAATCAGCTCCAGTTTGAAACCCGTTCTTGACGCACTCAAACAAGCCACCTACCACTTGCACGAACCGCGACATCACACTCGGCACTTGGGAGCTGGAGGCTGTTCTGACGATCTGATTGTACGGCCACAGTATTCCCACCAACTGCAGTGCGCACCTTTCGGACGGACCGTCTTTATATCGATTCGTTGAGATGAAGCAACAGGTCTTGTCTCTTCCGGTGGTGGATGTCCACTGACGAGTTGCTGTTGCCGTCCGCTCGGCGAATAGAGTCCTCCGGAGTGCTGGAGGACGTGGAAAAAATTGGTTCACTGACTTGATCCATCTCACGGTCTTCAGCTTTCAGCGCGGCGCGGTCGATCTTCCTCGTTCCGTGCGTGAACGGTTTCCGTGTCCTTGGTCCCATCGGCCGTGATGCTGCCGGTGAAAGTAGTTCCACCGCAGGGATGGCATTTAACGAGGAAGCGCACTCGAGACCGCTGTCCAATCGAATCCAGCGAGCGTAGAAGCGGCCGCAGCACTACCCACCCGTGACCCTAAGGCCTGGGCACCGGTGTGATGTTCTTTCGTGTTGCTTTACTTTTTCGACACAGCACACGAAACAAGATCAACTCGCTTACCCGACCTACATTACACTCGTGCCGACTGGTATCTTACCGGTTTTTAAGCGTACGTAGACGGCTTAAAGTTCAGGGTTTTTTTCGCGGAATCGCTACGACATTTTGTGGACCCTTGTCAACCGATGGCAACAGCACCGCGTCCCGACCAAAGTACGAAGGGCTGCGCTGGAGTTCGAAAACTAATTTGCAAACCCCGGGCAAAGATCACCGAAACTCACCGTCGCGTGCTCCTTTGGGCGAACACCGTTACGCGTCCTTGTGGCTCCGTTGTTCGGGGGGAAGTTGGATGGATGAGATCGTTTCAAAAATAACTCCCGCTCCAAAACTCGGTCCGTCCCGGGTGGCAGTTGTCGGAGAAGTGTGACCAAATGCTACATTCAGGCGTCCAGAATGGCAACGCGCAGTGTCCGGAATGGGCGCACGGGACGCAAAGCTGGACATAAATCTGGTTTTGATGGCCGTTTCTGGTTGACATTTCGAAGTGCTTGACGCTGCCGCGGTGCAACGGGGATTGCCGTTGACGAATGGGTTGAAATTTTAATATTGATTAGATGCGTAAGCCGCCAAGCCGGGGGCGCGAACTGGGCAAATGTTGCAGGTTGTGTTTGATGTTGGGGAAGGTAGTTTGGCGTCTTAAATAACCTGTTCCTAAGGGCGGCAGGTGCAGCTCTAGTTCTTGGGCTGCTGCCTTCTGGTGCAGAGTATGAATTATGCATCACAAATGAAGTGGTTCTAGTTGGTATGAGGAAATGCGAAAGAACAAAGCGAAAGCGTGCGTTACTGGTAGCGTTACATAGGACTAGGATTCTGAAAGAACATATTATCGCTACAACTATATCTGAAGAATCCAGTGCTTTTTAAAAAACATTTTATTTGTGTCACTATCGTGAGTTCATTATGAAGAATTCTGTACACAATTTACATTCCTTATAAAGTTATTCAAATAAGCTCGTTGCCATATAGAGATCCTTAGAATAGCAGGCATTGGATTACTAATTTCAAAGTATTATTAATACACGAACAGGTGTCTAAGGAAGTGGCTCACATAAAAACGATAAAGTTATTAATATTTTGCGAAAAGATTTATAAGTTACACTGAATGAAGCTGCGAAGAGCTTTTTTCGATAGTTGGGGATTGCTTTGCTGATGGAACTTCAATGGCTACTATGATCTCGTCTTCATATTTCTTCTGATACTTGTTAACCAATTTCTGCGATGTTTTTTAATGAAGCTATTACACTATAGTCTATTCTTTCCAGGACTTTGTTCAGAAATAAAAATCCTCTTTTTCATTTTCCAGGACATTTCATTTATTTCACGGCATGCTGCGGAATGTGTCCATCTTCCAATCTTTCACCAACAATCCAAATGAACAATGGAAGCCTTCCACTTGAGTCTCCGCACGCGCGCACAGGCAAACACTTGCACACGCACCGATGAAACAGAGAATGAAATGTCCTTTGCGCGGTTCGCCTCCCAGTGAATCTCACTGCAATCTCACTGGACATCTATCACACTGTGCGACACTTCGGGCCCCACCTTCGAACCGTTCTGCGAAATCCTTAAAGCTTCCTGCATCGTGCCAGCCGCTCAGCCGTGGCCATTACAGATGGTACGCGTACGCGTCGTGGTAGGCCAGGGCCGGGGCAGCGTAGGCGTAGGCCGCCGGGGCGGCGATGTACGTCGTCTTCGCGATCGGCGTCGAGACGAGCGTCTGCTTCACGGCCGGCGCGTAGATCGGTTCGTGGATTTTGGCCGAGTTGTGCACGATGGTGGAGCTCTGGTGCGAGACGGCCGTCGGGATCGTCTTCACGATGCTGCCAACGTGCGCCACGGTCGGCTCCTCGATGATGCTCTTCTGGTAGTAGATTTCGGGCTTGGCGATGAGCGTGGCCGGTGCGTACGCCAGCGGGGCGGAGTACGTGAGGGCCCCGGGACGGGCGGCCACGACGGCCAGAACAGCGGACAGTACCACCTGGAAGGGAGAGAGTTCGGAGTCGCATTAATCACACCTGAACACCATACCTGAAACAGAAGCTATCTCCAAGTCCTGCAACACCTACCAACTTCAGCATTTTGCGATGAGTGAGTTCTGAAGGGGATTGTTGCGTTGCGCGAAGTACGGTCTGTACTGTGGTTCAGCTGGATTCTGACTGATGCATTTCCCGCCGCCCGGTGCCAGCTTTTATAGCACGGCTGGACCATTCTGATAGACCCGTCCGATGAGGAAAACTGGGCACCACCATCGAGGTAAAGGAAAAAGGAGGGACAGCAGCAGCAGCAACAGCACAACAAAAACTCATAACTTCTACACGCCAACAACAGGAGACGAGCCCTCGGTGAGAACCGGCTGCAACTAGCTGCACCCGGGGACAAGTTTCCCGGTAGATGCACTAGCGGGTGCATGTGTATATGAGAAAGATTTTTTTTCTCTCCCCTTGGTGTATATGTTTGCCTATCTAAGTACTGTCCATCATGATCGCTCTTGTCGGTTCACCCGGTCGGTGACCATCTACGCCAGGGGTCGGCAAACGAATATTATGAGATGTTTGGAATTCATAACTTCTGATTTTAGTAATGTAACTACGTCAACCTATTTGATAGACGTTTGTTTTATTTGTATTATTGACAACACGCTTTTTGTAACTATATGACTTTGAGAAAGATGGATTTCTTTTGTGGAACTAGCTGGACATCAATAGACAAGTTTGTACTAGGAACAAGAAAATAATAAACTCCTTCGTTTTTAGTACTTTTTTTAAATCGTTCGCTTATTGCTTTGTTTTTTATTCCACTTATTTTCCATGAATTCCCAACTGGCCTTCCGAGATGAAATATTTTCTATCTTTTCCTTTTTGTGCACAAAAAAAAATCAACTAGGTCTATGCCTGCCATTAGCCTGATCAATTTGTTCTTCGGAAGGAGAGAACGGTCCAGCTAAGACTCTAACCCACAACCTACAGTATAGAAGAGGTTGTACTTGCGCGTATGAAAAAAGGAGTAACTGTGTGCATGATAGGAAAAATACAAATATAACATAAGATTCATTAAAGTTATTTCTCAAAACTATTATATTTTAGAACCAAACTCATATTTTCTCGCTAAACTGATATAGTTTGATATAGTTAAACTGATATGATATAGTAAACTGAAGTATCGTACATGCTGATTGAATTTCATCCTGGAATGCTGCCTCTTCCCGAGAAGATTGCCAACCCCTGAGTTCCAAACCGACCCCTGAGCTTGCTGGGAAAGCAAGTATGCACCCCGATCTTTTGAGTGGCATATTAGCCTGCGCAAATGACGCTCGGTCAGTATGTGGGCTGGCCTGCAATAAGGAGGCCTGCAATCTCAATCGATCTATATGCCGCACGCCGGTACATTATCCGCGATCGGTGTACACACCAATATGTGCGCACGTTCCCACCTACCGTGGGTATGTAGAATTGATTTCACAGCGAACCTGCCCTTAGCCGTCGGCGTCGACCCGGTCGACCGGCGGCGGCATATTCTTGGTCAAGGAAAATGGTAGCACTCCAGGAAGCAAGCTGGTCGTACGAGCCACCCACACACCCGTGCGGCGGTGACGAAAATGCCGCAGCAAACCTCCCCCAAAATCTGCCTCCCCGTGTTCACACACACACACACACGTGGCCACAATGCACTCGAGCAGCTGCTTTCGTCACCCGCGAAAGCGAACCGGTCACGACCGGGGAGGAACCGGCCGAGTCTGCGCCGCCGGAGCTTTTTATTTTTAGTGTCAATTTTTCGTTTATAATTACGACCGGCTGCTCGGTGCAATGAATATGTTTATTTACTTTGCACAATACTTGTGATTTCAGTCGTGCTGGTGCATTGTGTCGTGTTGCACAAGCGGAGGAAAAGTCTGGTGCGCACCGACCACCGAAGCGTGCTGCGAAAGGAACTCGTACTGCAAAACGGGGGCCGCTCGACTCGGCTCGATTGCAGCGCGTCCTGGTGCCATTCTTCTATCCGGAGCGTTTCATGTCTGCCGTGTGCCGTCTTCTGTGTGTTGCAAGTTCTTGTCAGGTTGTGAGTTTGCTTTCGTTTTCCTGCTGCTGCAAGACATCTCGGTGCGGTTTCGTCGATCGAGTCGATCAAGCGGGCGGCTAGTTTTCTTCGGGTTCTTCGGGTTTTGTGACGGAGTCGGAGATGCTTTTTTTAGGCATGGCGTGGCCCGCACACAGGAAGAATGGGTTCTGGCCGGTCGCTTCTCACGCGTCAGTACGTAAATCCAGTTTAACCGGATCCTTTGGGGCTTCGGGAGGCTCGGTACTAAGGTTGAAGTACGCACCGGGATGCTTGGCTAGCCGAGGAACAAAGGAATACAGATGAATGCCTTTTTGGTATGGGTAGACGGAATTGGTTTGACGGAGTCGTTTTTCGCAGCATGTTGCACGGGAATACTTATGCTTTGTTGTGGGATCACGATAACAGGGTTGAATAGTTTCTGACTCCAGCACCAACTTGAATTCTTCCTATATCATAGGACATACTATGTTCTGGGAATTTGGAAGATTCTCGTTATTAAGTTTAATTAATACGGACAATGAAAAGGATATTATAGTATACCAAAAAGATGCATTGGCTTGGGCATTTAGTCATTGGACGACGAGCTTGAAAATTTCCAATAGTTGATGAGGTTATCTATACCATTTTTTCAGAACAACAAAACAGATAGATTCTTCTATCGATTTGCCACAAACTTATCTCGGATTCGAAGTCATATACATGTGAGTTTTATAGATAATAGATCAATTATCAAAATTGAAACGTGTTCAATTCACAGAGGAAGAAACTCGAAGTAATGTAAAAGTTTGGGAAAACCCTGAAAATTGGTTTAAGGTAAAATGGCGGAATACAAGATTGAACGATAAACTTAATACTAAATGTACTAAATGGGTACTTGAATCTATGGGGTTAGTTTATGCAACAAAAAAAAAGTAAAATGTATCCTTCCTGAAGTCACAAGATGAAAACGAAAACAAGTATTTCCATGATAACATCATTTTATGACTAAAATTTACGGCTGAAAGATAACTAGACCACAAATGAAAGTCAAAGTATCCCATACATTTTCGGAGCCTACTTCGGCTCACTTTATGGACACCATTTTTTCACTCTTACGCTGAACTTGAACTTTGCAATTTCAATTTCAACCCGGAAGCGACATTCGCAGGGGCGTCAAGCAATACACCCAAACCGCAAAAACCACTTACAGGTAGATCAAAACTGGAGCCACAACCGGGGCCGCAAATGATTCCGTCACGTGCTCAAATATCTTATCTTTATGTGCATGCGCTGCCTCCAACACCTTCACGTGTGTATGTGTGTGTGTGTGCGTTGACCGAGAAGACCGATCGGGCGGTTGGACGCCTGCCCGCTTCTAACGCCTCGCGAGATGGAGTTGTGAATGGAGCGGATTAAACGCGCGCGATTGCACAAATGAATGAGCGACACTACACATCGCGGCCCACAAGACACAAGAACCGGCGCAGAACTGAAGGCCGTTCACGCCGTTCATAATGTGTTTCCAATGGATTCCGCGATTTAGTGACTCTGATTTCGGAAGCACACGTCGAGGGTGTGAACATAAAAGAAACGCATTTGTCACACACCGACCGTAGGGTTTTACCGTCCGATCGACGTGCGATCGTCTCGCAGCAGCACGTGCGTCCCTGACACCGGCGGAGGGGGAGTCTGTCTGGCTAGAGCGTGTGTGTACCTATGGTCCGTTGGGTCATTCTTCCGAACGAGACCGGGCCCGGTGAAAATAGGCCGATATGCATTGTTCATTCGAGCATAACTGGCGTAACGGCCGGCGTGACAGATGTCACGTCCGCACGGTGTGGAATCGGCCGGCAGTGCAGAATCACCATTGCCCAAGCGCGAAGGCTCTCGGCGCAAAACGTTACTTAACCTGGGCGCCCGCCGAAGATAGATGATCATGATCGTGGCGGAGGTGCCGTTCTCGTTCGCTCCTTGGCTGATACGGGTGTTTGTTCAGGCTCAAAAGCTGCTGCAACGTGACAAATGAGCTATGCAGCCGGTGACAAAAGCTGCATCGGTTGTGGCGAGTTTTGGGGGCTGCGAAGTGATATGTGACGCGATTTGCTTGTTTCGTCCGCACGCGGTTATGATTGCACTTGTTTCGAGATATCGTTTCGAAGTCACTTCATTACGGATCGTGTTGGTGCGGTGAAAGGTGACGTGCGGTGAAAGGTGACGAAAGGGGAGTTCGGGACACTGATCTCCAGCGGACATTCTTTCCAAAGAGGTACGTTTCATTACATGAGGGATACATACGCTCCTGAAGATCGTTAATCGGTTTGTCGTGTTGTACATATTGTTTCTTAATTACGAGTAATTGATTCTATTATGTTTATATTTTATGGAACTCGAGATGTAATTTCACAGAAATAGTGTTCAGTACAAGACCTCCACCAAAAACATGAAATGTTAAAAAAAAATATTTAAGATTTATTTCTAGATAAGGGGGATCTTGAATAGTTGCCATGATCATTATTTCCATAGAAAAAAACTTTCACGTAACTATTTGTGTTAAAATTTACACATAATATGTTAACAGATCCTTGTTCTTTAAGCAAAGGACCATAATCTTAGCATTCCGCAGGTAAGTTGTGCGAGAAACCGTTTTAGGAAATCGTGAAGATTATACATCTTTCAAATTCAATAGAAGATTTCTTCCAAAAATTTATCAATTTAATATTTAATATTTTGTTATTGATTTTACGTTAAGCGCGTTCAATTTAATTATTGATTCATTTTTTTAGAATCAAATTCATATAATTTTATTACATTATTTACTTAATTACATTCTGCCAAATCAATATTTCAATAAAAAAGTTAACTATTCCTCAAAATGATTGTCAACAATAAAAAATGATCAAGTTTTACCATAGGTCTCAGGTTCTACAGGAAATTTCCCTCGCTTTATTTTACAGTGCGTAGCAAAAAAATAATATTTTTTGTGAATTTCAAAAAATAGTTATAGTTGCAACTAGACTATATCGAACTATATAAACATCAAATCAAATTTTGAAATTTCCTTTGCGGTTCCGACACAAAATAAGGTATTACTCTAGTTTGATAATGAAAATAAAGTTAAACGCACAACTTTGTTCCTATTTCCTGGGTTGTCTTGAAATTATTGTGATGAAAAACATTAGAAGTTCATTCGAAAATCAAGAATACCAGGTTGCTCTGATTTCGAACTGTGCGTAGGCCCGATAAATAATTCGTAAAAGAGGAGGCGTTATAATAGAGCAATAAAACAATTATAATTCCTATTAATAATAATACAATAATAGCCACTCATGCGTTATGAGTTTCATTTCCTTGAGCTGTCCGTGAGGTGGTGAAGATTTAAAAAGAATTATAAAAACATCACAGAAACTCGGATACGAAATTCTACGAACCGCGAACCGCGCCTCGACAAAATTGTTACTAACAAAAGAAAACGAATTCTTCCTCCGGCACACCAGCCCCAAAGAAACGCTCGGAGCCTTGATGGTGGGCAACTAAAAATGATAAAAAATCCGATACTCAACCGATCGCACCGGGACTTCCGGTTGACATTTCGAAACAAACGCTACAACCGAAACCGTTGCCTGCGGAGGCCGAAGCGATCGGGCCGCAGCGATTGACACAGGTGGACGATGGAAAATGGTGACGGCGGCAGAAAATGGGTGCAAAATAGAAATTCGAAGCAAATAAATTAAGCGCTTTGATGAGGTAAACGTGCGTTCTGGGGCAGCCGGCAGAATCGGCGGCACTCCGTAATTAACGTCCATCGATCGAGCGGTGGCCAAAGCGGCTGACGATTACGTTAATTTATATTGCCAGGCAGGCAGGCAGGCAGGCAGGCGAGCGATCGTTCTCGCGATGGCGAACGCACGCTAAATGGCAAAACGGGTACGATGCGGTTTTATTATTTTCTTCTCAAGGAAGCGTTGCAAAATTCCACCACCAGCTGAAGTATGTGTGTCCGCCGGAGTGCTGTTGTTGATCTGGTTCGGGTTCTTTTTTTGCTCTCCATCCTGGCCAGAGGGGGCGAACTTCTTGTGGGAGTTCAGTGGCGCTACACGTACTCGGCGCGTGCAATTACAAGCTCTTGGCCAGCGAGCGGATACGCGCGGACGGCTTACGAAGTCATGCGAGGCCGGCCGAGCACCGGTAGCAGTAAATAAACGGTTTCACTCGCCGTAAACCATTCCGGGCCGGCGCGATCGAGCGCGTCCTCCACGGCGACGACGGCGAAATTATGCTCCCCGCGTGGCCGTATAAATCATAATCCATCTCGACGTCCTCTCAACGCCCGGCCGCACGCCGTTCGATGTGTTATTAGTTTCTGCGCGGTGGAGGCGTTCTCATCCTAGACCAGTTCTTTGCTGACCTGACCCACTGCTGGCTCGTTGCGGCCGCTGAACGCGCCGAAGTGCAGATTTCGATGCATTCTTGTCTCGCCACCCACCCACAAAACGCAAAACAAAGCCCGAAGCCTTCGTAGGTCGCGCTGCTTACATAATGGGACACCCCGGGCGTGATCGGATCCGAATGCCCAAAACCCAACCGGTGCGCGATTTAGGGTTTAGAAAGGACCCTCGAACGGGCTTTGTGCAGCTCATATGGATCCGACGCCCATGCAAGCAGGAAAGTTGCAGTTGCAGATAAATCGCAAACTATTTACTTGTTATTGAGCCACGGGCCCGGGCAGGTTCGTACTGCTTTTGTCTTTGCTCCGGGTGAGCATGAGAGTGTGATGTAATGGTCAATTATCAAAATACTTGACGCTTGATTAAACGGTCGTGTAGCTGTCGGCCGCGGAAGACGCACGTGCCCCCGCGATGAAGGCAACATTCGGGGGAGGATTATGGTTTAGTAAGGGTACCGGCCGCGATGAAGGGTATAAATCGTCGAACAGCCGTGTAGGGGTGGTTTTGTTGCGATGTGATTGTCGTGTAGAAGGGCAGCACGATATGGCGGTGTCTTTTGTTACGAGCGCTGGCATAGAAAGTGTCAGGTAGGATTTCGTTAAAGCCGACATGAAAGTAATCCTTGTGCGATTGTTCATCCAATTACATCGACATTGCGTTTTTTGCGTGGTTGTTGATTGCGTTGAAAGGGTCCGTTGACAACGTACAGCTTCAGAATTATTGCAAGCGCGATGCATTCATCAAGCCGATTTATGATTACTTAATGTGTAGGATGATTGGCATTTCTTTTTTATTAACTACTCACCCAACATATTATGATTTAGGCTTGTTTTTTTAGCTAGATTATGCGGCTAGAGTATGAGCGCTAGTTGCTAGTTTTGCTAGTACATATGCTAGTTGGTCTTATTTTGTGCTTATTTATTTGAATAATGAATGCATGCAATGCATGCATGCTTTTAGTTTTATTTATGTTTTCTCTTTTTTGAATTGTTGTATTTATTTATGTTTTCAATTTGTGTGCATTTACTTATTTTATTTTAATAATATTATGATTTACTTGAATTTTTTTTTAGTATTTTTACTTTTATTCTGTAAAAACTTCATATTCTTGTTTTTACTCTGCAAATTTCCACATTTTTTCTGCCTTTTTCACAATTCTGTCAGTGATAATAATCAAACTAACACAAATAAATAAAGAAAGCCTTGTGCATAATATTTGCACAAACAATTTGATGACGGTTGAAAACAGTCTTGAAAACTGCATAAGGCGACAAGCAAGAGCTCGTTATGTTGGTGAATAAGAAGAGGAAAAGAAGAACAAAATAATGAAAAAATGGGTAAAGGAGAAGAAAATATAAAGTTATGTATGGAAATAAAAAGTAAAGTAGATAAACATGAAAGTGATAAAGGAGAAGAGTAGAGTGTGTGTAAAAATAAGTATCGCAGAGTACATTACAATGTAATTAAAATAAAGCCATTCACGTCTGATACGTCGACCAACACAAGCAAGTACGGCTGTTGCACTGTTATTTATTTTCTATAAACCATCGCATGTGTCGCCACCGTTGCCACGCACACTTACGCTGCGGAAAACGCCACAAACAAATGGATCATAAAATTAAGATGTTTATAGTCGATCCGAACGGTTTGAAGTGCAGACACTCGGGCGGCGCCGGGTTGCACCGATTTCCTTATCGTAACGTGTCATTTTCATCGCGACGCCGGTCTGCCTAGCAGGGCGCCAATGACCTAGGCGGGGCAGGCTGAGACAAACATTCCACCGGCAGAACGTTCCCCCACCCCGTAATCAAATCGCGGGCGCGAGCTAGCGCGAATGCCGCCCTGCCAAGCGCTGCGCTGACTATAGTTCTCTCCCTACAATGTCAGAGGCCACAGTTTAGCGTTCGTTGCTTTGCTGGAAGCCGTAGGAAACGCGAAAAAGAACGACTGTTCTCGATTGTGGAAATCTTACGCCCCAAAATAACTCCTATTCCGTCTATTCAATGAGGGGTTTGGCCTATTCCGGTACAATTAGCATCATAGCGCTCACGCAATAAACATCACGATTAACGCCATCACCGGGTTCATGATCATATCGTTCATTTTTGTGTGTATCAACTGATGAAATCAAGTGTCCAAAGGGGCAAGGTTAAGGTTATGACTTGCTGGTGGATTTTCGACCACATAAATCTCTGAAAACAAGTGAGAAAAATACGGAGCAAAAATGTTAACTCCGAAGAGCGAATGAGAGAAAAAGAGACGATAAAAAATAAATGAAATGCCTTGCAGTTTGTTGAGCTCTGCAGAGAGCTTGCAGCGGGCTAGCCAATGGAATAGTCCGAACTTTCCTTGAAATGCATTCGACAGCATAATCTTTCGTGGAGAATCGATCAAAGCTAAGCGTTAACTAAAAAATAATGAATAAATAAGGATGTTAATAAAATATACTATTTATTCAAACACATACGATGTTTGATTTGTTATTACATTTAACTGTTATATGAAAAATACAAGAGAAATGAAAAATATCGAATAAAATATATCAATAGTTTGAATTACTGCGCTTTTGAAATCATCCGGATAGATGGCGCGTCTGTTTTTAACGCTTGAACAGTGTCGCCATCTACATCTGAGTTTCTGTACTTCATTATGGAATTTCGTTAAGCTCAACTGTTTTCGTTCAAATCATGAAACTATGGGATCGTATGAACATTTTTTCATGAAAACGAGTAAAAAATATAAGAAATTGTGAATTGGCTTATCCACTTTAAGAAACAAAAAAATATCTTTTTTGTCAAATGAACGATGTATTCAACTTGATTGACACGAAAATAACCGACAGATTTAGCTTTACAACAGGGTGATAGATGATTACAAAACTACACGCATGCGCTGGTTTGGAGTTACTTCTTTTCGACAGGTTTTAGACCACGGAGGGTTCCCGTTTTCGATGGGTGTTAGTGGAACACATCGTTACGCTTTACAAGACGATGGGAAACAAAGGAAGCTGCAATCTTGTAACACCACGCTTAGGACCAGTGATCGGTTAAAGGGAACAGACACGTCAAACCTTTGACAGCTGAATCGGTGATCCCGTCGAAGTGAAATGGCCCGTTTTCCTCTGTTTCGGGAGCAATCACTCAACGATTTGGTTTAGTTTTCGGCGATTAGATAACGCTGCGGCACTTAGAGCACGATGGGAGCTAATTGTGACACAAACTGGTCAGATTGGAGCCTGTTCAAACATTAGTCAGCTGTGAAATTACGTCGTTAAAACCACTTAATCACGCGCTCACATCGCTGGGACGGCTGTCCGTCGTTGAAGCATCGTGCGACATTCAAATCGAACCTAATGCGAACATGCAACCCCCACCGGAAAGCGAAGCGGAAATCCATTACCCGACGTCTGATGATATTTTCCCATCGGGTGTGTGTGTTTCAGGTGCCTCGCGAAGTATTAGTTCGTTTCCTCAGTGTTGGTTCGCAGCGAGATGCTGTTGGTGCAGGTCGCGGGTTGATTATGTTATTTTATTATTGTTTTTTTTTGCTGCGTCATATTCATTCACCGATCGTTTGATTGCATTCCGGACGAAGGTCAGCGAATCCGATTCGCCGACCGTCCACACTGGTGGTGGTTCTCGATGAGTGCACAATTATTGTGACAGGTATATGGATAAGGGTGGTAAAGCAAAGAAAAAGGGAGGGGGCGGATGGTAAATTCCTTAGGCGGTGAATATTATGAAACCAATCAGGTCGTTTACCGATTTATCGGTTCAATCAAATTATGGATACAATAGATTTCTAAATGATTAATTTTAGTCATTTTAGTTATAACTTCATGTTATTGATCAAGTAAATAGAAATAAAAATGAAAAAGAAACTAAAAGAAATTAAAAACATTTTAAAATTCCACAACAATGAAAAAATGAACAAATAAAATAGTTTATACACAAACAAATATGTAAATAATTTAAGACAATGGGTTTTGTAGATATTGTTTACAATTTATAGCTTGTAAAAATGTTAATAGGATTGAAATTTAAATATAGATATTTTCTAAACAAAAAATTACATTTCAAATAAATATGGTATATGAAAAGAATTTAAAGCATATCTTAAATAATTGTATATTTGAAACATATTCTCCGAGAACTTTACCTAGTAAGAATAAAAAATAACACGATAGAATAAAAATGGTCAAAAACAATACCAAACAAAGTAGGTAGCGCCATCTCTTAATGGATATTGTAATTAAATACTCATGTTTATGATATTATTAACCCTCCTTCTGGAGCATGTTTTAGGATATTAACTTTTCTATCCATTCCAAGACGAAATACTGCATATAAAAGATTAATGGAATAACTCATTGAGCCATAAAAATCATTTATCAAACATAAAACCAATGCTGGCAAATGAGCATGCTTCCCGAAACCCGCGAAGAACCACCATCGATTAACGCACAATGGATAGCACAAGCTGTCATTAAGGCTACCACCACCTCATTATTCAAGTGCCCAAAATATCGTTTCGTCTTAATCACACGGGAAAAAAGACAGGCCCAACATCAGATCAGATAGCTGGCGCTAGACACCCCGGCAGCCATGCAGCAGCATGCGTTAAGGAGCGATTAATCAACAAATAGTTTCGTTTATTCGTTCCCTCTCTACCTACGCTTTTCTCCGGTGTTGGGCACGCGTCTTTTCGGTTCCCAACCCTCTCCACCCCAAAACCATTCGCACGCCCACCCCGGGGTGGGATTTGTTCTCGCGGGGTGTGATAGCGTCGGGTGATACTGATCGCTTATGATCGCTACCTTTCGCAATTGTGCGGTAGCGTAAGCGTATGCATGCATGCAGCCCGGCACCGACGGGAAACAATGTCGCGGTGGGCCGCGAGCGTGGATCGTGTACCTTTAAAATCGGCCACCACTTTCAAGGGCACGTCACGGCGTCACGGCGTCGAGACATTGTTTTCCGGACGCCACCAGGAACTGGGGTGGCGGGAGGTTTGTTTTGGTGTGGTGTCGGGTGCAGGGGGAGCCATTGAATGCAACATTATGGTGCTGCCGTTGGTAGATGGAGTCATTCATGCAGCGTGAAACCGGCTTCGGTCTGGAAGGATGCTGTCACGGGTTGAGCTAGTTGTTTTGCGTATGTGTGTGTTTTAGGTGAAAAACGAGCGGCAAAAGGAAAGAAACGGCACGATCGCGAACGAACGCACGGTAGTTGAATATTTATAATATGATCCCACCTCGGCTCCTAGTGACACACGTAAGGAGCAGGCCGGCGCATTCAGCTCACGTCCCGAGCTGGTGCATTTTTAATCACAGGCGAATTAGCTTTGCACTCAGCAGCTTCCTCGGCCGCTCGTGAAGCTTAAAAAAGAGCCGATAAAGCAAAAAAAACCGCTGAAATCAATGAATCAATCGAACGCTTCACTTTCGCTTTACGGCCGCGTAACGCACGGCCGCGTAATCGTGTCACGCACGCGGCTCGAAACGGAAAACGTATCCTCGGCCAGAAGGCGCACGACTTATTTATGCGGGCCCATGCGGAAAGCGTTACGCGATACGAGTCCTATTTCGTGCTGTTTCGTGGGATTTGCGTGCGTGTGATTCACTGGATCACGCTGGCGATTGATCTTATCTGTGGAGTGGTTTTGATGTGAAAAGCGCCTTATTTTCCTTCAATTCATTCCCTGGTGCGGTTCGGTTAATTGGTTCCAACTGGCTTTTATTTCTCACCCATAAATCGTACCCATAAAGGAGTGGAACGTGTTTTTCCTAGAGAAGGCGGAGAAGGATGTGTGCGAATCCTAATCGGATCTACAAAAAAAATCGAAAAGCGCAAAACCATTCACCCCACAAGCAGGAAAGACATTGAACTGGACGCATTTTTTCCATTGCACCCCTTATGGTCACACGGCTTATGAAAATTGAATCAACACGTGAGCGCTGCCAGATTGATGTGAAGTGATTTGCTCAATTAACTCCCATTTACAATGTCGCAGGGGGCCGCCCCTAGCGCGCGCGAGTGCCATTTTAGGGCCGGTTCGTACTTAAATGCGCGCCTCGCTGCGAACGCGATCTCCGTGCTGCTAGTTTGCTGCTAATGAGGCGAAATTTAACCGGCAGCAGCCCCCAAAACGGTAGCCCTTGCCCGAGTGATTTATGAGAACCGTTTCCCTCAGCCGAGATGTGATTCCGAAGCCGAAGTGACGAATGCACGACGGTGCAGCGGTAGTTAGGAGCAGGTTTTTCGTTTGTTCCTGCATGACCCAAAAACCGCATTTTTCCGATTGATTGCTCGGCCGGTAAACGAGTTGCTCATCGGCCGGCAGCTGGCACGCGCCGTCGAGCGATCGTGGGGAGGGGTTGCGTTGCGTTGCAGCATCAAAACATGCCGGTTTGTGTGTTTATGGGATTTTAATTATTGTTCTTTTTTCCATTCAGGTCAGGCGGGTTTTGTTTATTTTTGTAACAATTTTTTGTAATAAATTGTTACAATTACATTGCAGGAATCACTTTTAGGCAGAGGCGAATTTGAATTAAAACTACAATCAATACATTATTCCCTAACTGCTGGAATTTACCCCTAAAATTGTTCACTTTGTATTACGAACGCAACATGAAAGAAGAAAAACATTTTTTAAAGCACTATCCGTCAGTTATTACCTATTACATGAAATTCAGACCATGAAATTTCATAAATTTTAGTCAACTAGGGCTTTAGTAAAGCATTAGTTCTGACCAATTAAAGCTTTAGTAAAGTGTTAAAAAGCGTTTGTCACGCTAACTTCATACTTGCACATTTAAACACATTTGCGCCGAAAAGTATGCAAAGTGCAACACATGAATACTTTATTTGACAGTTTGTAAATATTTTCCAATGAAAAGTGAGTTTTCATTGAGTTGATGTTTGGTACAAACTAAAGAGAAGACTTAACGAAGGTAAGTACTTTGCAATGGGTCAGTAATAGTGTTGGGTAACAGAGATTCAGATGAATGAATCTGAATGAATCTTTGAACTAAATGAATGAATCTGAATCTTTGAAACAAAGATTCATGAATCTCTAGAGATTCGTGAATCCCTAAAGATTAAATCTTAAATAAATCTTTAGAGATTCACGAGATTCATGAATCCTCTAGAGATTCATTAGATTCATTAATCTTTAGAGATTCATGAATCTCTAAAGATTCATGAATCAATCTGAATGAATCCTAAATGAAAGATTCATGAATCTGAATCTCGTCGAAAGATTCATATGACACAACACTAGTCAGTAACTATCACGAAAGCTAATTGCTTTCTTTCAAATTGGTTTTAAGTGTAAGCAAGTTTGAGCAAGAAAGAAAAGAATTCTTTTGATCCTAGGAGCATAATACGACCTTTAGTCAGAATACTAACTGTGAAGGATTGTATCCTCCAAAGGACTCATCACAATGGACTTTATCTTATTAAATAATAGAATATTTCTTTTAAAAAAACATTGAAATACAATACATGGCATTCTTAAACCCTTTATTGGTCGAAATGTCGTTCTTTCTTCCGAAAGAATTAAAATTTTGCCTTATTTTCTCTATAAGACACGCGAAAGGCGCTCCTATTTGTGAGAGTATTAGATGCTGTTGCCCATTTTTAAACACTCTCTTAAGACTAGGGCACTCAAGGTGCTCAAGCCACTTCAATACAGAACCAATTTTCCAAACTTAAATCTGAATATGGTCGAAATTTTTCACCTCGTTAAAGTGAAACATTTCACGTAAACATTCTACTACTCCAAGCAAAGTGCATCGAGTATAATCGAATTGTCTAGAATTGTTTAAATAATGCCTCCAAACCAAGGCACTCATCACCGGCACAGGCTCATCAGCAAACGGTTGACAGATTAGCAAAACTCAATCTTCTCTCGCTACCTCAATCTACATGACCGCATCCACATTCCTGGTCTGCTGCTCAGCATGACTATGCCAGTAGGTGAATCACCGCACGCGTCACCCGTAATCACTCCATCAAACCGATCGTACCGATCAGGTGGCAGTGTATCATGTATCGGGCCGCATTCGCTCGGACCCGCAAACGTTGCACCACCACGTTGACCCACTGCGCCTCTGCACCGTGCAAGAACCGGCCAGAAGTTGTCAACCGCATCGCTGCATTAGGACACGCGTGGGGCCGGGCGGACGATCAATTAAATTAGACCCACCCGGGGGTTGTATATGGCGGTTTGCCGAGCGTGCGTGCGTGCGTGCGTGCGTCCGCTGCCAGGGGTTTGGCCCGATAATTAGAGCCCCGGCCACGTAAAAGGGCTGTGGCTCGCGGGCTGGCTGGCGTTGTGCATAAAGGACGGAACACAAGGCAACCCATTGCCGTCGGTGTTTCAATGATCTTTCTTAGAATTTTTCCACCCCAAAGCCGGGGGTTGCGAACTTTCAGCGGTGGTGGAGAAGAAACATGTCGGTCACCCCCGCAAAAGCCGCACTCGAACCTTTATGGCGTGTTCGGTGTTGCATAATGGATTCTTAAAATGTAGCTCTGCCCTTGGTGGGGCTCCCTCCGAAGGGGGTGTTGATTGCGCCCGCAAGGAGATGACATTTCAGGCCCCGCAGCCGCCGCTGGTAAAGGTTAGCAGAACATGCTGCTGCCGGTCGGTGTGAGAACCGCTTCAAACATGCGCAACGCGAAGTGTCGCAATGAACGTTGCCGCAGAACGAACGAAGAACGGCCAAACGAGGAAAACACAGAACCACTGCCTTGTTTGTATTTTTCGTTGTATTTTATTCCATAATAAATACGGTGAGTTTTTTTACATCGTATGTACACAGTTGCTCTCGACTCGACGTTTGTTCTGGTTTGATGCGGGTGGGGGGTTGCTTTTGTTTTCGGGATGTGGAGCTGTGTCCAGCACTATTGATTGCAGTCGAAGGGTGGTGGGTGGGTGGGTGGACCGTGGATGACGCTGTTAACCCTAAGTGGCAAGAGGGACATGGCGTCGGGATGGCGGGTAGCACCCGCCGTGCCAGGGGCGTCCGATCCCGGGGCCGGGTACATCACTGCTGGATCGGCGTGCTGGATCGGGGACCACCCTCTGGCACGGTGTGCGACCCGGCCACCCCGCCGGATTCACCCCGTCGCTTCACCGCTTAGTGGTAGTATCCGTGGGCGTAGGCCAGCGGGGCGTGGTGGGCGTAGGCCGGGGCGGCGTAGGCCGGAGCGGCGTAGGCCGGGGCGGCGTAGGCAACCGGGGCGTGCGAGACGACGGCCGGGGCGGCGTACGCAACCGGAGCCTTCACGGAGACCTGGCGACCGAGAGAAAGAGACAATTTCGAGCGTGAAATGAACGAAAGACTCAACAAGCGACGAACCCGCCACGGTGACGTACCTTGTAGGTGTTGGCGTAGCTGGTGGCGACCGGGGCGACGGCCTTAACGAGCGGCGCGGCATGGTAGGCCGGGGCGGCGTACGCAACCGGGGCGGCGACGGTCTTGACCACCGGCGAGTGGTAGGCGAGCGGGGCGTGGTAGGCGGCGGCCAGCGGGGCGTGGGCGTAGGCCGGGGCGGAGTAGGCGAGCGGCGCACCGAGGTATCCGGCCGAGACGGCGGCGAAGAACAGGGGCAGAGCCAGCTGCAGGAGAAAAGGACACGGGTTAGGACACCACTCGGGAGCACAGGACACTCTCAGGGGGAAACAGGACACTCACGAGCTTGAACATTTTGAGTTTTGGGTTTGAGTGGCTTGGAACGTGAGAGTTCGAAGGAAGCTGTTGGAGCTGCTTTGTTACACTTGGAGGTGTGGAACTGGAATGCTTTTCTGGCTGCCGATCCTGACTATTTATACACCGACGGTTTCGGTCCGCCGTTCACCGGCCGCTCGAGAATGGAGCCGCTCAAGAATTGGATATCGCTGGTCCGGCTCCGTCCATCTCGCTCTGGCGTAGTAGGCAACGGCGTCATCTAGCAGGCCTGGTGTGGTGTTTCGATTGTTGTGTTTCACTCCTTCCCGCGCGCGCATTCGCTGAAGGGATTGTCTCCAAGACGCGGCTCGTGGTGGCTTGCGACGTCTTGCGAGCAACAGCGACCGGTGGAAGGGGCGGTTTTTGATAGTGACCCGACCCGAAGCCCGTTCTGTGTGGCGAACGGCACGCTCTTCAAACACGCGAGAAGTTGACGATAAGTCGGCGAGAAGTTCGCCCCGGCCCGATGGCAAACCGACGCGAGAAGCTCGCCCCTACTCTGCGGTGATCATGTGCGATCGGCAAACCACGGCGCTGCAGATTGCCTTTTGACTTAACCCGGGGCTTAGTGTCGCCCGGCTATCGATGCGAGTGCGAGCTACGACGGCGGCAGGTCCAGCGTACGGATTCCACAAAACGAAATGTGCCACTAGTTGTGTGTTTTGAGCCTTAGAAAAACATCCAACATTATTGGAGGTGATGAGAGATTTTGAGCAACAAAGAATATTTATAAAGGACCTTCCGAGTGAGTGCGTTCGGGATGGTGCATTGGCGTCGTTGTACGAAGCGATTCGCGCTGTGTGTGTGTGGAAGGAACGTCCCAGCGCCCTGTGCAGTGGCGTTGAGGAAGTCGTGATGTTGTTGACATTTTTGCACCCCGATTCCCACGGCCCACGGGACGGGCCGGTTCACGGCAAGGCTGGGCTCTGACTCACTCGTGTGAGCAGGTTGCCCGCGTCAGATTAGCCAACGCTAGTGCGGGCAGTAATGGCTGCACCGTACTGCTCTAATTACATCATTGGCACGGTGGTGCGATAGCCGTGGCGCGATAGGAACGTATATGGGAGTTTTATTGCGATCATTGATTTGCTTCCATGTACTGTACGTTTTAATGGTTTTTATAATGATCTATTAGTATATCATTCCATACTAGAGGAAGAGAATGGCGTTCGCAGAAGGAGAGGAAAGCGTTTTGTTTTAACTCATCTCACAAAGAAGAGGTTAGAACAGATTTTGGCTATAGGCTGGACTTTTCAACTTGGTCCTGGTGGTGTTTTTTGCTTAGAAAGGCATGTTTTTCTGTTTACAGTTTAAGGAGCTTCCATTGCATTTTCAATCTTTGAGTTCAATCTTTGACAAACACATGTTAGTTGTTATATTGAACGCATTGAAACGTTGGAAAGTTGTTTTTTACCTTATTTTTATTTTAAATGAATTTAAGTATTTTTATAACGAAAGAAGAGAGAGACAGAGAGAGAGATAATTATGAAATATGCAGATATATGTTAAAAATAATCTAAATAACAAATTCTCAGCAAATGACGCTTAGAGCTTAGGCAAACATTTACGCAAAATAGTATGTAGCAAAATTCGATCAATTGTTGGAGGGAGTTAAATAAGGATCTTGGCAACTAGCCTGAGGTTTCAATGCTAGCGGCAACAGTTTGGACGCCACACAACCCATATCACTATCCCATTTGGAACGACTGACTACCCAACCAAGGTTCTGACGAGGATTTTACTTTATTTTAGACTTTTTTAACAACTTCTTTTATCTTTTGAAAAGAAATCTACCCTTAGAGATATGTAATCAAATCAATCTAGCATTCTTCACAACCTTAGACTCACAAACAGGAACGAACGAAGATGTTCAGATCAAGGACAGATAAATCATTAGAATTTGGAAGGTTGGATGTTTGAAATTTGGATTTTGGATGGTTTATTTTATCAAGCTAGGTTACAAACGATATAAAAAATTCATCTTGCATATTGTTCTGAAAATCTTTCGTTACCATATAAACTTTTTTGAACTGTTGGTTTTTCTTCTAAGTCGTTCGTATTGGGAATCCTTCAAAGTTTCTTGTTAGTTCGATAGATGTGATAAACTTTATGAGTTTTATGCCACTAAGATCACGTCGGTCGGATCGGTCACGTCGGGGTTTTATAGAATGAAATTGAAAAGCACCAGAGCAAACAAGAAAAAAGTAGCTAGATACATTAAACACTTAACACTTAAGGACAATTAATGAAATAATGTCTCACAGAGCATTTTCAGTTTTTTCTACATATGTTCTCATGTCCTCTTCGCGTAGTTTCTGCATTCATCGACATTATTTCTCACCCTTCACATATTACCCAATGTCTAGGAGCGGAAAAACTACAACAAAAAAAAAAAACAAAACCCCGCACGGAATTCCCAGCTCAATCGTTTAAAATAAATCCATAACACTTCGCAGCGACTCCAACTCACGCACGAGACGCATCCGAAGAATGCACGCACTCGGCCAACGCCGCGGCGCCATCGCGCAGCCATTGCGCCATCGGACCCCAATCGGACGCGCACGAGATGGCTCTGTAAACGGATGCTTCGCTCACCCTGAGCCGATCGAAACATTCCATAAACCAGCGTCCATCGGAATCGGTCAGGACGGAATTGGCAAGCGTGTGTGTTTTGCTTTGGCAAAAACAAATAAAAAACCCACCACCCCAGTCAGCTGTTTCGCCCAAGTTCGGTCCGTATCCGGGGCACACGTGGCGCGCGGCGACATTGCGGCTCCTTGTCCGGCCAAAGGCTGGCTAAAAATTCGTGGTAAATGGTTCTTGCCGCGATGGTGGCAGCACCGAGGGGCCGCACATCTCCGCAGGGTGGAGATTGTGTAATTTTGCTGTCGTCCTGCAGCAACTGCGACTGAGCCGGCTGGGCTGCCCTTTGGGCGGTTGCGGCTGTGGGTTGTTCGGTTCGAGCGGGAGCCAACGATTGTGTGTGTGTGTGTGTGTGTGTGTGTGTGTGTGTGTGTGTGTGTGTTTGTCAATAGTGCAGTTTTCACACGGAGATCAAGCACGATTGAACCTATCCGTTCGATCTTCGACCGCCGTGTGGTATTGCCGCTGGGTTCGCGGCGAGGACTGATTGTTCCACGGGCCGTAATTAATTCCACCATCCGAAACCGAAAATGTCTCGCTCGATCGGCTCGACCCGCGTCGCTCCGTCGGAGTGAATTGATTCTCGGCACCCCGGCCCGAAGGAAGAACGGATCAGGGAACGATCGGGCCTAACCTCGCTCGAGCTGCAATTGCGCGGTGCAATTTGCATCGACAATTATGCGCACCAGGTGCGCGCGCGCGAAGTCAACTCCGCCGCTCCGATCCAGATGCGGACACGGACAGAACGTGGAAACAGATCGGGACGGACAGTGAAGCTTTACACGCGGCCTCCATCCTTGGGGGCCTCCGTTGCACTGCAAGACTCTCCACACTGATTTATGATTTCAATGCCAAGGAAGGTCGTCGCGACGTCGAACACAGCCGTCGACGGGGCTCGCGGATTATTTGTCTGGCGCGCTCCATTCTTGCGGCCAACGAGGTGCTTTGTTCGGCGCAATCCGGCAGGTCCGGGTGCGAGACCCGGATGGCTGGGCCCGCGAGTGAGATGTTAGTTCCTGATTGCCTCTGCGCCAGCTGTGAGGTGCTTGTTATTGGGTCGTAAAAATTGACCAACGCTCTAAATGAGCCCGTGGAAAGCTGCCTGCTAGCGGGCTGGCGTAATAAGCAAGCCGGCCCACATTAGGTGGGCTGATGTTTGCTTTTTTTTTATTACCAGCCGAGTGTACAACAACGGAGCGCGTTACATTGTCTCGTAGATTAGCAGGACGTAATAATTCTGGGCATAAAAGCGATTGAATACATTTTTTATGTTTTACTATCAATATTGCGGAAAAAATAATTAACACGTTTGACCTGCAGAACGTAGACGCATCAGTCATTTTGTTTGACATTCACTGGCAATATTTTTGGTTGGAAGTCGCTTACTTTTTATTCAGACATTTGTTTTTAATATTTTAATAAAATATAGGAAATTATTCGAAAAATACCCTCTCACTATATATGGTGCAAAGATTATTGAGTATGGCGAATCTGATAAGATTAACTACGACTTTCCAACTAGCGTGACTAAGAATGATTTTACTAACACTTGAATAGGTGCTTTACGATCACGATTACTAACGATAAGATTCAATCTTACTATCACATGCAGTGAATAGTATAGGAACCATAGCAAAAACCAGCATTTTTCGGTTGAAATTCTCTTTATACATAAATACAATTGTCATCAAGGGCAAGAAAATTTAGAGTAAAAGAGAAAGGGAGAGAGAGAGAGAAAGAAAACAAAGAGAGTGAGATAGGGAGACGACTTCCATAACAAAAGATTTTCCTTATAATGCTCACACTGTAAAGCATGCTACTGATGTTTGTGATTCTGGAGTTATTTTCGATTCCTTGGATTCAGCTCGATTCACCTTGAATTCAGCTTGTATTCCTTGGATTCGAGCTAATTCAGCTCAGATCGTCTGATCTTGGATCGTCTAAATGTAGTGATTTGCTGCTAAGGTTGAAACTTTGAATTTTTTGTTGGCATCTTGAAGATTTTTTGCTGGCATCATGAAGATTCGCATAGTTTATCCCAAAGTTTAGGCAAAATGCATAGCTGGAAACTGGGTTGAGAAGATCCATTTCTACCGACTAATGAAACTAAAAAGTTTCCTAGTTTCTAACGATTCATAAGCTATTATAGTGAAATCGCTCATTTTCCATTAGAACCGAGACAAGAAGATAATGGCAAAAATCCAACCACTAGCTTATCGTTTAGATTCTATAATTTAGGCATGGAATTTGGAAAGGCTCTTTATTTGTATATATATATAGATTTTCCGGAGTATATGATTATTACATAAAATATTGATGCTAATACTTTCATTAGTTATTGATCCTAAATCTAGGAGATATCACTTCAGATATCACTGGAAAAACATTTTAAAAAAAGTTTGAAAATCGTGGATACATGTTTCTAAGTAATGTTGATGACTTCATAGATGCAATGTGTATGCAATATGCAAGATATTGGATGAATCTAGCTCACGCGAAAGATCAAACAGACACAAAATCGACACTCCGAGCCCACACCGTTGCCAGAATGGCTATGGGACAGAAACCTTCGACCCTATCGAACGATCGACGCACTCCAACCGCCATCTCCGACCGTGCCGAGCTGCGTGCGACCAGCACATTACGCACGCAGAACGCATTGTCGGGAAAGGGTGAGCTTCTAGCTTCTAGCGCGGGTATTTAGCGTTCGAATTAATTGCATCCATTCACCGGTACACTTGCGCACGGCGAACGACAACTCCGGGTCGAGCAGTGACAAAAGCGCGATCGAATCGAGCCAAAGTCAGGCCACTTTGGCGTGATTATGATCGACGCACCGAGAGTGGCACGTGTCTGCTGAAAGGCGATCGCGTTACAATTGACGCTAATCGGTTGCCAAGTGGTGCCTCAAGAGCACCTAGAGTTCGCAACATCGGAGCGGATGAAATTCTAGCCGGAATTGCAGAAGGTGCTGACTCCACGTGCTGGCTCACATGTCCAAGTCTTGGCAGGAGCACTGAAATCGCACTCCACCACTGATCCTCCCGCGGCACGATCATTAAGGTTAAGTTGCATTATCGAAATAACTCGCAGCAAGTAATCACACTGCTGGGGGGAAGGCGAGCTCGCACGATTGGATAATGAACGGCTGTCCACTGCTAGTCACTCTCATCGCCGGCCGGTTCGGTTTGCCTGCGCTCCCCAAAAAAGGGAGCCGCTGCGCACCAATTCCAACCACCGAACCGCGCGATCGGCACTCCGATCGGATAATTAATGTGATAAAGTGAAAACTATTTTCTACCGGTTTTTCCTGCCCGGCCGAACGCGAATCGATTCGTTGTCGCAGCGCACAATTCCGATAAAAAAGGGCCAGGTACCGGAGCCGGATTGTAATGCAATGCCCGAGCGAGACACAGAAACGGGTCGTGAAAGCAAAAGGGCCCCACAGCCACAGATTGCAACCTGTGACAAGAGGCAATCGGTTGCTCTGGGTCTGTCGGTCAGTGGGACGGCCCACTCCCACCCCATTCGCTCACCCCCTGCGCGGTTTCACACCTTTCGAGCAGTCGGCTCGAACTGCTCGAACCGGGTCGGGTGAGAGTGGATCGAGGCCTGCTTTTCTACAAACGCTTTTCCCGCCTGACTCGATTTATCGCACCACGCGAGGAGTGACGTTCGAACACGGCGCGTTATCGGAGACGCCCAGCCAACCGGTGTGTGACTCCCGCTGGTGTGGCTGGGAACACGATGGCTATAGGCACGCACGCACATCAACGACTGCTGCTGCTGCTGCTGGTGCTGAGTGCAATGGCATTTCTGTGCCACAACACGCTGCTCTAGAATGGACGCGCGTTACGTAACGCCACAAGGAGGGGTCGTGGGTCGACAGAGACAGAGGCGTTAGATGGGGTCGGGTGGAAGCAATTATACAGGGACAATGTTTGCCCGGCAGGCCGGCTGACAATGCGATAAATAAGTCAGGCTTTAATTGATACAGATGCGAGGTGGCCGCATACGATCGGGTTGCAGTGGCCCGTTCAGAGTCAGTGCGATCATTGCACGGGGGGGGGGGCAAATATGGGTCAAGTTGACTCGCGGCTACCAAGTGAATCGTAACGCGAGCGAGCCAGTTTGATCTGCCAGCGAGTGTGATTCCCTCCGTTGCTACTTACAGGGTTTTACACGTCAATGCTCAACTTCATCATGTCTTCAACGTCAACTTCAACTTCTCAATATGTTTATTTTTATTATAGTGGTTTTCTTTTTGGTCAAGTTGACGTTCAACTCTTCACAGAATAACATAAGTACCTTTTGACACTTTTGATTCTTTTATTCAAATTTATTTTGGATTTTTTAAAGCTTTTTTAAAGTTAACCTTCAAACTCAAGCTCAATGTTTGAAATTATTTTCAAGCTTTCTGGTAATTTTTCAAAACTCTATTCAGACCTCCGACCTCCGACGAAATAGATAAGTAGAAAATAAAAATTAATCGAGGTGGAAAATATACTACGATTTTTTCATCAATATTTTCACACTCAACTCTTTTATTTATTATCAAGCTGTTTTAGATTCAATCACTTTCAGTAAAACGATCCAAAAGAACCGGTAAGACTATAGGTAAGACTGCATGTTGGCAAACATCGTTCCACAACGTCTTTGCCATGCAAATATGTGTGTGCAAGTGTAAAACCCTGTAACGCCGGCGTTCAACGAAAGACTTCAACGCGCGCGGAGGCGATAAAGCGACGAAACGCATCGCCCAAGCGGGCCACGAAATGTCAAAGCAATCGAATCTGGAGCAAATCGACAACAATAAATCAGCTGCAGCGGGTTGAACTTTCAGGTGGCACTTTTTTGTTACCGTTACTGCCGCCTGACGAATGGTTAATACCGTGTAGAACAACGCCGGGTAGGGATTACAGAATAAAGGCGACCTGCTGACCGCACGGGTAGAGCCTTGTACTTTAGGGGTTGTTGTTTCTTTTTCGCAAATGCCAGTGTACGGTGGGCTATATTTTGCTTTCGAAGCGCATTACAATGAAAGCAGCAGCCTATGAGCATAGAATGCTCGCGGTAGCCTTGGGTTCCGGACTCTGGTAATCTGATAAAATGTAGGTGTAGGGTAATCCGTAATGAAATGCTTTTGTTATTAATGTGCGCTTACATGGCGAACCGATGTTGACGGTGTACGAGCTGGTAATTTGTGGTCGTGTGAGAGGAATGAAATATGACCGTAATCAAATGTCAGGCGAGTGGTGGCGGGTGAGAATATAGCTCTTTCTTCCAAGGAAAGAAATTGGCCTTTAGTCCATTACTAGCGACACTTTCAATCGGGCCAACTATAGCTAGTGGATGATCGCAGATAAAGACATTTTTTCATTGCAATGTGCCATTGCTATTATTGCACAATGCCCCAGTGTCCTCCGCGTACAAAGCGGTGGTTATTTCGCGGCGTTTCGCTTCTTCGTGTGGGACAAACCGGAGCAGTTCGGGGGTTGTTTTTCGACAATGAACTGTTTTAACCGCTTCAGCATTGGCCCCACGCCTTCCACCTAAACCGGCTGCGATGTAATAAACACATCTATAAGTTCACTTTAAATAATGACACATTGTGGGGGCCATTTGCCTAAGCACGGTCTTGCACGACCCGTGCCGTGTTTCTCGTTTTCCTCCTGCCGGTGCAAACGCCGATCCGAACAATCGTGACCTGATGCAACGTGCGGCCGTGCGGCCGTCGCTGGGAGGAAACCGTTGACATGCCGTTTTCACGCCAGCGCGAAACCACAGCAGTTGCTGCTTCCCCGGGCGCGTGTGTGTGTGCTTTATATTATGAATAACGATTCGCCACGTTGCCTCTGGGAGGATATGGATGCAATGGGGGTTTGCAAAACGATAAACGACAACCGAGAAGATGCAAGTGAGTGAGCTGCTCTCGCACGATGGGGACGTTTGGACCAAACAGTTTATTTTTTGTTAAACAAATTAATGTTTTTAAATGATTTTAAACGATAATATACAACTTACATGTCACAAGTTCACAAGAAGCAAAGCATTGTGTGCATCGAAAAGTTTTCACAATTTAACGTTTTGTTTTAAATATCTTCCAGAGCAAATATTTTTAATCCTAAACGCAAGCTCATTCCAAACTAACATATCAATGTCAACATAATCTCAGCAGCATATTTTTGGTTTCAAATTTTATACGTTAAAAGATGTTCTATTTGATTACTATTATTTCCAACACTTTAAGCGAAACAGATTAATCGTTATTTATTTGGATTGTAAGGCCAATGGAATCCGGTATAAGTGTAATATATTTCAAATTAATTTCTAGGTACTTTTATATGTTTTTAACATGTAATAAGACAAACAAAAATGAATTTTTCATACATGTTTTTTTTTACTTTTTGTTTGGTTTTTACCAACCCATTTTGGCACTTGTCGTCGGTGTGGCTGTATTGTGTTTATAGTGTGGGAGTCGAAAACTGCATGGCAGATTTACTAGGTTAAACACTGGATTAACAAGACAAATACAAGGAAATTTAATTGAAAACAATTTAGACGATTCAGGGAAATCATTGGATTGTTGAACTACATACATACTGAGAAGCTATAAAATAGCTATTTACATCTATTATTGATGCGAAAACCCGTGTAATGTATATTATATCTTTTAAATAAAGAAAATTCTAGATTATATAGAATTCTTTTAAATGAAAATCTTTCATTTTTAATTGAAACAACCCAATTTTGAACGCAAAAAAAGAGGATCTAATTTCACATTTTTGACCACCGTTCCCTCCACCGTGCTCTCATTCCATCATGCCCAAACACACCTAATTGTCCGGTGGTGACAATGAGACGAATGTTACGAAAGCGCATCCTCCGCAGTATCGGGAGGCAGCTCCGGCGGCAGTAAACGTTCCGAAAGCAAAACTTTGAACTGGTTGAACATTTTTCAGCTACTGCTTCGTGACGCAAAGAGAGTCATACGGCGCAGTCATCGGCATAAAATGCACGGCAGACGGTTCGTCGCGCCTCGGTAATCATCGTTCGTTCGTCGTCCGTTTGCCACCGGCCTTGAGACGGTTTTATTTTCAATTCCACACGGCGTGGCAAGGAGCAGCACGACATTTTGGATTTTGGAGAAACGATTTTGGGGGACGGCTCACGTCGTTGTTGAGGCACGTGTGTAAATTGATCACGGTGGAAGATAGCTATGAAGTTGTCGGGGTTTTTTTTGTGTTAATGCTGAATTCCAGTGCTTCCTTCGTGCACCTGAAGAAGCGGACAGCAAACCGAAACAGAAATATATAATAAAAAAAACACCCCGAACCCATTCACCACGTTTGAAGGTGGTACGATCGAAAACCAACTACGGAACGTACGGTTTTCGGCCAATGTGGAAGCTAGGCTGGGCATTTGTTGGAGGTGCCAACACCGAGCCCGGTAGTAATAGTAATTATCGACAATTTTCCTATTTTGATGCTGATTAAATAATTACACGTTCGACCCAAGCGTTGCGGTCGATTTACTTCCCTCCACTACGACGCGTCCCATGTGTCCCGTGGCTTAACGACCGGTGGCACGCCCGCAACGCCGCATGCAAAAGAAGCCCCCGAATCGAGAAAAAGGGCAGTCGCGTTTCGCGTGACCGATCGATCTTCGGTCGCGTGGTTGACTCATGCACCCGTGGCACCCGTGTGCACCGGTTTAATTGCATCGGCAAAGGCTGCCCGGCACATGACTCTGCCACCGGCAGCGGAGTCTGATCGATCCGGTGGCCCCATTATGTGGACAACCTGTTTGAATTTTATCAGAATTGTATCTACTGCACATATACATAAAAAAAACCCTTCTACAAAGTATCGCGCTAAGGGTGTTCCGAGAAAGCTGGACGTGAATGCAAAAAAAAAACAACGAGATACAAATAAATAGACACAGGTAGGCACCTGAAATCATAACCACTTCCTGTCCGCCGATCTTGCACACGATCGCCGGCGTGGATGAGTGAATGTCACCCCAGTGGCAGCGAATAAATCGCCGATCGGTGCGTGCCATGCCGTGCCGTGCCGTGCCGTGCGTTTACGCACCTAATAAATTCGTGAAAGCTTGCGTTCACTCGGTTCGCAATCAGGCGACGCTTGTTAGGAGGGAGGTCGACCGTATGCATAAATAACAGGTGGTTTTCAGCATTCTGGCGTGAAGTTTTTAATCCTTTTCACACGAATTGCGAGCAGTTACTCGCGAGGCTGTTACTGTTTGTTTTTTAATCTATCCTTGGGAAGAGATAATATGCATTATTTGCGCTTGGGATTAAATGGCAATTTTTGGAATAAGTAGAAGTGTTACTGACGATGATCCTGGCTTTGAGAGGTCATATACATAACTAGATGAACGATCGTGACGAGAGTGGAAGACTAACCTCATTTGAAAGTGTTTCAGCTAGTTATTTACAGTCATCCTGTGTGTATAGTAGCTGTGCCCGTTTTCTTCCAGATGGCCTTACACTGATAAAAACATATTTCGAAAGAAAAGCATGCACATTTGAGGAGGTGATGAAGTCTTTACTTCATGCTGACCTGGTTTGGAGGAGGTTTTGGATATTGTTGATTGACACAAATCCATCGTATTGCATGTTACGTTGTGTTTCTTACATATTCTGTCTCAAATTACTCAATAAAAATTATGTACGTTCGAAACAGGTCCAATAATAGGGAAAGAATGACTTTAGATCAGGTTGGTAGACCATTGAACCAGGGTTCTCAGTTTTCAACGTAAGGATACATACTTTCACGAAATGAGGAAGCATATAGGGTAGATATCTTAAGTATTAACCTCTTTAGGGTTTTGAAAAATGTCAAAAACCTATCCAAAAATTGCTTTTGGTTGTTGTATCGAAGAAGAGCATGTTTTGTAGGAACTATTTTCTAACATTTGCTTCTTTCCGTATTTCCTCCCTATCGCTGTTACCGGTTATTTGCGCTTCTGGAGTCAGTAAGGGCATTGCCAAACTTTGATAATATCCTAGCTGTATAACACATCTAACAATTGATCGTATTTGGAAATACAAGATGACTCAGAGTCTCTCAGTCATTTGGGCGACAAAAAGTGCACCTCACATCTCCGCCGATAACATCTAGGCCACGTCACGACTCGCAAGAACTGATTCCAGCGAAGGTCACTTTGCATCACTTCACCCCGGGACGGTCGAATGCAAATCGCCCGCAAAGTGTCACTTTCCTACAAATCGCCTACCAATCATGCACGCACCGATTTGTACCACGCACACGATTGGACCGAACCGATTGGTTGATAAATTAAATCCTAATGGTAACGTTTTGTTTCAGTTGTTCGAGCGTGCTGGCCAGCGCGACCTGCCCGCAAGAACAGCTCGCTGGAAAACCCCCGCTGCAAACCGACCCAAGCCCGCTGACGTTGGCTTTAGAGGGGACCACTCGGCTCGATCCGGGCAGACTTTATTATAAATGTAATCACCGCCAATTGCAACACCGCATTGAACCGGCCGGATCCGTCCCGCGTGTACGCTGCTTCACTTTTACCTCGTTTGCGCGATCCTCGTAAGGGACAAACATTGGATTATTCGTACGTAAGCGTAACGGAGGTGGGCACCGTTCGACCTTCCCTTTCGACATCCTCCGTGTCTTTTTCTGTCTTTCTCTCCAAACCGGCCGGCTAACGGGGGGGTCGCTGGTGATGGTGGGCCGCGTCAAGAGTACGGCGAACCCGTAACTCGCACGGTGACATTATCGCGCACGGTAACGACAACGCAACGCACGTCCAGCCAGGGGTTGGGTTTGGATCGAAGTGAGCTGAATCTATCACGACGGATTTACGTTGTAATTGGGTCTGGAATGTTCGTACGTCGTCGTGTGGGTCGTTGGACTTAGAACGAGCGACTTGCAGGGTTTCCCTGCTTAGAACTGGAAAGCAGTTAATACCGCTTTGCTTTGAAATATCTCCAAGATACGTTGAAATAGGGAAGGCGGAGGCAAAATTCCTCTCCCCATCATTTGAAGATGGAGCTAATACATGATTTGAAAATAGCCAAACAGAGGGAAAATGGACATTGCGATGTAATAAGAACACTGGCATGTATTCTTGCGATAGGATGCTACTAAGCCAAAGTGGATGTATTATTCGTGGCTTTTATCTTTTATGTGAAAGGCGTCATCCTTCTCTACTTTACAGAACTTGTGAATATGGCGGTCTGAATTGAAATTAATTTTCACAGAAAGCAAGACAAATACTTTGTCTTCAATGTCTTAATACGGAAACTGTTAGTGAGTTCCAATAGACGACAGACTTCCTTAGTGCAGGAGACATTTTTTCCCTGATACTTGGAGTGGTTTGTCTTTACATAGCTGACTTGGATGGATTATCAAGAGTTGTATATTGTGAAAATTTTACATTAATTGAGATGATTCAGAAATGCAAAAATAACATGATGAAGTGTATAAATAGACCAACAGTTTCTAAAAATCACCTTGTTTATAGTTGTTCAGTCTTTTAACCCCGGCTTCTCCTACTCCGATCTGTTTGTTTAGAATCAAATCTGTTTCACTCGCGGAATGAATATAGCACGGAGCAACCCTACACTACACGCTTAGAACAGTTTTACGTCGTAAAACGCTTCTTATCCCTTCATCTGATTCGCTCCAAATCGGGAAAATATGTCACAGTGTGCCGAATCATGCTGACTAATGGCGGAACTTCCTCGTCCCCCGGGGCCGTCCCGTTTGTGGGCTAGGTAGCAATCAATTAAATCTGAGACCTCCGACTGCCGCAAATAGACCCAACCGACGTGTATGGAAGCAACGAGCGCAAACAGTGCGACCCACCCCACTCACTGGCCACGCGGCTGAGGTGACAATGACTTTGAGCATGTACGCCGCCCCTACAGCGTAAGGATTTGCCTTGTAAGGGGCGTTGATAAATTGTTCCTAATTCTGATGACGATCGATGATTGCTGCGCGGAATGTCGGTGCGTGTGTCAAACCGCGCAGATTAGATATCACGACAGTAGCTCACAGTACACTCACCCTGAGGTCATCACGTGGAAAGTGGACGGCTCGCAATCGGTCGCGAAACAAAGGCAGCCACATGCAAACGCCCGTGTCCGGTTCAATTACGCAATATCGATCGCGTCCCGGGGCTGAGTTGGTCCGAAGTTCTGCCAGAGTGGGACGCAAAGTCGATAAATCATATTCTCAGCTTCTCAGCCCGGCGTAGAGTCGCGTTCTTTCGCTCCGGCAAACCATGTAAACGAAGCCGCGCACGTGTGTATGTGTACATTCTGGTGCGAGAAACTGGTCCAGCCGCGGACGGAGATCACAATCGGCCACAGCCGCCACGACGCCACGCCGTTTCATAACATTTATGAGAATGCTATAAAATTGATTAATAGTCCCCGGGGCGGCCGTATGAGCCACGGCGCATGGCGAATATTCGCTCGGGAACTTCCAAACGCGCGTGGCACTCGACGATTTGCATTATCATCCGGCGGTGGAGTGCATGCGAAACTAGAACCACCGCGTCGACGCGCCCGTCGATAGGTTATTGACGGTTTGCGGCGAGACCTTCGAAGGGTCGTCGCGGTAACGGAGTTCTGCGCCCCGGAGGTGAATGCGACCTATGAACTGCCAGAAGGCGGTCGACCGCCGATCGGTGTGTAAAAGCAATCAGAAGGAAAATTTATCGGCGCACTTTAACGAACGTGCATGTGAGTTGAATGAGAGGAGCTTTCTGTGCCTTGTTACTGGTGGTGCAATCGGGAGACTCAACAATCGGCAGGTAGACGATCTTATACGACTTCAATTCAATTGTTCTCACAAATACTATGGTCTACTATCTGTTAAGTCTGTTTAAGACCAATGAAAATGTTTATGGAAAATGTTAAAGAGTACATTTAAACTAAAACCCTGTTTGTTTTCATATGTAGCTTCTGATATCAGAGTTGTTGCTCAGTAATGGAAGAAATGATACTGAAATAAACGGCTGTATGAAACGTTACAGGGTTTTCGAGGGTTCTATCGACATGTTCAGCGTGCTGTCGACATGTTCGGGCATATTATCGACAAGTTCAGAAAGTTATTGAATAGTTCGGAAGCAGGCGTTGACAAGTTCAGCAGAGCTATTGAG
>KB672490.1:15546157-15654872 GCA_000349145.1 Anopheles dirus
ATTCCATAACTTTCTGAACTTGTCGATAATATGCCCGAACATGTCGACAGCTCGCTGAACATGACGATATAACCCCCGAAAACCCTGTAATGCAGGTTTTGCTGTCCTCAACACTGTTGATCTAAAAGTAATTAGAACATCTTTTTGTAGAATGATTATTGCACCTAAAGATTGATTTTTATACGATTGTATAGATAAAGGGCATAAGTAGTTTTTTGGAACTGGAATCCGGGGCAGTATCTGGGATGATGGATCACGCCTAATCATCGATTAAAGTGGATAGTACAACATAGTAGGATACTGTGTTCCGACTCAAGTCACATCCAAGATCTTAAGCAAACTGATCACAGTGAATTGCTGCCTCAATGCTTCTAACACCAACTATGACCCAGTTCCAAACTTGTCGCACTGGCGTCGCTACAGACATTCTTCACTGGCTTCACCACCATCTGGTGGACAGATTTGAGTCTCGCACATGTGTCGCACTGCTCGCGGAGTTAATTAATGTCGCACGTTTAAGAAGCGATCCTCACCGTCGACGACAGTGTGGAGGAGCATATGTTAGTCGAATTAATTTATATGCGCTGAGTTCAATGTCAGCTGCGAGAGAAGAAGATCATCGAGGAAGCAGTCGGAGTTTAGATTTCGCCCCTGGTGGATCTCCTGTTTCCAGAGCGGAGTTTTAGTTTGTGGATTGCACAGTTCCAGCTAGCAGCATGACAATCAAGTGGTGATCGGATGTAGTATTGTTTTGAGTTTATGTGTTAAAAATGTTTCACTTTTCTGTAAGAAGGTGTGTTTTAAAGAAAATGTAGTGATCTTAGTATACTGGCATACGTTTAATAATGTTTTTATTCTACCTTTTTCGTTAAAAGACTGTTTGTGATTTCCCTATGCTTCGTTGGACTTGTAAAGTCACGTAAGTTTCTGAACAATCCGTGTCATCTACTAGAGACCTAGTTAAGCTTATGCGCGCACCTTTGCCTGTTGAAACCGATCTACAGAAGAAGCAGAGGATGCCACAGATTATGAGGAATACGAAGAGGGCCCGTGCGGACGTTGGCGACCGGGTGACGTGGATCTGCGGTCGTTCGATTTGATCCGCGAGTTCCGCCTGGACCAGATGGAGGCGAACAGCAGGCACATGCACCGTCGGCAGGGCACGAACGAGTACCAGACGGCGTACCGGTTCGAGCAGGAGGCGAACCTGACGATGCGCTCGACCGAGGCCTTTCCGCTGGGGCTGCCGCACCAGTTCTCGTTCGAGTGTACGTACCGCATTGAGGATGAGGGCGACTCCGCCTGGCATCTGTTCGAGGTGACGAACGAGGTGCAGGAGAGCCAGCTGGCCATTACGCTCAACCCGGGCAGGCAGATCCTGCAGATTGGTCTTCCGGCCTCGGAGGGCGAGCAGCAGGTCGTCGAGTACCATCACACGTCGGTAAGTTGCGGAAGGTGTTCCAGTGTTTCCGTCACTAATCGTATTCCCGTCGCTACCAGCTGTTCGATCACAGGTGGCACAAGATAATGCTCGGTGTGACAAACGACTACCTGAACCTTTGGGTCGACTGCCATCCGGTGCGCGATACGGGCGGGAACCTGAACGTCCCGCTGGAGCCGCGCGATCGCTTCGACGTGGCCGATGGGTACGTCTCAATCTCGCGGTTTGCCGAAACGTCCGTGTTCGAGCCGCAGTCGCCGGTAATCGATCTGCAGTGGATGGTGATGAACTGCGACCCAACGCGCCCGGCCCGGGGCAATTGCGACGAGCTCCCCGTGTACGACGTTGCCTCCCTGACGGCGGATCTCCCGGAAGGACCCACGCCGCGGCCGGACTGTAATGCCGTCTGCCCACCGGGATACAACGGAACGGATGTGAGCTGTGATCCGGCGTCGTGTTGATATGGATGTTTAGAATGATCTGACCCATTTCTTGCAGGGTGCACCGGGTCCAGCCGGTCCTCCGGGACTTCCGGGACTGAAGGGAGAAGTCGGTGCCTACGGCAGAAGGGTATGAACTAGATGGGGGAGAGCTCTTCGTAAGGCATTGTAACATTGTAATGTGTTCTTCTACAGGGACCTCCTGGACCTCGCGGGCTGGAGGGTCCTCCGGGCGTGGCAGGAAGCGGACAGAAGGGAGAGAAAGGTGAGATCGGTGTAGGACTCGCAGGAACCAGGGGTCAGAAAGGAGAGCCGGGAGCGGCAGCGGTGGCCGGATCGGCCGTGGCTGGTCCCGTGGGCCCACGCGGACTTCCTGGACCGCAGGGACCTCCCGGTGTTGGGCTGAGAGGTGAGAGGGGCGATGCTGGAGCACCGGGACGTGACGGTCAGTCCATCACGGGCCCGCGCGGTTTGCTCGGAGCACCAGGAGCCGCCGGACTTCCCGGTGCCGATGGGTTACAGGGAGCGAATGGTTCCAAGGTGAGCTGATGACTCTCTCATTCCAAGAATTGTAGTTTGAAGTGTTTTTTTGTCTTCGCTCGCATGTGACAGGGAGAACGTGGTGCTCCGGGCCCTAGAGGTGAAGACGGTGTTGGATATCCCGGTGAACCGGGCCCGAGAGGTCAGAAGGGAGAACCGGGCGAGGCGAGGGCAGCTTCGGGAGTTGTGGGATCAATTGGACCACCCGGGATGCCGGGTGCGGATGGTTCCAAGGGTGAAAAGGGTGAATCGGGCGGGAGAGGTCTTCCGGGCACCCAGGGACTCCCGGGAGCGCCAGGTTTACCGGGACCCTCTGGTCCGCCCGGTCCGCCCGGTGAAGGTTCCTCTTCCGGTGGAGGCACCAGCGATGGAAGATACTTCGAGAACTTGATGTCTTACGGTCATCGCGGTCCAACCGGATACACCGGGTTGCCCGGTGAGCGAGGTGCGGGTGGTCTACGCGGTCCAGAGGGTGCTCCCGGTGTCCCCGGTCCACCGGGCGTCGATGGAGCACCCGGTCCGCAGGGTATTCCTGGTCTGACGGGGCAAACGGGGCTACCGGGCGTTCCGGGAGTTCCCGGCCGGAGCTATACCGAGGCGGAAGTTAGCGACATCTGCCGGGCGGTACTGCGCGACCACATTGCGGAGCTGACGGAGGGATTGATTGGACCGCCGGGACCACCGGGCGTATCGCGCCCCGGTAAACCCGGAACTCCCGGACGTGCGGGCGAAAAGGGCGAGCGTGGGTTCCCCGGGTTTGCCGGCGACCGGGGCATTCCGGGAGAGCAGGGAGCACCGGGTGCCGTGGGACCGGCCGGGGAGCGTGGAGAACCGGGCGCACCGGGCGAGAATGGACGCGACGGAGTGGGCTACGTTGGTCCGCAAGGTCCGGTGGGACTTCCGGGACCACCGGGCGATGCCGTCATTGGACCACCGGGTCGGGCCGGCGAACGTGGCGAGCCTGGAAAGGCCGGTAAGTGTGCAGGAACACGCTGTGCGGGAAGCCGACCGGTGACTTCTATCTTCCTCTTGCTACAGGTCATCCCGGAGTACGTGGAGCACCGGGTGTCCCGGGTGCCTGCCCGAACGATTGCTACATGGCAGCGCAAGCCGCGGCTCAGAACTTCCGTGCCAATCAGCAGACGAAGGGTCCGAACTATTAGCATGTACACCGGTACTGGCACGGCTAAAGCAGAAATCAAATAAATTCCTCATGCATTTCAAACCACGCTCAACTTCGGTTTAATTGTTTCTTGTCGGGGATAGGTGAACGCTGCTATATCGTTGCAGTGGCCGTGACTCAAGCAGGATATTAATGCCGGATTCATTGACTGCATAAGCCGGCAGCCAGTTCGGTTCGGGTCTCGTAGTCAGAACGATCAGCAAATTATCGGCAATTAGTCGGCTCTGTCCTTTCCACAGCTTGCATGCATCACGTTCACGCATCACGTTCACGTCCTGCTACACATACGTCACACGTCACAATCGCCAAGGAAGGAAATTAACGCTGACTGTGAAGGTCCCACCGCCTCACACTGGCTGGAAGTGAGTTCGAGCAACCGCAACAAAAGGGCCGCTGTGGGAGAAAATTTAAAAACTCAATCATAATGTTTCCATCAGTATCCCAGGTTCACTCCGGTGACCTACACATTGGGAAGGGCTTTTAGGTGGAAGGAGCAAACAACTCAACCCGTGCACACGAAAAGGGCAAAATCCTCTAGGGTCTGCTCGAGATCGAGAGCACCGTGTTTTGGATCACCTCTTGCCGCGTGTTTCACATGATCTTGTGCACGGTGGAGTTGGCACTTCAACGCATCTCACGGTCAGCGCGAGTCGGCTTGACCCTTGGTGCTTTGTTTGGTCGGTTGCATTCGTCGGTTCGCGCCTGACGGATGAGTGATTTATCAGGCTGCAGAGAGACAAGCGCCGTATCGGTGCACAATAACCAAAACCCCGCTTGATCTGCAATCACGATCATCGTCGATCATCGCCACCTGGACGCTATGGTGTGGATAGTTATGAAAATAATCATTCGCTGGCATGGGAACTGTAGCGTGTGCGTGATGTGAATGTTACATCGTAATGGCGCGAGAGAAAAAAGGCCCCGCTCGCTCTCGCGTTGGGTGTGCAGGGGCTCGGAGGGCTCGCAGACGCAATCTCGAGCCATCGTGTAATTGTTACACGATGAGTTGGCGCTATTGGCCAGCAATAGCCTCCAAAACGGAACAGAGAGCGCGCGCGCCATGGAGATCGAATTAGTTTTCAATCTCCACCAGGGTCACCGTTTCAGTGTTGGGTCTAACGCGACAGCAGGAATGTCGACCGTCAGGATCGTGGAACGCTGCGCGATCGGGTGGAGCTGGTTGCGATGTTAATTACTGTAATAGGGATAATTGGAGCGCTTCGATTAGGAGGCTTCATTTGTGCTGTTCTAGGCGGATTGGATTAGCTTAGAGTGATTGAGCAATTAACGTGTGCTTACTGTACAGTGATGACCTTTGGAAAGGAAGCAACGGTGAAAGAAAAAATTTCGGAGAGAGAGAGAGATAGCGATAAAGATGATAACGATAATTGAGGGTATCTTCATTACATATTGCAAGCGGTAGGGTATGGTGCTGTTGCCGAAATCAGGGAAGTCATCGGGTGAGATATCATCGTCTTCTTTGGACCGTAAAGAAGCAGCTAGGGTTCCTTATAGAGAAGAATACCTCTATGAAATTCCTGCAGCTGTATGAAACGTCCAGCAAGAATTTAGAAAGGGTTTATCAACTCTGAATACAAATTAACAGGGTTTTGAGAAAACACAGAGGTATTCCAGGGGTAATTGAATCGAGACTTCCAGTAGTTTCGTTCATAAGAAGGAATGAAGAATTGGTTTGACAGTTGGTTAGAAATATACTTATTTTTTCAAACAAATACTACAGGAAGATGGGCGGAAGTTTTGGCTAGTAAGAGGCCATTAGGACGCAAGCGGTCAAGGAGGAGCAATCCTTGAAGAAGCTGCTTGGGCACCTTATAGAGAAGGACACCTCTACGGAATTACTGGAGATGTATGGTGCGCCCAGCAAGAATTTAGGATGGGTTTATTAACTCTTAATGAAAATCCGCTTGGTTTTGAGCAATGGAGAGGACGACTTGAATAATAGGAGCACGTATAGAATAACTCAAACACAGAGGAATTAAGTCAAGACTTCCAGTAGTATCGTTCATAAGAAGAGATGAATTAATCTAGTTTTCGGATGTTCATGGAGGGGCGATCCTTGAGAAGCTGCTTGGGCTTCTTTATAGAAGAAAAAATCTACAGAATTCATTGAGACGTATGGTGCGCCCAGCAAGAATTTATGAAGGGTTTATCATTTAAGTCAAGTGTATTAAGGCTTCCAGGAGTTCCATTCATATGAAGAGATGAAGAATTGGTTTGACAGTTTTATGATCTTGAAATACGACTAATCTTTCAGACAAATACTGGTAGAAGATGGGCAAAAGTTATGGCTAGTAAGAGGCCATTAAGACACAAGAAGTCATTCATCTTGTTTTCGGATATTGATGAGTGAGAGATGATTATATGCTCATAAGTTTTCATGCTACGATTATAAGTTTAATTTTCATACAAAACTGCGATTACGACGGAAGAAGCTATTTACAAAAGACTTCCACGTTCCACGTCTCGTCTCAAGTTTTGAACCCGTTGTCTGTTCCAAGTCGCGGCGACCGCCAGCTGCTCTAGAACACATACGGTGCCGGAAGGCCGGTGTAGGCCGCGTATGGACTGAAGGCGGGCAGACCGGCGCTGTAAGCGGACAGACCGGTGGCGGCGGTGTAAGCGCTGTAGGCGGGCAGACCGGCGGCGGCGGTGTAGGCGCTGTAGGCGGGCAGACCGGCGGCGGCGGTGTAAGCCAGCGCGGGAGCGGCCGGTGCAGCCAACAAGCGAGCCGCCGGAGCAGCGACGGCGACGGCCGGGGCAGCCGCAACGACTGGGGCCGCCACGGCGTGATTGACGGTGTGTGCGTTGTAGGAGGTGGCGTACGGTGCCACAACTCCGGCCGCGGCCAGCGGAGCTGCCACCGGAACAACACCGGCCGAAGCCGCTCCGAACACGCACACAGCCAGACAGATCTGAATGGGGGTAGAAGGAGAGTCAATCGGTGAATGAGATGAATCGTTGGCTTTTGAGACGGCAATTAGCTATGCGAAATGCATACTTTATGGCTGGTAGAACAAATTTCCGCCGGAAACTATGCAATTCGCATCCAAAAAACGTTCCTAATGCATCAATAAACAGATGGTTCTGGTGAGATTGCATACTTTCAGGCGCAAAATGGCTTAGACCCTTCAAAAGTATGCAACTTGCACGTTAAACACCTTATTAACGCCTTATTAACGACAACTTACCACAATTTTGGCAGACATGATGCTTATTGGGTGGGTTTTTGGTGAGGAGAACCGAACGTTCGGAACGCGAAAGTGGTTTGAAGTGCAGTGAGTGACTGATACCATTGTTGCCGCCGAGGATGCTATTTATACCGAAGCGACAAAACCCATCCCATCCCAGCGCAGGTGGAACAATTGTTCGGTTTCACCTGTATCGAACTGTCGGAGTCGAAAACTCCACCACTCTGGCGCGTGGCGTTGCCTGCCGTCTGAGGGGAATATTAATGCCCGGCTCGTAATCGAACGGTAGCAACATTGGTAGCATCATAAACGCATAACAAACGGTTGGCGTAACCGCGATTGCGCGTACGTGCGCATGCTAAACGGTGTCATCCGCCCGGTTCGTCCTCACACGTTGCACAACCCCAGCGGCGCGCCGGCTGAAGAAGACTTGGCTGACCTTGACGACACCAACGCTAGGACGACGGTTTGACAGGGCTGCAATGTGTCAGGGCTGGCCGTTGGTCGCATGCTAAAACCCCCGTTCGCAACTGGAGCAACCGGCAAGGATGTCGGACTCTTCTCCTACCCATCTGCCGGGCCGTGCGACTTAGAAGAGTATAAATACGCGGTCCATTCTTCGTCACCCAGCACAGTTGTTCTTTCAACCGAAAACAAAGCAAACCCCCATTCCAACATGTTCAGCAAAATCGTAAGTTGCCACGATCGGAGGACATGCCATCCAGCCATCCAGGACATCTTCTTAATCGATTCTTTCCACGTTAGATCTTCTTCTTCGGACTGGTCGTTGCCGCAGTCTACGGCAAGCCCGTGTTCCCGCTGGCCTACTCGGCTCCTCTGGTGGCGGCGGCCCCATCCGTGGCCGTTGGCTCACCCTACGCCACCCCGTTCGCTGCCGCGGCCTACACCGCCGCTCCCGTCGCTGCCGCATACACCGCTTCGCCCTACGCATACAGCGCGTATCCTTACGGCGCGTATCCTTACAGCGCGTACGGTTCGCTGGTGCTGTGAAGCGTGGTCTCCCATGAAGGCACTTAACAAGGCAAAGGCTGCTGATTTCGGTTATGTTTGACAAATAAATATGTTACTGCAAGTGCAAAATGGTTAATGCTTTTCTGTTTTTTGTTTTTATTTGTAAGATATTCGATCCAGCTTGTGATAAGTCCAGGTAAAACCTATTTCATGATAGGCATGGAATCTGCACTAGATGAAGGCTTTATTACGGTGTGTCAACGACTTAAGTGTACTCGTGTTGAAAGTCACAAGAATCATCATAAAAAAATCTAACTCCGTTGTTTCAAAACTTTGTTATGGATATACATAAATTTTGTATTGAAACATCTTTCTCCAGGTTTTACTGTTCCTCCTTAATAGATAATTAAAAAAAGGATTGGTTGAATGATAGATCGATTATTTCATTTAATTATCTATTTATTGGACAACGTTTTTTTGGTACTATGTAGTTTTTTTTAATTATCAAACTAATCTATTTACCTATTTTTATTATACAGTTCTTGCTTCTTAACTTTAAGAAGTCTTCATTAAGACTTTTAAGTTCCAAGTTATAAACGTCATTATAGATTATGAAACAAAAAAAAAGAAATATCAAATATGGACATATCAATGTAACAAGTAACAAACAAACGGCAAAATAGGTTTGAGGTCTTCAGAGGACAAAATAAAGCAAATGTTTCCTAGAGCCTGTAGGACATAATAAAACGTTCCAAGGAAGTTCAACCATGAATAATTAAGTCGAAGTTTGGACTATCTTGAGCGCAGACGTGTGAACGCATTCGGAAAACTTGCTTTACACCGTGCAAATAAAACGTTTGTTGTAAAAATTGCATACTTTTGGGGCTGATCATCAATACTTGCTTCAGGGAGTATGCGATTCATAGTACACCAACGCTTCATGAACGTTTAACGTGTCAGTTCCCAGTTCCCACAATATCGTCATCCACATGCTACACATGACCAGCACTCTAGCAAAGGAACTCCATACCAGTCTAATTCATTGGTTACAGATCGATCGTACATCGTACATTTATTGGCGCACAAGCGTATCGCTCGGCGTTGCACCAAGCGGAAGTTGTGCCATTCGGTTGCAGTCTATGTCACTGATTAGCTTAAGCACTACTTAATCACATGTTTGCCCCGTCCCGGGTCGCTCCGTCTGTCCTACCCGGCCCCGCCTCGATTAGGCAACGACCGACCGGTAGCGGAAGGTGGCATGGAACGGCCGTACCAGCTTGGCCACCTTCGCTACGGGAGCGGCCGCCACCAACTTCGCTGCTGGAGCCGCGGCCACCACCGTCGGCACTACGGCGGCCGGTGCAGCTGGCACTGGGACGGGCACGGGCACCGGGATGGCCGCCGGTGGGTTGTAGACGACGGGCTGCGGGTAGAAGACGGGTGCGTGTGCCGCCGGCAGCACGAAACCGGGCGTGTGGTAGTGATGGTAGGCCGGAACGGGCACCGGAGCTGGAACCGGAGCTGGAACCGCGAACGGAACGAATCCGTTGTACGTCCGGGCGAACACCTGGGAGCTTTGGGCGGTGACGACTGCGGGTGCGAGGACATGCGGTTCGGCGGAAGCGACCGCAAGCAGACTGCAGACTGTAACGATGGACTGAGAACGAGAACGTTAGCCGTCTGCAAGATCAGAACCTTCGTCTGACAGATACTTACCACCTTGGAGAACATGTTTCAGGATCTTTGTTTGTGACTTCCCCGGACGACGTCGGTGCAGCAGGTGCTTGATGGACGGTCAATTAGTGTGTAATGAGTCCATAATGCCCGTATATCGGGTATTTATATGGACGCACGATCGCACCCATTGTTCGATCGGCCGGCTCTGGTTCCGCCGAAATTCCCACCTGGAGCACGCTTTCCAAACCTATTCCACACCGTCCGGACATGGAGCCAGGCACGATCCTAAGCCCGGCCGACGCATCGAACCGCTATCGGGCCGGATCCATTGTGACATAATCGCACGGTGGCATTGAAACGCCGCGACGCACTTGCACCGGCTGGGTATGCTAAACATGGTCGCATAATCGCCCTGACGGATCGCACGTGTTTGGTGTTTTGTGGAGCGCGCGCACACAATTGCGTCTCAGTTCTGCCCTCAATGGCCCTCTTCCCGGGGAAGTCGGTGTTCGGTTTTGAATGAAACTCCAGTCACTTTATTTTACATTTCGGTGTGGGAGTGGGACAGATCCAGATCCAAGAGAGAGTGTGAAGAGGTTCTTAGCGGTCTTAGCGAGGTTCTGATATATGGCGGGAGTCGCAGCGGGTCTAGACCACGATGGAGCGTCCGTAGTAGTAGGACGGGGCAGCTACTACCGCCGGCGCACTGTAGGCACTGTAGGCGATCGGGCTTCCGGAGTACGTCGAGTAGGTGGTGACGGGAGCTCCGGAGTACGTGGAGTAGGACGAAACCGGGGCGCTGTAGGCATAGGACGGCACGACTCCTGCGCTGTAGGCCAACGGGAAAACGGCATCCCGGGCGTTGCGTACCGGCGGAACGGCAGCGGCGCACACGACGGCCAGGGCGACGATGAACTAGAAGAAGAAGGAGAGCAATTGGAGCAGTTGGAGTTAGTTCTGGACTCCATCCAGCTATTGCCCGTTGTAAAACTCACCAACTTGGCGAACATTTTCGTAAGTGTTGTGTTGTTTGGAGGAAGTGCTTCCGAAACAGATGATGATGCTACAGCACGGTTGGTTGGTTGTCTGATGGAGACGACTCAGGTCGTGTCCCCTTTTATACTCAGCTTCCCAGGGGATCTCACACTCGCGCTGGAGATCGGATTACAATTGTGTCTTGCTGTGTACGTGTTCTGGCCGGAAGAAGATTCAGACGCACCGGGAAGAACACCAAGAGCTGCCTCCAGGCGTCACCGATCAATAGTACATAACGTGTGTTACGTCCATTAGAACGCCGTGTGTGACGGACAGGTTAAAAAAGGGAGCAAAACGGAACGCGAAGCAAAAGTGATCGGAAATGTTTGCGTGTGGGCAATTCTAAGTCGGTGATCACGCGAAACGGGGAGAGTATGTGCGGAAGCTTTTTGTAGCAATTAAGTTAAAGGACTTTTGAGGCCTAAAGGACTAACGTTTCGAAAGAGTACGCGTTACACTTTCCAGAAACCTGCCTAACGTGTGCGTATAGAATCGTAACTACAACAAACCACAGTCATCAAATAGCAACACAAAAACTAATAATATTGCTAGCGAGAAAGAGGCGAAGAAGCAAGTACCCAAATATACTGCAGAACACAGGAAGGGCGGTCCGTTCTTGTCCGTTTTTAGATTGTTGTTGACATTTGCGTAGTTTTTTTTTATTGCCGTCCATTCCTTCGATATCATGATTTAAATTACTGGTTCTTTGCATTGGCATGCGAAAAGATTAAACATTCGACGGCACAATACGGACGTCAGTTTCACTCAACCGAGGAGTGGAACAGGCAAAACGTGTATAAATTGTATATAACAGACGGAACCAGTTTAATCGATCGCGTTTTGGTACCTCTTCCTGGCGTTTTTGTTTTGTTTTGGGCGTTACGTAATGGAGGTTGCAAACCAGTTCACCAGATTCAATTTCAAGAATATTCTTAGATCAATCTGTTGAGACGAACAGGCAGGCCAAACAAACAAGACGAGCTAAATAAACCGCAGCTATTGATCCGACGCATCGTGTATGATTATTGGAGCACATATTTTAAAATGTTGAGCTATTACTGTATAGTTGCAGAGTGTTAAAATAAATAATAGCGATGAAATTCGAGTTTGGATAAGTTTTAGTTAGAACGAATTTTCAAAAGTAGGTAAAAGACAGACGAAAGCATCTCCTATTCTTTGTTTTAGGGTTAACGTGCCAACATTGTTGTCAAATCTTTCTTTTGAGTCTTGAACAGTCTTTAACATTGTAATAATCAATTGTGTATTAGAGATGAGAATAACAGCCCCTTTCAGGGACTTATTCACTCTTACTCTCTCACCTTTGCGATTCGGATCGTTCAGTAACTCTTTAGAGAGTCTTTAGAATCAAACTCACTCACGAGTGAGTAACAACTGGCTATAAGGAGCCGAATGAGTGCGAGTTACTAAACGAGTGGAAGTCGGAAAACGATCGGGAAACTCGTTAAGGATTGGGCTCCCTACGGCCAGTGGCGCGCTTACTCACTCGTGAGTGAATACGATTATAACAACTCCCCCTTTAAGCCTTTAACATTCTTTGTAAAGAGTTAACTCACTCTTTTCATCAAAACGATTCAACTCACTCACTCACTCTTACTCAGTATGCACATCATGTGTATGGGACATGTGTATGGGAAAAGTGGTGTGATGTCCATCATCCTCAACAGGATCGTCCATGTTGACGCGGAATGGGCTATCCTGCTACGGGTATAATTTAACAAGGGAGCCCAAGAAATAGGTTGCTTGGACGTACTTAGGTCGTTGAGACAATGAATAAGAAGTGTGACATTCCTGGAATAGACTCTACACTTTTGTTATATGTATATAACAGCCAACAGGAACTCGACGGAGTTTCTAGAACTAAAACGGAGACTGAATAGAACGGAACTGGTTAGATCATGTTTTGGAGTGTACTAAGCAGAAGCTCCAAAGATGAATTGCAGAACATTTTACACCATATTCTTCATAAAAAAAACACACTCACAGTAACGACGATGTAAATTGTTTCAAACATGCTAATATACTTTATTAGTCAACAACAAAACAAACGTTCACCAAACTGGACGCTCATGAGGAACTGTTGATCGCGGCATACGGACTTCCTGGGACTCCTGCACCCCCACTTCACCACAGCTGGTACGGAGCACGGGCGGCGAGCAGCGGGCTGGCGAACGCCTTAGCGTACGGAGCAGCGTACGGAGCGGCATAGGCGGCAGCGAACGGCGCAGCGTATGGAGCAGCCGCATAAGGCGCCACGGCGTACGGAGCGGCGGCGGCGGCGGCGAACGGCGCCGCAGCATAAGCGGCAGCCACTGGGGCAGCAGCATAAGCGAACGGGGCAGCGGCAACCTTAGCGACGGGCGCGGCGTAAGCGACGGCCGGAGCGGTGTAGGCGAGCGGAGCGATTCCATTGTAGTTGCGGGCGACAACCTGCGAGCTCTGCGCGGTCACAACGGCCGGTCCAGCCGAGTAGAGCGCCGGGGCGGGGGCGGCGGCATAGGCGAGCGGAGCGGCGACCGGAGCCAACAGGCCGGGCTTGGCCGAAGCGCACGAGATGGCCAGGGCGGCGACGCAGATCTGAAGAGCGAGTGAGAGTGTGAGTATCCTTCAGGGTCGGGTTCTGCCCCCAAAAACCGATCCTTACCAGTTTGGTGAACATTTTGGGCTTGTTTGGGGGGGGTGTTTGTTGTTGAGTTGAGCTAAACGAAACTGTGCACTGATTGACGCTTGTGTGCTGTATGATCCTGTCCGATCGGTCGTCCATCTTTTATATGCGATAAAAATCGCAAGACGACACCACCTCCCTTTCACCTTTATGGAGCGTGCGCGGGTGCGCAGAAGGACACTCCTGGGAACGATCGGTGCCTTCATGCCATGCGCTCTTCTTCATCAGTCATTTTGTCACCTGCGAAACCAGCACCATAAAATGCCCGAAAGTGCCGGCTCTGCTTGGTCCAGCTGATTACGCGCGTGTGCTTGCCGTGCGTCACTTAGTTGCACGGCGTTAGTATGCGGCTCACGCTCCACCCTCGCACGCACGCACGCACGCCATGCAAATAGGATTACGGGCAATCGCGGGTCGAAAGCGTTTCGGTGTACTTCTGGTGGTGCTTTGACCGTTCGTGGTTGTCGTTAGATTTTGGATGACCGACGTCAGCGCATTATGGGTCGCTGGAGGGTGTGAATGCGACCTGTGTTGTCGGGATGGACGATATGGTGACGTTATTTAGTGCACTGGTTCAAGGGCGTCTGGGGGACGCATTCGCTCAGGCCGCTATTGCGAGCAAGGTGACGTGTGGGAAATATGATTATTGGGAATAGGTCGTTCGATTGGAACGAATGACAAGTCTGGAGCCAACTGTCACGATTTGCAAGCATTAAGATGATATCCTTGAATCATTTGAATCCTGCTGGCTGGGATTATCTAGCAAAGTTCGCAACACTATAGCAAAAGTCGATTGAATGACTTATGACTGTTTGACTTATCCGCATCCGAACCTTACCGGAACGCTATCGGAACCATTTCGGAACGTTGTCGGAATCTTATCGGAACCTTATTTGGACCATATTGAGACCTTATCGGAGCCTTTACAAAACCTTATCGATATCTTATCGGAACCTTATCGGAATGCTTATTGAAACGTTGTCCTTTTAGGAACTTTGTTGGATCTTTTCGGACCCTTATCACCGGAGCCTTATTGAAATCTTATCGAAATCATATCGGAATCTTATCAAAACCTTATCGGAACATTATTGGAGCCTTATCGGATCCTTATCGTAGCCTTGTTGGAGTCTTAACGGAGCCTTATCGGAACCCTATCGGAGTCTTAACAGAACCATATCAGAACCCTATCGGGACCTTGTCGGGACATTATCGGGACCTTATTGAGGCCTTATCGGAGTCTTAACATAACCTCGGTATCTTATCTCAATGTTTACGGAACGTTATCGGAACTTTATCAGAACATTATCGGAGCGTTATCGAAACCTTTTTCGAACGTTATCGAAACGCTGTCCTTATACGTACTTGATCGGACCCCTATCAGAGCCTCACCGGAGGTGCATCGGAACCTTATCGAAACCTTATCAGTACCTTATTGTAATTTTATCGAAATCTTTTCGGAGTATTATTGGAGCCTTATCGGAGCCCTATCGTAGTAATAAGTAACTGTTACAAAACAGCGGAACGGAGTGGAACTAGTTCCTTTAGTTTCTCTAGTTCTAGTTTCTAGTTTCTCTCCTCGAGGAGAGAATGCTCTCCTTAATACGATGGGAGATATTACGCTATTAACGTTGTTTTCCACCTCAACCTACTTGAACTTGGACTGGGAGCTACTTCATTGACAAATTTGAGCCTAATTCGTAATGCTCCGTTAAAGGAACGGAACATATCATGTGGGTTCGGTGCGAAATTCCCAACACTACCCAATCGGAGCCTTATCGGAGCCTTTGCCGGACCCTTTCGGAACCTGTTCGGAACCTTATCGGAGCAGTATCGAAGCCTTATCCGAACCTTGTTCCGAGTGGGGGAGTTTTAGGCCCGTCAGTTTTAGTTTTAATTAGAAACACTTGTGCTACAAATGCATAATAAATCTAGCTCTATATTTTAAGCAATTCACTCGACACTCGACTCAAAGAAAGTGCCGATTGCGATCGGCTCATAACCGATATCCGATCGTCTCCCATCCGAGCTGCCCGCAACACTCCTCGATTAGTATTCCAGCGAGCCGGCTTCGACTGCCGACTGCTTTCTTCGGTTTTGAAAACGGAGCACAGCTGATCGACGGCGCGGCTCGTTCGCAACAGTGCAAGGACACGGACATTTGCATCTCGTTGAAATGCAGCCGTCCCCTCTGCCGGCATGGAGGAAAAGAAGTCAATAGTAAGGATGGCGGAGGTGGTTGGTGCACACTCGTTTTGGGCAACTATAAAAACCGACCCACTGCAATCCGATAGACATCAGTCAGCTGCCATCTGCAATCCTATCGAAGCTTCAGAGCCTTCCACCAACCAAACCCACACAAACCGAAAATGTTCTCCAAAGTGGTACGACTCCTTCCAGAGGCCTTCCCGGTGGCCCATCCTGTCTAACGTATCCCTTTCTTCCCGATAGATGATCGTCGCCCTTCTGGCCGTGGTCGCCAGCGTCAGTGCCAAGCCCGGTGCGTTCCTGCCGGCGGCCCCGCTCGCTTACACCGCCGCCGCCCCGCTGGCCTACTCGGCCCCGCTGGCCGTGGCTCCTGCGGCCGTCCCAGCCGTCGCGTACACGGCCGGCTACGCCAACGTGGGCGACTCGGCCGTCGTCACCTCGCACAACTCGCAGGTCATCAATCCGGCCTACGCCGCGTACACGGCCGCCGCTCCGTTCGTGTCGGCCTATGCGGCGGCGCCCGCCCTGGCCACGCCGTTCGCCTACAGTGCCCCCCTTGCCGCCAAGTACGTGCTGTAAATGGATCGCCAGTTCTCGACTTCCTTGTTATGCCTGCCAAATAAATGCCATCGAATGAAGACATAATGAAATGTGTTTTTGATTTCTAAAGATAGAGAAGAGAGAGAGATGAAGAAAGAGAGAGAGAGATAAAGAGATAGAGAGAGAGATAGAGAGAGAGAGAGCGAAAAAAACACAGTATTCTTTGTTGTTCCAGCTCCTATAGAAGCTCCAATTGAAACCGTAGAAAATTTTGAAAGAAAAATGCTTATTATGGTCAAATGGTCAAAAGGTGTCAAAAAACCATCGTTTAGCATCGAAAAAATTACAAAAAATGTAAATGTTGTATGAACTTTCCAATAAAAAATCCTTTCTGTGGTAGCTTGATCCATTCGAGAAGCATTCCAATTGTTCTACTAACAACATTCGCCGTTTGACTGTTACATCAAAGCAGGCGAGAGACGGATTAGAAGGAATAATTAACCAATAATATAAGCCAAAAGTTCATGAGCCACAATACGCTACTGCTTTTAAAGTACTGTAAAAATTGTTGTTCGCTGTATTGTTGCTCTACTATTATTTTATGATGCTCTTCTAAGTTGTTGATAACAAAACCATACGTCTTTTGATAATTTTTACACATTTATACAAATACTGTTACTATCTATCAAATTTGTCAAAAAATTCAAATGTCAAATGTTACATAAGTGTACGGAAATATTTTTTAAACAAATAATCCATTTAAAATTCGTTACAAACTACGGGTAGTTTAAACGACTTTAAACGAAAGTGAATATTGTTTTCATATTTTTTAACGTTTTTTTAATTTCTTTTGACCCTTTCTTCGTAGTATTTAGGCTCTGCATATGAAAGTTTGAGTATTTGGATTATTTTTTGGTCATATATTTGGGTTTATATTTGTTTTATGTCATAATGCTGAAAATAATAATGAAAATAATGTTTTATATCATAATGCTGGGTCGACCTCTCTCAGAGGACTCAGAACTCCGTGGCCTAACATTTTCTCAGAGCTCCATGGCGAAAGTATGGAATGAATGTAGTTTTCTATTCTAAACCAACCAGCTTATTTTTTATCACTCCTCTTCATTTGTTACATTTGTTAAATTTCGACGTTTGGATATAAAAATAAATAAAATAAAAATGTAACTATCGTGAAATTTGTAATCTTCGTTCGTCCAATCCTATAGTGAGTTTCTTTGAGTGCATTGTGTCATCCATGTTCAGCCCCATAAAGAAATGTGCAATAAAACGAATATTTTCACGAATAGTGAATGGCTTGATTCATTCAGTCAACAAGTGTATTTACATCTTCACCACGCACCACGCTAACAATCATTTGTCGTTTTCTCCGTTTCCGGTTCAGGTCTGATTCCTTCGCTTTCTCTGAGTTCTCCGCTTACTTCAGCAGCACCTGGGCGGGTGCGGAGGCGACGTACGGCGCGGAGTATGCCAGCGGGGCAGCGGCCACGTACGGTGCGGCGTAGGTGTACGCCAGCGGGGCCGTGTTTCCGTGGAAGGTGCGTTCGTAGACGGCGGCACCCTCGGCCACGTAAGCGGCCGGCGCGGCCACGACGGCAGCGGGGGCGGCAGCATAGGCCAGCACACCCGGCTTCGGATCGGCCTTCGCCGAAACGGAAGCGACGGCGAGGATGGCGAACAGGCAAACCTAGCGAAAGGAGGGAAACGATTAGAATGGACACACGAACGGGAGCATGGTTCTCCCATCAGCCGAAGAATACTTACGGTCTTGAACATTCTGAAGCTGGTTTGACTTTGGGTGCGTTGCGCTGGGTTAGCGAATGCTGTTGTTGAAGATGTGTTTGCAGCTGAACTGATGCTTTTCCCTAGACGCAGGCATGCTTTTTATATCAAACAAATCCATCGAACCAGAATCCTTGAGACGGTTTTTCGGCTGCAGACGGCTGGGTCGCAGGGATAATGTGGCATAATACGTGATGTTTTGGGGGACTTTATGGTGGTGGGTAGGCCGCCAAGCAAAGACCGATATTGAACGACATTGGCACAGACACAGCTGACGGCACGGACGCTGCATACTAAAACCGTACGCACGGAGTGGATGATGTGGCTAGGCCCACAGTAAATGGTAATTTTGATCCAGTTTAATCGTTGATCGAATAGGTACTTTGAGTAGCAGTGCGTAAAGTGTCTCACGCAGCGTCGTGATTGTTTAATTAATTGGGTTGGCTATGATACCGATAGTACCTTCATACCATTCCATAACATGTTTATTATTGTTGTTACTAATAAACCACATATTCAACGGTCACAACTTTTTTACATATGCTGAAAGGAATTTTTGGAACATTGTGAAAATTTAAAACGTGGAAGGTATGCAAAAAATGTAATATTTCATGCATTGCATACATTCAGGGGCATCCAAGTGGATGCACACGCTTTCTTCTCATTTTTAAAGCACTCGATTTTCTCTTTTCGTGCACAAGCGACCTCTGTTGGATGGTTCGCAAACCGTCACTCACCTTTGATTTTTTAAATATCACCTTTTTTCTCGATTTAATAAACCGTAAATCTATTATTTAATCGTCGCGACAAACGCTTGGTCAGCTATTAAACATGATAGAGACTTCTATCGAGTGTTTTAGTTGGAAGTTTGCATATTGATACAGCTTTGTCCATTGCGCGACGGGACGTGAAACAGGCAGAATTTGTTTTCAATACTCAATTAAATGCATCAGACAGATTAACGAAGCATAAAATAATCGCTCTCTAGATGAGTAAAATTAAATACATGATAATGGGAACTATACACGGTCGAAACCACATGACAAATTGAGGAAAAATCATTGACAACCAAGAAAGTTTCGATACTTATGAATCGGGCGTGATTGCAAAAGTTAATCAAGAATGCACAAATTCCCGCATTTTTAGACATTTGTATACCAATTCTGGTTGTTTCTGGTTGATTATGAAAAGAATGAACTTGATTTGAAGAAAAAGAATAAGAAGACTTGATTTGGGTTGGTATAAACAAGCTGCTTCTACGATGATGCTTCACGCATTACCAAGGACGAAGAGACGAAAGAAGCCGAAAAAGCTCGAAGTCTCTTAAAGCCATTCAAACAACAAACAACATTACCAAGGACCAGGGGCGAAAGAGTAACATGGCTCAAAGCCTCTCAAAAATATCAAAACAAACATATTACCTAGGATTCCCGAGTATTGAATAGTAATATGTTTAAGACTGTGGACACTTCACACTCGTAGAGCAGAGGAATCGAGAACTGCATCCCATTCTATCAATGAATACCCTTAGTTGCTTACTCATAGAGAATATTCTTTTTTTCACGACGATGCAGAGCTTAGTGATAACTGCTTGATGTGGGAAATCGCAGAATAGTTGGACATTTTTTTTAGTGGAAGGCAGCGGGCTCACGCTTTAGCAGCACATCGCGGCTTCTGCAATCCACACTACGAAACTCATTATTAATGTTTTAGTTGTTTAAAATAAATAACGCGAATGCATGCCCCGGTTTGCCGCATAGTCGTAAAGATTTTAAATGTTCCTCGACCAAGTTGGACCACAGGGGAAATAGAACGGGATTGTTTCGTAGATGGATTACGATTCTATTCCTTTCAATCACCAACAGCACAGTGCGTTGACCTAAAATGAATAAAAGGAGGTTAATTAATATAGACCCTTTTCTAATAGGAAGAGTAATTTATGGACAACTTGTTGTACGTAGGAGAATTGTTTGTCTAGACCAACGTTACACACATTTTCACAAACATTAGAAAGCAGATAGAACCAATTAACAGCCCTTCTTGGAGTTTGAAATGCTGCCAAAGAGGATAAACAAAAGCAGCTTCCCCGAACGTAATTCACCACCCGGTGTAGTTAATCGTAAGATAATCACACAAAACATTACTCCTTTAAAATTAAGCTGAACATGCTCGTCTTCAGCAATTTCTTTCCATCAAGCGAACAGGTACGACACCAAAACAATTGCCTCGCAAACAAGAGCCCCCTCCCTCCGACCCCCCCCCCCCCCCCCCCCCCCCCCACCCCCCTCACTATGTACGTGACTCAATTCCAGAGCAAAATACACACATTAACGGCACTGTCGAAATGTTGCGAAATAGAAAATGCATTGCACACGCGAGTGTAATCCGTCGAATTGCACCATCTTTGCAACCACCACCCTCCGCCGAACGAAACACGCAAGCAGAACCCGCACCGTAACATAACCTCACAAATTTCACGACGAACCACAAAAACGCACCAACACTGCGGGGATACATGTATGACGACCGAGTTTCTTCCTTTATTTCGCTTCTGGCATGGTAGTGTCTCGTCTTCCGTAGGAGGAAGTTCCAGCTTTTCTCATGTCGAAAGCCCGCGGCGCGAGCATTGAGCGCGGCTGGTTGGTGGTGCCGCGATTGGAATCGCCGCGGGTAGAGGCGTCCGTCCGGTCGTCGTCCCGGGCCGCGGAGCAAGCTGCGGCTTCTTAGTACGGCTTCCTGCGGAACGAGCAGCCCTCGGTCAGGCGGGCCTTACCGCCGGTGGGCTGGCACAGGATGGTGGAGCAGCCGGCGCAGACCACGACGCTTTGGGCATGGCTGAAGACGGTGGTGATCTTGTAGCAGCCGGGGCACTTCACGTCCATGAAATACGAGTTGGGATGGGGCACCAGGCGCTTCAGCTTGTGCTTCCTCTTCTCCTCGGCGGGCAGCGGGTGCAGGAAATCCTTGGCGAGCGGCATTCTGGCGATTTACTTCGTTTGGGCTGGTAGAATTTCGTGAAAACTTCGCACGAAAAATCGGCACACGCACCGGAAGGAAGTCACACGGAAAAGAAAAAAGAACAACAAAATGTCAAAGACGTCAAAATAATCTGTCAAACTGCCAATGCAAGACGGATCAAGTCTGACAGCAGGGTCGCCTGGCTTCCACTGTGAACAAAACATCAACAAACACACGGTGGATCCCCACCGGCCAAATGTTGTCCAAACAGCCAGCGCTTCTTAACTCTGTATTTACGGTAAAAAGGAAGTATAGATCTATACTGCCTTTTACCTTCGTATGACTAGTTCATTAAACAAAAGAATTTTAAAAACCAGTATTATTGCTTCATCATTGCAATTTAACTTCACAGTTATATATTTTAAAATATTTAAAAAATGAGATAGTTTACCTACTATCCCTGCTGAAAATCTGCACGAATCAATCTGCCCGAATCATTTTTCGGTGCGATCTCTGGTGGTCAAGTCGAGAACTTTGAAAAGCTTATATGCCTTTTCGAAAGATTTCAATTATTTTGAAGTTATCAATGCTTTTATTTTGTTATTTTTTCACGTATAATTGTCTGTTTATTCAGTCAGTGTTTTGTTTTTAATCAAACAGCTTGTTTAGGCTTTGGAAAAATCTCGAACTATCGAAGGCGACAAATCCGCCGACCGTTAGCGCAGTGATTCATCTTGTCATGAAATGTTTCACGGTTCATGAATTTCCTCGATGCTTCGAGAACTTTCTCGCCGGTTCACGAAACCAGCGTATTCATGTATATAAACGGCGGGCCAAGCGTGCCGAGTTCATCAGTCGAAATCAACAACGCGCGAAAGCAGTAAACATTCAAAGTGACTCAAAATCAAAGATACCGGAGCGTGGTCGAAATACTAATTTTCAAACGAAAGTGATCTACAAAGTTCGATTTCATTTTGTTAAAAGTGCATAAGTAACACTTCTGTGAAACAGTAAACATGTCGATCGTACCGATTTTCTTCCGCAACATTTGGAGGCTGGAACGTCCGCTGTGGAATTCTCGGCTGCTGGATCAGCAATTCGATGACTTTATCAAGGTCATGGTTTCGATGGCTGACCGGCAATTGGATCACCAACACCAACAGTTTACCCGGTACAGCCGACCGTGGCAGAGTGCTTGTATCGCCCAAACGCAGGACAGTGGTTCTACGGTGAAGGCCACGGCTGACAAGTTCCAGATCAACCTGGATGTGCAGCAGTTTTCCCCAGAGGAAATAACGGTGAAATACATGGACAAATGTGTCGTTGTGGAAGGCAAACACGAGGATAAGCAGGACGACCACGGGTACATCTCGCGACACTTCGTCCGGCGCTACATGCTTCCGGAAGGCCACAATGAAAACGATATCGTATCGTCCCTCTCATCGGACGGCATCCTCACCATCACGTGTCCCACAAAGAGCATTGAGGAGAAGAAGGAAGGCCGAAGCATTCCCATCACGCACACAGGACAACCGATAAAGGACGTCGATGAAAAACCCGCCCAAGCAAGCGTCAAGGAAGGAGAAAAAATATAATAAAAAATGCGTTGACTTGAAAATGTGGTGTAAATAATGTTACATAAATGAAAAGTTCGTAGTATTCAATAAAAATTCTTCCTCAGCGTATCATATATGTTTTGAGTTCCTAGAGTCCTCGGTTAAATTAATCCGAAACGTGTTTCATTCAAACGCAATGATGTTTATAATTGAACAAAATTATCGTATTCCTGTAAAAATGCAACGTCGCTGAATGAACACAATGATCAAATTTGATTATCAAATCATGAGTAAAACTTACCAACATTTGTGTAATATTCAAGAATCTTAATTTAATTTTGTACACGAAACATATTTGAATTTGAACATTTTCGAATGACAAGTTAATTATGGTTTAATTTTGTGACTTATTTTTATTCTAATGTAATCGTTCAAATTCAGCATGAAATTATCAATAATAATAATAAGTCATCTTACATGATGGGTTAAAAATAAATAATTTGAATTCTTTGTTAGAAACCATTGTTTTGAAAATCGTCAGTTTAATATTGTTACATTTTACGTTTGTGCCATGAGAAAGTAATAATTGTTTTTAAAATAAATCATTAATTTTCAAGAGATCCATTTATCAATTTTACACTGTCTTAGGAGCAAAATTGGTGAATCAATTCGCAAAATTGGTGAATCAAAGAGCCAAATCATAACTAGATAACTGTAAAATATTTAGAGCCAATTTTCAAATAACTTCCCAATAAGATCAAATACCTTCATAATAAGATCAAATAACATCCCAAAAATTCAAAGTATGTTACAAATTATGACTGTCCACTACTTAATACAACACATTTCGGATGCATGTGATATGGAAAACTCAAGATCTTAGAGCAAGTAATGTGTTGGAGAATAATTTATAAAACGTGATCTTGAAACGTATTCTGTAAAACAGGAACTAATTGGATTCAGAGTTATGGCTCCATTTTCTCGCCTTCCTTCTTGGTTTCAGGCTTTTCTTCGACTTCCTTCATGGGTTGTCCTGTGTGCGCGATGGGAATGCTTCGGCCTTCCTTCTTCTCCTCAATGATCTTTGTGGGACACGTGATGGTGAGGATGCCGTCCGATGAGAGCGACGAGACGATATCGTTTTCATTGTGACCTTCCGGAAGCATGTAGCGCCGGACGAAGTGTCGCGAGATGTACCCGTGGTCGTCCTGCTTATCCTCGTGTTTGCCTTCCACAACGACGCATTTGTCCATGTATTTCACCGTTATTTCCTCTGGGGAAAACTGCTGCACATCCAGGTTGATCTGGAACTTGTCAGCCGTGGCCTTCACCGTAGAACCGCTTTCTTGCGTTTTGGCGATGTGCCACGGTCGGTTGTAGCGTCCCGGATGTTGTTGCTGCTGCCGAAGCTGACGATCAGCCACCGATACCATGGCGTTGAGAAGATCATCTGCCGTTACGCCTGTACCGAAATGCTGATCCAGTAGACGAGAACTCCACAGTGGACGATCCCACTCGTTGTCCCACCAGTTGCGGAAGAAAATCGGTATGATCGACATTATCACTGAATACTTGGCTCACTTGGCGTACTGTTTGCGTTCACTTGCAAAATATTCTACCGAACACGTTTTGTTCGCTTTGAGTTTGATTCACTTTGGATGTTTACCGCTTTTGCGCGCTGTTCAATTCGACTGATGAACTCGGAACGCTTGGCCCGCTGTTTATATACATGAACACGCTGGTCTCGTGAACGCAACGGGAAAGTTCTCGAAGGTTCGAGTGAATTCTGGTAAACACAGGATGAATACCGCGCATGAGTTTACTTTGATTGAAAGATTTCACCAACAGTTTTGCTCATTCGTTTTGCGCTGGTTTGAATCCGTAGTTAAATGGTTTTATTTATATTTAATATTGTTGAAATAAATATCTTGAGAATAAATTGAGATTGTTGCTGCTGCTGATACATATCGAACTTACCGGAATGTTCTCGAATCCAACGGTCAGGTGAGCTCATCGTGATTCATCTCCTCGCCGTGAATGGTGTTCTAACCGTGGGGCATAATTCAACGCTTCATTTTTAAAACGCTTACGCAGCTTGCTGAGAATAACGTATCGTTTCATTTTTTGTTTACTACAAGATGTAATAACGGGCGGATTCACTCAATGAAGTGAGCCATCTGGTTTTATTGAATGTTATACACAATTATGCAATATAAATAAAGAAATATATGGAAATTGCCGTTTATGTAAACAATATTCAACTTATGTTGCAAACTATTGCTTTTTAGTTGAAAACCAATCTTAAGAAAACCAATCTTAATATTTTGAATCCAGAATAACAATCAAAGCTTAACAAGCTGATATTTGAAAACACTTGGAAACTGCTTCTGTTATAATGAAGGACAAATATAATCTCCTAAAATAATATGAGAATTTAGCTCTATTTTTTATTGGAGGAATAAAAATCATTCACTCAGATTGTAACACGTTTAGCACGTTTTAACTAATATTTTTTTTATATTTTAATAAAGTCTGTTTTGTAAACTGACAATCGAATCAGGCAATGTGTTTTCATAGATTTAATTACAACAGTATAAAAAACCTGCTTTTGCCTCATGATAATTAATAATTTTAAACAAAGCATCCAACCATGTCTTCAACAAACTTAAAAGAAATGGCCTGAAAGAGAATAATGTCGAGTATATGGGTTTAAAGGATTCCTGAAAACTGTTGATATAATGAAAATAGTTTTGTTGGAAACGAAAACAATATTGTGGATTGTGATAAATCAATGAACAGCACTGTCCGAGACCATATTTTAAAACATTTATCAAACAATATGACTTCCAATGAGTGTCTTCTAATATTTGAAAGAAAGTTCCAGAAGGTTCAAGCTGACATCACAAGGATCATTGATCGATGTCGGGGCCTACAGTAAGTTCCGTAAAATGCCGATGCACCCAATACCCAATCAATTTGTCCACGGTGAGTGACATTACAATTTCACCATTACTGCGCGTTATGGAACCATCGGAAGTAACTTTACCAACCAGACGTACCAGGCGTCCCACGCGCGTTCCCAGCGATTTGTCCCATTTCTTGCCCCATGTCCCATGCGTTCGGATCGGCAAAGCGTACGGCGCGCTCCGATGTAGGTCGTGTGTAGCGCAGCAGAAAACAGGACGCAAAAAAGGAACCGAAAGCCGAGCCAAGCCTTCCGGTGAAAGTTGCAACAAACTCGAGACGGACGAACAGGACGGAACGGCCTGTCCCCGCCCATGGGTTTGATTGATTTCCCAAGGACGCCGGCGTCGAGCGTGCTCCTGTCTAGCGGGAAGTTTTCACCATAAAACAGAAACCGTATGTATTGGAAGTATTTCGCTGTCGGGAAGTTTCCGCAGGAGAAAGTTTGTTTTCGACCTGCGGACGGACACGGAGCGCCGTGGGAAGTTTCGTCAGTCGTCAGACTTGACACCAGACATGGCAACAACCTCGCGCGTTCGTTTTGCCGGTACGGAAGACGATGCACCTGCAGCGGTTTGAAGAACAGTCTGTCAGCTGACGACGAGGAAGCCTACGAATGACAGTCTTCGGGGGTATTTACGCGCTGCAGTAAACTGTTGGTCTAGTTACATTCGGGTGAACGTGATTACTGGTAATAGTTTCGGCTACGTTCATGCTCATTTGCAGTTCAGTTTGGATGATCTCGTTTGGAAATGAAGTTTCGTAGCAACTGGCTATCGGTTCCGTCGATTGGGAGATACATTTTGAAGTTTGATTCATATCGGAAGCCCTTGAATCAAACGATAGTCACGCGATGGTGCCGCACCCGGCTCCATTAATCTGTCTAACCATTCCCCAAGACTCCAGACTTCAATATACATCAATTTCGGACCTATCGACTCAAGACAACAGTAGACGAACATGTTGTGCGTTCGAAGTTAGATTCAATCCATTTTTGATTATTTATTGATGGAATTAGTTTATTACGTGTATTATGTTTGTTATTCGCAAGAGTTATCTGCAAGACTCTAGACTAGTTTTGGGAGCGTTGCTAATCGGAAATCTCGAGCACAATCGGGCCGTGTTACACGGATGAAAAACTGTGCCTGTGGTGTTAGACGGTGTATGTCGCTTTAGTTTAAAACATTTAGAACATTAGACTACTCAAACGGACAACAACGATAACATTTCGCTAATGAATCACATCTTTAGTTGGTACGCGTGGCTTCGCTTTAATCGGTTAGATCTGCGCTCTCCTACAGTGTTTTCTTCTATTAAGTTGCTCGTGAAAGGCCGTTCTTGTGAATGTGTTTTTTGCATCTTCTTTTCTTTTGGTGCATCTCCCGAAACGCATTGCATTCAACCAACAATCGAAACCAAACAAAAAACTGAAAACGCAACGTGCAGCACTTTGAAGGTCGTGTACTGAGAGATCCGTGCATCGGGGCTTATCACTCCGCGTCCATTACTTGTAGTATGTCAAACAGCGCCGCAAACTGCGAGGCAAATACGTTTACGAAAGAAAGAAAGTAAATGCGAAAAACGAAAAGGTAAAACCGTAAAAAGAAAATATAGAAGAAAAAAGAAAGAAAACGGAAAAGAAACAAACGAAAGAAAAAGAAAAATCGATCAACAATCGACGAAACTTAGTCGGCGAACGCGACTCGCTCGGTGGTGGAAGTGGACGCTCGGTGTCACGTTGGCAGTAAGGTTGAGCCGGACAGCACACCGATAGTGATAGCGATAGAAAGAGAGACAGAGGGAGAGAGCGAGCGAGAGAGGACGATGGTGCGTGGGTGCGTCCGGCAGCGTCCATTCCACCCGCCCGGTAGGTCGTGTTCGTGTGCTTTGGCCGGCGCGCGGCGGCAGGTGCATTTACTTCTTGTCCTCGATGGCCGGTTTACCGGTGTGCCAGATGGGCACGTACTTTTCGACTTTCGGCGCCGGCAGGCCGATCCTCGGGGCAGTGACGGTCAGGATGCCGTCGGACGAGAGCGACGAGACGATCAGGTTCGCGTCATAGCCAACTGGGTCGTGGGAAATGGGAAGAACCAATGCGGAAGTGTTAGAACCCGACGATTATTGCATTCTTGATGGCTAATTTTATTTGGTGCTTTCACAGATTGGTGTCTAGTTTGGCAGCCAACTAGTGAAATGAGTTTTTAATTTGATATTGGTAAAGCAGTGCAATGTGTTGAAGAATGTAGTAAATGAAATAAAAACTAACATTTTTTTTACAATTCAAGCCCTTCTTTTGTGTTATTACTCTAAAGTCTACAACGAAAGACTAACAAGAATAATCTTTGAAACAAATACCGTAGACTTTGGATCGGAAGAGAAATAATGGACAAAAGTATTTGCATACGTACGAAACTAACTTTTGAAAGGTTAGGGACTAAAAGTAGAACACGAAGCTTGTAGAAAGAGCATGATGAAAAGAAAAGAAAGTTATACTTTCAAATCGAAAATAGCGTCCAAATACACTAGTAGAGTATCAAAGGGAGAAGTTCATAGGAGATACTACCGAGTATCTTCTAATCGCAAACGATTAGAAACATCATTATACCTCTTCAAAGATAGATCGGGTGTGAACTAACACAAAGTCTTCGGTCCCAAATGATCTGTCGGAAATCGGCAGTGATCTTCCGGGTAACACCCCAGTACTTTATTGTTTTATTAGAAAACTCGGTCCAATGATCCTTCAATCAAAGCTTTATACAGATAGGAACACAACAACATGTTTAAATGGAATACTCAACCCAACGAGAGCTACTGGAACGTAAAACAGAAGAAAGGCAGCTCTTATCCGGACATAAAGATGAAAAGATTAGAGCGTAGGCCAAGTGGAACTTTAACTAAGATAGTTTGGGACGGCAACACGAGAGATAGGTAAGGCTATTGATCGAGATCGTCAGAGTTCCGAAGAAAGTTCCGTTTTCAGTTGTGTCCTCACCAAGATTTCAAACGAGACTTTCGATTACTTTCGATGGAAGAACGTACCCAATGTTGGAGTACTCAAGGCGATCTAATCTCTGTGCCCGACGAGCATAAGTCAACGCCCCGTCTTGACCGGGACGATGCATGCTGGATCGATTGGTATCACACGAAATACTATTCGTCAAACCTCCCCGAAAGACATTTGCAGTAAGTCGCCTGTGGATGGCTCCGCGTGCTGTAATTCTAATAGCCTTTGATGTAACCGATGACTTACCAATAACCGTGCATGCAGGACCCAAAATTAGGAACAGTGAGCGCGTGTGACTAACACGACTTGTGCAATCGAAAACGGGACGACCGGCGAGACGCCAGACCGCTGGCGTGAGTCACGGCCACCCGGGTTCCACCCGTGACCGAAATATCTTCGCCTCAGGTGATCTGACCGTGGCTGGGATGGGATGGGAGGTGCTGTGACGGTGACGGTGCGGTGTGCGACGAAACGGGAGAATCGCCGGATACTCACTCGGTACCAGGTAGCGACGGGAGAACTGACGCGCGACGTAACCCTGCTCGTCCCGCTTCTCCTCGTGCTTGCCCTCGATCGTGACGTACTTGTCCGTGCGCCGGACCGTGACCTCGTGCGGCAGGAACTGGTGCACGTCCAGCTCGATCTGGAACCGGTCCCGATCGGTGTCCACCTTGGCGCCAACGTCCCGCAGGCTGAAGTAGCGCCAGGGCCGGTACAGGCTGGACCACCGGAGCGGCGCGAGCGGCGGGACGCGCCAGAACGGTGCGTCCGTGTCCAGCACCTCCTGCGTGATCGACTTCTCGAGGACGCGCGTGTACAGCGGCAGGTCCCAGTCGTCCCACCAGGTACGGTACTGCACCGGTACGAGCGACATCGCTTAAGGTCGAGGCTGCTACGGCTCTGAGAACATAAACAAAAACATGATACAGAAGAACGAAAAAAATGTAGCGACGAATCGGCGTAGGCACACATTTTTGCACAGCGCCACAGCCTACTGGAGAACTATTCGCAAGGATGGGAGGACGGTATTCGGCCCAGCCCCGGGCGCTCGCGGCTGATAGTGCAATTTATCGATTTAACACTGTCACGGTGGATTAGGGCGATTATAAATAGCGGCCGAAGGCACTATCGCGCGCCTGTCGTCCCAGTTGCTGTGTTTGACCTTTTTTTTCGTGTGTCGAGCTGCTCTCTGTATCTTGGTGTACTTTTTTCCGTCGTTGTTCTAGAGATATGCCCTTCGAATCGGAACTGTTTTGCATTCGGGGAGACCTTCTTGAGGCAACAAGGGAAGCGTTATAAATAGTTGGCACAGATGAGGTGCTCCAGAAGCATCGGGAATTGAAGAACCCCGCACTTGGACTTGCACTTGGGCCGGTGCTCCAACGTTTAAGTTCAAGATAGGACGACCAGAAATTAACGTTTAAACTCACTGGCAGGGAAGAATTTGAGGACGCACCTGACCTTGTTCGGTTTGATTGAAGATCAAGCGTCCGGGGGCAAACTAACCTTAACTTTGGACCTTGGAAGTGTGGTTTGTTTGTTCTAAGAGAGGAATCACCTTCCTTATGGGGATCTTTATGGCAGATCGCCATTTTTGGGCAAACCGTGTGGTATTAATTATTTCAATCACACTGCGCCAACAAGACTTGGAAAATCTCCAAACAACCTTTAACTTCCAATACTGCGTCTTGGAGTATTGCGTCCGACGTCCCACTTACCTTTGGAGGGAGATTAGAAGACGCGACTCGCTTCGGGCACTTTACCAATCCCAGAAACACAACCGACAGGGCTCACCACACGGCACTGACTGCTCACAAGCTCCCGCAAATCACTTTCACCCAAAACTCGACCTTCGGCGGGCGCGCGGTCTGTTTTGGCTTTCGCTTCTGGCAGCGACTCAACCGACCGCCCTGTGACGATGTCCTTTTCGAACGGCGTCAGGTCTTTGACTTTGACAGCGCTCAGGTGAGACGGTGCAACGCCTTTCGGGATTTCCGGGCGACGACGACGACGACGAAGACGGGCAGGCAAGCAGAAAAGTTGAACCGCTTCCAACGAGCGCGTCCGCGAGACTATCGCGGCTCGTGGCGGATGGATTTGAATTTTGTTTTGATTTCGCGTGCACTGCACTACTGGTGGATGCAGCTTTACAAGCGCGTCCCGCGTCTCGGGTGGGTGGGGTGGGATGCCCCCCCCTTTCCTTCCCCTGCAGCTAAAACCTCAGTTTGATGTTGATTGTGCGCGCTCTTTTTCGCGTTGTTACAGCGGCACCCATCGCGGACGCGGTGTGCTCAGGGTGGATCAACTTGTGTTTGCGGAAAACGTTTGGTGTTTGCGCGTGTGTGTGTGTGTGCGCTATACCCACAAACACACCGGTCCGTAGCACTACGAACGGTCATTTGATTAAGTTGATTTGCAAATCGGTATCTATCGATTTTACTTTTTTTTTGTTGCGATTTCAACCTCCATTCCGTTGATTTTTTGGGGAGTTTCAATGGGGTAAAAGCTATGTGTTCTATGTTATATTGACACTTGATATTATTATCATTAATACATGTAGTATTATTTGAAAAGAAAACTATACATCATCGTTAAGAGGAGTAGAATTTAGAACAAGACGTACAGGATCTGCAACAGAGAGGTCTAAAAGTGCCAAAAAGTGATTTAAGAACACGACAAAAAGTACTAAAATTACCAAAACACCCTATCAACTCTCCTAGTCACGATTATACACATGGAACTAAGTGAAGTCTCCCAAAACTGATTAAAATCGGCCATTTAGTTGATAGTTCTGTCCATGTTCTGGACGCACGATACAAGCAAATACTGATTGACTGGCGTCTTATTAAAAAGCTTAACAAGACGATGAAACACAATATTTTTCTTTCGCTCTCTCCTTCTTTCTCTCTATCTTTCTTTCCAACCACGCAAATGCTCTCTTCGCTACTCTCACATTCACTACCATTATCCGATATCAATGGATACCATTAGACATCTTTGTTTTTTTCTGTTTTCAGCTTGAAATTATAATCAATCTAATCGAATCGTTTCTAAATATCCTTTTTATTGTGTGCTTCTGGTATTTTTATAGCTTTAGTTTGTATTTTTAGTTAGCTTTTTAGTTATCGAAAGTCGGAACATGGTCGAGACGTATTTAGAACCAACTTTCATTTTAATCAATATCTATGAAATATCCTATTTAACATTTATTTTGACATTTGACTATCCGGCGCTTGTGATTTTTGTGAAAAAATGAACGATGATTTATGTGCTGAAAATATCTAGAAAATGCCACTCGTAAATAAGTAAATGGAAAAATGAACAACTGTTTGTTCTAAAAGTTGTACTAAAAACGCGCCGAGTGCGAAAATGTTAAGTATTGCGGATGCGACTATTAGCTGGTGTTTTTGAATTCAATATTGAACATTCCAGTAAAGAACAAACATATTCTTATGGCTCTCACCTACTCCCTAAGGCAAAGGGTTCTAGTGAAACCCCTTTGCCGAATCATCGGAATGCTGGTGCACGGGGGCAGGAACAGCAAACGGTGGAAACAATGCTATCCCTCCCCCCGGCCAGATGCAATCAAGCGTGAAGTTGACATTCGCACCGAGACACACACACACACAGCATGACAAAACGTGTGTGCGTTTGTGGGGGAGAGCCGATTTCCGAACGATTTTTCCAAAGTTTCCGAACCACATCAAGGTTACCGGTGCGCCGGTTTGGAGGGCCGACGTCCGTCACCTCCCAAAGTGGGGCGGCGAACAGAAAGGGCGCAATAAACAGGTAACGCGGGTGGATCGCGCCAAATTGTGTCGCACTTCCGCGATGTGAGGGCGGCATCTGGTTCCGCGGTAACGCTTTGTATGGTATTGTTATTTCGCGCGTGTAACCGTCGCCCTATGGGCCGTGTGGGTTGTGTGGGTGGTTGAGTGGTTCGGTTTGGAGCTGGGATGCGTTTGTTCGCGGCGATTCGCGACTCGCGGCTCGAGCTTAGTTTGCGGACACGTGGTTTTATTCTGCTCGGCTCGGCGGGGCCAATCAGCGCCAGGGAATGGGGGGGGGGGGGGAGAGTCTGTGCGTAATAATTACCATACAAGGGAGCATCCGCGGCGTCCGAGCGCGGTCAGCTGTTGTGTTTGGCTCTGGCAGGCGTGCATGTGTGCAAACCCATGGAAGGGCGAGCCGTGCGATGAATGATGCGACTTCACCTAAACAGTGACGGGATTGTTCGCCGCCGTGGCCGACCAGATTTAATCTGGAGCAGCGTCTATTGGATTGAGCTGTGAGACACATCACAAAAGGTATTGCAAACTGCAAGGTGGGTTCTGGAACAGCGCACTTTAATTAAAGAAACATGATCTTGCTAAATGTATTGGATTAGCATTAGATATTGGATCTTATCTCTCAAATATTTGGTTGATATTATGAGAGGGTTTTTTGATATGCTCTAAAACATATGTTTTTGGACCCTTAATTTAGGATAAACCATCAGATTTTTCAGCAGTACCCAGGTATAATGATTTTTTTTCAGCTCTATTAATCTGATTTTGTAGAAATCTTGAAAATATCCAAATTTTGGTCTTGGATATTGGAAATCTCCTAATCTCCTTTCGAACGTATCCACCAGTATATTCCAGTTCTCGTTTAATGTAGAGAAACATGGCGACATTTTTAATACAACTATAATTATGTACAACCTATTAAAAATTACATCTATCCTTTTAAACTGTGTTCAATTCACCTAATGGTAAAACTGGAAAATCTTTCTGCAACAACTTCAATAACTTAGTATCCTTTCTCTCACTAGACGATAGTTTTAGGTTGATAGTTTCAGTTTATCAATTTATGTTGTCACAACAAATGGCGCTTGAACTATCATCGCACTGAATTACGACTTGTATTAGAAAAATAAAGTTATCAAAACGAATGCTACTTACACTTGTTCTAAATCTCAAAGTCACGTTTCAAAATCCTCTATAGTTTTTTTTTGTATATCTCAAAGACGACATTTATCAGTTAATTCTTGCAAATAGAATTTCAGTTTGCCTCAATAATAATTAAATAATGAATTATGAAAACCAACATATTTTCGTTAAAAACTAATAATTGCCATACAAATAAATGATCCATAAATTATAGATTTTTTCTACATTTTACATATTTTCGCAGGGAAACCCTCTATTTGGAACCTCGTCTCTTTCTCGTCATATCACCGACGTCGTGAATATAAATACAAATCATCAACGGAAGGTAAAAAAGGGTAGAATGAATTCGGCAAACAGAGAACAGAATTTACCAGACGGGTTGGGAAGCACTTATGTCTCGCGCGCTGCGCAAACAGCACGCTCGAGAGTGTGCGACTCTCTTGCTCTCTCGCTGGCGGAATGGAAGAAATAAACAAGTACAGCTTGAGCTGCTAACCATGCTTCCTCGAGCTAATGTTGCAAAATACTCAAGGCAAAAAAAGTTGTCCCTCCAGAAAGTAATTGATTAATTTTCCAACTAATTGACACTATTCCCAATTAAAATTGCCGATCGATTGAGTGCATCGTCCCACACCAACAACACACTCACGTCGGTAGCGTTGTTTAATCATTAATTTAAATTTACCAGATGATCTAGCAAAGCGGCCGAGAAGAGCATTCTTCACGTTGCTTCTCTCAACTCGCGACCAGCAGCTGATCGATCATCCGAGCTTGTAAACAATACGGCATGACGACAAACAGAACGTCACTCGATGATCGTTGATCGCACACTTAGGTACACCTGTCAACAGCGAGTTAACCCTCGAGTGGGTTTGGTGAGAAAGGAACCGCGTAGTAGCTGGGATACCGAATTTCGAGGTTATGTTTGGTAATTTTATTGGTAATTATTTAAATTTCCGCACGATACTGCAAGGGTTGCTATGTGTGTTTTCTCTCTCACTACTACCACCACTACTGCCGCAATCATAAAATATCTGCCGTGTGTACAGATGTGACCGGCAAGAGTCTTGCAACGACGAGGGAAGGGATTTCGGGTGCTAAGTGAGCAAATGTCGTATAAATATCGCATACGGAAGAATCTGGTGGGTTCAGTCGATGTTCAGTACGGACCTGTTATAGGAAGTGTCCGAGGCAAAGTGCATCTTCGTTGCGTGGTGAAGACTTCAAGAGAGAAGTGAAAGGGCACCGTTCACAGTGGACAACATGGCGTCGGTTCCAATGTATTTCCGCGACTGGTGGGATGACGATCTGTTTGAGAGCCCGCGGCGTACGTCCCGGCTGTTCGATCAACAGTTTGGCACGGGCATATTGTACGTGGTGTGGTGCAACCGGAACTCCGCGAAGAAACCAGTGTAATCCATGTGATCTGTTTTCTCTCTTCTTTCTGTCCGTGCATGTGTGCAGCTCGGAAGATTTGCAGAAAATGGCATCCAGCTTCCATTCGTCCAACTTCCAGCGCTCGGCCCGCCTGGGCAGCTTCCGGCGGCCGTGGAGTGAGCTCGGTGCGCCCAAGTTTAGCCACGGCTTGATCGGCACCAGCAACAGCACCTGCTCCGACCGGCTGCAGATCAGTCTGGACGTGCAACAATTCACACCGCATGAGATCACCGTCAAAACGGTCAACAACTCGGTCGTGGTGGAGGGCAAACACGAGGAGCGGCAGGACGAGCACGGGTACATCTCGCGACACTTCGTTCGACGCTACGTACTGCCGGGTGAGTACTCGGTGTGCGATGAGTGTTTAGCTTTTCGTGTTCGAAACAACACTTCACATTTGGAATGGGCTTTCGGAGAGTGTTTGACTGTACGATCTGGTTCTTGTTGCGTCGGCAGATGATCACGATCCGAAGGACGTCATCTCGAGCCTTTCGTCGGACGGTGTGCTGACGATTGTCGCACCGAAGAAGGCGCTCCCACCGGCCCAGGAAGTGGTCTACGAGCGAACCGTGCCGATCCAGCGTGTCGAGGAACGCACGATGGAGAGCGAACGGACAACGTCCGAAAGTGTGACCAGCGAAACCAACGGGAAGTGAAGTGGATGGACATGAGGGGCCTCTCCGTTTGGTTTACCGCCCGTACCTTTACACCAAAGTGATTAGCAAAGTATTAACGACGGTGGACGTTTTGAACAGAATAAATCGTTGGCTTCGGAAGGATTATAAAGGCAGCAAACTGAATACTTCTTTGAAAGAAATGTTGCATTTGCGAATACGAACGCTTCCTCTTTACTGCGGACAATCTTGACACGGTAAATACTTCAACTAGAGCCAACTTCCATCACCGCGGCACAGTTGAGGCGAGTTATACTAAAAAAAAATCAATTTGAGCGATTATTTTCTAGACAGAACCTTTTCTATTCTGACATGCTTTATACCATCAAAGTCAATGTTTTTTTAAAGGTAAATTTTCACTAAATTCTTCATGATTATAGATAGCTTCCACAAAGAGATAGAACTGTTCTAGGAAACGTAGGAACATATTGGCTGATATTGTGAAGCGGCGTCCATAAATTACGGCACGCTGAAATTGATAAGCTACCAATATTATCATTTTTGCAATATTGTTAAACGAATCGTTTCAAGTAACCCTTGAGAGGATAGTAAAACTACTTCAAGGTTTAATTGTATAGTATTGTATACTATTGTTAATTGCATAGTATCTGAAGAGATACCGTGAAAGTGCAACATAAACACTTGGTAGTGAAGGTGATAATAATATTAATAACAAAAAAATCAATCATAATTTGCCTTTTTTAAAACTTTTTTTTATATTTCAGAAATTCATTCCATTAATTTACCGCATTATAAATTTAGCATATACTTTAGCACACTAGTATATTTAGTTGATGTGCGGTTGCTCTCTAAATTGTTGTAGCAAAAGTTATCGATAATTTCACTGCACCCTCCCACTTGCAGAGGGATCTTGCGCTTGGAATAACCCTTCAGTGCAAGTTAAGTGGCGAAAAGGAACAAAAAAAATATAAATGTTTTCTCCTCGTTGTACGATCAGTCCGGCGGGTCGAACCTATAGCGCAGCGCCGCATCTAATACTCTTCCGGTAGCCGCCGCCGTTACTTCGCGGCCTCGACGGTCGGTTGCGGTTCCGCCGCCGGCTTCTCCTTGGCCGGCTGGCCCGTCTGCTGGATCGGTACGCTCCGTTCCGGGTTCGGGGCCGGCAGCGTCTTCTTCGGTGCGGTCACCGTCAGCACCCCGTCGGACGAGAGCGTCGAGACGACATCGTTCGGGTCGTGGCCGCCTGTGCGCGAGAGAGAGAGAAGGCAAACAAAACAGACCCGCGTGAGGCAAGTGACGTCTGGAGCGGAGCGACGACTCCCACTTACTCGGCAGCATGTAGCGGCGGGTGAAGTGACGCGACACGAACCCATGCTCGTCCTGCTTCTCCTCGTGCTTGCCCTCGACCACGATCGACCGGTCGCTCATCTTGACCGTGATCTCCTTCGGTGCGAACTGCTGCACGTCCAGGATGATCTGGAACCGGTCCTTGTCGAGGTTGACCGTCGAGCCGGAGTCCTGGCGCGTGAGCGCGGTATTACGCCACGGCCGGAAGTAGCCGCCCCGGAGCAGCGGGGCGTGCGTCGCCATCGGAGACCGGGCCGAGAAGGACGACAGCAGATCGTCCGCACTAGTGGGGAGAGAGAGAGATGACATCACGCACACGAAATCAGCTCACTTTCATTACAATTTCTGATCTAAAACGAACAGCTTCTGCTTCTACTAACCGCAGGCAGGTGCCGAAGTGCTGGTCCTGCAAGCGCGACGAACACAGCGGGGTGTCGAAGTCCTCCCACCAGTCACGGAACAACATTGGCACGACCGACATCTAGAGCGCGTGTGTTTGAGTGGGAAGATGGGAAAAGATTAACTCACAAGCTGACACTCAATAAAATTCTCGAAGTCCTCCTTCAACTATTTCCAAAACACTTCTCCACCGAGCTTCACGGCACAGACCTTCACAGATTCACCTCCGAAGAAAGAAGCAAAAGACAAATTTTCCACGCTGTGGGACCGAGTTTCACCGATTTGCACAAGGACACTGACGAACTGCGTGTGCCGGTTTTCCGCTTTTATAGCAACGTCTCTCACTATTTTTGGACCGTTCTTGTACGGTGAGCACGAAACACACCGCTTTCCATCGGATATTCGCCGCAAAAAGGAGGGAGAGAGAAAGAGATAGAGAGAACAGAGTTTGCCTGGGTGGAAAATTCCACCGAGAGCGAATCCAGCCGTGGGAAAACTCTTCGGGAGAGGTTTTCTCTGCAGGTCCACACAACAGAGAGAGTGAGAGAGAGTGAGCAGAGAACCGCTTCCTTTGTGTGCGTGTGCTATCCACGCTTTCCACGATCTTCAGTCTCCTTGCGCGGATCGGGGTGTGTAGATCACCTGCCTAGAAGAAGGTGGCAACGGAGCGGTGTCCCGAAATAGCTTTCCCACCGAGAATGGACTTACCCCTACCACTCGCCACTCCTCCCCCTCTCACCCGCCCGGCAGGAAAACAACGATCGGGAAGGTGAATTATTAAAATGTGACTCTTGCTGGCCGGCAGCTTCCTAGCCGTGCGTTGGCCAGCTATAAATAGACCGTTCCTCCAACACGCGTCCACCGAGCGGCGATTTTTGTTTACCCACCCCGTCCCACCCCATCCCACCTGCTCCCCGCCCCCTCAGGGTGGGCAGAACTGCACCGAGCGATGGCATTTTGACGGCTTTTTTTGGTGCAAAGTGATGGAAAATGTTGAACGCCCAAGTTCACACACGATTATGCGGATGCGAATGGGCGAAAAAGACGCGCGCCTTTAATTAACACACACTCACACACGCACACTGCTTCGTTGCTTAATCGTTGTCACCGTTGGCACAATGTTTGATGCGACAATTAGTGCGCTCATTGAAATGACCAAGGGAGGCGTTATGTTTATTTACGTTCGATGAATGGGTATGCTTTTTTTTTGCTCGATGTTTGCGGCGTGAGATGATATCATAAAGTGGCCATTTGGACGGTATAAATAATATGGTGAATAAATGCCTTTTGTTTTATGACGGCTTTGATTGAGCAGGGTCACATAGACTCTGGCTTCCGCAAATGGAAAGACATAGAACTGAGCTTTTGGGTTTGAAAGAAATGATGTATTTTGAGAAATGAGAAATGACATTCCCGAACAGTTCTTCAGTGATCTCTAATCAAACTCTGCCCAACTTCATTCGATTAGTTTAGATGTTCTCCAGCTTTCTGTTTCAACATAGTCGAATATATTGGAATGCACGTTGAATACATCTGGCTGTGATGAGATTTATCATGCCCAACATTTGCTTGAACCTTAGCTGGAGTCACCTTATAAAAGGTAGCACATACTTCTGCATACACTATTTATTTCGTATAATTCCAAACGCAAGTTATTTGATCGCAGCCGCAAAATGTTTGCAAGAACTTCTCCTGTGTTGCATATCAGGTCAGATATATCACTAGATTATGCCGTATGTAACTTTGAACGCTCGTTTGACATGCTGCATTTCTTCCAATACGCTACTTCAATGGACTCAACATTATTTTTATCCAAGAAAGAGTATGAAGTTATCAACCGATTGCTGTTACGGGCTAGCTCTATGTGGTGCATGCTTCAGTTCTTCGTATCCATTGATACCTCTTAAATTATTTCTTTTCACTCGGTTGAAAGTGTTGGATGTTGAATTATGTTGTGAGAAAAATGTGACTTAAAGCATGGAATCATTCGACGTTGGCCCTTCTTGAACAAAGAAACCCTGGAGCGGCCCGTCACAGGAAACCATGGACCAAGGGTAAGTCGTAAAAATTATAAAGTAAACTACAAACAGAAGGTCCGTAGCATCAAGACGCAAGCATCGAGATTGGCGAATGGTGAGAAACATAGCGTGTGGTAAGGAACGAGAGATGCATAAAACGCGTTTGCATTGGAGCGTGTTTCAAAAATAAGTTTATTACCTTAAGCGGACATATGGCTGCGGAATGGCAATGGATAGCGCGGCAGCCTTAACGCTATCTTAGTGAACGGGACTGAGAACGCTCCATCATAAGACCAACCGAGAGTTTATTCGAAAAGATCTCACACACGGGAGTCGGTGATTAAAACGGGCATGATCGCATCCCAGACGATCTTCTGGACCACATGCACACTTTAAGTACGGACACTGTCAGCATGTAAGATGTCATTCTGTCTGTGTCTTTCGAGTCCCATACAAAGTCTGAATTTGTGAGCAACAACACGAATGAAACTACATCCAAAATTAGAGACATCGATAAAGAAACTCTGATATGATTGATAGTACTGCAGAGATTTTTTTAAGTACGAATATTTGTTTGACTTCGTTATTGACTCAAATTGCAAGCGATTTCAAGAATAATGCATCCTAACCCGGAAACCCGTTTTTTCATAGTATGTTTTCCGCTTCTGGATCTGGAGTCTTGATCTTTACCACATATCAGAGGCAACTTCTCGTGCCAAAAAGGCTTCGTTTGTGCAGCTGGTGCCGATAGAGAGTCCCGACCACTACAAAGCTAGACAACTAAAACTCGATATGTGTCTGAACATCAAACCCCTCCATAAAACATCTGAAGGCTTCGCGGCGATCCAGACACAAATATTGATTTTCATATAAGCGATCCCGACAGAATGGAGCTGTTTTCACAGACGCTGCAACGGCTGGACGGAGTTGCCCGGCACAGGAATTTGTGTCGCACGTGATGCACATACCACTTGCGTTGTTTGGACTATTTTTAGCCACGATCAAGCACGCTTCTTCCAGCACTTTCTTCCGAAGCGAACGCCCTGTCTGCCCATTCGACGCCCACAAGCAGCCGACGCTGCGGGGAATGATTCATGCGTTCTCCATCACACATCCTACGCACGCTTCGGTTCGCCGTTGATGATGACATGTGTTTCCGCGTGAAGATCGGAGATCATCCATTCCAAACTACTTCAAACGTCCGCATTCAGACAACAAAAAAACTCAATTCGATGCTTTCACTACAGTTTCGTTAATTACACTTTATTAGACAGACTTACTTGCGGAGACAGAATCGTTACACTGGGTTTTGGTTTAGTTTTAGTTCCGTTTGCGTTGGCTGCGCATTTTTGCCGTTCTACTGTTGTGTTCAGACTTTACGCCAATGGATTCAGCTCTCTCTCTCTCAAACAGTTGCAGATAGAAATGTCATACTACCTGTCGCAGGTTTAGTTTTGCTTACACGTTTATTGAAGACCACATCGATTCGCTAGATATAATTATGCTTGTGTCGGTTGCGGGTGTTTCTTTTTTTTCTTATTCCTTTCCTGGTTTGTTTCCGCTCCACAGGTTGTATTACTAGTTTGTATGATTAGGTTCAATTCAATTGTTTAAGGTTTCTGCTACCCCTGTTAGCTATTCCTCCCGCACCAGACATTAGGCTTCGGTGAGATATACGTTTCGGAAACATTCAGCTCTGCCGCAATCGTTAGAGTTCCCTTCCCGGCGGAACGCGGTAAGAATCGTGGGTACGGGTACAACACTTGGTTTTGCTTCGGTTAGTCCATGTTCCAAACATTCAACACCGTGCTCAGCCCGCTCTGCCTTTGCGCTTCGGAGGGGTGCGACATAAGGACGGCTGAGCTGGCTGAGCGGATATATACTGGGAAGCGCTAATATACATACATCAACAGATAAACGGTAACGGGCCTTTCGTTCAGTTCAGTTGGTTGATACAATTGTCCATTCTCAATGTTCCGATTGTTTATCTAAGTTTACACCCTAAGCCCTCCTGTAGAGGTGTGATCTAGTAACCTCTGGTTTCCACCATTATATGGTGCATCTTCTTTTTACTTCTGTCGCTTCTCTACTCTTGCATGTGTGTAGGTGTGTATGTGTGATACATTTGACGGTGCCTTTCTTAAAACCAGATATGACCAGCATATCCGGGCGATATAATTACCTACCATTATAGAGCGTTCCTATGTGCGTGTGTGTGTGTTTTTTTGTTATGATCTCGTGTACGGTAAGGATAATGATTCCCGTTCGTTTGCGTAGCTTTACCCTGCTGTTTAATTACGCATTAGAATTAGACCGTACATTTGGAAACCAGCAAAGTTCCGGTAAGTGGTTTGGTTGTTTGAAATGGAAGGTTCAGCGAGTGAGAGAGAGAGGAAAGCGAGAAAGAGAGAGACAGAGAGTGAGAGAGTGATGACGGATGATTTGTGCGTTTCACTATCTTCCAGGCAACGCGAGTGACGACGACGATGATGGGCGGAGGAGATTGTGCCGTTCTGGTATCAGGTAGACCATTAAGAGGTACGTTAGAGCTTAGTTTGCTGAAACCGTAAGTTCGTTCCCCGTCTCCGGGGAACCGGCGCGACTTGATTCGAAAGCAGTGGTGTGCTGGAAACACAGTAAAAGGAAAATACTGCCCGCGTGGGAAGTACTTTCGGTGGGTTACACGCGTCACGCGTTCTCCTGTCTCGTTATCACATGTTCCCTATTATTGTCACACAAACTGTAAGGAAGAGCAGAAGCCGGAAGCAAGTGTGCGCTATGTGCTTTATGCGGGCAAGAAACAGGACTATCTGTAATCGACCGATCGTCTACTTAGAGGGTAGCGAAAGCAACACATACTCTGTTGTTGCTAGTAAAGAAAACATTGACATTGGTTTTAACGTTTGCGTTTGCTGTCTTCCATCTGTCCTCGTGCAACCCGTGCTCAGGTCTCAACGGTAGCGCTGCTAGTAGTAGTAGTAGTGATGCGAATGGTTGCGTGGAAACGAACGAACGAAGGAAATGGAGCCGCCTGGTTGCTTATGACAATAAGAACAGGCAGGATACTAAAATCCTTCCGCACAGTGATGGGCTCTTCGGAGTGAAATTCGCAAACAAAGATATGTGTCTGTTGGGCACACATTTGCTTCAAAATATGCTCTTTAAATTTTCTCATTTAAGCCCAAGTTACAAAAGTAATAGCCGTTTTACTGAGCCAAGCGTTTTGCTACTCCAAATAGAACCGCTTGCAACCCGAAAAGTTACAATAACTATTCTTAAAATGTGTCTTTTGAACATTTGAATTTCAAAACAAGTATCTTCTTCAGCAAGGTTGATTGTGAAGTATCTTTTTTATGATTTTGGGAGATGAAACAATCATTTGCCACATGTTTTTTGCGATTTTCTTCTTACCGTTCATTCCGAGCCATTTCGCCCATCACTGCTTCAGAACATCTACTAAACGCGTGAGTGTGTATGTGTATGTGTGCAATTGTGAGCCACCGTTAATGACCGTCCGACCCGGTGCACCTATAGCAATGCAATCAGCTAGCAGAACACGCACCTTACAAATATATATGCACAATTCAAAATATGTATACACACTGACGGGATGTGTTTCGGGGTGGTTTATTGGTATGCTCTCTAATGGCGGGGGATTTACGGGCATCTTTCTACGCGGGATGGCATCTAAAATGCACAACGGGCAGCTAAACGAACGGCTATCATTTGTTTTCGCTAACATCGATCTCTCTTCTTTAACTATTTGTTGCGGTTGCGCTTCGATCAACGAAGCAACCGGCCTTACTAAAGGTGTGCATCGCGCGTTCCACAACTCCTGCCGCTCATGTCGGCGGCCTGTCTGCTTTGTGAAGGAATTTGCACTAAATAGCTTGTTGACAACCTTCTCAACCGCCTTCTCTTTCCCGTATGCTAAACACAAGACAGACGTGTCCGTACACATTAATATGGCTGCGGATGGAGCGGATTCCATGATCGCGTGGGTCCAATAAATACTGTAACACAACCCATGGGCTTGGATGGTAATGCAGCGTGGAGGTGTGTGTGAACGTTAATAAATTATGCCTATGCGTAAGGTCACATCGTTTCTCTCCTTCCGGGAAGGGCGCCGTTCTCCTACACGCGCGTTCCCATCCTCCCAACCTTACACGATTCGATACACGTACTCGAGTAGAACTACACACGTTTTAGGGAAGAATAGCTGCGCGCTGCAACGAAAGTGCGACAGTGCCGGATCCCTGCGCACACCGTGTCCCGCCGTACGCGACAAAAACCTAACGAATGGTTGCTTACGTGCTAAATGAATTACGGCGAAGAAGAAAAACAAACGGCGCGCGATCACTGAGTTAGTGGGACTTACTAGTAATTTATACAAACAAAGATAGAACCTTCTTACGGTGCAATTGTTAGCAACGAACCTAGATAAACTCTGAAAACGAGTGTATTTTGTGGGTGTGTGGGGGTGTGTGTTGGTGGGTGTGTGTACATGCAGGATATTCTGGGGTGTTTTGAGCGCCTTCGAACCAGTGGTGGGTGTTCTAACCAACGCGGTGCTCTCTCACTCTCTTCCTTCCCCGTATTTTCTGCTTCTTCTCAAAATCTTCCTCTATATGTCGCTTGCACAAAGTCCCTAGACTTGTGGGATGGTTGTGGGTAAATGACGGGATCGTATGAACGAAAAAACAATACTGCTACAATCATGGAAGGAAGAACCGTCGCTTCGTTTTTTATGTGTATGTGTATGTGGTAGCGTTGGCTGCACGCTCGACGGCGGCCGGTTTGGCGTTGGATTTGTCCGCAATTACGTTAATTCCTGTTTTGTTTTGTTGCTGCTGTCGCATTGTCTTATGACACACTCGGAAAACCATCGTCTCACGGTGCTGCGCGCGCGCACAGACACGACGCACGGGAGGTGTGTTTGTGAATGCCGGGGGCGCCCCGCGTGGGCGACGCATTGCGACGAAAAGCTGGCGACCGGCGAAGTTGTCCGGGCAGGTTGGCCCAAAAACCGCGGTTCGCTTACTAGAACTTCTCCTCCAGGGAGATCGTGCTGGGTGCTTCCTCCGTCAGCGATATCTGCTTCCGCTTGATGTCGCTGAGCGTGTTGATGCCTTGCTCCTCGAACAGCTTCCACTGCGAGTAGTTGAACTCCATGTAGCGTATGATCTCGGGCATCTCGATAAAACCTACCGAAGTGAGAGAAGGAACGTTTAGTGGTACAACCCAATCTCGACAGTCTCTCTCTCTCCCGTAAACTCACTGTTCCACGCGTCCATCATGTCGTGGATGATGTACTCGATGAAGCCGATCTGGCTCTTGGAGATGCTGCACGTGGTCCGGTCGAACATCGGCATCACGATCGGCAGATTTTTGCGCTTCTCCTCGTCCGTCTGCATGAAGTACTCCTCCGCGATACGGCGGGCCCACTCGACGCAGAACTTGAGCGGGCGCGTCGGGTTGCTGACGTCCGCGCACTTGATCAGCATGCGCCGCACCAGGATCTGATTGTCGTCGTTGTCCGGCGCGAGCGGTTCCTTCGACTCGACGTCCGTGCCGAACACGCTGACGAACTTGGCCAGATGCTCGAAGTGTCGCGTCATCTCCGTCGCCAGTATCATGTCCACGATGATCGAGCGGGCCAGCTTGTACATGTCCCGGTCCAGGTGCTTGAAGATGTTGATCTTATCGTCACCTAGTGAATGGTGGGAACAGGGAATTAGTATTCATGTTAGTAATGAAAATGCATTGAATAACTAGACTTTGTTGGGATGCATTTTCAAGATGTAGACTAGAAAAGATCCATATTCTATTCATTCCAACGTATTTTTGCTGGTTTTCAAATCCAACATTTGATGAGTTCGTTTTACAGCTAGGCAAAAAGTGAAGGGGCCTATCCTTTTCCGAATCCTTCAACTTTTATCGCATTCCATCATCTACTTGCTTGTGTTTTGAATATGTGTTCCAAAGTTATGATTCTTATTGGAGACTGATGAGCCAGTTTAGCCATGAAATCAGCTATTGCCGTCCGTAGAACTCACCCAGCGTCAGTCGGAACGTGGTCGCTGCGTGGTGCGACTCCAGCACGCAGATGTCGTTATACAGCAGGGCCAGCGTGTTGTCCGAGTTGCACAGGTAGGCGGACGAACGGCCCGGATGGTCAATGTCATGGGTTGCGGCGGCGATAAGGGCGGTTGCCTCATCCATTCGGTCCATAATTTTCAGCTCTCGGTTGCTCAGCTGCTGCAGATAAACTGCCGTGGCCTAGAAGCACGCACGAAGTGAAGTTAGCGCGGTTGTGGAGGAATTAAATGCTTGGGGACACTTTCAAGAAAGTACAGACATGATATTTTCTACACACTTTGAGCAAAAAGAAACAAAGATTAACTTAAAACAGTAAAAAGTACCGTGGGACCAAGCAGCTGATAGAGTTTCGGTACGAAATACTTGGGAGATTAATTTCCTTCGACGCGAGGGATTAGATTTCATTCGAAGATAAAAGCTGATATCTTATGTGATGCTTTTAGAGGCTTTCTTCGCTTTCACGGACAAGTGTTCTTCAAGGGTTTCGCGTAATTGTTCCCATTCAAGTACGGTCGGTGTGACGAAAAGGGAAAAGGTTTACACCGACCAACCGACCATCCGACCAACCGACCTACCTACCAGGAAAAACCAGCACCACCAGCGCACAATCAAACATGGCCGGATTCAAAAAGCTCTCCACAACAAAGGCTGTGGCAAGCAGAGACCGACACGGGGAGCGAAATGACTGGGACCCATCGTGAGCAGAAACAAAGTGGTACCGGCGAAAGGAAACCTTCGTGCGAATGGATTTGCATTCGGCCAACGATAAGAAGAAGGAAAGGGGGATCCGTAAAACAATCCCACCGACCCGACCCGACTCGGCGGCGGGCATCAAACGGCCCGGAGGGACTGGGACTGGGCCGGGATGCAGGGGCGCCGGAGATGGAAGCGGATTAATTTTAATTATTTTCCGCTTACCTGCATCACGTCAGCGGCATGAGTGCTGTTGTGATATGTGTTCTCGCTGTGGTAGTACTTCTCCATCTCAATGAGCCACAGCTTGAACGTCATCTCGTCGCAGTTGAACGTATTGTACACATCAAACCGCCGGAACAGCTCTAATCCTGCGTGGGCAAAAGGAGAAACGGAGGCACGGTTTAGTCACCCGGCAGACTTCGGACGCGGCCGGTTGACACCACCGCGGCCGGCTGTCCCATTACCTAAACACACTAATGGACGTTTCTCGGTTAGATCCTCTAGCTTAAATATTTCAAAGTCCCAGTCCAGGGCGGTCTGCAGCAGGTCGGACAGTTGTGAAGATTCTTTGGTTTTGTTGAAAACGATGCTCCCTGTAGATGGTCGGCCGCCGCCGCGTATGATGGAATCGTTCGAGCTGCGTCTGGACGACAGGATGTTCGTTGGTCCTTGCTGTTTTGCCCGGGGTGAACGAAGGAGAAACGGAATTGTACATTAAGGACTCTTTCGTTGCCTTGCAAAACACCCACGGCACTCACCGTGAGCAGGGCACCTATCAGATCAGTGGCCACCGGGTCCTCGGTGCGGATTTCCTTCATCTGCGGACTGTACAGGCCCTCGCGCTTCAGGAACTCCATCACGCGGTCGAGCAGTTTGGCCTCTTCGAGCGAACAGTTTTCCTGAACCTGTGCCAGCAGGCTCAGTACTTTGGTGATCGGTGCCTCGAGCGGCAGCGAGGACAGCTTCGCCAGGCTCGTCCGCCGCAGCCCGTCCGACGCGATCGACCGCACGTCGAAGCTGCCCCGGCGGATCGAGTGCAGCGAGCCGCGCGGCACCTCCTTGCCCTGTGGCAGCGTCTGCAGCGCCTCGCCGATCGCGTTCGACGACACCAGCGCACTGGATGATGATTCTAGGACTAAAACTAGGTGTGTGGGATTCCTGGGAAGGAGAAAGGCGAATAAGAGTCCATTTTAATGTCTCACGGACATCGCTTTCAACGGGCTGCGGCTCTTCCTCACCTTCCGATGCACGAGACAGGTACGGCACGAACATGGATTTGTGATGATTCTTGGGACTTTCTCCGCGTGGTAAGGTAACCGTCGTAGTCCTTATATCTACTGGTATGAGATAGAATATTACTAATATCGGCCGTTACCAAGTCGTTCAGAGATCTGCCAACGATTTCATCCTGCGAATGGAGCAACCATGGAATTGCGGGTTAATAGGCGGCTTTCTCGCTCCGTGTGTGTGCGTGTGACGCTCTTACCAGCTTCATATTCAGCACACGTTCGCTCGCCCGGTTCGCGTACTGCGCCCGGAGCGTGTCGTCGGTAATGATGACCGCTTCTCTCGATCGATGGAGCGCCGTGTACAGTGCCTACGAGGAAGCGAATAAATTCATTTATCAAGCGGGAAATTACTTTCGTTGTAGCAGAATGGCCACCGTAGGTTTGAATCTGGAGGAAACGGTTATGGCTACGTACGATATGGCTAGCACGTTTAGAAGGTCTCTGAATAGGCCTTTTTAGTTTTAAATATTCTTAGCGTGTAATGTCTAGGAGCTTCGTAATAGGCTACGATTCCAAGCCAAACTTTATTATCAAGACTGGACAAATAATGAATTAATAATATGTTAACAAAACGAAGTCAATAATAATTTCATACTTTTAGGCTTATAGATTATATTTCCGCCAGAAAGTATGCAACTTGCAATACACTAACGCTTGTGGGAAGTGGGAAATAGTAATTGTAATCTAATTATATTGGTAAAATTGGGGATAATTCACATAATTAGAGCCCCAAATATTGTAGAACTAATGAATGATGCGTTTGTTATGCGTTAATAGCCCGTAGGTGTAGAGCAGATTGCATACTTTCCGGAGCAGATGAGCTAAATCCGCCCGAAACTATGCAATCCTTATGAGCCGTGTGTTATTATTGCATTATTTATGGTTTATTGCCAATTTTCAGTAAATTATGCTTGCTGGGTTTAATTTCCCTCGAAAATAAATTGTGGAAATCCCCACGGTTAGAGCGTATCTGCAAGGTGTGTTCAGAAAGTAAGCCCATGAGTACGACATTGAACATTCTACGGCCGTTCAACCGCACCAGCAATCGTCGTGCGGTCGGGCAAAGAGAATTGTATTTAGAATAAATTGAATTACATTTAAAAGTCTCGCATTAGGATATGCGAGCCCGTTTGATATCTACGGTAGGCTATCTCAGTAGGCTGTGCAGTCGTCCCCAACATCGAAAGAGAGAGGGAGAGAGACTTCTCGCTCCACACAGGTAGAGCAGCATAAACTATTCATTTAAAGCCGTGCGACGGATGACATGATTCAATTTATTCACCTGCCAGCGCTCGATAAATCACAGATAGAGGCCCCGTACGCCGAGAAATGGCAGTCGACCGAACGCCTGAGTGTAGACACAAAGTGACAGACAACGTGACGGTACCATAAATCTTGTTCCAATCTCTAGAACGATGACCCAGTCGAGCTTAACACCCGGCAGCAAAGGACTGCTCCAAGGACGCTAGGAGTAAAGCAATTTCCCAGCTAAAACTCCACCTGCTGAAAGGTGTGGAAAGAGGCGGATTAAAACCGAGAGTAAACTACCGCCGAGAGAGTTAATGGAGGCAAATGTGGATGCCGAATGCATTCGGTGAATCGAATCAAATTAAAAAGGCATCAAATTAAAGCGCAGGACTGTGTTCCGCTCGAAGAAGAAAAAAAAGCACAGAACTGTAAATAACGAGGAGGATCAATAATCGCCTTCAAGGAAGATGGAACGCTCTGTGGAATGGTTTTAATCTGTATCGATTCATACTCTTCATTTGCGATTGTATAGCAAAAGCCAATGACCAAACGCAAAACCTCACGAAACCCGTGTGGAATGGGTTTTTGTCGAAGTGCATTAATCAATTTATGACTATCGCCAATCCAATCTCTGCTGCGCGCAACGCCGAGTATTAGTACGAAAGCACGTTTTATCGCTGGAAATAGCGTTTAAAATCGTCACACCGGCACACACACGCCCCAGACAGAGCTGCCTTTAAAGCGATAGTCATTTGCCCGGCGTGGATCAACGGAGCGATATGTGGGCGGCACCACATAAACAACGATAAACCGGCGTTCGAGGATAGCACAGGGACATCGGACATTCGAGGCACGAACGCGCCGGGCCCCCAGTCGCGGTTGAACGGTAACGATGATGACGGCACGATGACATTGGCAGAAAGCAAAATTGAGCCTCGGCCCCCAGGCCCAGGATGGATGGGAATAGTGGCCGCGAAACACGGGAAACACGGGAGAGCTTGCACCTACCTGTTGAGTCGATATCACATTCTGCGGTCGGACGAGCGAGTGCTGGATTTGCCGCAGCTCCGACGAACAAATCGATACATGTGGAGACTCGATAATGCACTGGAAAGCGGGAGAAGGCAAACACAAAAAAACAGGACATTATTAAGCGGCCCCATTAGGCGGAAGTAATAGAGTGCGGTTCGTTGGTGGGACGATGGTGGTGAGAACTCGGAGAGTAGGTAATGAACAGACTCCAACGGTGCCGACGACGCCGCCCGGGCACCCAGGACGTGTATGGTAAATTGAATGTCAAACGCCAATTGGGTAATTCGCAGTCGCTCCATCGCAGGGACGTCAATTTGCCACATTCTCTCCCCGGGCCGTTGACATGGGTGTGCGCCATTCTGCGTAGTGCGTGCCGTGGCTTCGGTGCTGCAAGGACCTCTCGTGAAACTAATCCAACCGGACCGTTTGAGTGAGGTGGGTATGGATGGATTGACGTCAATGGCTTTGGGTGTCAATCAGGCGCAGGAACATTCCGGGACACTTCGATGTGGCCAGGTCCGATTGTACTTCACCCGGGCGGCAGCAATCACACTCGAAAGTGTAGAACCAATTTCGTGTTTGAAATATTCAGCAGGACGCGCGAGAAATCTGTACCTGAACGGAAACATTCCAGTGCCACTACACTTACCCTATTGTAGCCAACGTCCAGCAGAGAAATCACAGCCGTGTCATCCTTTTCAAATACACTGCGAACGGGTCGGAGGAGCAAAAAAAAAGCGGCATTAGTGTCATGTACGAGCTTTACAAATTGTTATTTCCACTCCCATCCCCCCAACGCCTCCTTCCTCCACCACCATCCAAACGCTTCATCATTCCTGAAGCTGATCTCCTATAATCGGATCCAATTTGCGATGATTGAAATTGTCTGCTCCAGGTGTCTATTTTGGTGCGCGTGTGGAAGGCAAAAACGCTTCCCCCCAGCTGGATATCCCACACCGGCCAGCCGCGTCCCACGCGACCGAGGACGAAATCCAACCGGCGAGAACATTGTCACGAATCCATTTATTGCCCATCAGCACCTGTTACGCGCCGCCGTGAGCGCCACCAGCCCCGGCCGAACACGCCGAAGCCTGTAGATTGAGGGCGATTAGGAAGAACGGCACGATACGTGCAACTGATCCCGAACCGGAACCGGCATGGACGGTGGTTTTCTAAGCGTATGCGTTACTATTGCGCATCAACGGGCTTTCAATTTTTGACAATGGAAAGTGATTTCGGCACGGCACCATTCTGAAGGGGCGTGCAAAATGAGATGAACCCCGATGGAAAAGTGGGAACTTACCTCTTTTTCACTACCGCAACCATCGTCGTGTGTTGGCTGCCTTTCGAGTTGCGAATTGACCTGCGGGAGAAGGATTCGGTTAGCAACACACAGATTGGGTGGCGAAATTTGGCTCCACTAGAATCGCCATTGTGCTTGAGGGACGATGTGAGCGGTGTTGTAATTACGTGTCGCATCAATATGTGTCAGGTTCGCAAGAACAGTCTGCTCCCGAATTATGCGTTTAGTGCGTTCCGAAGGCATCAGAGTAACTAGGGTATTAGTACAAGTTGAGTATATGTCAATGTTTCAGTTATTCTTGGAAGTATAGCCTCCAACATGTATAAATAGATGAAAGAAAATTGTGCAATAAATGTTCCAAAAGTTATAGTTTATAACTCTCTACATTTTTTCATGAAAGATTCAAATTACGTTAAGAAAAAACTACATGGTCTTGTTGGATACGACGTATCAAACGATGATGAACGCGCATCTCGGGAGCAGCAGCGAGCGAGCGCTGCCTTTCGTCCAGCGGTAGTGTGTGTAATGCGGATTATCTACATTTAGGCTCACCTGCCGAGCGCCTCCGCCTCGAGCAAACGCGGGTACCGCGCGTCGACGATGATGATGTGGTGACCGCCGGAGCTGGGATTTTGGAACGCATCTATGGCGGTTTCGGCGGACTTGACGAACGTCGGCTCCAGGCTGAGCCGGTGGCTGGCGTTGACCAGTGCCTCGAACACGGGATCATTCTTGCAGAAGGCAATCAAAATCTGCAAGCAGCGGGCCGAACGGACACGGGAATTAGGTACATTGTTTGCACGGAATCAACGTCGGAATGGGGGGGTTAAGAGAGCCCCCAGAGTCTTACCTTAATCACAGGGTTCGGCGGTAGCAGATTGGGAAACTTCAGATCCGATACTAATCTCTGAAAAGGCGGGGGAGATGCAAATAGTACATTAGCTTTATCATTCGATGCTTGGCACACATTCTGGTCCGGATTGGAATAGGTTCCAGTCAGGAACGTGCGGTAAGTGATGTGGATATGACCATGCTAGTAATAAAACCACTTTATAACACAACCCACGGCACACCACCTGGTGGGAAATTATACCTCAATCTCGCTTACTTCCTCCTCGGACAAACTGGGAACCACGATCTCTTCCACATCTGGGGGACAAAGAACAGCAGGCAGACCGACCGAATGCCGGTACTTGTAATTCGAGTACATAAACGAGAACAAACTACCAACAACAACCTTCACCCGGACCATTTTCGACCACTATTTCCACTAATTGGTGGTGGCGCTTCCCATCCGACGCGTCCGACGCCGCGTGCCACTGGTGGCCGCTTGTTCCCGGCGTCGGTTCCACCGCGGCAAACGTTACCGTCTCCCTGGCGGGCGCTTCGTACCGTGCCGCCGGTTCGTCGTACTCGTAAAAGTGCACATCGTAGTCGGCCAGTATCTGCTGCCGGAACGCGGGCTCGATCGAGTCGGCCGGCAGGCTACGGAACGCACCGAACCGACGCCACTCGCGCGCACTGAGCTGACGGATTAAAACCTTCGAAATGTCCATCCGGCGGGACGTGGGGGTGTGTGTGTGTGTGTGGGGGATACGGGTTTGAAGAACAAATAAAACCGTGAAGCAGAGTGGCACGAGACGAGAGTAACGAAGTCACCATTCACAGTCACCGGGGTGGTTTGGCTTCAAATTGACGTTTCCGAAGCGTCCACAGGCTACTGTGATTGGTGTTAGATTTTTTTTTGTAGTACGTCGCACTATGAACGTTGCGTTTATCCCAGATATGTCACACGGACATGCCTTCCGGTCCAATAGACGATGACTCTATTGTTCCTGTTCCACGTCAGTTTGCAGCCGTTTTTCTCTCTCGACCGCGGGTCGACGGATTGTACTTACTGTCGTCGGTTGCTCGAGGGGCGATTCTTCCAGAATGTCAGGAAACCGGAACACCTTCAGCCCGTTCGATCGTCTCCCGTACGACCTGGGCCGAAAGACGGGAGCCGAGTTCGTTCGGTAGTAAACCGGCTGTTCGCTTTCGTTATCTGCTTGGTCCGTGCGTCCATCATCCCGAACAACACACACACACAGACGAGTGAGAGAAGAGAAAAGAAGTTACAGAATAAAACCGTCCGGACGTAAATTGGACCGAGGAATGATTTAAAGGCCCGCCAATAGAACGGGATCGACTGTGAATGGAAAAACTGGGGGGAAAAACCATCGTACCATCGTCGCTGCTCGGCGCGTTGCTCTGGCTCCTCTCCGGCGGAAGCGACCGACGGCGCGGCTCAGGTGAGTTGATAAGCTCCGTCGTTAGTTTCGAACCGGTAATAAGGGACTCTCCATTGTGCGGGCTCTTCACGCCGTCCACGCCGGCCAGCGGTCCTGCCTGCGGGATCCGCTTTCGTTCGCCGTCCGGGTCGATATCACAAAACGATGGACGGGAGGACTTCTCCGCCTGCTCGCCGTGCTGGTCGGGGGGATAGTCGAGGGATGTCGGAGGCGTCCCTATCAGGCTGTAGCGGCGCGCCGGACGCGTGCGCTCGGCCTGGGGCATCGATTCCAGCTGCTTCACCGTGAGTACGCCGGCCTTGCTCGGGGCTTTGCATAGCGACTCCATGCTCTTGCTCTGGTATTTGCGGAAAAATGATTTCATCTTGAAGCAACCGACGTCCACTTCGGCGTCCTCATCCATAACCGCTCACCGGCGCCGTGACATCAATCGGGCTGGAAGTACGCACAGAACCTCGCCGGCTCACCGGTGGCAGACGGGGGGCATTTCCAATTACGCTGCAGCGTCCATGTTTGCCGTAACGGCCGAGCACTTGTGATTGGTTGCGCTGGAAGCAAACTTTGACTGTGTCCACTTTTTTCTCGTTCAACTCACGCTAACTTCACTTTTAGATATCTGGAGCAATTGCGCGGGAGGAGTCTTCTAGTGCAAAACACGTTCACAGGAACCTTTCAAAGAACGTCCAATATTCTTTTCATTAGTGTTATCTCCCTGTCGAGGAAGAAATTTATGCTACATAATAACCCTCGACGCCGCAACCTCTTGCTCGGACGTTAACGTAATAATTATAGGAAAAAAGAGCGTGCAATACTCCCACACATCCACCGCAGCCGCAGTCTTCACTGGCATGGTTCAGGCCCTGCCATTGCTATCTGGCGGTGTTATCAGCGCATCGCAATCGAAGTGAAACGGACCCGCGTATTGGAACGTGCACCACCAGGTGAGTAAAACACACACACACACGCTCGCTTTGATTTATGTATGCAGCAGTCTCCCGCAGCTCCCTCCAACAACGGGCGGTCTCCATTGCGCAAGTGGTCCCCACAGTGCGGGAAAACAACAAAGAGACGCTTTTCCCGATTTCCCAGGTGCCCTGGTGCATCTTTCTCGCACTCCTTCCCGATCGCTCCATCAAACATTCCCGAACCCGGCCAGACCCGGGGGCATTCGTTATCGCACCTACGCGTCGAGAATGCAAATTCATTCGCGAACAATGAAGTCTCGTCTCCCTTGTGTACCGACGGCTCTTTTTACGACGTCCCTTCGCCAACCCCGATTGATGGATCGCCTCTAATCAGTGGTCGTAATTGGTCAAATTTGTTGCGCTGCAGTTCGTGTTCGCGGCCACTGCACCGGAACGTTCAGAAGGCGGTCGGGTCGGGCGCGATTAAAAGATCGGGGATCAGCGTCCGATTGGCAGGCTAATCCGTATCGGTTCGCTGATGGGCGCAATTAGGTTGAAGTATTTTTAGACTCCCACCGGTGCTCCACTCCAGCAGTCGTCATTAGGGGGCGGCTGAGAAGGCCCGCAGTCGGTGAGTCAGGAAGGAACGAACACCGGCCCACTTGCCCAGGGATTAGGGGCTGTTGTAAAAAGAGGCCCCGTGCGATCGGTAACGATGCAACAAGGCGGATTTAGTCACTTGAAGATAATTGTTATCTTCTGTACGACCTGTAGGACAGCGTTTCTGGAATCGTTCGTTAACGGAAACGAGCAAAAGAACCTCGGGTAGGTGTATAAATACAATCACAGTGCTATGGAAGAGCAATAGACTTTCCCTGCCATATAGCTCATGTATCTAAACTTCCTTCCTTTCCACGTGGCGCATACAGTATGTCGCGAAAGTTATGGTTAACGATTGAAGATTCTCTTCATATCGAGACTTCATGGTCCATATAGTAGATCCATCCAAAAATCATCTTCTTGTTCAATTGAGCTCAGAATCTAAAAACCATCATATTAGACCATCGCCTTCAGTTGAAATTAGATTCTAGAGTCGAAAAGACTCTTTCCGTTCCAAGTTCCAGGCGTTTTTTGAAAAAGTTTTGGACGATGATGAGGAGATGAGGAGGGATAGTTCGCTCTCACAGAAGTATTGTAGAAATGACGTAGGGTGATTGAGCGAAATAAACTATCACAAGATTCTCCTTTAACCATTTTACTGACCAATAAACATAAACACTGCTTCAAATCATTTTTGAGATATTCTTCTCAAACTCTCAGCTCCAAGAGAAAAAAAAAATCATTTGCGCCATTACGTTCGTGAAGTACTGTTACCCATCAAACAACCACGGGGTGCAATAAGTATACGTGTTTGCAAACAGTGCAAGCGGTGCATAACTCAAAAGGCCAGGAAAGATCCGCACAAACACACAATGAGCGGGTTACGACGATGCAGCAGCTAATGCAAGGTGAACAGTACGAATGCTTCGAGTGTCCTTCCGCCGATCGCACACAGGAAATCCCATCGTCCGCTGCTGAAGTGGGGTGCTGGCTGTGCCGTTGCAAACCACACGGAATTGCAGTGTCTTCAATTTGATTCCCGCTTCTTCCGTGGGCGTTTGCGAGCAAAAAAATGGACATTGCACAGCGTTCCAGCGTACACAGCGACCCGGGACGCGGAGCTTAAATAAATATGGTCAGCGCGAAAAATGAATGCCATCCTGCGGGGTCTTGTCTATTGTCTTTTATGAAACCGGAGCGGCGGGTTTCTGAGGTGCATCCGCACTATATTAGAATATTTTTTAATTAAATCTCATTTACACATTGCTCACCCACGGTGTAAAGAAGACCAGCGATAGGGGTAACAAATAGCGACCGGGTGAAAAAGTTCTGCGATTTCACCTGGCGCTCGCTAATTACCATTCCGTAACCACCTTTAGTTCTTTTGAGCCTTGCACCTAGAGGCGCACCCGCCGCAACAACGTCGACAGCAAGCTGAAAAGGATATTCCATCCGCTCTGCTTTATGTGCCCGCGTCGGTCATGCAGGTGAACTAACTGGCACCAGCTATAGATTTAATTACGCTCTGCTGGTCTAATTTGACAGCGCAGTTGGTGGAGATCGGATGTCTCCAGCAGAAGGGCAGAAGGATTGATTTATGAGCGGTTTGCAAGCAAAGCTCAGCGAAGGGACAGGGTGCTAGTAAATTACACGCTCTTTGACGTTGAAATTGAACAGTGGAACTGGTGTGTTTCTGCCCGGACGCCACTGTAGGTGATGGACAGCGCAATAAAGAACGGTTCGTTTTAGACGGCGGGACTAACACGGGGTCGACTGACATTTGTGCGTCACTATTCTCGCGCCGGAAGGGTACGTAAACTTCACCACCGCTTTTTTGTGTGACAGCGCACTTTGAACACTTCCGTATTCCGCGTATTCATTACCACCGCAAGGATACTCTTGTTTGCGATCACTCACGTCCGGCGGCTTGCACGCGTTTCTTCAGAGCAAGACAGTGAGTTGTGAAATTAATTCGCACGAAACCGTGTGCAATTTGCGCCTGCTCGGGGCAGTTCCACTCAACGACTGCACTGGTCCGGCAGGACAGAAATCCGTGGCTGTGATCTGACGACTTTTCTAATTGAAACACTTGACAGCGCGGGCTCTTGATTGGGCGCACGCTTTATCGTGCGTGTTTGTAACACCAGGAAAAGCTCCGGATGGAGACATACACCGAGACAGGTAGATAGAGTGGACCGGGCGCTGAGTAATGGTCGCGTCATCAGGCATCGCCGGCCGAACCGATCTCCAACGCGGTCAGATGACGAGGAAGACGCTGACAGTCGACCGTTATCGTCGAACCAGCTGGATGGGGTTTGGGATGTCAAAACAGAAGACGATTGTTGGCCGAAGGAGCTCGATTGCCCCGGTTGATAAGATACGCGACTGTGGGCAGTGTGTTGAGATGTCCATGGGCGTGTCATTTTGCCGCCACAGCGACAGCACAGGGAGTGGAAAGTGAAGTCTCAGGGTGTGCAGGCCCTTGACATGAAATTAGTAGCAAGCCGGAGAAGAGTAGACTCTTAGATAGAGCCGTAAAAGAATCAACATTGAATAGAGTCTAAAACGTCGGTGCCGAAAAGAGTCGATTCTCAAGTAGAATAAAACGACATGTCCACATCGATAAGTCTTCTTAGAGTGAAAAATGAATCAAAAGAGCCAGTGAGAAGTAAAAAGAGTTTCTGAGAGATTAAAAAAAGCCGAGATTGCCTCTGAAAAATATGAACAAACAATCAGCTTCTGACAAGAATCAGTTAGAAATGAACGTTTTAAAGATTAGAAATGAACCAAAAGTCATTCAATTCCAATTCGCAGCGACTCGTTGAAAACAGACAGACTTTTAGTTTCCGTTCCCCGTCAATAGAGGTCGCCACTCAATGCAAGCTTCATAGGTATGAACAATGACGCTTATGAAATAGTTTTGTTTGCGAATAACGTTTCTCCACCGTGTTCAACATTATTGTCAACTATCCTTAGTTGAAAATTCAACGTCGAACGTAAAAGAAAGTATGCCTGCGTTCATTTTTCAACCGCCTAACGAACACAGCGCATTCCAATCCCCCACGCGGCACGCGTTTACATCATCCGCTGCTTATTACTTATCGGCTGCCTACTACTATCACCCTGTCTGCGCTGACTGGCCGCAGCGACATGCTTGACTCATATTACATCGCTCGTTCGGGATCACTTGACATTTATTAAAAAAGCGGAGAATATGGATCATTCCACGGTGTGTTTTTTTTGTGTGTGCGCGAGACGCCACGGGAAGTTCGTGCGTACGGAGCGCACGCATCCCCGTCCGTTTTATCAGATAATACGCGCGGCGCGCGATAAGACCACCAGAGTGAGCCGTGGGGGTTGTTTTGGAGGCAGTATCGATTTTCTGGAGAGGTGAAATGTGTGCCTGCAGCTGGGGTGGGACACTAATCGCTCGAGGTGAAATACCGAACCGAGGAGCAGCGGGTGAAGGCAATATGTTCGATGGTAATTTATTGTCGGTGCGGTCGTTCGCAATATTAAAGCTCCCCCTTCCGAAGCAACGGCCCATTAGAGGTTAGGTCGCATCGCTGCGAGTGGGAAAAGCGCGATCCAATGAGTCGAATGATCGATAGCACTATTTCTTCTCTGTAGAGGTATTCTACGACCCGTTCCATTAGTGTTTCGAGAGGAAGTAATGAGATGGCGGCTGGAATGCGGCGTGCTTAATTAGAGCTGAGCGTGGATTCTAAACAGAACGATTTAATCGCTAGTGTGCGCAGCCTGGAGCAAAATTATAATGGTTCTTTGGCGTACGTAAACAAGGCGCCGAACAAGTTGGGGCTTTGCGTGCCCGGACGTCGATAGATGATTGGAAAAGTGCATCGGATGAATTGGATGCACGTTTTGTTTAGAATGTGATAATTGTGGGATTAGAAGCCAGTGGGCAGAACAATAGTCGCACTGATCTAGTTTTCTCATGCACTCGATCAGTACAGGAAAGCACGGGCTAATTGATTAGAGCATGAAAAAGTAGATGAAATTATCATCGTTATCAGCGTATATAAGTACGCTAGCGTGACCAATACATTCGGACGGACTTTTCTGACGTATGCAAACAAGTTTGTAATACATATTGAATCAATCTAGAACGACCATGTTGGGTCTTTCTCCGACCATGATCATAAGCCTGTAACGTTGAATAAAGGTTTGTGAAAGATTTTTTTAAATTTATATTAAATCTCCCTTCATACGACAAGATCGATTTTATCCACATGCTCAAGAACTAGTTCAAGAATGGTCAGAGCACATTCTGGATAGGAAAGTTTACTACAGATCAGATCTTCACATAAGCTCCAAAGGTTTTACCTTTCAGACTATTTTGAAGTCGTCCAAAACTGCTTCTAGTCAAAAGTGTTACTCCGATAGCAGATAGGTGCATGTTTGTAGACCGAACATATTTCAGCAGCCGGGACGGATGGGACTAGGACTATAAAATTCGTAGTACTAGTACTCACATACGTCTTTGAGACATAGATTCTGTTCAAATCTGAAGAACCATTGAACCATAAAGAACCAGAAACCATTTTTGGTGCGTTCGAGAAGAACGAATTTTGATCTTGTATGTGTGGAAGGAAGGAATGGAAGAGATACTACAATGGTGAGCTCTATAAGATGTACACTAACCTCACTATTAGGCGGCTCATTACACTTGCCAGGCTAGAAAGACTGCAAGCTGGTAATGTCTGTAAAATGATACCAGACGATCCGTGAAATAAACTCTTTTTACGTCGTCCAAATAGGAGACGTGAATAGATTGCGTTGAATCTTCTGCCAGCACCGGTCGTTGCCGGTTTTGGGTACTAGAATCGCGCTTCATAGGTAAGCAAATATCTAATCAACTGAAAGAATTCTTAGACATATACACCAAAGAACTCAACATACGTTAGAACGTCTAACACTATTCACTGCTGAAAACACTGCTACGTTATATTGATTATTATTGCATTGCAGGTCATATCCACATTACTTGCTTACACTGGACGATTTCGCTTAATGAATGGAATGTTCGTATTACACTTACCGGGCACGAGTCGAGTGGTTCTTCCTCCGGCGTCAGAGCCAACGACGACTTCCGATGACCGTAGCGACCCGAGCTGCTCGATGTTCCACCTGGTGGCGAAAGCGGAAAACACAGCACACGGTGAGAAGAAAAGGTATAAGCGATCTTTTACAAAACAATTTCTAATATTACAAGCAAATGAAGAAGAAAACATGGAAACAACAACAAGAAGATTCGATACAGTGCTACTGGCGTAAGTGATCCCAATGGCTCTGGGAGGCGCGTTAATGAGCGAACGAATATCACGGCCATCAGCATCTCCGCGGAGGTCGGGTTTCCTCGAGAGCTCCGAATTTGCCAATGTCATAACGGAAGTGCATTCGTTTTGTTTTGAGGTTTCTATTCATATTTCACTCTCTTTCTTCGCTTTCCTCCGATCTATTTCACAGGCTCTTTCGTTCGGCGATGCGGCTGAAGTTCACCAAGTTCAAGCACCTTGCGTGAAGCGTCGGAATCGGTGGAAAATCCGTCACCGGCGGCCACAATCTCATCACGCAATCCGCTTACGCCTGAAGAAGATCGGCATCGGCCCCCCAACGCCCCGATGAGGGGAGTGGGGAGTGATGCAAACGCACCGACGGGCCCCATCTCCAAACCACAGATCAATCTTGCGATCTTTTCCACTCTCCGTTCGCTTGTGCGCGCGCGCAAGCGATAATTGCCCCTTTCTTTGCCCGAAACAACGCATGAGCAAAAAAAAAAAAACTCCGAGCCCCATCGCCGCGTTTTCCCGTTGCTTAATTTTGATGGCTTGATGACGTCCCCGGCTCGCTCCACCTCCCCTCCCCTTTCCGTGGACTTTCGCTTTCGATAGGCTCAATTAATGAGCCGGATGAGAACCGCGCAAAATCAGCAGCACGGAACCGGGGGTGGATTGGGGCAGGGCGCGATGGAGGATTGTGGCGGATGATGGGCTGTTGGGGCGCGCGGAAGCTGGATCGTGGTGGAGTGACGGCAGATTATCAAATCGCCCGCCGCCGGTCAGCAGCTCCACAGCGGCCGAAGGCAGGAAGAGACCTATCAGCGCGAAATACAAAATCGATCATGCTGTGCCGGCGCGCATTTCTGGCTGGAAGTTTCCATTTCCGTTTTGGATGTGCGTTTTCGGTTGGGTTAGGTAACGGTACTGGTGATGTGGTGGGTTGAAACTGTCACACAGGGGGTTCGTTTCGTCGGATGAGGTAAGGAAGATTGAGTTGGAACATTTTTATGGCAACTTAAGTGAGAGAGAATAGAATGGTAGAATATCTTGGGTCGAGGGTCCGATATCTTGGAATAAGAAGGCCGGACGTTACGCGTATTGTGTTTGTAGTTAAAGTTTAGAAATATGTTATTCCTCTATTGTTTTACTGTATTCTTGAGATGTACGAATATTCGCTTTCTAGTTCTTGAATGTCCAGGACCAATACATTATATTCATTGCGATTGGTAAAAGTAATCCATCTTCAAAACTATATCCTCAGATTAAGTTCTATGTACATACGTGAATATGAATTGGAAATGATAGCAATGAAAAGACACTACATTGAGTTTTATTAATATAAAAACAATGTTTGTAAAATGCTGTTGTCATTGTTCGTTAAGTTCTATAAACTCTTCAGTAGCATGCACCACTCCAAACATTTGGCGATAACTGAGCTAAGCTGTTCATAAATTTCAGGTAACCTTTTAGGAAGTTATTACTAAAAGTCTGAGTCATTTTTAACTCTGTTTAACTTAAAATTTACTGAAATTAGTATAAAAGCACTTTTGGACAAGGAAACAGCATAGCAACCATAGGATAAAAATGTGCTACAAACGTCGAGTAAGTAGCGCCATCTCTTAGCGGGTATCTGAACTACAAAATATCATAATTTTCGATCTCTACTTTTTTTAGAACATGTTTTCAGATATCATAATATTTTTTAACCTTTGCTGGAAGCAAGACGATTCAACTAAAGAAACACACTGTATTTTGGTCCTTCGAACCGGATTGTCAAAAAAATTGAGTGATTATAATATTGACTCAAACGACCATAGCTGCTGCATCTTTTTCCCCCCACGGAACACCCAATCACAAACGCAATTATTTTGTTTTTGCTCTCCCACAGCCGTCCCCAGACCACCTCGCTCGGTCCAAAATGGAAAATAAGCTTTTTTATTTCGCCTCTGAAATGATGAAGCTGTCCGTCTCCGCCGGGTCGGTCGGTCGGTCGGTGTCGGTTGTGTTTTCGATGGAAAACCCATTACTCCTGCAAGGTTCACGGGGCCAGGGATGGGGTACCGGACGAGTGAAACCAAAAGTAAAACTCAATCGGATGGACGGAAAACACTGCACAAACACAATTCGCACAGTCGGCGAGCGGAGGAAACCTTTAATTGAGCGAACCGGACGAACCCGGGGTCCGATATGCGCCTGCAGTGGAAATATCACTCGAATCGGTGCAATTTTTCTCCCGTCCGGTGGTAAATTATTTTCCCAGCATGCGGTATCCTTACCGGGCACCGTACGTGCCTCGCCATGGGCCAAAATCAATCATTTATCATTAAGATAAATCACACGAGTTCGCTGGAAATGGGGCGTTCGGAGACGGTGCTTTTGCTGAACTCGAACAGGTCCTTCGTTGCGGTGTGGCGCTCTTCTGCGGGGAAGATAAATTTGTGCACGTACGTAACGATCGGGGCGTGTACGTGGAACTTTGATCCGGGGAATTAACGCAAACTCTATCGAAAGTTCATCTGCGCGAGATGTGTTTGTCCCACGCTGAGTTGCTACTGAATCGTTTCCAATCTTAACTAGAATCTTTAGTCTGTAATAATATGAGAGACGTGGAATGGAACAAGCATTCAGTTCTTCAATCAAAACGATGCCATTCATAGACAAAAGGATAATATCATCTCTCAAACTGTGAACCATATGCTCGTTTCGTCGAAGATGGCATGCCATTGTATGTTTGATTCTATTCTAATATCAAAAGCTCTGAGAAACTCCAAACATCAAAGAAGCCTCACCGAGAACTGATATAAATGGCCTCCAGACTTACTGCTTCTCTGGTGTACACACGTCCAAAATTGGAGTCTTTGGAACGTTAATCTGCCTTTTACATTTATGGCTCCACTTTTGGTGACACTCTACTGACATCCTCGTATGAATGATTCATTCGTAGAGTGAAACAAAGTGAAACATTCAACCTAAACTGTACGACACGCTCCGACGAAAGTGATGACGCTGCACGAAGATGAACATCAGCATGCCAGCATGTGGTCTTTTGAAAAATTGATTTGCAAATTTCGATAAAAAATTATGCTAAAAATCCGGAACCAAACCGCATCCTTCAATCGGACCACTCCCGTGCAGAGAGCATCAGAGGGAGAAATCACATCTGGCAAGCACATCGTCAATCCTCGAAAAGTGTCACCAACGCGGGAGAAAGTTTGCATATTTAGTAAAAATTTGTGAACAATTTGCGATCATCTCTCCGTGCCGTACGCCGGTGTGCATGCGTTGAGGCGATTTCGGGGGCATTTGTTTAACCTGTTTGGCACCTGTTTGGCGGACATCACCTGTGAGAAGGGTCGTTTCAATGTGTGCGTGTTCGTGTGTTTCCGATACGCCGGAGAAATGTGTGAGATTTGGTGACTGCAAGACGAGAAGATACGCGTACGCGACAAGAAAGCTTGCTCGGCGTACAAAACGCGGGAATGACGCATATAAAAACATGTTTGCTTTGGCGCGATTCAACCCGTGTGAGTGCACGCTATAATAGAAATTTGGCGTGCTTCCATCATAATCGCAACGTACAACTCAATCTACCTGCCACCTGCCGCGGGGTTCATTCTTTGACAGTGCCGCCTGGTAGCAGCACGCGAGCCAGTGTTCCGGCGAAGGCAATGAACTGCTGGCGGGGAATTTCGGAACCAGCCCTTCATAATTGCGATCAAAATACCAGAAAGCGGGCAGGAGGAAATTCACTTTCCCGTTGAGTAATAGGGTTATTGCATGTACCGAGCGGCACCGGCGTTCACCGAGCGATGCTCCGCTCATATTTGCTTAACGCTTGAACTTGCCACCGGCGCGTCCGGTTTCGGCGTGAGATCTCGTCACGGGATGAGACAGGTGGGACCGGGCGAAAGTGTTTTGGGTGGGGGGGTTTGTAATAAGTCATAAGTCATAAACGAGCCACTTGAAACCGTGCTGGCGTTGGCCGTTGGAGTTGGGAACGATGGGTTCCCACTTTTGGGACTGCACAATGCGGTGAATTGTTGGCTTGGTGGACTTTAACGGTGACGGTATTGTAGCAGTAAAAGGAAAGGAGTTTAATTTTAACTACCATACATCAGGAGAAATGAACACGGAGCGGCTGTAGAATGGAAAGTGATGTGGGGCTTTTGGTTTGAAATCGTTACTGGAATGTTTATGGCATTGTTTATTTCTCGCTTTTTTACCCTTTCATTATTGTTTCGTGACCTTGGCGTTCTGCAGCATTCCTGTTTCTAGTGATTCAATCAAACTTTTGAAAAATTGGATAACCTTCAGCACATACACAGAGAGAAAGACAAGTTTCATGTAATTTTAAAACAATTAGCCATATTGTGTCTGTGCAATCTGAGATTAGGTGACGGTTTCTAATGTCAGATAGCACCTCAGTTTTTCGCGATTTTAGACCCATCGAGTGGAACCTTCCAAACACAAAGGAGTTACTATCTTTGGGAGACTTTCTACTTAGGGAGATTGACAGACTTCCGGTGTACTTAGATAATGTTATCTAATCATTTGCAATGTTTTTGCAACATAATTAGTCTGGCCTAACTGCAGCAGGGTTGGGAAGATCTATCTCTGACATACTTTCCAACATTTAGAGACACAAAATGTAATGACATTGAAGGAACTTTCCAAAAAACAGAACTTCGAGACATGCCTAGATCCTTATACCCCTATATTTCTTAGGATTTTCCTAGACTTTCTCACGGTCAAGACTTAAAATTATACGACTGCAACTGAACTTGAGGTACTATTTATTATATTCTTACTAAATCCCATCAACCTTATGCTCCACAATCATTGGCTTGTTATCGATGTTTAATAAGACTCTGAATGATTTCGTATCAATTTTAACATTATTGAGCAATGAACCCATAACACAATGCTTGGAACGCATCTAAAGTGTTACTATTTCATACGTATCACTCCCTCCCTTTGAGCTGCTATCGATTGCCATGTCGTATCATAAAAGGAAAAGTATCGGAGATGAACCTGTTCGCCGACTGTTCGCCGGCTACCTACAAGAATCCGGAATTGATCGAAAAATCCCGTTTATTGGATATCGCTGCAGCGTCGCCCGAACAGCACCAGAGCAGCGGACTTTAATCCACCGACCGCTTCTGGAACCGTTCAACCTTGGCTGGACGTTGCGATGACGCTTTCGTTCAGTGGTGCCTTCAGAACGCGTTCTCGCTCATCTTGCTGCCCCCACGATTTTATGACTTATGGTGAATTAAGCTACTCCCCCCGTACCCAAGTCCAGTGCAATCGAAATTAGATGGCTCCGTTCGGCTTATTACGAGCCTGACCCGTCCGAATCTAAACCCGTTCCGGGGCGTGGAGCGTTGCTGCCGTTGGAATGCTCCGTTCCGCTCGGTCGCTGCGCTGCGTTATCTCGATTGTGTCATCAGCTGGGATTGTGGGCGACGGGGACAACAATCCCAGCGCTGGTCGAGATTCGATATCGGAGCTTAGTTCTGCTCGTAAATTCCACCCCCGGGACTGCTGGTGAAGATAAGCCCGCAGAGCGCAAAAGGGTTCTTTAAGTTCCCGTGTTAGGTCGGACGATCGGTTCACGTTTATTGGCACATCTAATGAGTAGTAAAATTTTGTGTCTATTTTAATTACACAATAACTCACCGGATAAGGAACGTGCCTGGAAGCTATATCTGTGTTTTCAACGTAGGTTTTTGTACCACACTCACACACATTCACAAAACACGACTAATTACGAGTGAATCTTCCTCCCTAAGCAAATAATGAACACGACAATTAGTCAAAGTGAAACTCGACGATCATCGCAAATTAAAGCCTTTCGCGAGCTCGATCGTCAGGCAGGGTATGGAAGGGATGGGGGTGTGAAACCTAACCACCCACAACCGCCCGGGTGAAGGCAACAATATCGTTTAAATAATGAAGAAAAATTGTTAGTAAGTATAACCCACTGAGAGAAATCATCTTTCTCCCCGTCTCACATAACAGCAGTGAACAGACACCAACACACACACACACAAACAAAAAAGGCACAAAAACGCAATCGTCGCGAAAGAAAACGATCCACCCGACTCTGCCGCCTCACACCGTATGCGATGAGGGTGGAGGTCTCGCAGGTTAAAGTCGGTGCATTGTGAGCGAGAAAAATTGTACGGATCGTTAGAAAATTCTCACATCTAAATCACACTGGGCGCGTGAGGGCTTTCGCGCGGTCGCCTCCGTTACCCTCTCTTTCTTTCCCACTCACATAACCGCGTCAAACCCGAGCCCGATCTCATCACTTCCACGCGGTGAAAGGGGCGCGAGAAGCGAAACGTCGAAGAATGCACCACGGGGTGAAAACGAAAGCAAACAGCAGCCAGCAGCCAGCATCACACGCCCGCCCGCGGGACGAGGGCAAATATTATCGAAGAGCTCACATATAACACGAAATAATGCGAGATCACACGCTCGGGATCCTCAAGTGTGCGTTTTTTTATCATTTTCAGCTGCGCCTCAACTCAGTCAATGAACTGCGCCGGGCGCGTTGCATCGTTTCGAGGCAGGTTTTGCTGCACACCCTGCTGCTGCTGCTGCTGATACACCGCAACCGGTGCACCAATTTCGCAAAACGCAACATCGACCGGGTGCACCCTTTGACAGCGGGTGTTCCCAAACCAAAAAAAACTCGATCGACTAAAGCGGATCTTAACGAAACCAGTCTCTGCTTCGGTAGGGCGACGGTGCACGGGGATGCAATCACTTTCTGGCTGATGTGATCTGATCTGCTTTTCCTCTCCGTACTGTCTCTGCCGGTGTGCGGGGTTGACAGCGACTCCCTGATCTCCTGTACGGGTTGGTACGTGGTGGTTCGCTCATTAGCAATTCCGATGCAAATCCGGACGCGAGCTGAGATTTACACTCACCGCTGCTGGAGACGACGAAATAGTGCTTTTCTTTGACTGTGTAAGTAGAACACGGTGATGTTGAGGGTAGTTTAACGCGGATCATCATGAGAGTCGTTTGAACTGACTATTTGAATGTTTACGTGACTTGATTACTGATTACTGAGCTCGGCATAATCAACCAAGAACTAGTAGAGTTGCATAAAATGGAAAAGTAAATCATGGAATAGTTCAAAAGAATCTCTCTCAAAAGAGAGAAGAACTCTCAAAAGGATCGACAAATGGGCCGACTGTACTAGAGAGGTGAACACCGTGCGATAGCGTCGACTAATAAACATGAGAAACACTAAGTTCTCTAAAGAGTCCACTAAGAGTACAACCCTGTATAAAGAAGAAAAAACGGGGAAAAGGATTTAAATATGAAAAGAATCATATGTTGCCGAATAGAGCTAGCTCACAAAAAATGTTCAGCTCTAAAAATGGGTCAAATGACCTTAAAAAAAGAGTCGAGAGAAGAGTCTACTACTTTAGCAAAACGAGTGTCATCAAAATGAGTCGACACTCAAAAAGCGTCATGATTGAATCAACAAAGAGAGTAATTGAGAGTAAAAAATCATGCAAAAAATGGATAAAATAATCTATGTATCTATGCATCTTTAATTCACAAACAAACATATAATCTTCATGAAAGAGTCGGTTCTAAAAATAGTTTTTTTTAAATAATATATTCTGTAAAGATTCGAAAACAGATTTAAATTCCGTAAGAAGCCGACTGTTATTGAAAAGAGTAGTCCAATCTAAAAAAAGAGTTACTTGTTACTAAATGAGTTACTAAAGAATTGGACATCGAATCGGTTCGTCTCCTTCTATGGTAGATACCAAATCTACGCAGATTTGTACCAAATTTCTGCATTCAACGTACAGTACCGTGCGTTTCAACATATCCAACGCCGTCTAGTGTCGATTTCAAACTCAACTCGGTATCAGCACAAACAAACATTGCCTCCTCCAAACCGCTCACAAGCCCGAGGTGTCAAATCGAGCATAAACTAATCGATAGCGGAAGGCGCTACGGTCCGTCCAATGAGCTGTGGGTGTACTGCTGGATCCTGCTCGCCAAACCACTTCCGCTGCGCTTCCAAACACCTCCTCCACACGGACCACATGCATGGTAACGTGTCGTTTTTGCCCACAGCTGTACCAAACTGCAAGGCCTAGTTTTTTCATCTGTTGCATTTCCCTCTTCCTGCTCGGCCGCCACCGGTTAATCTAGTGCTGGTGGTTAAGCAGCTTCATTAATGTATCGATCGCGCGGCCAGCGTCGGTGCTTCATTGAGTGGAACAAAAACCGTAAATGAAGCACCACGGCCGGAGGAGACCGTTGCGATGGTTGCATATCACGGTTGCATTAGCCGTGTCATTTCGCTGCGGTCGATGCTAACGATCGTGCATGCTGCGGCGCTGCTTCAGGGCAGGAAGGTTCACTCAAAATGATCTCGTTTAAATTGCCTAACGAGAATTGAGGAGGGAAAAAACGGAAGGAGAAAGAAATGCACACGACAGTTAGCCGCAATGCTCCGGGTGAGAGAGTCGGATTTATGTCGCGGGGAATCGTTTCAATGAGTTCGTGTTGTGACCGATGCTGTCAAGATATGTAAATCGATTAAGTGAAGTAACAACAAACACTGTACAGGATGGCTTAGAAAGTTAAGGTTGAGTTTAAACGTATCCCCATTCGTTTCATATCTTCACGATGCACTGTTATCATCCAACATCAAAAACCCAAACATTACACCAAAACCCTGCATTTAAATTCTTGCCGTGCAACGGCTGATTCCACCTGGGAAACGACGTGACCGTGTTGAGCGCTAGTTCTGACGAATCTCGGTAATCGATACCCGGTGGCACCCACATCCGGGTGGGAAAAGGCGCGTGAAATGATGTGACAAGTACGAAAACACACAAACCAACTTATTAAAAGTTATAATTAAACCTAGCCGCTCATTTTCCGAAGTCCATTAGCGTGGACCGAGGAAGCCTCGCCACCGGAGGAGCCGAAAGCGTCGTCCATGGAACTTTTCCCAACACTTGTTCACAGTTGATTTCTTGGAGCGGAAACAAATAAATCTGCTGGCTCAAGATGGGAGCCGCGAGCTGTGAGAAGGTTGAACCAAGAAAAAATAGATAAAAAATGCTTCAATGTAATAATGATTCTTTTAAACACGATTATTGAAGCATTCGAAAGAAATTAAGGAGAGAAAAACCACAGGAATTCCTCTCAATCCCACCGGCGGGTCACATAATTGAAGTCCGCATCCAACCGTGACGTGGCACCATTTAAAATCGTCTAACTCATGCCTCCGCACACGCAGTCCTGGCGCAGTCAAAAGGCGAAAAGAATCCGGGGCCCAAAGGCCGGCCGGCATCAATCAAAATTTTGTATGGGTTCGCTGGCGGGGACGATGCGGCAATGATGAAGTCAAATCCTTACGCTAATGCAATGAGCAACTGAATGAGCGTCCTTTTTCCGTTGTGTGCGGCGACGAAGTCCGACAAATAAGTACCCCGCGGGCCAGGTTGCGCCTCAAAGCGCTGGACCGGAGAAAACGAAACTACCGACCGGTGTCCCTTGAGACCCTTTTTTTATTCTTTGCCTCCAAAGGTTTCGGTTCAGATCTACCTGTTTTTTTGACGTTCTCGTCCGTGTAAGTCGGCGTGTGCGTGCCCGAGAATAAATCAAATCGAAATCAGAACGAATCGAGCTGCCCACAGGAAGTCATACCGGGTGCACCACAACCGGGTGTCCAAGAATGGGCTCTTAATGACTTTTTTCTAAGCCGCTCTTCTCTAGGCCGCGTCTTCCAGTTCAATTGTGTAGCGGGGTGTGGCGGCAATCGTCGTCACCCCGTGGCCGGCACGGAGACCGGCACGGAGAAAATCACGCGGAAAGATTGATGAAACCTGCCGGCCCCAGAAGGTGTTTGGTGGATTGAATGCGCTTATACATCTGACACGAAGAAGAGAGAGAAGAAACGAAATATTGGAAGATTGGTGAGGAAAGTCACAAGTACACTCGAACTCTCGGAGGCCGGAGATGGTGGCTGATCGGTTTGATTATTACTCGGAAACATGTGAAACGAATTAACGAATTGGATGGAGGCAGCAGGTAGGAGTTCGGGTTTTTTGGACAGCTTATCGGCTTTCGGTGGTCACGACAGTTCGCCGCTCGAAAGGAAGCCTTTTAACTGTCTTTCGGCCGAATCCTTCCACGAGAACTATTTGGCGGTTTATTCTTACAGGAAAAGGCGTTTATAACACACATACACGCACGCAGCGAAGTGACGTTGATGGGTTTTAATTGTCCTGACAATAAATCGAGCGGCTCGAGGAACGTAAATAGGGTCAACGGATAACGCCACACAGCCATGGTCTGGAGCAGGGGTCGGCAAAGTTCGACCGGCAGGTGTCAATATTTTTAGTCGAATTTAGAGTGTTGAAAAGTCTTTATAGATCTACGTCTGCCTGTGTGGATTTAATGTTGAAAAGAATCGAAGATTACTTCTTCGTATTGAAATATTTTACAATTGTATCATAGCTCTCCAAATCGTCAAAATATTTAAATATATTGGATCTATAATTAAAATAATAAATAAGATGATAAAAGAGTAGTAGTGACAGATCTCACGATGCATCATGACAGCCGCCGTACACTTGTCGGACGCTGCCATAAAACGTACGGCGTCCGCTGTCAAACTCCATACAAAATGAGGCCCGCTGTCATCCGACGCGGTTTTACGTGATCCGATGCGTTCGATTTTTGTATGGATTTGACAGCGGACGCCGCCCGTTTTATGGCAGCGTCCGCTGTCATCCGACAAGTGTACGTTGGCTGTGATGCGGAGCGAAATCATGGCATGCTGCCTGTCAAATAAACGTCATCCGCGGGGAACGCTGCTTTACTATTTCCAATTTAAAAAAAATTGTGCTGCGGCATACCGTTTGCTTCTGAAAACTTAAGGTGCAGAATGTATTGGTGTATCGAGGCGTTGTGAGTGTTTCAAACGGTTCAACTTTTGAGAGGTTTAAACTTTGACGTGCGATATTCAGGTGCCAATGGTGGGATCAGAAGGGTTGTGCTTACTATGAACTGCTTCCAACTGGACAAACCATCAAAGGAGGGTAATACCCAATGCTTGTGTAAAGATCCCATAGAGGTCAATTTGTTACGTTTGCAACCAGAGTAAATACAGTAAAGCGTAGTAGTGTAAACAACATCTAGATGATGCCTCGAAAATATGTCCTTTGAACTCTGCAAACTGACCCTTGCCTCCAAAAGTTTGCCGACCCCTGGTCAAAGCGTAGGCTGGAACGTTTTCGGCGGGATCAAACGTGCAGAGCGAGAAAAGGACGAAGGGTTTAACTCAGACAGCAGAACCTAAGTTTGCTTCGTGGAAAAGGATGTTGGTTTTACCAAACGACGACCAAAGAATAATTATCAATCGATATTGGGCTTATCTTCCGCACCGGTCGCACCAACCGAAAGAGCCTTTTTGGAATGTAAAGAAGACCAATTATTTCTCGATTTGGAATTCAAACGGCGAGGCACTTTCGGGCCACAAACATCCATCAATTAGAGAGCGATAATTTCAGAGCATACTGGCATCGTTACTCTATCCAAACAGAAGATTACGAGTTGCTACGCTTTGTTGCAGTGGGTCACGAAAGGTTTGTGGAAAATACCTTGAAAACAATTAAACTCCGTAGAGGCTGTAAACGAGAGGTCGAGAAGGCAGCAAAATGTTCCACTTCTGTGAGTCGCTTTCAAGAAATTGCTGACAGAGAACGAAAGATCCACACAGCGTCCACTTTCCGGCGTAGCGGTAGATGAGCAATTTGAATACAGTTTTTTCCCCGCTGTACGGGAAACGAGGTTTCAAGCATAGTTTTGGAAGCCAGATTTCCTGGGCTCTACCCGGAAAAGCTAAATTGGCTCCGTTGCAATAAGAACATTTTTCCCCTCCCATTGAGCAAGCTCCCGGAATGCTTCCCATGTGGCTAAATGGAAGAGTTAAAGGTAGCTTTCGTAGTTCCTGCTCCGCGACGTGCTCAACTTGCAGCCGTTTTGGCCGGAAAGCAGATATTGTAGCCTTCCGGGAAGAATCGCTCGACTGTGTAGGGAGGGTTTAAAAAGAGCATCTCTCTCTCCGACTCTGATTCAGACGAAAAGGAAATAACAAAACACAAAAAATAGTACCTTTTCCCCATTAGTTTTCTGAGCGAAAAAAACTTAGAAGAGTTCTACTCCGTTTGTACTAAAAAGACTTGGCCGTTAGACATCATTTTGGGACGCAAGAGATGAAGTCGGAGCTGGCATAGATGCTGCGGGATAATTGAAACGCATTATTCAACCATTTCATGGCCTGCTTGGAGATGCTGGATTCCACGACGATACGCAAGACCGATAACTTCGCCAGTCCGTCCCGGCTCTCTCGGGTCGTTCTGGGCCTGAAACCGAAGCGGTTCGTGCTACTAATTTTCCGTCAAAGAATTTCAACCATCTAAAGCTCGTTTGACCCTACGACCCAACGACGACGACCGGAAGGAAAACCCCAACCGTAAGCCCAACGGTTAGACGTACATCCGGCCCTGGGAGGATCATTGAGAAGAAATTGAGTTACGGATTTTCTTGTCGATAAGCCTCAAAAGGTGCTCCGGTGGTTAACGGTGGAAGGGATTGCTTCGGGACCGACCGGTGAAGGGGGGGTTTTGACACACGTGTGTCAAATCTTTCGGAACAGCCTCAGGTGAACCGAAAGCACTCCACTTCCCACATGCACAGGAAGGCTCCAACTATCGGCGCTACTCAATTTCCTCTTGCGGTGCTGGCGGGAAATTGAATTGAGGTCAGTGACAACTCAATAACACCTCGGCGGTGGCCTCGCGAACACGGAAAGTGAACCGATCGGATGACGTACGAGCCGAGCGGTGTCGGTGGGGCAGCGATAAGAAAGCGATTAGGTGAGAAAACTAATTTCGGAATAAATATTCATAACACACCGATTCAGACCACAACCGAAGCCGTTTGATTATGCTAATACATCCGGTCGGAACCGGGGTGCGATCTTTACCGTTTGGCCAACGGGCGCGCGTCTCGCGGAAAACCTGTCACCAGCCACCCGCGGGTGATGTATGTCGCTGTCGATCGTACCACGAGAAAGTGACCGCAAACCTCTCGCAGAGGGCTCTCGGTTTCGTTTCGGCCTTAAACCCACGGGCGGTGGTAATGATTTAGCGCGTGCGGGTGCGCGACTTTATCTTACGCTCCCCTGGTTCCCGAGGGTCGGTAGTAAGCAAAAAAACACCAGATAAACACGCCCGAAAGCATTGGGAGAGAGGGAGCTGCTTTTTTGGCGCTGGCGAGTCGTGCGTACGCTGTAGCCGGCCGGTGGCTTTTGGGCCGGCCGGATCGAGACCGGTTTGGTCGGTTCGGTACACGAAAGTAAACAGCTTCCCTTCTCCTCCAGCATCGGCCAATGCTTCATTTCTCTTTCGAGCGCGCGCGCGCGCGAACTGGAGAAATGGTCACCGATCGGAGAGCGCGAATCATAAGCAGCCGGGAGAGCATGGTTGAGCGTCTCACCAAACCCGATCGATGGATGCTGCTGGAATGAGGAATGATATTACGGATAGTTTTTTCTTCGATTTGGCATGGAAATAATTTGTAAAAAAATAGCAAAACGACCAAAAACTCGTACGTTTTGAAAACGAATGTAATTTTTTGCAACATGAGTGAATTTTTTTTTTTAATTAAGTCCAGGGCGTTCGTTCTGAGGACGTATGAATTGGTCGATCATATTAAATGATATGAAAGATAGCAGATGACGTAAAAGCATATGTATCTCGTAAAATCTCAGAATGAGATGAACCGATTCACTTGAATTTCTGTATAAGTTTTACTTAGCCTTGGAAAAGTTTTAAAGTAGACATATTTTCAAAAAAATCACTGGATCTAATAATGAAAATCATGTAAAACTTCGTCTGTTAATTGCATTGTGAGTTTCGCAATTGAAAAAATAGGTCATAATACTGAAAAAACTAATTGGGAGAAGAAAACAGAGGAAAAACAACGAAAATGGTTGACAAAATTTATTAAAAAAATGACACAGCTGTCACAGAATGTTATAAAGGCCATTCGATTGCTTGGAGTGGATCAAATAAAAACTAAACTAAATGGAATTCCTGTCTTGTAGCTTAACAAATACTGGGAAGAATATTTTATCACCTTAAAATTCGATTTAAAAAAGTATTCCATACAATGAGGCAATGAAGAATTGAAATGTTAGAACATGAAGAGCATAAAGATAAGAAAAATCCGACCGACCGAATAAGGATGTACTCTAACCAAATTCCAAAGCACACCACATTCCATCGATTAGTCACCGGTGACCCATTTATTCTATCAGCTGATCGTCGCTCACCAAACCAACCCTCTTAGTTTGTCCATCCTTTCCTCGTTTCGTTCGTTCTTCTGCCTTTGTTCGCCCATTTAACATATCCTGTCCGGCGGCGAACGGAGATGAAAGTGATCGACGCATCGACGGAATCGCCCTCGGCCGAGTGCTCTTTAAAGCACTCACCAAACGGGGAGGAAGTCGATTGTCTCCGAAACCGATCACACTACGTGCTCCAGATTGCTCCTGCGTGTGGAGTCCGATCGTTCCAACAGAGATCGTTCATACCGCCCGCAAAACTTCCTTTGGGGTACGCTTGCCGCACAAGAGAGCGCGAGAGTGCCGAGAGTGACCACGAGGTGAGCGTGAGATGCGCAAAAAATAACCTCCGCACGAGGGGAAATGGCACGATCAAGCCACCCCCTGCTGCTCGGGGAGCTTTCATTTTCATTTGCGGTCAACCGCGCCGGATGAGACGGAGCGGCGAAAGAGTTGCTCAGTGTTGTTGTTTTTTTTTTCGGGGGAGACGAAGCAAAAAAGAAAGAAATATTCGCCAACCCGGCACGGGAGAGAAAGCAACAACCCCCGGGATGGGATCGAAGCAGTAGGTGAGCGGCAGCGGCCATGGTCGGCGTGGTTTTTGCGCGAAACTTGCGAATTTGTCCAGTGCGAAGCGAAGCATTTGTTTGTGCGCATTCGAAAAACGAAGCGCTGTCAACGTGTGTGACGCGTGTGTGAAGTGAGAAGATCGTAACAAGATCGTTATTTAACCAGAGTTCTAAAAGCCACGCTTATCGGCCCATCTCTCATCGGTCCGGTAACCTTTCCGCGGTCGAAGATCGACAATATTTCACCGCCCGCTGTCAAGGCACCCTCACGCAGACGCTCAACAGACACACACAAAGACGTGCGCCCGTGCGCCCGTGTGTCAAAGGTGAGGAGTGAAAACGGCTCTAACTCCTCTGCCCGCTTCGGGGCTCGGAAAAGTGCTGCGCGTGGTGGCTGGGAACCACCCGGTGGAGGGGTTTTGCGTGGAATCGTTAGCTAACTAGCCACTCGCTGCGTTTGCGAGCGATGGGAAAAGCGTTCGTCAAAGCATTGTGAGAATTTTGTGTGCGCCTTTTTTCTCATTTAAAACCCGTGTTGACATGCCGTGGATTGGAGCGAAGAAGATAGGGAAACGAACGCAACAAAGCAGAAGAGAATACAAATTAATAGCGGTAAGGAAAACCGCGCGGAGAAATAAAACACGGTGCGTGAGAGGCGGAAAGAAACTCATCTCACCTAGGTGAGACCCGGGGTCGATCGGTTCACCGCAGCATCTCACCACAGCATCTCACCGGTGAGCCGCAGTGAGCTCAGCGTTGGTGAGAAGTGAAGAACAGCGAAAGACGGCTTCGTGTGGCTTCCACTTTCGTTCCTTTCTTTCTCACTCACCGCTCACGATCGTGGCTCACAACACCGGTCGCAGAGCAGCATCGCTCACGGTGCGAGCCAAAGACGCGATCAATACGTTAGATGGTGCCGAACGGTGCAGACACGGTGCTCCGGAGCCTCATTTGGAGACCGGTGATAGATCACAGGTGGAAAATCGAATCAAATCCCATTAGGTTATGTTTGCTGTGACCGCAAACGTTGATTATAGTGTCTTACAGTGTAGACCCGCTGTTTGGGTTACGTGTCACGTGTCGGTTTGAAGTGAATTTGCAACTACAGTGAGTGTGATACGTTAATACGTTTCATTAAGTGAATTATGATTATTTGAATATTGAGATCTTTATTTTGAATTTTACACGAAAAAAATGTATATTAATTTACAACACTAAACGTATCTCCAACTTTCATTTACAGTACACTTTCGTTTTTTTTTGTCATTACTTTCGTGCCTCGCAAGCAAGGATCCTTGCGTTGGTGAGTTCGGTTCGAACGTGTGGCTCGGCATAAAATACAGAATAAATAAAACAGATAAGAAACAGCAACAGGAGGGAGAAATAAAACCGCGCGAAATGACGGCGATTGCGTCGCCCCAGCAGCAGCAGCACCGAAACAGTGAAAGCTTACGCCCGGAACCAGAAGCTGGCGGTTACAACAAGGTTGACCGTCAACCGCCCGGCCAGCGCGCCACTGGGTGCCAATAAGAGAGTTCCTGCTTGTGATTCTGTGAAATGTGAGTTGTTAGTACGGCACTCGTGCGCCTCGGCAGTGTGTTCGGCAGCGTGGAGGTTTAACGCAAATTTCACCGTGCCGATTTTAATCCAACGCTAACAACGCGTGGAAGCTTAAGCGACTCAAACAAGAAAAGATTACGGTGTGTTCCAGAGTGGTGGTGTTTATATATCCGTGCGCGTGTGGCCTCCTTGGGGTGTCCTTGCTTGGAACGAAAACCGAGTCAAACCGTTTCGTAGTGATTCCGTCAGCCGATCCCTCTTGGACCTGACCTGGCTTTGATGTGTTGGTTGTCGGTTGTGGCACGGTGACGGTGCATCCATTCCAGCCCGTGGCAGGATATTATCGTTGGATTTAGTGAGAACCTTCTGCACCGCGCGAACGCCGGCGGTTCCGGCACCATGGCGATGGTAAGTGAATGTTGTCGTCGGGATTTGGGACTATTGGTAGTTCTGAGCCGAGAGTTAGAGCGGTCTTTCAAAGAACTCTTGGAGTGGTTTTTGGACTGGCGAGATGCACAGAGCGAGATGTTTGAAAGCGATGTGGAAACGCATTGTGCTTTGTCCTGGGTAGCAACGAAGTTATAGACAGGGTTTTGGTTTAGGTACAACATTCGACGTTCAAATAATACATTGGAAGAGTAGAACTGGAACATAACATCACGCAACACTCAGTGGGGACCATTTTAAGACTTGCGACGAATGTAGTTATTCTATTCTCAGCCACGCAATGATAGCTTGGCCAAACATGATCAAAATTTACCAGAAGAGTGTTCCGCATTGGATCGGTTCGCCGTAAAATCACCTATCTGTCTTTGGATGGCGTAAACTTATTGGAATGTACCATCATTACAATTTCAACATTCAGAGAGTTTTCAGTGTAAATGTAATTCAGTTGTTTTTTTCCGCTCAGGAACACATGCATCTTCCAGATAACATTCGGATGCGTTCTGTAGCTCATAAGCCACGCATTTAGTGGATCGAAACAAACATAATGCTTCTAAATTCTCGGACATTCCGATGTTTCTTCCAATCAATTAGGTTCCTTTGATTTGCTCTGCTCTTCAGCTACTGCTGTTGGCTGCTGGGTTCTCAGCAGAGAGTTTATGAGTTCCAGGGCATCCTGGATAACGATGGAAGCTACACAGAAATGGACGGAGCCAATTGCTCGACGTTAGCTTCAATTGATAAGTGTTATAGATCCTTTCAGACTCAAGATGACTATCATGCCAATTCGAATGATCCAAATTCGTTGAAAGCGTCGATATCATGGAATAACTACAAATTTTGACAGATTTGTTGAAAAGATACCCAAAATATGATAACGATGTTGTGCCCCAAGTAAAGGTCTAAGAAATTATTTCAAATAAATGCATTCATTAAACATAATGCATCCAACAAATGGAAGGTTTTTGAAATAAAAAGCTTCTACACTCCCAAATAGAATCGACATTCAAGAAAAACTTTGTCCTGTCCATAACAGCACACAGCAACGAAAAAACCAACACGGGAGCAAGAAACAATCCCATTCATCTTTGTCGCGCCGGCACAACCTGGATAGCGAAGCAAAACAACATCAAAAAAGCACCGAAGGAAGGAATAAATGACGAAAACAACACAACACACGTGCTCCACAGCCAGCCCCGCCGAGGTGAAATGCCTTTCCCCGGCTGGAAAGCTCCGCAACGCGACATGCAATCGTTTACAACAGCCCGTTTTTTATTGCGTCCACATGTATGCATGCGAACGCGCGCGCGAGCTCGCGCTTGTGGAGCAGCGCTACTAGGGGAAAACTAAACCTGGCCACGGCGCGGAGACATTTCAAGAAGTTCAAACAAATTTCAAACTGGAACGCACCCCACATCCAACCCCCGGGTGCGTGGAACTTTGACAACAAGCTCGGAATTAAAATGTTTGACGGCAAATGTTTGCCCTTTTCGCGTGTGTTCCGGCGCGCTGTAAAGCCGTTACAAACCCAACACGGTTTGATCGAACTCGATGCGGGGTGGACGGTTTTTCTGCCGTGCTCGCAGTATTTACTCTTTTCTCGCTGCCTTACACCAACCTGCCGAACCACCTGGCCCTGGTGTGTGCGGGCGAGGTGAAAAAGAAAACATCATGAAATATCGGTTTCCGGTTGTCGGTTTTTCTTTTTCCACGCACCGCTTTTCCGGAAATGAAAAGTAATATCGCGCCGCGCCGCGGATGTTTGATTTTTGGCCCAACCGTTCACAGGCGCGCTCGCCAAATTAGTGACGTTGATTGATGGGTGGGTAAATATGATTCAATTGGAGGTAAATTGAGCGAGCGAAAGGGAGGACACCCACAAAACGGCTCCGATGGTTTTGGATAATGGGAACGTGCCGAACGTGTGACACATTTGCTCCCGTTCTCAGTCTTCTCGCTGGAATGACCTTTTTTATGATTTCGCGTTATAGCGCCAGATGTTTGCGCGGCGGTGTTTAGAAATTCAAATAGGTTAATTAACATCGATATCGGAAGCATTATTATGCAACTCGTTGGGTTCGTTACGGCACTTGTTTGCATATTTCTCTACCGAACACAGGGCGGGTTTCCCATCGATATTCTCTGTCAACGGCATTTTTCTTCCCGAAAGCAATGGCTTCTGACGTTGGTGGTTTAAACTCCAAATATTGCACGTAGCACGTGATATTTTTTCGTTTTGGAACATGTTTGTTCATCGAATATACATTAAATCACAACAATTCCTAACCCCCGGTGAAGGTTGTTAGTGTGATGGGTGGAATATCATTACACTGGAGAAGAAAATTACTGTGCTGAAACAGATAATCACATCAGTTGCTATACTTATTTGTTTATTAGCCGAGAGAAAAATGCTACGAAATCAATATTACGAGAAAAAAACATGTAATATTGATATGCAGACGCTGTAAGCTAAGTTTTCAACACTTTTTAGTACAATAAATTGATAAATTTGTTGTAAATTAATCGAAATTTTTATAAAATATTTCAACTTGATAGTATAAACATACCCCATCCAGACGACAAATGTCAAATCAAATTTGAAGAACAATCCATTTTTTTATATGTTTTTAACTGCTGTATTTCTTATCAGAAAACCAATTTCTATCAAATTGTATTCCATGTTATATTAACATAGGTATAAGGATGCTGTTCTTATATTGGTTAAGCGTCCATTTGCATTTCATGGTAATGATGTTTCATGGTGCATAGTAATAATATCATTATTTTTATGGTCTCTAAACCTCATAAATGCTGATTAAAATGGCATTACATTAAAACAAAATGTTTTAAAATGGAATACGAATTTGGAATTGAAACATCATAATGTGAAAATTCATTAAAGGAATGATCAATGTTGTTATTGTAATATAAATGTGTGTCAAAACCCTGTAACATCAATTGAAAATCGAGGTGCTGCATTCTGCTCATCGCGAAAATGCAGCACCGCGGCGAATATGCAACCGTCTCAACCCGGGGGTTGCAGTCGCGCGCATAATTTTGGCCATTTTAATGACCTTCTTACGCTAGGGTGACCCCAAAAACCATCTCGCTATGTAAATTACAAACTGTGCGAACGTACAATTTTCCAATCGAGCGCACGATAATTCATACTCGTGCCACATTGCAAAGTGCAGCCATATCGGCTCACGAACACACACACACTCACGTAATCCCTTGCGCGTGGTTTTAGGCACACGGAACGAATCCAGGCCGGGTTCGTGTCGCCGGGTCGCGCGAATCGAAGAGACAAGAAAGTGCATCTTGCGTCACACACACAAATACACGCGCAACGGCCCACCAATTGCTCTAATCTCACGCGGGCGATTGATCTGCTCGCGGGCGCGCGCGCAAATGGCAAATAATAATACCGATTTCCACCCCCACGCAACGAGAAATCAATTAAAGCCCCAACCGCAGGCCACATTATTCCACACGCGGAACGCGCCAAATCGCGCCAAAGTGCAATCGAACGCGCGCGGGGCTACGCAACCCCGCAATCATCCATCGGCACACAGATCGGTGGATGATCCGCAGCCGTCGGCCTCGGCTAATGGTATTATCGCATCGTGGGTAAACGTCGCCGTCGCGGTGGGTTTTGCGCCGTCTGAAGCCTGTTGCGCACTTCCTGGTGGTTTGGGAATGTTGTCGGCATAACTTTCTTTGTCCTGCTGCCGGTTGGGGGCTCCTGCAGTTCTTCGATTGTGGGTGAATTTCCCACCCTACACACACGCCCAACCGTTCCGTTCTTTGTTTCAGGCAGGGCTCATTAAACGGGGAAAGGGTTTTATCACAAGCACGCCCCCTCAATAGGGTGGAAGGTACCACCGTCGAGGGTGGTCTCCCGCAGCCGTGCCAATATTATGCACACCGTTTTCCTCTCGCCTCTATGCGCGATCACGATCGATCGATCGATTGCATAAATCAACATACAAACATCGCCACCAGCCACCAGTGCGCGACTGCGGTGGTTTGCATAAATTGGCCCACTACACTATTCCCACTTCGACTGTGTGTGAGTGTTTGGGCCAGCCTTGTTTGTAAGATGCCTCTGCAGTTTATGGAACGCCGTTTTGTCCACTTCATCTTGTTTTGTCCCACTTTTCCTTTCCATATCCGTCGGCGCGGCGACGATGACGCCGGGCGACGAATGCATTCATTACGCAAACAGACCATTTGCATTTATTGGTACGCCCTGGATCGTGTCTCGCCCGGTGACGGTGACAGAAGCTTCTATATGTGGCTTTCCCGGAGAAACACACGAGGTGAAAAACGTGTGACTTATGTCGGAGAGAGCAACCCCTTTGGAGAAAACACTTGACTTTTTTGTTCGTTCTGGTGGCGCCTGCTGATGAGTTGATAGGAAAATTAGTCTGTGAATAGGAGTTAGGAGCTGAACGTAATCTGAAGTTGAAATAAGAAAGGCAAGTCATGAGGAATAAGTGCATTAACTTTCAGGCAAATGAAATCACACAGAATACAGATTCTTTGAGCGTTTTTCTTGCTTTTAGGTACGAAATTATGATTCTGATGACTTAAAGCGACATTAAAGCGCATTTGAGCAGAGCAGGTGAACCTTTTCCAAACAGCAAAGATTGCCTGTGTTTGTCTGTGTCTTTCAAATCTTCTTCCAGATGTTGTCAATTTAGTTACCTTTAGCTATGATTTCAAAATAATTTTTAGTTGATTTCTTAACAATTTATAGATCAAAATCATAAATTGAACAATAGTTTCAATTAAAATATAATTGTAGATACCAATAAGAGTTTTCTTGACATTTTTACAAGTAAGTGAGTGCTTATCGAACATTATCACAATCAAGCATAAGAAAAATATTCAGCTTAAAAGTTTAAAGTTTTGAAAACCCTTACTTCGTCATCAAATATTTAGTATTAATGACTAAAAGTTCTTGTCTTGTCAAAAAATCGAATAAAAATTCAACTCTTACTGTTCTATTTGCATCTCTTTTGTATCATAAATCTAGCTAGAAATAGTTTGAGAATCAAAAACTGTTTCTAAACAAATGTTTGACATTTAAAAAAGGTTAAAATAATAAGTTTAAAAGAATAACACGCAACGAATATCAACTCTCAATAGAGTCGAAAATAGTTGATCGTGTACAAAAGGTGTCGGTTCTCGAAATGATTAAAAAACAGAACACAATTCAAATACAAACTTATCGATAAAAGAGCCAGAAAATCGGTCAAACAATCGATTTGACACTTCTGGCGCATAATTAGTTTCTATAGGTGGAACAATACAAAGAGTATATTGACTAAAATTGATAAGAATTCAAAATGAGCTCTCCACAAGTTAAGTCTTTGTAAAAAGATACACGGAATGGAAAAATGTCTGCGGTATTGCAAAAAATCATCTTAAAAAACACTTTCTAAAAATTGAACGGCTCATCTTTAACAAGGCGCTCATCAAATAGCCCATAATTTTTGTCCAATTTTTTCCAACGAATTTCACTTCCTAATCAAATCAAATTAGCAAATCAAACCCATCCGAACAGGTTTCTGGATCGGAACAATGAATTTTTGCTTTGATTTGATTGTTTGAGTCGTGCTCCCGCGCCCATCCGGCGCATGAACGTTTTCAACACTTTTCCCATCACCGGACGCTCCGGAACGGTCGCCAAAATTGCCGGCTGATACCGGCGGCGAGCAGGAGAGAGAAAATTAGTTAATCTTTAGCAAAAGTTGCCCGCCATTAATCAACCTGTAATAAAATAGCGTCGCAACATCGGAACTTAGGCATTCCCCGCTGAAGCAGCACGCTGAATGGAGCAATTTTTCCCGATCACCGGCCACCTCCACCAAGTAAGGTGAGGCAGACAGGCGAGAGGCGTGCGAAAAACACTTCCGCCGCATCGAAAAAAAAAGCGTTGACCCAAACGAGCGAAAGCAAGCGAACTGAGGCGACAACAGCGAGAAACAACACAAAGAAGCAATCGTCCCGCGCTTAAAATGAGGAGAAAATCGTTAGAAACAGTCGCGATAGCCCAACCCAAACCGTGAACCGAGAAACAACTGACGACACCGGGCAAATGTCGCGAAAACCGTCACTCCCTTGCTCCTTGGAACCTTGGAACAGGCCCCGTCACGGGCGGCCACGACGGCCAGCGTGTGCAAACACGCGATGATAAATGGTGCTGGGTGTCAAGCGATTATATGCGTTCGAGTCCGTCATAAAGCCAGAGTGCCGTCCCGTGGGTTTCTTTTTTTCAATGCGCACCCAACACGCACAACCCATGGCAAGGAACCGCGGCGTTGATGGAGTGATAAATGCGGGTCCGCGCTAATCAGTTAATCAATTACTAACTAGCGCACCGACTGCTGCTGCGGCCGCTCCGGTGCCGGCTGCTGGATGGGTGGGGAAAAATGGGTGTCGAAGCATAAGATTTATGCTAAAATGATAGCGCGAAACAATGTTTAGGCGCTCACCGATGGGGAAGCAGAAATTGTCTGTCTAGCAGTGGAAATGGCGCTCGGAACGGTCGGGCAAGTTTGATTGATTGCGCGGCATTTAATCACCGTTGAGCGGGAGAAGCGGATAATTGGTGTGAAAAATATCAAAGATGAATTGTTTATTGACGGTAGTGGATTATAGTGATAATCATCGATAAACACAGCCGATGGGAATGAAACTCTAAGCTTAAGCTTAAACTTGAAGCTTGAGCCTACAGGAATAAGAATCATTATATCGTTTTCTATCATACGTTCAAATGATTCCAACATTGTAGCGTAATATTCTCAACGATAGAAGTTGAAAATTTTAACGTTTTACTACTTTACAGATTACCCTATATTAACTTCGTTTAATCCAGGGTAGTCAAACACTATTGTGAAGGCACACATAGAATGTTAACAGTATTGGTTCCAGCAGAAACTACTAATCCATTACATTTTACTATATGTGCCATATTTTTTAATCTAATTTCTGAGTTCAAAACATATTATAATGAAAGTATATGGGATCTCCTTGTGAAATTCTGCTCTGGAGGTTATATTTTCTTATAGCGAACCTTGTAATTCTCGATTAAAAGAAAAACTTTATCATAAGGGCATCGCTCTGGCACCTCTCGAACAAAACAAACAACTGTGTGTTGTCTTGTGGAAATGTCATCCGTAACATCATAACAAACCCTACTTTCAATTGAAATTTTTGTTTCCACACTTTAACGTAATATAAACCAAACAATTATCAAAATGATCAACCGCACAAATGTAAACAAACGTTTTATTACGTTTTGTGACGGATTTATCTACAAGGTTTGCACAGCATGGGTGTGAATCGAACGGGTCAGACAAATTCAAATTAACCGATTTTCAATTCTCCGTATGTTCGAGGATGTCTGACCGACGACTCCTCCATATAACTCTATGGATTTGCTCGTGTCTTTTGTCTCGTTCGGTGGTTGCCAGAGCATAGGTGCATAGCTTTACAAAACTGAGTATTGTCTCGGAGATGGATATTTGTTGATTTCAATAAAGATTCTAGAAGCATTCAGGCACTGAAAAAAAATGCGCTGAATTTTGATATTGTTCTTATCATTTTGGACGTCGCCGTATGACGCGCGTATGTTTGACAGCCCTGCTCTCAACAGCTCTCAACAGCAAAATATTCGCACAGTTCCTTTTATCACCACCGCTTGTCGCGGCCATTAACTAACTTTCTGTCCGTTTGCTTCTAAAAAAACTAAAATAAATCGTATCTGGAGCGGGACTGAGCCACAAATGACATACAGATCGAAAATCTCATCAACCTGCAGACGAATCAGTGCTCCACCCCAGGGTAGTTTTTGGCGCACACGGACGAAAACAAGGCCTTTCGCAACAAAACAAAACACATCCATTTCAATCGCCACCGGAAACGGCGGAATGCGGCGGATTTGAAATTCCAATTTTCGCCCATCGAGCGCAAAATCCAGCATCCACCCGCCACGGTAGGGCTTCCCGCAGAAAGTGAAATCCGCAAACGGGTGACACGGTGGTCGCGGACGCGCTGGTGGTCGCCGGTCATCATATCAGTTATGTTTTATTCATTTGCGATCGATTTCTGGATCCGTCCCCGTGAGGAAGTCCGAAGTCCGCTCTCCGCCGTTTCTTCGGACCACAAGATACACGACGGTTTACATTTCATGGTGTGTGTTTTTGGCTTTGTTTTGCTCCTTACTTCAACATATTGCATGCTTTATGAGACGCTTTTGACGTGCACGTAAAGCACCGAAGGCCGAAGCCAACCGGCCGGGGCCGTTCCCAATTTCGGAACAAGCCGGGTGATGATAAACTTTTCCGGTTTCCCGCACGGAAGCGGGCTCCGTTCCGCAAATTCCTCCCTCGGCTCGCAGGACTTCGCATAGTTTGAATTAATTTAGCCGTTCGTGCGCGGGCGAAGCAGGACCCGAAAGCGGCACAAAACAAAACGAGAAATGAAAATAATTTTTCATACAAAAACACGGGGACGCACACTTTCACCCGCTGGCACATTCGCAACTTTTGCGCCCATTTGGCAAGGAATTTATTTTATTCATCTCCATTTATCTTCGCCCGATCGTTTGTCTTGATTCCGTGTGCTGATTATCTTTTTTTCGGGGTTCTTTTTTGCACACTCAAAGCGTGAAGATGAAAACCCGTGGCAGAGGAGGACATAGGCACCCCCGAAAACCTGTTTAAACATAATTAAAAAGCTTCTGTATCTTCGTGAGCGCGCGCGAGCCGCTGCAATATCCTTAATGTGTTGCGATTTTGTCGCAGAGAGAACTTTTTCATTCAAATGTAAATGAAGATTAACTTTCCGAAGTTGCTTTCGGTCGAACTGATAGCTTTTGGGGCGGCAATCTCAGTCGAAATGCATACCGAAAATGTCTACAAAGTTCGTGAGTCGACACAAGAAAGAAATACAGCTTCCATCAACAAGCCCATCGCCCAAACTGTCGCCATCAGATAGTGGCCGAAAGCAAAAGTGAAGTGCGTGAGTCACACGCTAAAGAAGAAAAAACGGTCTCTGCCCTTCTTCGTTTAGAGCCAGGCCCGATTAAAACACTGATTCCGTCACTGTTTAATCGCCACGCCGAGCTTCAACTGCACGTCCTCCCGGTGCCCTTTAATTTCGCCCCTCCGGCAGAGGCAATTCAACGACGGATGGACGCCGATAGCCCGGCTGGCTGGCTGGCTATCCGCCATCATTCCCCCGTCCGTGGTCAATGTCGTGATCTTCTGCTCACCCAAAACCGGCCGCGAGAGAGAAAGCCCGAAAAACTGGAGGCTGCGCGCGCGAAAAACAAGCCGAACCCCTTTCGGATTTCATAAACGCAGCGCACAGCACACGCGGGAAAACAATGGGCGCGCGCAAATGCGGATTTAAAGAGAAAAATTTACCGCGCGCGGGATAAGCGAAAGTTATTACGCCGAAAGACGCATCATCGCACCGCGAGGGCAAGCGCGAGCGTTTTACGCAACACGGGGAGTTGTTTTGTGGATGATGGCTCGTTTTTTTTTCGCTGTAACCTTCCCCCTTTTTCGTGGGGAGCGTGGAAAGTCTTATTGCGCTTTGTTTTCGGATCTCTTGCTTGTCCGGTGAAAGATTTCTGTTTCCCTCCACCGAAGGCTAGCCCGGCGAGCAAGTGCGAACAACCTGTTTTTGGCCTCATCGTGAGCCGGGTGCGAAACTTCGGAAGCCGGTTGCGATCGAGAGCGACCGGAAGTTGCCTCATCACGGCGAAAAACATCGCACGAAACGCGTAATTTGAGGATGCACCCGTCTCCAACGTCATCGTTCATCATCGATCGGAACCGGGGGGCACAGTGGTCCAGGCACACGTGCCGATGTGGCGAAGTTTTTGGGTGTTTCAATGGATGAGGTTGTGTTCCTTAAAGTATAACTGCCAATAGCATGTTGGCGTTACATTTGTCATCCATAAAGTTCTTAGGTTTGAGAGCATGACAAGCAGAACATTATCTAGTCATTAAATCACAAACATAACCTCAAACATATTAAGAAACGAACTTCAACGAATTTTGATCTTCTGATCAAGGATTCATGCGTTTCCAAAGAGTCATTCGTGAGACTTCACATTGAAGAAGATTCATGATTCGCCAAAGATTCATCTGCCTTTGGTAATTACAGAAGACTCTCCAAAGATTCACAAACCTTGGAAGATTGTGAGTCTCTCTTATTTCTTGCTTATCGTAAATCAGTAAAGCTGTATAATCCTTTGCAATCTCATGTACCTTTCATGAATTCCATGATTTGCGTCAAAAGAGTTCGAGAGGAAAAATTAATTGATTCATCAGATTTAGTGTCCAATCTCCAACAAAAAAGAGGTATTCTTCTAACTCGAATATAGTGATATCTTTACTCAGCGTCTCATGGCCCACCGTGCCTGGTGAACGATCGCTTTTGTTATGCCGGTGTGGTGTGGATCGATTCGTACGGCCACATCTGCCACGGTCACCTATTAGCGAACACTTTATCGAGAAGGAATGTTTTGATTCGAAACCCCATTCCCCGTTCGGACGTCCGAAATGATGCGGTAGTGATGATGTTTCTTAAAAGATAATTACTTTTTAATTTTATCCTACACACACACGCGGGCAAACGGTTGAGTTCGCGAATTGTTTCCCCATTTACCTCCAGCGGCGTGTCCCGGCCCAGCTTTGGGTGTGGATAATTTCTGTAATTGAAATAGAAAGTGTTCCGACTCCCCGGCGTTTTCGGAAGTCACCCCCGGGAGAAGGTTGATGATGAGCCAATTAGAGGGAAGTGGCTGTTTTCTTTCCACTGGCGATCGCGCACAGCCCCCCGCCGGTCGCCGGTCGCCGGGTGTGTAATTAGCTTACACAGTACACCCTAAGGGTGTGACCGCCGCGATCGTGATTGCGACCGTCTGAATGGGTGTTATTGTTCGGCCGCGACCGGTTTTGGGGCTCGGGCCACGACGGGTGGCGGACTTGCCTGTGAAGTCATCGCGAAGTTGATTGATTTACCGCTTGGGCCGCTCTATTAGAGATAGTTTTTTTTTGTTTTCATCCACCATCAAACTAACTCAGTCATTTGGAAGCGTTTAGCGCATCGTAACATGCATCAAAGCAGTCACTGATGTTTTGTTTCAATCCGTTTCTCGTTGCAGCAAATGTCAACACTTTGCTTGATCGCAGTTGCCATAGTAAGTTTGCTCCCAACAGTAACCCACGGTGAGCCAAACTACCAGCCACAGCAGCAACCCGGCGGTAACGATTTTAGTGGCGCTGGTGGAGGCGGTAACGCCCTTTACAATCAACAGCAGCAGCAGCAACAACAACAACAGCAACAGAGGCCGTATCCGGCGGCGGTAGGAGCACCGGCGTGGTATCGTCCAACATCGTCAGCGACAACACCAGCACCAACGTTCTTCCAGCGCATCTCCAATTGGTTTTCCTTTCTCGGAGATGACAGCGGAGAACGACGTCCACAACAGCACCAGCAACAGCAACAGCAGCAGCAGCAGCAGGGGTATGTTCCGCAGCTTCCACCGCAGCGGAAGATACCACCGCCTCTGTTCAACGCTCAACCAACACCGTCCGTGCAAACGCAGCAACAACTCCAGTTTCAACAGCAACAGCAATACCAACAGCAGCAGCAACCGTTCCAACCACAGCAACCACAGCTCCAGCAACCGATTCAGCAACAGTTTCCCTATCCGTTTCAAATTCGCAACGGAAGTAGGGCCACTCAGCTCGCCCCATCTCCACAGGTGGGCTTCCAGCCGAGCGCACCGATCCAGGAGAGTGGCTCCAGCTACCATGCCGCGGTTGCACCCGGGGTGCCGAATCCGTTCGTGCCGTCCACGCTGCAGCAGCAGATCGTACCGCAGGTGAACGTGTTCCGGGATCCCGAGCCAACGACGGGCCGAACACCCGCGGGGGCCAATGGAGACGTGAACTACCATCCGTGCAACAACGTGCCCTGGGTGCCGATAGCGGCCCCACCCGAGTATCCATCCGTTGCGCCGCCCATCCCACCGAAGATACCGTCCAATCCACCGAATCGCCCTCAACCACCCATCAAACTGCAAGCCGTTGCTCCCAAGGGCCAGGTCCAGTCGGTGAGTCCGTACTCTGGAGCGACCGGTCCGGCGGCAGCTCTGGAACCGGCCATCATCACTGCGGCCCCACAAGCCCAGCAGTTGATACAGCTGCAACTGCAGCAGCAACAGCATCAGCTGCAGAATCTTCAGCTGCAGCAGCTACAGCTGCAGCAGCAACAGCTCCAGCAGCAACTGCAGCAGTTGAAAACAACGACCCCGCCGACCGCCACGGTGGCTCCGCATGCTCCCGTCCAGGCGGCTCACTTCATCACGAAGACACCGGACGTGCTGGTGACGGCGGGACCGTCGTCCACGCTGCAGCCGATCACCCTCCGCCAGGTGTCGGCCTCATACTTCACGAACAAGGAGTACGCACCGCCGGCCAAGCTGCTGCCGATACAGAACGAGGGTAAACCGCTCGCTCCGATTCCTCTGCCGAATCTGAGCGCGACACCGATTCCACCGCTCTACACGGCGGGGTCGTTCCATAGCGATCCGTACAAGTTCTATCGGCCGTACCGGCCGGTGGAGCCCATACTCGAGCTTGGCCACGGGTACCCAACGTCCTCGAAGTCGATGTCGAACAGCTACATCCGCTACCCGCACGATCCCGCCGGCAAGAACGACTCCATCTTCGACGTGGAACAGTTTGCATCTTCGGCCTCGTCGTCCATCTACACCACGGTGGCGTACTCGAACGGTGAGGACTCGAAACCGGCCGCGTCGGAGAAGCGCAACGTAGCGACGAGCAGCAATGGCAGTAGTGGTGCGAACCCTCCACCAGGAGAAGCTGGCAGTGGAGACGATACGGAGTACGACTCGGAGGAGGACGATCACAGCGCGCCGGTGATACGTACCACGATCGAGGTGTCAAGTATTGTCCCACAGACGCGCTACTATGGTTCAACGACTACCACCTCCCCCACGACTCCGATACCAAATCGCTACAGTACCTTCCCACCAACACCGGCCCCAGGCTCGTCCGATCTTGGGAATGGTGTGCAAATCATCTACTCCGCCAATCTGCAGACTAACCCTCCGATCGATACGGTGAACAACCAGCTGAGCGAGGAGGACGAAGAGGATACAACGGAGACGATCGCTCAGCGCGTCATTCAAACCACTGTTCGGCCTCCGGTGACCACTACGGTCGAGCCTGATCAAACGCCGGATCCAACGCGAATCTACTCCGAACCGTTCCGCATTGGATCCAGCCTACCGATGGAGTTCCGAAAGCAGTCCACCCCAGAACCGGACAGTCTGACGACGCTCGAAACGGCTGCGACGAGCGATGAAGCACCGGTGACAACCGTAACTCCACTCCCGTCGTCGCTCACCGCAACCTACGGAGGATATCAGAACCTGATGTCCACGAAGAAACCCAAACAGATCCAAATCATCATTCCCTACCAAACGTACAAGAAACCGGAGCCGTTTAAACCGCTGCCCCCACTGGATCATCTCGACGACCTGGACTACAATGCACCGGAAGAGTCGAGCATAGTGACGTCGAAGCATTCTGGGCACGCCGGGCCAACGCGACCCACCGGCAACGCCATCCAGCAGCCGACGAAGCCAAAAACTCGCTTCATCGAGAACGACTCCGTCAAGTACTTCCAGTCCACCACACATTTGCGAGAGATTCTCCAGCGGGAAACGACGCAACCGTTCATGAAGCCCCCGACGAAGTCACCTCCCAAGCCGGGCAAGGTGAAAAAGGTCCGCCCAGTCGAGATCTCCAAGGAGTCGAAACCGTTCACGGTGCGCATACCGAAGATGACACCGCTGCCGCCGGTCGTAAGCCTGAGCAGCTTGACCAGCGTGCGCGGAAGAATGGAACGCATCACAACGCCCCTGCCGGATGAGACCGACCCGGCCGAAAGCACCCGAACTCCGGCGCCACCGATTGCGCTGTCCAAGTACGCCAAACCGGTCACGCCGCACTACGTGAACGTGACGCGCATCAAGATCTCCCCGACGACGTACGCCCAGAAGTCCCGCACGACCATCTCGCAGCTGCTGCGCACGACGAAGATCATCCCGAAAGGGCCCAAGCGGTACGGGAACGATCTGCTCGTGTCGGAGACGAGCCGCACGGTGAGACCTCCGCTATCGCCCGCATCTACCACGTACCAGCAGCATCGGCGCACGACGACGATCCTGACCACGGCATCCCCAACAACGGCCGGAACAACGCCAGCGCCCACGACAACTGAGCAACCGACGACGCGGCAAGAGAAACAACACACCCCCGGCGCTGACCGCAGCACCGTTGGCCCGATCTACGAGCGCACCATCGACTGGGACATCGATCCGAACGAGCTGCAGCGCAAGATCGACACCTGGACCGAGCAGGAGTTCGGTTCCGGGGACTTCGAGCGCAAGTCCAGCACGCTGGCGTTGCACCGCGTCACCAAGGCCATCCCGTGGGAGTTCCTCACCTCGACCATGCTGCCCGCACTGCACGACAAGCCCGGCAAGAGCAGCCGGTCCGGGTGGCAGCACGTCAAGATTGCCATATCGCCCATCACGAAGGAGAAGATCTACGTCGTGACACCGCAGCCCTGGACGGCGGCCCTGCTCAATCACCACGTGCAACATACGCACCCGAACCACCACCAACATCCGCACCACCACAACCACCATCACGAGCACCATCCTCACCGGCAGCAAGTGCTGCTCGAGGAACGCAATGGGCGGGTGCTGTCGCCACGGTTCAGTGTGCGGCCGACACCGCTCTACTACAAGAGCGGCGGTGTCTACCAGACCGGCTCATCGACGGTAGATGTTTCACCCGAATCTGGTAAGTGAACAAACATGTGAGGTCGCGTTCGTGTAAACTACGGCTACGGGTACTACTGCTACTACTGGTCGCCCAAAACAGGAACTACCGGTCTACAGGAACACAGCCAGTTAGGAGGAGAATATGTCACTTACAGCACAATCTTGCCGATGAGTATTGGTGAAACTTACCTGAAACGAGAGAAAAAGGAAACGGAAGGAGTCATGTTTAGAAGGATCATGTAGAGTAGCGCAAGTGCAACACAGAATGAGTTTTGAATGAAATTAATGCCGAATGTTAAGATACCCCCGTGCTGAAGTAGTTTTACACCCGGAATCAGAATGAAACCTCTGGGAAGCCGTGGCAGGATATTTTTGATCAATTTGAAGACAAATTTGAAGAAACCCCAATTTAACTACTATAGCGGGTATAATAAAATCATCATCTTCAGCCTGGGCGATATATGACAACGCCTTCTAGATTTGATCCATATCTTCGTCGTCTTCTTCGTTGGTGTGAACAACCAACGTAGATCTAAGCCTATCATTTTGGACTCATTGACTTGATTGACGGGCTGTGTATCAACATCATAGAAGATCATAGATCCTAGCAGTTAGGCTTTATGTGCCTTAGCATTAATTGCAGCAATTATCTTTCAATGTAGCAGCACAACAATCTAGTCGACTTAGATTAGCATTTCGAAGATAGTTTTCGTATATGTTCCAACATCTTAACTGTGTCCCAAAGGTTAAATCGACTTTACGCGACCAACTTTTACGAGCCCCTCCACTTCATTTTACATTATACACGCTTTAATTTCTCCCCCTATCTCAGTGAACGATCTCTTGGAGCAGAAACCGAAGCATCGATTTAGCAGTAGCGGCATCGCAGCGGCCACTGCAACCACCAGCGGGACTAAGGTGAAACACCTGCTCCAGCAGCGAAAGTACGTCCGGAAGAAACTGCCCCACGGTGGTGGTCCGGGCGTGGGGTACGGGCCCAGTTCCAGCCGGGAAAACGTGTAGTGGAGAACACAGAACCGACCGTAAAGTAGTGGAAACCCGAACCAAAGCCCGTTCCTACAGAGTAATGTGAAGGCGGAGAAGACGCGGCACCGTACGCAAACGTGCCGGCGTCAGTGTACAGGGAAGTGGGAAGGAGTGTGTGGAGATAAAAATACAAAAACACAACGAAAAACACACGGAAATGGGCCGGTGTGCTCAGGCGTGGCAGATAACGGCGAGCTTACACAAAATAAATAAAGCTAGGTAAATATAAATCAGCGCGGACACGGACCGATACGCTGTGAGCCGGCCATTTGTCACGCCAGTTCGGAAATCGCGCTTTTATCGCATATCGCGGGATAGGATAGAGACATTGGACATGGTTTTGTTTTTATCGAACGATAGGTTGAGCTCTATCTGGGCCCTGCAGCCTGACGTTCGGTTCCAGGCACAGATAGGGAAAGCAACTGCAACTGTTTATTCTGTGATCTGATAGGGAGAAGGCGACCGTTGCAGTCGTCACAGAGATGTAGAAGGCATCCAGCATCCCCATGACCCATCGGTGTAAAGGTTTTGATATGGTTGCACCGGGCATTAAGGTAGCAGTTGCGATCGTGCTTCAGGTCAAAACGGCGTGTCAAACGCTCACGGCGATCGCATCGTTAGGGCGATCGCATCTTCACGATGATTAATCGACTGAATCGTGTACGATGATGTATAAGCCGCCGCGGAGGGAGGCGATCGTGGACGTGGAAACAAAGGCATTAGAAACTAGACAACAGGCGATGCGGGTTCAATGAAAGTTGCGTTTCGTACAAGCGCTAATTAACGAAGCAATAACGAATGCGAAGATGGCGCACGCAGAGAGCGCGCCAGCAGATACTAACTAACGACAAACTAAGTAAGAGCAACAGGGGAAAAACGCCCTCTTGGGAAGAATCGCCCGCAAGAAAGTGAGAGGAGTTGAAACGGCCGACAGAAAAGGAAAATTTTGCGTGCCGTTGCCCTCGGGGAAGAGGTGAATAGGGTAAGTTTTAATAACCGGAGCCCGTGAATCCGCTTCTGGTGCTTCTCCTGCGGCCGGCCCACAACAGACACAAGTCACAACGGTGAGGCGATCGTCGATCGTCGAAGGGGTAGTTGTAGGAACTGATGTATATTATTAACACAGCCGGCGATCGTATGCCAAGGGGTAGAGCGAAGCCGGGAGCTATTTAACGAACTAACTTAATTTTCGGGAAGTATGTGTACAGAAGTGTGTGTAAAACGTGTGCGCGTGTATGGTAAATAAAGCATGACATGACAGTCAAACAATCTACGAACATCGATCCTGCGTTTTGTTTCATTGCTTTATAAACCGCATCACAGAAGAGGTAGAAAATGATCGATTCCGTTGTGTAAGAGTGTAGTTTTATTGTCTCTTCACCAGAAACGATGGATAAAAATACAGAAAAAAAGAAAAAAATGAAAAACGCAACCCTACTCACGTGCACAGAGATTCGCACAACGATGAGAAAAAAAAAGAGAAAGAGAGAAAGAAATGACAACGAAAAAAAAAACACATGCACAACCGATGTGGGAAAACGAAGGAAAAATGGCAACCACGAGCGATAACAATAAAATTAACCGAAACAAAACAAAAACCGAACGGATTGCAGGGGAAGCAATGAAAGAAAAGATGAGAGAACAGAGCGACCGGGCAAAGCAAAAGTATTAAATTAAAACGCAATGGCGAGCCGTCGCCTGTGCGTCGTTGCGCTTTGTTTTGGTACCCATGTTTGCTGCGTTATCTCCTGAAGGTGCTAGAGCGGATGGCTGGGAGGTGAAAGGTGAAAGAAAGCTCATCTCGCGTCCGGGACGAGGGGTTGCGTACGAAACCGTAAGGGAAATGAAATCGAAAGCTTAAGGGTGGTGGGCGAAGAAATTCTCACCGCATCATGCTGTTGTTGAGTGTGATGAGTCTTTCTTCTCTTCTTCCCTCCCATTGTGTCGTGCAGTTCGGTGCGATTTTCCCGCATTCCCGGTTGTCCGGTCGGTTTATGCATTTTATTTTATTTTCTGTTATTTTTTCTCCCTCATTTTCTTCGTACGGGCTGGCGAACTTTAACCTCTCTCAGCCCGCACCGCGACGATGGCGTGCGCGTGCTCGATGGGCCCCATGGGTGATGATGGTTATGAGCAGTGCGAATGGGTAAGTGGAAATTGAAAGTAGAAAATGATGGTAAAAGAAGATGCTCGGTTTTGGTAACGCAAGCTTGGTGGAAGTCTTTTGTGTGAAAGCAAAAAAGCTTAAATTAAGTGTTTGGACAATTCGTGTTTCATAATGTATTCGCTCGAAACATACAATGCGCCAAAGCAAAACAAACATTAGATAGGATAGTGAAGAAGTCTGGTGTGAAAGCGTGTTTTTAAAAACAATAAGGTCCTTGTAAATGTTATGAAACAACATTATATAAACTACAATTTATATTTCAAATAAATGTAAAACGAATAGAAAGAGATTGCTATGATGAAAAAACAGAACAAAACAAGAACATATATTATCGATATTATCTCACATAGAACAGCTATATAATAGGTATAGATTCCAAGCTTATAACTAAACAAACACTTATTTTCGAGCAAAGATGACAGTTCAATATTGTACTGTGCTGTCTGTTTGGCAGCTGTCAAACGAGCTTACGTAAGTGGCCCATTCTGTTGGTACTGAAGAAAATAGTAATAGCGTTTGTAAAAATATGCAAAAATCATACAAAGGTGTATTTCTTATTTCTTATTTTTTACAACTTAGTAGAAGTTTTCGTCTTATTCTTAGCAAAATAAGGGTTCGTATAGTAATGAAAAGGAGTTAAGGAATAAGAATCAAAACAAACAGCGCCGTACGTACCGACCCGAAAGGGAAACAAATTGCAGCAAACCTCTAATGAGCGCACTTCGAGTGTAGTGACCGCAACAGTAGAATTGCTCGGGAAGCATCGCAATAATTGCATCGCGTGGAAGAAGTCTGTCTGGGCTGCGGGTGTTGTTGGAGGGCGAAACTTCGAAACGGTTTCCCTCTCGCACACTTTATCAGCACCGAGCAGAGCGCAAACAGGTATTCGGGGCCCCTTTTTGCACCAATCGATAATTGGTTTGTTTAATCGAAACGCGACCTGGGCGAAATTAAATCTAGCAAAGCAAAGTCAAAGAAGCAGGACGACCCCCCCAGGAGCGACCGTGATCTGAACGGTAACGGACACTTTGACAGGATGGTGTGGTAGTTTTCCTATTGATCCGTTCCAGACGTCGACTGGCGCGCGTCGTGCGGCGAGGTGATAAGAACGGTAAGTCAGTGAGGAAAGTTTGTGCGCTCCCAGCAGAAGCAAAACAGTTGCAGGCACCCCTACCTGAGACAAGTAATCAGATCAGCGGGTACGAAGTAAGGTTTAATTACGACTGAAAGCAATCGATGCAATCAACCCCGGCACCGGAGCGGAAGGTTGGATAATTTTGTTTACCAAAGTCGGCGAAGGAAAGTTTCGCCCCGATTAATGGGAATTTAAGATTTGCGAACGGCGTCCAACAAAAGGAGGAGAAGCAAACAAGCTCACGAAAAAGGGTGTTACGAAGATAAAGCATACGGATGGCTCGAAAGACTTGGGTCTTTTCAATAAACAAAGCTTAAAAATAATATTTACAAAAAAGATAATGTTTTTGAAGAGCTTCGTCGGTGTTAAGGAACACTTTTTGGCACAGGAAACCTTATCAAATTGGTACTTTTTTGCAATATCATAATGTAATGTTCGAAGAGTTAATTAATACTGCATCTTCATCACGAATCTTTATCGTTCTATTACATTGATTATGATTTTGTGACCAGACAGAGTGCTCCTCTTTATTCACCGTTTTACCCCTTCGATACCTTCCCAACTATATCTGAATGTTCCAGAACTTCTTATACAACAAGAAATTGCAATTCTACTTGGAAATACAATGACTGCGTAGAAATTTTTGAAATTAGTGGCCAAAAAGTGACTCAAAGTATAGAATGACGACAAAGGTGCCACAAAAGATCATTCTATACTAGGGGCTCATCAAGTAATAAAACCAAGATCGATATAGGGAGGCATATCCAGGGATCCAGAGATCCAAAACCAAGGATGAAACGCTCGACAAGTTTTTGTGATTGATTCTTAATAAGAACATTGAAATATCTATATATCTTCAAGAATTTAGAACATTTCCAATCCCCAGACTTGTGATGCCAGCGAACGAAGAATCGTACATTAACTCAAGTATGCTCCCTAATGCAATACAGCCGCCCGCGGTGCACGGGGCGCGAATCAAATCGGTCAGCATAATCTCATCCACTTCCGCCCGAGCGACAGACGACACCGAGAGCTAATTACAATCACTAATGGCCGCTAAATTTCTGCAATTAGCAACTTTATCTATCTCCACACCGACGCGTCTGCTACCTGGATCTGCCGAGTGGCAGATTATGATGACGCGAATCGCAAGGAAAACCCGACTCGATGCAAAATGGTCAGGGGGGGCCAGACTTTTGCTGTGGCCCGGCTGACGCCCGTGTTGCTGGAGTGTCTTCGTGCCCGCAAGAAATGAGTTTATGGACGCCAAGTTTCGAAATCCTATAAGCAAACTCACTTCTGCCGTTCTGCCTCGAAGAGTCCACCGTGCTATCATTCTCACCAGCCGGGACACACTCACACACACACACAGATGCACTCACGTGACTTCTCCGCCCCCATCAGCGAGGATTGTGTTGACCAGCAGGAGCAGGAGCACGGTATCAGTTGATCCTCCCAGCGCTCGCCGTGGAGAATTTTCATTTACTTTTATAGCACGCTGTCCCGCCGGTACGGTGTGGCGGTAAACTTTTTAATGGAAATTGGATGTAGCAAGTGCGCGCCCCGGAATCGGAAGTGCACTCGGTGCAAAGCAGCCGCCGGGCGCTCCTCCTCTTTCCAGACCCTCCGGCCCGAGTGTTTGCAAGACCCCGCCCGACGGACGCTCGGGGATGATGTTTCCCACCGGAAGATGGCCCAGCCCGCCAGCCAGCCAGCCAGTGTAGAACGTACATCATTAGCAATGCACTTCGAAACGATCGATCGTCTTCTCGGACGGGCACGCTCGATCGATAGCGGTGCTAATAAATGCTTATTTTCACCGTCCGAACGAAGGATACACACCACACCGGTGTGGAATACATTTTCCAATCGAACCGATACGCGCGCGTGCGTGTATGTGTAAGTTTACTCAAGCGAACAGGATCGATATACACGACCAGTTTATTACAGCATGCCGTGTTTTTCCCGTCCGGCCCTTGAAAGCCGCTCCGGATCGAGAGCGCTATCGTCGAAGGGCACCACCGTTAAATTGACCCGGAAGTGGATCTCGCCAGGACCGGCGGCTGGAACGCTTTTCTCGGGCCGATGAACATGAAGCCACGGGCTCCACGGGCATCCGGATCATCGAGAGCGATGTCGTCCTCTCGTCGGAAGAACGCCGGATGGGGTTTATTTTTAACGCACGCACTCGCCCGCCTCTCCATCGAGGACGTAGGAGGCGGAATGGACGATATAAAATAAAGACCCCCCTCCACTGAGTGTTCAGAAGGAGCAGCAGGCCGTGCTTGAAGAGGACGGGAATTTAATTTTGACAGCAGGCAACTGTCATGTCGCGTGGAGAGTAGGACAATGTTGCTTTTCGTGACGTTGCGGGGTAAATCTGTAAGTTTTCGACATCCGTTCTTCGAAAAATGACATTGTCAAATCGAAGTTTCTATTTTGTATAACAACTCTGTTACTATGTGCAACTTTTTCATGTTTTGTTTCCATAGCTTTTCGGCGACGAAACAAGTTTTGAAAGCATTGATTTTCATTTAATTGGATTGGAGCGTTACAATATATCAGGATACTGCAAAGTGAAGTCTTGACGCATTTGTTCATGTTTTCAGCACTCTTCAAAGGAAGAATCATCCAATTGGGAATATAAATTGAAACAACTATGCATACTGTATACAACTCCCTGGCTGGTTTGACAGATTTCGTTGCAGGGAAGCCATCGGATCCTGAATTAAATAAACAACATTATCCATCATAATATTTGCTACAGGTCTAGCTGACAGATGAGAACATCCTTTAATGGTTTGGCCGATCGATAGAGTTGCGAATGCAAAATAGTTAAAAATACTAAATATAATTTAATGACCATTTTCCGTAGAGGAAACGATTCTACCGTGGGATAGTGAAGAGGCTATCATAATGGCTATAACTTATGTGATAAGAGCATAAGTGACGTATACATTCCGGAAACTAAAAGTCGTAAGGAAAAGTAAGTCGTGCTTTGATCTCCTTTTTATAAAACTTTACAGTGTACCAAGCAGTAACAATGCCTAAAGCTCGTACACACTGTTCGTGTCAAGATTTATCACGATAATTGTGTCCAGTTAACGCTCTCCTCCCCCCAAAGGGCTTACTTGAAACCATAACAAAAGCTGCTCCTACGACCAGATAGCCAAGTCTGCTGCTAAGTGGTCGACAGACGGCCTGTTTCAAGCTTTTAATCGACTGTATTATATCGTTATTAGGTCCGGTAGATCAAACCAAACACTCACATACACACATACAGTGTCGCTGACCGGTCGCTGATGGTGAGCGAGTATAGTGTTCGTGCCGCCGGACGTCGGGCAGGATATGACAATATCTTCCAGCTCACTGCCGGCAACGATGTCCGACGGGGATGTTTTGTGATAAAAATAAAACGATTTCACGAAATATTGCACCGAAAACTCGGCCACGCTCCTGCCGTTTTCCCCGTTGTTTATGTGTATGTGTAAGTTGTAGCATACATAGCACGCAGCACATTGTCCTCTTTGCTCCCTGTTTTGCTGCAGGGGTCGTATTGGAACAAGGGAAAATCCAAACCACGCTATCGTTCGTCGGCCGGAAAATTGGGTTCGGAAGTTTCGCGGGAGCTGTTGCTCTCTACATTTTTCACCAGAACTACGTCTCCTCTTCCTCCTCCTGCCTACTTCCCATCCCCCTCCTCTTCCCTTGACCATTCAATCGATAAATCAAAACGAGCTCCGCAACCAAAATGGAGGCTGCGTCGTATCGTCTTTTAAAAAATTCATCATTTTCCGCCGAACATGATAAATTTCATTTCTCGCACAAACTTTTAAAAGCAAAACACGGTCAATAATCGACGCCGAATCGGGCCGAAACTCGGCGCCGGAGCGCAGCGTGTTGGCGCAAATAATCGTCGCCCGTCGGCAGGAGATTACTGCGAAAGTGGATAAAAGTTTGACACTTGTTTCCGTTCGATAAACAGACTCAATCGCCAGCCAGATGCTGGGGATGGATTGGATTTTTCGGAGGTTCCGTCGGTTCTTCTAGTTCAATATTTGATGTATTTGTTTTATTCTCTCCCATCTCCTACCGGGCTTTGGTGAGCCTTCGCTTAGCAAAATCAATACGCGAATGGCTTCGGCGCGGGTTGAAAAGTTCGCGGCAAGCATTGTTCGCGAACTTAATTAAATCCTTACAGCAACATTCGAGCGGCCACAGATTTCAGCAGCATGATAGGCACAGATTAATCCTCATCTCCTTTCAGGGAGGGTTGGAGATAGGATCAACCACGAACGTAGGTTGAGCTATGCTTTTCAAAAATGATCAAAAAATTTATCATTTATCAACAACATCTCCAGAAGGTAAGCTTTTTTGAAGTTTTCAAATTTTTACAGAAAGTTTTTTAGTTAAAACTTACGATTAACGTATTTATTTAAGCGATTTGTGTTATAAATGTTGTGTTATAAATGTTAAAAAATGTTAACCAACTAGAAACAGGCTCCCCCTTCAATAGAGAATAGTAAAATAATCGTATATATTGTCTAACATTTTGTTAAGAAACCTGCTGTTTGAAAACTTGATCGTTTGTTTCGTTAAGAAAGTTGGGCTGGCCCGTGCCGCGTGCCGTGGGGAAAGTATATTTTTAGGCGCATTTCGGTGTACGGTGCTGTTCGGTTTGCAGCAATGTAGGCGTAATACGTACGACGCTGGCGCTCTGCGCGTCTGATCTTCTGGGCAACAATGCAGAATTGAATTTTGCGGCTTTCAAAGTCGCGTCCTTATAGTTTTCTTTTCCGTTTCGAATTTCTTTGAAAAGGTTCCAACAAGAGAATATCTTGCACGTCTAGTACATGTGTTTTAACTCCATTAAAAAAGCGATAAAGAAAGCTCGTTAACAACGGTGCAACTCGTAGCTTGACGCTGCACATCGTTGGAAAAAGCCACAAAAAATACAACATTTCCGCGGCGAGGAAGCGATTGCCTGGAATGCCGGAAAAGCATGCTGCTCTCGTTGGGAATGTGTTCCACAATGTGGTTCCCAACTGTGCTCCGATGCCTTGCGAAGGTCTGCTGCGACGGCGGCAACTACGCAAGGACTACAATGGCAGAAACTTTTCAGACGCGAAAGCATACTAACGGTGGATAAATTATTTTCTGAACGATAATCTCTGTGAGCAACGCTTTACCAGGAAGCAGTGTGTGTGTGTGTGTGCGTGCGTAATGTGTTCTCAAATTATGCACTGGGGTAGGTAACGTAGTTTGTGCATGTGCCAACGAGCAAACGAAAGTGCTCCCTTGGTGACATCAACAACACTTGAAAGCGAAATCATATTAACGAAAGCTGGCAGGAACGAGAATACATTCGTAGGATTTCGTCATTCCCGCAAATGTGAATGCTTTGATCCGTCGTTCCGACAGCTTACAGAAGCCGCTTGATCGTCGCTTGTCAAGGGAAGTTTGAGTACATTCGGTTTTTCATGGCGGTTAATGCAACCAGCATCAGTTGCATTGAAAGGAGAGAGCATTCCTTGCATTTGTCGAAATGTCTGAATAATTTTACCCCCTTTTTAATTTCACCACAAACATTGTTGAACCGTTTCGTCGTTCTAATAGTTTTTCGAATTCTTGTTAGAATCCATACGCCCTTTCGTCAACCAACTACTTAACGCACGAGCGCTTATCTCGTTACGAACAAATTAATTGCCATTTACAATTCTCAACAAACTTCCCGTCGCTGTAAAGCCGATGCTACACGTGGATCTGCTTCCTTTGATGCCAGCTGTCGTGCACTGTTGTGCCTTCGAGTGGCGGAAACGAGCGCAGTAAGATTAGTACCTAATTGCCCTGCGTCCGAGCAGCACTCGCAACAAAGCTTGCCTCCAGCAGGGATTACACCTTTTATGTCTGCCGCATCATCCCGCACTAATTGTGGACACTTGTCGGCTGATAAAAATCCAAACGGATTACGGGCCGCAGGGCTAGCGATGAGCGTATTTAGTAGCTATTACACGTCACGGCACGACCATTAGCCAGGTAGACAGCATGGAGACGACAGTGATCGATCCGCGCCTCGAGGGTTTATTCCACTTCGGAATGATAAGATGTTGGAGGAGGCATTAGATACAGAAACGTCCAGTACGACTGTAGCTGTGCTACATAATGTTTGAGGTGAAGATTTAGATCTCCTTTGTACCTGCTGTGATACATAATGTTTGAGATGAAGATTTAGATCCGCTTTGTACAATCATAGCACAAAGTCCGGTGAGTAGCTCAGGACTCCTGAAGGTTCAGTCAGTGTTGAACACTTGGATTGAAACACATCTTCTCTATCACAATACTGATTGTGTTTGGCTCGATAAATTGTGCCATAATCGTTGTGTAAAAAATCGCTCAACACGCTCTAGCTCCCGACTATCGTGCCATCAAAAGCCCGCATAGGATAGATTTTCCAAGAACTCTATTCTCTATTCGCAACGCTCACATCAAAATGAAGCACGAAGTCGAAGTCGACGCATAGCATAGATGAAAAACGGGCGGAGGAATTGATTATCATCCCCCAAGCGGTGTTCACCACCGTTCTTTTAGCACGATACGATGCAGGCTTTACTTGCGCTTCTTACACCAGCCAATGGAGCAAGAACCTGACGCAAAAACACTTACCGCCATCAGCGGTCGATGCTTCCTATCGATTCTTTAAGACCCGTGCATCATCCTGCGCTCAAAATCCAATCAAGAATGTCAATCGTGCAATGGGCCGAAGCTAATAAGTTTGTTCCACTAGCGTACACTACATGCCCGGGAAGTCGCGAGCGAGCTGGATCCCAGAACTCTCGAAGCCCTCGTCTTGTCGAACAAGCTCTTCCCCACGCCTTCTAATGTATGCACGTGAAGCTACGGCCGAACTTCCTCGCGCGGAGATTGTTTCACAGGTCTTCAAAAACGAACTACACGGCGTTCCATTGCGGTAGGTAAACATGTGCCTCGGTGGGTCGTGCACAGGCAGGCATGACAGAGCGGAACGCGTGTGGGAGACGCAGCTCGCTGCGCGTGCTAACAAGCAATTAAATGCAGCCGTAACAAACTTTTACAGAACCTCGCTCGCTCGTACTTGAGTTCTCCATCTGCGTCACGACCACTTGCCGACCCCCCCATTATGCCTGACTTTTCAGCGGCGGTAAGGTTCGTTCCGGTTCGCATTGGCGCATCGCATCGATAAGAAAACGTCATGCCGACCCGGTGCCGGCCGACAACCCAATCCGGCTGCTGCCGGCTTTTGCTCATCGCCGTCGTCGACGTCAGCATATGGGCCAACCATTCCTTTATGTCTGGAACAGGTGGCGCTTTTGCGTAGCGCTTCCCGTGGCCTCGGAAGGTGCAAGTGCACTGCCGGGCCCAGGGTTGCGAATGTAATCGTGCTGCAGCCCCGGTTCGCTGCAACCTTCACCTTTATTTACACTTTACGTCTTCCCGAGGGGGTGTCTTCTCCCTCCCGCATCAGCGATCGATGCCTCTATTGCTTCCTGACGCGCAGGTTCACACTGGTCTCAGGAACTTCGGTCAGTCAATAGGAGGAGAAGCGAAAAGTTTGTGAATAGCATAGGTTCTTAAAGGTGTTCTCTTGCAGCAATTTCGAACAAATCTTCTTCCAAAAGCGTACACCAAGTAACCTACACAAGCTCTACAAAACAAATATCCAAGCACACATGCCAAGAACGCTCCGTTCGCACGACACAGTCACCATAGAAATCAGGGCTGTCGAACTCATTTGAAGGTGTATGTTGTTCATTGCATTGCTATGTCCCAATTTTTTTGTTTACTTTCCTAATTAATAAGAAATACCCGTGTCGTATTAACATGACTTCCTCAACTTTTCAATATCAATATCATTTTTTATAATTATGTTTAAATTCTGCCTTCAACAACAAGTTGTACATTCAATAATGCATACAGATGCAAAGCGTTAAAGTAAAATACCCATTTTTGGCATGTCTTTGATGTTCGGCTCAGCGTGCTCAACCGTGAGCGGGCCAGATAAGAAGAAGAAGAAAAAGAAGAAGTTGATGTTTGGGAATCGAATCTAAAAGATTCGAAAGTTTAATACTCTCAGGATTCATTCCTTCGTTATCAAGCCTGACAGAACCCGAAAAGTATCACCCAAATGAGGACTTATTTTTGAACCAAATAAGAACTTATTTTAGAATTCCAATGGTTGACAATCTTGTAACTTTTTCTGGACATTCTAGCATTAGAGGACTTGTTATAATTCAATCCATTTAGAACACCAACAGTCAACTTACTAACCTTAGGTTTGACACCCCCGTTCTAAATGATGATGGTAAAAGCGTTTTGAACCATCGTTCGAATTTAAGCATCAAAAGAATGTATTTCTCGCGAGCGCGAGAGTGTGAGACGCTGCCCAACAGATGCATTATTCAAAAGACGCTAATATAGGCTATGTTTGAAACAATAAGAGCTCTGAGGAAAAGGAAAAGGATCCTTTTCGCTGGCTATAGCTCCTATCCTATGTGTTATGATTTGCTTTCGAAAGGTTAGTCGAGAATGAATACATACATGAACACCGCCTACTGATTTTCTGGCTATTCAGCGTAAAACCTCTCGCTCAGATCACAATTTCACATTCTCTCTTTCACAATACTTCCCTTAACAGGCACATCCGGTGCTTGCTTTGCTCCTTCGGCATGTACTAGGGAGCAAAATAGACATACGATAGACACGGAATGCCCTAGGGAGTTGCAGGCACTCGGCTGTTCCTTCGAACGACAAGCGCAGTACCAGCGTGGAACAGGATGTTGGAGTTGCCACCTGTTGCATGCACGCTGTTGCTGGAGTGTTGCCGGGCCGTTCGCGCGCGCTATCTGATTGATTGTAAAATTAATCAACTAATCGATGCTGTCGATGATGCCGGCCGATACAGCAGCTGCGGTCTAGAAATGCAATGCAAAAATGGTTCGGCTCAGGAATGGACGCTGGAAAGCACCGAAGCGTTGGCGAATCTCGCGCAACTCCCACTCTCCCTCGGGTGTGCGAGATGCGCCAGATGCTATCTCTCCCGTGTGGGTAGCGGCTGATAAGCGGTGCGTGTAGCAGTGAAGCCGCACCGTGAACGTGTCAAGAAGAACTGGAGAGCCAGAGAACTGGGAACACATTTCCAGGTAACTCCGACAGTAGCGATGGACTAGAGTTATAACGTAAATCGTCAGATATGACAAACTTTACGCAAACCCAACGCAACAATTTTCGATAGAACCGACTAGTCTAGTCTCCTCCCCGGATCTCTGACATCTGAACGGTTCCGGGTTTAATCCACTGGACGTAGGAAAACAGAGAATCCCCTGGGCGCGATGGAGGTTTCGGGAAAGCGTACTAATTGCGTGCATTGCATAACTTATCGCGCACACCAGCATCATCCGCCAAGGCTGCGGAGTTGGATGCTGCTCCCTCGACGATTCTTATCTGCGTATAGCGCGCGCGCGCGCTCGCAAGATTTAAACTCGCTGGAATGTAGCGCCCGTGTAGACCCGTGTTTGTTTGGCTTGCGGTTGGTGCGATTGTTTTGCACGCGGTGCCTGTTTGCCTGCTTGGACCTTGATGCTGCTGGTGCTAGTATTGGTGGTGGTGGTGGTGCTGGTGGCGTAGATGCTCACAATCACGTAGTCGCATGTACGAAATTTGCTAACTAGTTCGCAGCCCACCCCTTGCCAACGGGTTGGAGAGCGCCGGGAGCGTTTATTGATTCTAATAAGCCTCCGCCGGCGCATGATTGCTTTCCGAATGGAATTGTTTGTGTGCGGGTGGATCGACTCGTGCAGGATCGACGCTGATGAGGTGCTAATGGAGCCGGATGGAAACTTTTAACCCAAACCCCACGCTCGCTCCGGCGCGCCACTCGCATCAACACCGGCTGGGTCGAAATTGGGACATTCCTGCCACCTTGGAAGCCAGTTTTCGGAAGCCGTTTGAAGTCGAACCGAACGTTGGGAGTAGTGGAGTTGGTGGTTCTAGTCCGGGGGCTAAACGCCGTGCTTACATGTCGATACATTGTATACGCTACGCGAGGTCGTGGATTGCACGTCAAAACACTCCCCGAGAGTGGAGGACTAGCGCCACGGCGGCTTCGTGTAGTGAACTATGGTGATGGTAGTGGTGGTTGTGGTGGCGGTGAAAAATCGTCATTCTACGCCGTCGCAGACATGTTGATAGACATCGGTCAATGTCAACTGCTGCTCGCATGACATGATATCATCAGCTCATTAGTATAGTTGACAATGGCCGCACGCTGACAAGGGACACAAGGGTGAAGGAAAAGCGGCGCCCTACCTAGGAGAACGAACGGACGTCACGTCACGCGTATCTAGTACATACAAGAGCTTTTGTCAGCGATAGTTACAGTCCCAACGACAGCGAACATTCGGTTCCAAAATTTCACCTTTCATGTGTGTCTCTTCTACGCTGCAGTTTCGTCATCAAGTTCCCTGAATAGAAAAACCGAAACCAACATGCCCCGGCAGATAGCCGGCGGAATTTGTTCAGACCGCTCGTGTACGTGTCCCATAACTGCGTCACACGGAGAGATCCGATTCCGAGATAGGTCGCTCCCTCCGGTAGAACTCATTCATCAGTGCCGTACCGTCGCTACTACCTGTTGCACGCCGGCAGCAACCCCCGAAAACACACACAAAACTGCACAAAACCCGAGCAGCGGAACATCCGAACCGTGATCATATCGCCCACCGTGCCCGAAACCCACTATCTTATCGGCGTTCCCGCGGTGCTGCCGCCGGAGAAGATATGTGCCAGATTACTATTCTTTGTAAAGAATCTTCCAAGCTAAGCTCCACGCGCTCGTGTCGCCGGTAGGCAAAGGCCGGGCAGGACAGGGCAGGGGCGGTGGTGAGAACCGACCCTTCTTCTCAAGGCTGCAGGGAGCGTGGACATGTGGGTACCGCGCGTTTCACGTCCATCCCCACCACCTCAACAACAACGAACACGCTGAGAATGATCAATCTTTAGGACATTATCTGGGTCAATTGCACCACCGTGAGCGTTCGGGACGAACAATGCCGCGCTCGCAAACAATCGCCAGTCGCCAGTCCAGTCGACAATATCCAGGGCGGCTCCCTGCCCTGCCCACTGCCAATGGCCCGGCAGGAAGAGGAAGCCGGAAGCGGACGTTGCCACTAAATGGCGACACACAGGAACAATCGTCAATCCGCGCAGGAAATCGACAGTCGCTGTGCAATCGGTGCAGTTCGGTGGAGTTTATTGAATTACTTCCTCTCGTTCCTGAGCTAATAATGGATATTTTCACAAAGCATTAGCGCTGAGCTTCGAGTGCGGGTGGTTCGCCATTAAACTTTCATCGTGGATGTTTGGTGGGACGAGCTTCTGGTTCGGTATTATGGATACGCGTGCTAGCCGCTTTAAGACCTTCTAGTGTTCGTTTAACCAAGTTGCAGCGGAATTATCGCGTAGCTTCGTGTGCAAGGGTAGTAAAGCTAGGAGATTAGGTGGGTTCGAATCACAATTGAGCACAATTACAAATTGTTGAACTCTTCTGTCATAGAGTAGCAAAGAAGACTCCGTGCCTAAGAGTAACAGTACAGTAATAGGGACAATAGTCCTCAATTTCTGGTCGGAGTCGGCAGAGTTCTCCAGTAGCTGGATTGTTCGTTCTGGACAGTAAAAAAAATCTCCACATGGAATTTAGTATGTAGACGAGATTCATTAACCCATATGTATTTGTATGAGTCTTTAAAGAATCACAAAGAACATGAGTAACAATGGATAGTCGAATCATGATTTTAAATTCCTTCTTCTCCTCCGAAAAACCACAAAAATGAATATTATAGAAAGAGTAAACAGACTCAATCTCAGTCTTCTTTTGAATTGTCAAGACTGCTTGAAAAAAATCCAGATTAAGATAAGTCTTCTTTGGATATAAGACGACTTGCTGGATACAACTTACAATTTTGTATGTCCCTAAAAAATGTTCCGTGATTATCGAAGTAGCTGTAATTTCGGATAGAATATTTGATAACACAGCAGGCGAAGCGAATGGGGTGGACTCTGTAATATCTCAGCATCTCCACACTTGTTACATTCTTTTGATGCCTCCGTCTCAACCATAACGGTGGGCCAGTTTCAGCAGCAAGTTTCAACCTCTTTCTCTCCCCATCCACAACGGTGCTTGACAAAAACTCCGGCATCCCCCCGGACACGAACGTTCCGCTACTTACGTGTATAATCCATCACCGAGCTATGGTGCGCCATCGTTCGCGGTACGCTCGGGTTCATGCAAAACGCCCAGTGACGTCACTGGCTCAGCGTCACAACAAAACACCACACACAGCAGGATTTCGTAACGGGTGCAAGTTTTCTTCGCCCGAACAATGCACGTTCACCTGTCGCTAAACACACACACACGCGCGCGCGCGCACGCACTCACACACAAGGTCGTTCCTCCAGACCCCCGTCTTGGAGACGATCAGCAGACTTCGGAACAGCGCAGCGAAAAGAAGCGGGTTTTGTCACACCGAACACGAACTTTGTGCTGTTTGCTTTAGCCTGGAAGCCGCCCGGAAATGGCTTCCTTCGGAACGCCGGAACTAACACTTCACTTTCAGCGGCACGCAAGCCCGGTGTGGCGCTGAGATCGATTTTGCCTTCTCTCCTTTGCCGTTCGCGCGTTCTTTTTGGGGGGGGGGGGGGGGAAGG
>KB672490.1:15654903-15710354 GCA_000349145.1 Anopheles dirus
TTTTTTTTGGGGGGGGGGGGAGGAAAGGTTTGTTTCTTCGCTCCGGTACGCCGGAAATAGGAAGGCTGAAACTTCCGCCCGCACAGTGTGCTCCACGTCCCCCCTGCCGACCGTTACCAGGATGGATAACCGACGAACCAGAGGGAGGAATGATGGCAATTTTGCCTTCGGCTGCGGTATGAATGCCTCGCGTTTACGGTATCACAAAGGGGACAATGTTTTCTTCAGGTTCTAGTGACGTCGTCGCCATTCAATGATCGAAATACTGAAACACAACACACTCGGGGGGGTAGGAGCAGATCCTAAAACGAATCACGTCAGAAGATTATGAAATTTTGAATTGATTTCTTGCACTGGCAACTCTCGCACTGGCACACGGAGAGTCCCTACGTGTTTCAACCGATTCTAACCTCGCTAGTACAACAGACCCAATTGCACGTGAGAAGGGCAAATTGAAAGGCTGGCTTCGCACTCGAACACAGCACCTAAACACTGCACTAAACGTTTGTGTGGCCACAGCAAATACTAATGCGTCAACCGATCGCGCAACAAGAACCTCGCCACACACTGGGAAGAGAGTCTGATTTCCGTTTTTGCCAGCCCGAACGTGCAAACCACAGCTAGCTGATGTCCTTGAGCTCAGCTCACCGCAAAGTTACCACTCTCCCCACACATACTCCAACCCTACCAGTCGCAGTGTGACCGAGGAGATCCCAGGTTCGAGACTTCACAACGGCCTTGCCGTTTTGGACGATGAGAAAATAATTAAAAATGCTCCCAAATAATGAATTGCGGAGTAGAGGCGAACGATATACCGGTCAAGAACACACACACACACTTACACATACATAGACATATGTACACATACACACATGACGCTTAATTGAACCACATTGTGAGTGCAATTGTTTGCTTCCCGCCCGGTACGACGTTCTCCATGGAGACACAGGTGGTTTCGCGCCAGATTCTGCGTATCCACACGATGCCTACTTAGTTGTTGACACTTTCGTACCAAGCTGTGAACAAACGCAGAGCAAGGTTGGAGGGTGAGTTCCAGTTGAAATCTTTGTAGCACGCACATGCGAGTTGCGATCAGTTGTTGGAGTTTGAACGCACGGATCGATAGTTTGTCGCTCCGGAGTGGATGCAGCGCCGTTTTGCACACTGCCCGATTGAACGGTAGTACGTCACAGTGTCACCTTTCACAGTGTCTCTCCACCAGGTCACCCAAAATCACGCAGCGTGACAAGCGCACCCGTGTAACGCACCCGCGTAACGCACCCGTAACACTACACCGTCGAGCGAGGAAGCGCGCGCGAGCCAGGGCTTCACCAGTGTGCTAATGGAACGTTTGCATGCCGCCGTCGTCGTCGTCGTGTACACACTCCAACGCCGCCAGTGCCCTACTGAGGTGCTGCCTGATAGAACACACACTCCATACTACTAGCAGAAACGGGGAGGGAACACGGATGGATACCAGCGTACCCCCTTCGCGCCGCGGCCTAGAATTAATCAAACAAAATAAGGGAAAAAACGCGAGCAGAGAGATATACACAGCGATACACGCGAGAAACCGATATCTGCCGTGAAGCGATGTGTGTGAACCGCTTCGTTCGCGCGGTACTCACACACAGGTAGTAGTATCTCGAGCCCACCACCTCCTCCCGCTGAGAAAGGGTTCCGAATGGGGGCCAGTAGATGCGGAAGGTAGGGACAGGTTCACGAAATCACAATCAACACGAAACTGCGCGCTGTGTTGGTACAGGAGCGAGTGTGTTGATGCTGGTGGTAGTGGCACCGCAAACTAAACACAGCGCAGCTGTGAGTGGAAGGGTTACGGAGATGTTGGGGAGAGCTCCCGCTTCCTTCGTTGTACGTTCTAACACCACCGTCCGTCGATACTCTAGGGCAGTCTCAGCTGTGTTTACCGAGCCGTGAGAGAGAGCGTGAGATGCTTCTCAGCCTCAGCGTCGTTAGCGAGCGTCCAAAGAGAAAGAGCGGTGGCGTGTCACTCACTACAAGAGATAAGAGTCACTCACTCTCGCCTGTCTACTGAAACGGATACTGAGGCCAGCATCCTCCCAAGCAGGAGGACGGCTGTCGCTCACTCTCCGTACAGTACACTTAGTACACTCGTGGTGGGATTGTGAGCGCTCTCTCTCTCTCGCTCCTACACAGTCAGTATAAGACGCAATGGAGACGCCAAGTCAAGAGATCACGAACTCAAAACAGCGTACGAAACCCCTGCGCTCGTGACGACCATCTGGTCCAGATCATGACAGCTGATGGCACTCTCGTCTCGCGCCGCCGTGAGAAATCCGCGTGCATCGTGATGTAAATTATGAGCAAATGCGACTAATAATGATGGGCCTGTAGTTTGCTCCTCGCCGATAAGACAGGCCATAAAATCACAAACACTCCCGGATCAGCTGATGAGCCGCTGAAAAAGCGCTGACGTAGCGCTTGGGGTAGACGGCGTTTTATTACGTAGTGATTTGAATTCCGGACTCCGGACGCAGACACTCGCAGTGCTGTGCGCGCGCGAGCCAAATGAGTTGACTGTGTTTCGGTGGAATCGGTGTCGATGCAAACCAGAAACAAGCTTTTTATCATTTTGTTTGTCGTTTTTTTTTTGTGTACGTGCCTGTTATATGACTATTTGCGTTTTGTTGTTGTTTACTCGGTGTGGGCCTCGTTTCGAGCACCATAAAACGTCCGGAGACAATTTTATCTCGAGCTGGGGACGGCTGAGACCGACGAGTGATGATTTTTATCGATTTACAGCACATGCAGTTCTTTTTGTGCCATTTTGTCACCCAAATTCTTCCGAAAAATACTTCAAAGACCTCCAGTATAGAGGGGGTTTTTAATTATTGTTAAAGTATGCATGTTCCATAGCATGTGAAACACTTGTAAGCCTCCCATATACGATATGTGGATAGCATCCCTACAGGAACACTGTTAATCCCCTGTGTAATCGGTAAGAACTTCAGTGTACCCGTACAAACACTACGTTCACCACGCTCACCGTGACCCAACTGACCGTGGTGATAATAACTCACCGAGCTAGATTTATTAAACCGACCCCCGAAAAATTCCCCATCGAGTCCCAGAAGCACTCCGTTTCAACACGTCCCATAATTACTCCCGCACACGGGGGTTGGCACCACAACAACAACAGCATCAAATTTCCAAAGCAAAGCCCGGAACCAGTGACACACACTCAACCCACCCGCACCGAACAGCTTCCGTCGTGAACGCTTCCGAGAACGCGTTATGCAAATATGAACCCCCCTCGCTGGGCAATAAATAACGTCGAAGAGGAATTTTATTTTTCCTACCAACAGAAGACACGGACGCCGCAATCGTTTTCTTCCGTTTCGGACTCTCTCTCTCGCTGGGCGCCATTGGGGAGGGATTGAAATTACACATGGTAGGAACCGCCGGCTTTTGTCGGCTGACCAAGTGCCATCCTCCCAACCCCCCAGCGGGCACGATGTTTATGTTGTTCTTTTTTATGAGTCACGATACTATCTGCACGATAAATTATGAAGTGTGAAATCGGTGCGCACGTGAGTGGTGGCGTACGTGCGTGGTTTTATTAGATGGGTGTCTTTTTTCCTGCTTTGTTTTGGGGCCTAGAAGAGGATTTCAGTGGATAGCACCATCTTTCAGTTCTCGGGGAAGCTTGGAACATACCTTGAAATGAGCGAAAGCATTTATTAGCTCGGAAGAGCTGAGCGATTAAAGGAACATAGCATATTGAGTGATTTATTGCCTCGTTCAACAATCTATGTGGTGGCAAAGTAATTACAACTTTTTTTTATCTCCTTTTTGATCTCCTTCCATTATGTTCCTATTTCATTATGAAGGATGTACATAAAGAAGGCTCAGTTTTTGAAGATCAAATATAAAGTTCTTCGAAATTTTTACAATTTCATGCGCATTTTAAATAACAAGGACGATATTTATATACATGCGATTGCAAACATTTTGGAAGTGATAATATTAAGAGAAAACTGCAAGACTTTGGCAAGTTTTGAACAATACCAGCATACAGTTAAACAAGTGTCGCTTGGCTCCTTAAAGTCAAGTGGTATACACCCTTTCCGAACGCTTATATTTGGGCTCCAAACGGATCGAAAAACCCCCGCTTTCAGCGGTATTGCTTTACATGCTGATGTTACCATGAATTCAATACTTTTGCAGCGTCGTAACCAAACACAAAACCGCTTCATATGCATTAATAAAGCCGATTCTTGGATACCACGGTATGTATGGCAAATACCAGGGAATTCAGACTATATACGATTCCCTATCGCTTGGTAATGATTCTCCAGAAATGGAATAAATATTCGCGAAACTATAGTCGAATCAAATAGTTACATAACTTTATCGACCCGCTTGCCGTCAGTTCTATGTGGCTTCGTTCGCATATGTCTTCTTCTTTATGTGTCCAATATTGGTCAAGCGTTCACGATCACCGAACTGATGATAATGGAAACGTAACATAGTTTTATTTTTGTGTTTTTCGGGATACTTCCTGTCCGTACACGAAACGCCGGTTCATTCACACCGCCGCACCGCCACAAACAAGTCCGTATGTCAACAACGCACCACTACAAAGACAGCTTCCACCCGCGCCCAGCTGTTACGGGCAGCTTACTTGCGCTTTTCAAACCTGCCGCCACCCGGTGGACGATAATTAGTGTACAAACTTGCACGGGCAACGAAAATTATGATACTTGGCTGTCACAGCCAAGGGCGAGATCGAAGCGAGAAGTGTTCCTGTTTTTCGAAACGGTTCCTGTGCGCGCCCATTCAATCGAACCGACCGAAGCATCCCAAAACACAAAAAAAACACCCCATCTCGCATCCGGGACCGGCGAAACTGGATTGAACTGGGAATATCCCGAAGGTCTCGGGCGAATACCTGCCGGGCGAAACATTGCCCATTAAAGCGTTTCTCGGAAGGCGGGCTATATTTCGCCGGGCTTGGGGGCATTGGGGCGCAGGAAGCCGCACCATAAAACAACAAACCAGTCGCCCCGTTTGGGGGTTGCGCCAATCACGTGACCACCGTGATGCGAGAGGGAAGCCGCTGTTTACAAACGCGGGTGCGGGTGCCCACTCGTCGCGCGGGGCTCATGCCTGCCGGGATTAGTGTTTCGATGATGAGCGTGTTTCGATGAGGCGCAATTGGTTAGTCACCACGGCCACGAGCGCGGCGGGCTCGGGTCGCAACGAGCAAACAAAAAGAAAGGGGGAAAAATCATACTTACTGCAAAAAGAGATAAGATTGCGCAACTTACCTGCGAAGGAGAAGAAGAAAGATAGAACGTTAGTGGATATTGTTGAGCGAGTGTTTCTCGAAATGATTAACAAGGGCAAATCCCAACTAACTACTTCGCCACTGTCAGGAAACTCAAGAATTTGTTTATCCCAATAATCGGTAGCTTGTCCCAGTCTTAGAGCCATTTTATTGATTTCAATAAAATACATGATTGGATTTGTTTGTGAAAAAGAAAGGAAACTAGCTATTTCATCTGTTCACAAAGCGAAATCTTTCTCTCCAGGACCTCTCCAGGAAATTGGCCGAAATTATAATCGTTCAAACTGTTCCATGTATCCCAAGCTTTGAATTTTCAGTTCAACTGATACCGTTTGGAGTTTTGAAATAAAACACCGAAAGTTTTTCTTAGCTTATAACCTCTAAGATTCAACTTATAGATGTTTTCATCAGCCATGAGAGGTAAATCTCGCTCTAGAGGATCTAAAATTGTTTAACCCAACAAGAGAGAGAGAGAGAGTCGAGATTCATAGAGTCGCCTTTTGTAAAGAGTTTAACACATTAGCTTGTAAAGATGAACAGCATTATTTCTTGCCTCAACCAATGTTGTTGTACTACCGATAAAACATTCCTATATCGTCATAAAGATATTCTTTTTCATTGAAATGATTTTGCAGAATAACAGAGCAACTAATAGGTCAGTTTAGTTATGGAACACGACCCATTCGCCATAGTCGCACTTTGATAACGGAAGAGCTGCAAATAGCCTGAACAGCTAGTGCAACACATACGATGTGCCTCATCGGAATACGAAAGAGCGGCAATGCATTAGACCACGGCGGACAAGATTTAATACTTCCACCGTGCAGCCGATCCATTTCGAGTTTAATGGCCTGCGCTGTGCTAATTCTGGCCAGACTAGCAACGCCAGCGCTGTTGCGAGAACGACTTCCGGCACGGTGCAGTGCAGTACAATGCACCCGGGAAGCGATCCGTCTCAAATTTGTTATTACTAGCACACCCGCACGGATTACCCAAAATTGCCAAATGCATGCTATTACCAGCACGTCTCGAACTAGGCGTAATTTATTCAAACCCCTTTCGCTTATCGGGAAACCCCCGCGTCATAAGGGATTTCTTTGCGGGCTCGATCCAATGCATTTGGATGCTATCGCCACTTGCTGGAGCTGGACTCCATCCCGGAACGGTGTAATTTCTGTTTTACATTTCAAATTAAATGCAGGCGCCTCCACCACCGCTCGCCAGAAGTGTGCCAACGCGTGGACGCTTTGCTGGAGTCGCTACCGGAAGAGGTGCACTACACGTAATCGGTGGGTGTGCGCGGCGTTTTGAATTTTTGCCACGGCTGCATGCATTATCCAGGTCGTGGTGGGTGGCGAACCGACGTGGAGTACCACCGTCGCTAATCTTATCATCTGACTTTATTAGCTTTCCGAGTGGAGTGAACTAGACGAGCGTATGAAAGGACTCTCCCGGGTAGGGGGCGTACACATTTTTGCTTGAATTTTGCATACCGACCAATGAGTTTAGTTTAAGTGGAACGATTGCTAACCTGATTGATGGTAAGCTCTGAAAATTGTCCTATGCCGATGGATACGTTACACTGGCCTGTAGGCTCTGAACGAAATTAGGTACAGACAGGACTTTGGAATGCATTTTTTTGTATCGCCGCAGTTTTGACCAGAAACTTTCCAAAGACTGCATAATTTTTTGCATTATGCTTCTGAAGCTTCTGAAAGATGAAATGTTTCGGCTTTTAGAGGAATAAACAGAAAAGACAATCGGGGAAAAACTCCTCCAACACTCAGTGTATGTTGGAAGTAAATGATTTTCAACGAGTTGATTGCATCATATATTGCTTAAAACCTTTGTCCAGAAGACACATATCGTTATAACTGCTTAATACATATCTTTCCGAGCAGAGCTCGTTAATCTTAACACAATCAGCTTCGATTATTCAGTTATTGTACATAAATCCAAACAATAACAGAAGTATATAAGAAATAAGTTCAGGTTCTTCAATAAAAAAAAGTGTTGCAAGCGTATTTCTGTAAATATGATTATGCTTCTAGAATGTAATAAAAATCAAATATACATTAAATGCATAGATCACAGGATTCTGGTTCCCCTCCACTCTAAAAAGAGCCTCATTCAGGTTTTTTGCTCAATATTTGGATAATTTTTCGGTGACAGCTCATCAGTTTAAATAAACAATATAACAATGTTTAAATAACCACATTAAGATTGATTGAAATGATAAAGCTGAATCAACAAAAACTGGCTTCACAAACTGGATCGTGTATAACTTTTTCGGCAGTTCATCCCTCACCTACCATCAACATGTAGCGACTCCTCCTCATCGCTGACCGATGTCTCGTCCAGCTCCACCTGATACGCTCCATTCCCAACCGGCTGTTGCTGCTCGGCGTCCTCGTTCAAATCCGCTCCGGACAAATCGCCGTTCGAATCCTCCACATCCGCACCGTCCACCGAACCGCGGCCGGCAACGGGTGACAACTCGAGCGACATGCCACCCTCAGCGTCCTCTAAAGCACTCTCCAACGACCCATTGCGCGCACCATACCGAACCAGCTCGATCCGGTGCTGCTGCTGCTGCTGCTCGTCGTCTTCGCTGGCCGTCGCTGGCAAATCGCCATCGCCGTTCGATGTACTGCCGGTAATAATAATCATGTTTCGCCGCTGTTCGCCTGTTATCGCCGCGCGGGTGTCTGGATATTCAGCCACTCTATCAGCGCTCTATCTAGACAGCCCAGCGAGCGCGATAGTATTGCGGTTGTTGTTTTGTTTTTTCTTCCTTGTTTCCTCCCGCTTGCTTCCCACACTCCGGCTCACGGAACCGACCCCGGGAGCAGGAAGATCTCGCCGACACAAAACACTACTTATGCTTTTATGTCAAACAACAGCACACTGCGAGATCGTGCCCTGCGTGCGTTGTCGGATGTCGATGTTACGCGTGTACGGTGGTGCCGCCTCCCGAGGCAGCATACCTTCGCATCTCAGACCGGCTACTGCCCCGCGACTCAGCGAGCATGCCGCCTCGCAGCCCCAAAACTAATCACTCGCACGAGAGACGACCGAACGACCCGGTATCTCTTATCTCTTTGAACCTTTTTGTTGTTGTTGTTGTTGTTGCTGTTTCGATGATGGAAGGGGAAGTAAATTTATTTTCCAACCATTCCAGACTATCGCACGGATCTGGTATTGGCCGGTTCCCGGTATAGTGGGCACGGTTTTCGAACACTGACTTCGGCAAGTAATTAGGTTGATTGAACGGGAACCACTGGAATTTCACGCTTGACACAAACCTGAAACGACACTGCTGGTATTAGAACAGGCGACTACCCAACCAGGTACCAATGGACCCAAGACCCAGGGATCACACCAAGAGACTACCGCAAACAGATCACTTGATGGACTTTGAAGTCCGGCAGCTACAAAACACAGGCACAAACCGGTCGTTTCACTGCAAGCGCCACAAACTCGTCCCCTACTCGGCGTACCGATTGTTGGATATAATCGATTGAAACTATCATGGAAAGCGTGCTTCATTATCTCTATATCGCAGCACTCGGTAGATAGCGCAGCACTCACGGGAGATTACGAACCCTACGGGGATCCGAAAGGATCACCTAGCCACCCCTCCCGATTGGGTTAGGAAACGAACCACATGATGTAACCGCACACTCCACCAGGAACGTCGTCCTGTGTCCCGACGATCCCGACGACTCGGGACGCGCAATTTATTGGGAGCACCGAAGCGTATTTATATTGGAACCTAATTGACGGCAGATAACAGGAAACCTGCGCACTCGCGGTCACTCCGATTGCCGGCGGGCGGCAATCAACTAATAGTGCGTCGTTGCTCGGTTGGCCCCGGGGTCGGGGACTTGTGTCGGGACGCAGCAAACCGTATCACCACCACCTAACACACAGTGCAACACTTGTGCTGAGCTGGTTTCGGAGCAGAAACTAGTTTCGAACAGCCTGGGACACTCTTCCAACGCGCGATGTTCTTCGATGGACTGTGCGCTGTACACACCACGGACGGACCGACTAGACTTGGACTTGGACTCCAAAGTCCCCCACTACCCACGCGCGCTCGGTTACGACGTGTGCGGAAGCTATTACGCCACACGCTTTGCAAGCGGCCCAACGGATCGACACTGGGCGTTCGAGATTTGTGCGTGCCTCACGTTCACCGTGCGTCGTGAAGATCGCATTGGGGATGCGATTTTCGGTTAGAACTACACCGCACTGGTCCACAGACACGCTCGCACACACGGCCAGGCACAAGAACAGAAGCAGAAGGCAGCAGGGAAAACCCCCCCTTCGAGACACTCACTCACGGCGCGAGCGCAGCGCGAGAACCGCGCGTTATGACAGTTGTTCAGCTGTGACGAGACTGAACAGCGCACCCGTTCGCGCGACCAATGGACCGATCTGACTCGCCACAGAGAAACCGCGAGCTGCGCGTCGCGCGAAAGAAATACAATACGAAGTAGAAAAAAAACACGCGGCCCCCAGAACCCCTCCCCGCCAGCACACACACACACACTTCGCCGCGGACTCGCTCGCTTGGTCCGCGAAGAACTTGGCGTGACCGAGATGCAGCAGCGGGAGCACCATCGGAAACGAACGGCCGAATGGATGAAGGCAATCGGAAGGGAGGGGGTGGTACGAGGGTTGAAAAAAAAAACTACCACCCAACCCAACCCCGAGGCAGAAGCAGCTACGAAAATGTTATAAAATATGACCTCCTAAAACGGCCCCCTCCTACTGCCTTGTGCGCCACTGCGCTTTCGGTTAGTTCGGCTCGCCTAAACCACCCGCCCGACGGTGTAAGTGTGCGGATTTCTAGCGGCTGAACTAGTGGAGGAGTGTGTGTGTGTGTATGTGAGTGTTTAGGAGGGACAAGGGGTGACGTGGGTAGAGCAGCATTGGGTTGAGCCTTTAACCGCTGCAACCTCAAAGTTTTTTTTAGTGCGAAGAGGCTCACGGCTGATAAGGTTCAGGAACGAACTAGAGTGTGCATATTGGCGTTGAAGATTTTTCATTTTTTTTTAAGGTTTTACATGTACTTCAAAAAGAATAAACAAATGTGGTAGTAGCAAAAATCGTTTTGATATTGATACGTTTGATGTTTGAAGCGTTGAATCAATTTCACCATAATTTCACTAATTACTGAATTTAAAAGTTGCTAAAATTGTCTACTTCGGATTTTACGTCTTTTCCTTTGGTTTTCACTGTTTGGCCAGCTTCATACGTTGTATTATTGGTAATAATAACTAAATTATTAGTGATGTGACTAGACAAGTGAGATGTACTAGCATTTTGACAAACACAACCTGAGCACAAAGTGTTAACAAAGTGAGCAGCACCTGTTGAACCATTTAAAGCGATCCTAGCTAATAAAAAAATAATAACATTTTATACTCGGCTCGCTGTTAGTACACGTATTAGTACAAATTATCAATATTATTTTTTACATAAATTTATTTATTTGCTATCAGGGCCTTTTGAATATGTATCATATGGGATGCGGCGCATGAAATGCACGTGTTTACCTTAGATACAACTGACTATCTATCTGACCTGATATAGTGTTAAAGATAAATGCAAAAGTTCTGAAATGCGAAAATTGTGAATTATTATTATTTTCTTATACATAAATTGAACATAAATTATTCAAAACTAACAGAACAGATTTAGAATATTAATGCTCTTCAGAGGACAGGCTGTTGCGAGGCTTTTAATTAATAAATATATAAATGTATATAAAAATTATAAGTATATTTAGTAGATAAATCATTTGTACTAAAAGCTTACCGAGTGGAAAAAAGCTCCCCAAACATGTAGATAAATTTATATTTAATTTGATCGATTTTAACACACACACACACACACACCTCAGAACATATGTTAGAAGAGGTATACATAAAATAAATAGAATACCATACTTATACTGAAACATGTACTAAAGTCAGCAAACACATTCTAGACACGTATCAATCCATCTAGTACATGCGCCTAGCATGCTAGTAGTCCTACCCAATCGGACAAGTCCATCGCGGTGAAAGGGCTATTAGTAGTAGTAGTGCTAGTAGCAGCTGTAGTAGTAGTGGTCTCCCCCGACACCCCTAATGTTGGTGTTGATGGTAACGATCGTGCTCTAGGTTCGGATTCGCGCCACCGTCGACGTCACACGGCCAGCTCGCTCGATAGGCTTCAGGGTGTGTTTGTGTGGGGGGGGGGGGTTGTTTGTTCGTTTGCGCGTTCTATCGCGGTACACACTCGTCAATCGATTCGTAAACGGGGGGAGGGCTTCGTAACAACCCCCTACCCCACCCCATTTCCAAATACGTCGTTCGTTCCTTTCTAAAGCAAATTTTTAAACAAACACCACCCGACCGATAGAACAAACCCACACCGCCTTCTGTTCACCACCACAAGGAGGAAAGGGTGACGGACGAACGAAAAAGAAAACAATCCCGCAAAAGGTACGATCGGAGAAGGCGCCGCTCGCGGTGTCACTGGCAGCAGAATAATTATCGGTGCAAAACACACACACACACGCACACAGAAAAAAACGAAGGAACGAACGCGCTGACAATGCACCGAGCCCGGCAGGGCGGTGGTGATGAACTTTGCAACCTGCGGCGATGCGTGACAGTCAGCTGTTTTTTAGTTTATTTTAGTTTTGTTGCCTGGTGCCTGGTCCTGCTCTTTCAGCACTTCTTGGGGAGACGAGAGAACCGATTCGGCCGACTTAGAACGCGTGCTAACCGTCAACCGATAGGCGTGCAGCGAAAGTGTACTAATAGTGTCCCGTGGAGTGCCCCGAGCCATCGATCTGTCTTTACAACCTTTTTCGCCTTTCGTCGAACGAGCTACAGCTGGCGTGTTAAAATATGAACCGCGAATGATCGAGCATTCGGATAGGATTAATCAAACCGACTGTTTTGTTTTGGTCTAAAACGTGCTCCAAACTAAGCATGCTTGCCGATTAACAACTACAGTGACGTAAAGGTGCAAAAAACCAAAATCGCGCTCCAAAACGAATCGAACAATCCAATTGACAGATTTTAATAGGCAACAGTGTAGCAAAAAACAATCGATAGCTATCGAAATTGGTTCGCCCGTATGAAGGAGCGCCATTCATTATTCGCCCGAGCTTTCCTGCTCCGAACGTTTGTTTCACGATCCGTTGTTTTCTTCTCTTCTTCGCGCTCTTCGCTCCTTTTCTACCCATATGCTTACAATTTAACACCCAACCTTGACGAACCTGGCCGCCGGCCGTATTATGATCCCATGTGCAGCTCCGCTCGCGATCAGATCAGACGTGTTTTTGCCCCGACCAGCCTGAAAACAGCATAAAAACAGATTCAAAGGAAACCGGCTGGTGTGCGGTGTGCGTATTGCTTGCACCACCACCACCAGCACCATCGGCGCGATGAAGATAAAACTGGCTCATTAATTGATTTGTTCGGGCCCACCCTTCAAACCGAATCGTCAATAGCAGGGCACGGGAGATGTCCTTCGCGTGCGCGCTCGCTGGGAAAGCGACACCACATCAGCAGCAACAACATCTGAAGAAACAACCGCAGGCGATGTTAGTATATGTGTGCGTGTGAGAAAGAAAAAAAACTTTGATAGGCAAATTTTTTCCTTCACTTATTATGACAGCACTTGAGAGGTGTAATTGGAAGTCAAACAGCAAGTCCGCAGCCGATATCGTTCGCGCAAGCTCATGCCTCACGGAAGGGTCTGTTGACGCAATAGGAGTCTGTCTTTCTTTTATATTGTTTTTGACGCCCTTCTTTCAGCCAACATTTAATTGTCCGTAATTGATAACTACTGTGGCTCGTTAATTGCGACGATCAATTAAAGCTCATGTTAACAGCTTACTCGGGTAGCGCTGGTGGCGATAGTTTTTCGATCCGGCCCGGATCGTCGAAAAACGTCTGAAAATTGCTCAGTAAGAATTGAGCCCGGCACACTACCAACCATTGGCACCGGTGTCAGAGGGCGGCAAAGTTAAAAAGGATACTTCAACCAGGGTATGTTTTATGGAGAGGTTTCTGAGGGAATTTGATGCGTGGTTGTCGTAAGTTGTTGAAATTTAGACCCTCTTTTTTGGAAAGCTTTTCTTGTTTTATAAAGATACAACTATTTTAACAATTAAGGTTTAACAATAAATAAGGTTTTCAATTAAGATATCAAATTTTGTAGAATATTTTCGTCAGTTTAGTTCCCTTCGTTGCTTTGACTGCTGTGTTTAAGTCTTGTATTTAAGTCTTACTGCATACGGCAATCCAATTTATTATACGAGTTATAATAAAGTTAAAAAAAGAAAGTTATAATAAAAAATTAAGGCAAAGATATTGCACAATCTTTTGCAACCTGTTCGAAAAGCTTCAATCGCGAAAGGTGTAGCGATTTTAGAAAGCAAAACTAACCGGAAGATAAGAATAAGGGATAACCGGAAGAAGTTAGGATAAGGAGATAACGATATTAGGTTTTAATTTACACTTTGGTTTCAATGTCTTCTGGAATCATGTTCGGCTGGCTCACTTACCCCCCGTCATAAATAACTTAACGGATGAAACAAGGGACTGATGTTGTTGTGGGCAACTCTGCTCTTCCCGACCCGTTCGGGTCGAAGAGCACCCCAAACACCCGACTCCAAGCGATAGTTTCAAAATCAAACAAATTCAGCCCACGGAGGAGGATGTAGGTGATATGAAGCAAACAACAACGACACGAAATAAAAACACTTAAACACGGGCCTGCCTACCGAGTGGGTGTAATTGAAAGGTTGCAGACAGTGGTGAACCTTCGCCACAAAAACCTATAATAATATCGATAATAATATATTCAAAATCGATAAGCGACTCCCTTTCGCCCGGTGCAGCTGTGAGCAAACTGACACACACACACATACAAGCATAACAAGGGCAACAAAAAATACTACCACCCGACGCGAAAAGGTGTGAGAGCGCCACGGCAAAGCGTCGACAAGCCGATAAACGGTCGATCGTCTCGGGTCGCGAAGGGTTATTTGAGGCATTCGGTTGCGATGCTTTCTAGAGCCCGTACGGGGAGCGGCAAGGGGGCACCGCACGGGTGGGAGGGAACCGACAGCAACAACAAAAAAGTAGCCCAATCAGACCAGACCGCCGCCCCGTCAAGTTGATAGCCCTATTAACATGATTATGCATCGGGAGCTGGGCTGTACTTAAAAAAATGAATTATGAAACCGCGCTGCTATCAATGTATCCGACACCGATATTGATAAACCACCTGACGTATTAAAGGGAACCAGAAGAAGAAAAAACTAAAACACAACAAAAAATCCCCTCGCTGCGAACGGCCCGTGTTTGAACAGTAAAATAGACCAATCGCGATATCGACAAATCGTTATGATAAATGTAAGTGTGTGTGTGTTTGTTTTTTTGCCACAGTATTTTTTATATATCTCTAGTACCTGATGTGCTCAATGAGACATATTGAACAAAACATGCTTTTATAATAAGATTCCAAATTCACCGATAAGGTTGCGCTGCTTAAGCAGCTACCGCAGCTTTTGTTCAGCGCGGAAAGCAAGAGGATTGAAAAAATATTGTTTCAAATGATAAAAAGTTTTCAAATGAGAAGCATATTGTATTCAAGACAAGAAAGCGTCGAACGTATTTATAAAATTATTTAAAAAAATACTATAAATAGTACTTCAAAATAATAGAATAAAATATATGGAATATGTTAAATTTTGTTATATTTGTTATTTCGTTTTGTTGAATATGTTCTTTTGATTGTTTATTTCCTATTTTCGGTTTAAATAATTTTAAAATTTTCTACTTCATTTAAGTTCAGGAAAAAGCTTAGCTTAGGAGATGAAAATAATATTTCAAATTACAATAAATTAGACAATTAATATGCAATTTAGGTAAACTCCATAAAAACACTAGATACTTGACTATCCCTCGATTAGTTGTGTTCTACATCACTATCTATCTCTCTCTCCCATGATGCGTGGTGACTCTCTTATACACTTAAATATATATATATCTCTCTCTCTCTCGTTTTGATTCGTTTAGCTAGTCATTAGCAAACTAAGAGAAATGGGAGCGCTTAAGTTGCGCTTAAGATTTGAAACTCAGTAGCACCTAGAAATACGAGAGCTCCGGTTGCTACCACCGCTTAGAAGATCCTTTCAATATATATCGTGTCAAGCATTAGCCATGCGTTGCCACTAGGTAAAGGAGCTTCGGGGCTTGAAACTTTCGATAAATTACTCGTCAGAATCGAAACGGCCGTTACCTTCCCGTGACCTCAGCCTCGGGCCTTGCTACGCGGGATGTCATTCCGGCGTACGCACCACAGCTACCTCGCATATATTTAAATCATAATAAAATTATACCGTCCGCCCCGATGGCTTTCGTCCCATTAGCTGCGAAGCGACCACCGATGCTTATCGATTTGATTGATTTTATAATCGCTCCTCGTCTATCGGCTAGCTAGTTGTTCGACGACCCGGATTGCACACTACTGCGCGCCGGGGCCCACCAGCGTTTAATCATCGTAATTTTACGCAAAACCGCCCTTTGCCGCCATCTCGCCGTCCCGTCTCGTTCGTGTGCAGGATCTGTCGGCTGTTAGGTGGCTTATTGAGGCTTTAGGGTTGAAGAAACGGTGCTGCAGAATCTGGTGGTGCCGAGAAAGGTAGTAACGAATTCTAATCAACCGTGAGTCTCAAGATGTTGAGTGGATGCGAGAGAGAAAGAGAGAGAGGGAGACCCATCCTAGAAAAAGCTCAACAAGGAGCCAGCCGTCTGTCACACGGTTCGGTTATTGATTTTGATTTGCATGAATTTATGAGTGACATTAAACGCTGCTGTGCCCGTCTGGTTGGCCATCCACCCCGGGCTGGAAACGTATCGATCGGCATTGGAGTGGACTTATTAAATATTGCACCTAATGAAGTCAACTTTGCTACGCTTTTTGCGTTCGCCACAACTTATGGTGCGGTGGTTTGTTGCTTTCGCTGTTTCGGTTTGATCTTTCTACGCACGTTTCTGCCGCTTCGCTTAAATCGAACGGACAGTCCAAACGCACCCCAACCGATAACGGGCCAGGCAAAAGGAGCGTGTCCGTTTTTGGGGCGAATAGCGACGTCGTGAACGCCTCTCGAACGCGCCCCCTCTGGGCAAAGTGGCGTGTGAATGCCTTTTGCACCCAACCGGCCCTGCGGCCGGGCGAATCATACATGGACCGTGGCGCGCCTCGGACGAGCCCGATGCGTGGATGCATCCGGTGCACCGGTCCCGAAGGGACAGCCGGCGTGAGCGAGTGGCTTCGGGTCGGTCCCCGGCCATTTTTCTGCTCTTTTGCTGCGAGCTCGCTCCTCTGGGGAGCCGGTGCTGCAACCGGAGGAGGTTCGATAATTATTATGTAATTGCAAGCCGGCTCAAATCACACGGGGATCAAGTTTCGCCGTTGTCGACACGGCCACGGTGGTAATTGAGGCCCGGCGGGTGGTCAATGACACGCGGGTGCCGGCGACGGGAGGTTGAATAAATATAAAATAATTAATATTTTCTTGTAAATCCCGCGGCGCTTCAGTGCAGGAGGCCACGGTGCACCTGAGAGATCAGTAATAGCTTCCAAACATGTTTTGCCATGCCTGCATGGCTTCGTATCGGTGTGAGTTGGATTATTAGTTAAACTATCGAAATTTTTATAAATTCTATTGCTATTATCAATGTCGATATTCAAACAATTTTCAACTATCAGAATTTACCTGAATCTTGATATTTGATACCAAAAACAAAAAAGAATAACTTAACAATATCTTGAGTCCATTTCTAGCTTCTAAAGCCCAAAGAATATTACTTACAAATCACCATATGTTGTAACTTTTTATATAGGACACTTATAAAAGTTTAGTGTCATTTCATTTCAATTTGCAAATTTAAATAAAATACTGTAGAAACGTGTAACGGTCGTCAAGAACCCAAATATGCTTAAGTGTCGTTACCCGTCAACAGATGGCGCCACTTTATGAAGCTTGTAGCGTTGAAAGTTGTCTATGGCTTCTATGTTTTATAATTTTTTGCATCTCTTTTAGACGAAACTCTCTATGTATCGCCTAGGAAATAAGTTGACTTACTCCATTCTTGAACAATTCTCAGTGAAAGATGAATTCGTCCCACTCAATGATGCAATCCTTCCACCCATTCTTGAAGGGGTTATTATGTGTAGTTCAAAGATCGACCTCGAACAAGTCGATACAATTGCTTCATTTAAAGTATTCAATCTGACACGTTAAACAGAGTGGAGAAACGCTGCGTGAGAAATGTCATATCAAGAATGGGTGGAAAGATTTCAACATTGAGTGGGACGAATTCATCTAACTCTGGGAACTCTTCAAGAAAGGATGAAAAATGCTGTGTTATAAATATTATAATTTAAAATATACAATTAATATTTCATTATGTATCTGCACAATGAGATAAATCAAAATTTACAGCCTTATGAACCAAGCCATATTTCCATGAAAAAGATCCCTAATTTCTCCGAAATAGAGATGCCGAACGTGCCGAAGAGATGGTGCCAGCGTCGAAGCGTTGCCACTCCTCTGTTAAAACCCCATTCATCATCCATTGTGTAAATAAATCACCACAAAGCATCGCGCCAGAACCGTGCAGAGCCCACCGAATGGCAATGTTTTGATTACCCGTGCGTGCACCTGTTAACTAGTCGTTAATTGACCGCAACCAGGCCGCATGGTATCGTCGAATCGCACGTCCTGCCCGCTGGTGTCCTGCGCTGGGGACAAAAAGCTGCCGCTAACATCAAACATAGCAATCCGATCCAGTCCGTCCGTGACGCGAAATGGGCGACCGGCGGCAACGGCCTTTTTGCACCGATTAAATTCCACACCCGGGGATATGATTTGCGTGCTCGATAATTAAGCTGTTTAATTAGTTATTCGAGCGCACCGGTCGCTTCCAGTGCTATTTCGCACGGAACTCGACTAGGACGGAACTGTTTTGGAAATGGCACCCGATCCGCTCCCACCCAGGATGTGCTGCCGCGGCATCCAATTGAAACATTACTCACCACCGTCCACCGTTGCTTCGGCAGCAACGTAAATAGCGCACCAAATGAGTATTAATGGTCGCGAAGGTGGCCGCAATGTGGTGTGGTAGAATAATCTCATCCCGCCCGGTGCGCACTAAACTCTAGTTAGTGTTTTTAATCAATGCCGTGCAGAGGCGAAAAACAGTGGTGCTGGGGGGTAAATTGCTTTATTGTTACGGCGAATTAATTTAACATCGCATTTTTTTCTCGCTCAATGGTATCCGATGTATTATCCAACATCAACATTATGATGACGCCACAATTTGTGTTATGTCCTGATGTGGTGGTTACTCGGGATTAAATTATAATCCAAAACAGAGCGGAAAATGGCGGGGATGATGCGAACCAAGCGATTTATTATTAACAGTACCGGAAATATCCAGCTCCGATGCATTTTTTTCGTAAAACTATTGTTTTTAAACATGGCATGATACGAAGTAGATTAAAATACCAGCAACGAATGCATAACGCATGGGTTGAAAAGATCCAGACGTCGCAAACGGGTAGAGCGAAACTACTTGCGTGATAAAAAAAGTAATATTGTGTTTTAATGTTAAACTGCTTCGTAACAGAAATAAATCCTTTTTTTAGCTATAGCAACAATAAAATGTTTTTATTTTATTATTTTTAAAATTTTGGATAGTTTCATTTTGACATTTTGACATTTTCTCGTCTTTTTAAAGGGTTAAAACCTATCTCCTTATATATGGAAGATTTTAGACACCCCTTAGGAGACAGACATGTAGCTAGGAGAGTATACTTATCTTTTTCTATGTTCCAAATAAAATTACACCTAAAACGCAACAAGATCCCTTTGACACCGTTCTCTCGTATACAGGAAAGAATAATAAATAAAAAATCACTATTTTTAGGCCCCTGAACTTTTCAGCCCACAAACTGCGCCCCAAAAACACGTGATTTCCAGATGTAATCGGTCGCAAATTGCACGGAATCGCGTTGCTTCGCTTGTCCGGTGGACGAGAAAAAAAAATCTCATCCATTACTTCACCGGCCACAGGTGGTCCCGTGACGTGAAATACAACCACGATCGGCAGGAAATTGAATCCATTCCATGCAATCGTATGGATGTGTGCTGGGGGGCGCATAACAACGCATTAAATACCACTGCACCGCACACTGCTACGGAACGGAAGCCGTCCCCATCGATTTCGGTGGACCAACTCGCTTTCAGCAGAAAAAAAAGACGAGAAGAGTTATGATCGATAATGAATTTGACCTTTCTTCTGCTTTGAATCGGAGCCAAAAGAAAATCGCACAAAGCAGAGCGAAGGAGAGAGAGAGAGAGAAAGAGAAAAAGGACATGAATAAAAGCCCCGCATGCATCGCAATCGCTACATAAATTGAGCCGAAGGAAACAGCGTCGCAATTACACATTACTCCCGGGCGACGTTTAACATGCGCAATTTATGTTGCATTGTGGCAGCCGCGACGCATCATCCGGGCCTGGGTTGGGTCCGTGCAATCCTGCACATGCCCATATGGTGTGGTAATTAAGCCAAAAGGGGAAAGGACGCGCGGTGAGCAACGACTGTTGGGTCGGGTCTCACCTTGGACCCGACTTGAGGAGTGTGTGTATGGCTCCACAAGCCCATTTTGTAGCGCCTCAAGCGCATCGAACGGTTTCGAGACAACGGTTTCGTCACTTTTCCTCTTGGGGTCAAGCCTGGAACCTGGAGTATCTTGATTAAAAAATTGTCACAAATTATCAGCCACCAATTGCCTGTTGTTATCGATCGGATCGGTTCGATCGGCTCCGTTGAAGGTGTGAAATAATCATGCATAATGTGACCGCAGCATCACCTCGGTCGATGCCCATGTATTCCATAAACGCACACACAGTCGTCACTTGTGTCACTGTCACAGAAATGTATGCCATCTCGTGCCGTGCGACCTCCAGACCAATCGGAGCTGAGATGGGTGCGTAATTCCCGCGGCAGCATTATCATAACGCACAAATCAACCGATCGCCGTCGTCCTCCGAGGTGTTTGCGGGGGTGTCCCACTGTTCAATCCTTGCATGAGTGATGATCGTACGCACGGGAGCCCAGGACCTTGAGTTTACTGCTGGTAGCCCGTATCGAATACACAAACGCACATGTGCAAATTTCTTTCCAAACAGATCTCATTTTGCATCACTACAGCCAGAAGTTTCAAGTCACTGGAAGTCTGATTGCTTCATGCCTCATAATTGTGTTTGAATATGAATGTCACATAGGACACGTCGCCGCCGACGTACAGCCTTGGTGGGAGTTATCCTTCGCAAGCAAGCTGCAACGTGCTGCGCGACGCACTTTTGGGAACGTCATGTGCATTCGTAATCCGTAAACTTATTTGATCGATGGATTTACTCGTGATATGATTTAATCCAGCGGCATTGGGCACAGCGCACTGTGGGGAGTTGGAGAGCATCGAGTGGAAGTAGTTGCCGTTACAGGTTTCTTTATCGGCTTCGCTTACTTTATAAATTGATCTGAACCAACAATTCTTTGAAAACAGGCATTTTTTCGAAAATAACTCCCAGAAAACTAGGCTGGTATTCCAGAGATATATAACATTTATGTTATATTTAAATGTGCTTCTGTTATGACACAATGTTAATGATAAAGTATTCAAAGGTTTAAAACTTCAACCAATTTATAAAAAAACTATTTTTGACGACGAAGACGGTTTTTGGAAATATTCAATATTTGATAGTATCTCACAACAGATGGCGCCACTGAAATATCGTAACGATGGGTAACAGACTATGGTTGCTATGACTTTCGTGAAGTTGAAACTTCCAAAAAACGTACCAGGTAATCTTGAAACAGTAGAACGATAAAACAATTTAAAGTATAAACTCATAAAAGCTATAAGAATGAAAAGTAAATATTGTCAAGATTTATTCAACAAATGGCCTCTAGTCCACAGCGATATCTGTGAAAAGATGTCACTGGAATATCTTACACATGTCACTTGATTTGAATACTATAGACAAAAGAAAACATACAAAATATTGGTTATGCAGTGAGATGTTGGACTTCTTGGATAAATGCAACATCTTCATTTGCGGTAATGAATCATGAATAATTATATTGTCATAGATTGTGTTTTTGCAAAACATTATCCGATCTTGCGTTCACGTCCAAACATCAATTTGCACTTTCATTTAGTCGCTGTTAAATGACGTTTATTCACGAAATCAGAGACAAACACACATTGCAAAGCAGCACCAGAAGATCCTTGCTACATTCTTACAGAACAGCGGCGGGTGCCATTCATAGCACCGATCGGCGCAACCAGAAGGCGCAACACGCACGCACAACGCGTGGAAGCTTTTACCGTAGCAATCATAAAAAATCACTCACTCAAAACGAGCAGGCGGCAAGGCAAAGGCCGGCTGGCTGACCGGGCTCGCCGTTTGCCATAATTTGCACCGCTAATGCATCTGCTCGTAAAAGCGTGGCTACTAAACGAATATTTATGATATCCATTTCGGGAGCGTGTGTTTTTTGCTGTTGTTGCGATTGCTTTGGTTTTGTTTTGCTTCATTCACCTCACTCGCACGGTGACCACTATATCGGATTTCAGCATGACATTTTTTAACACGTTTGTCATCGCAACGGTCCACCCTCCGTGCGCCTCAGGACATGACATTTGACACATGACCCTCGGGCGGACGGTGGTTGGTAGTGCGGCCACCGGCACCACCAGTTCAAATAAGCGCGGTCTGTTGCACCGCAACGTTTTGACCTTTGCAGACGCTCAATTTCATTCACGCGATCGCTGGCCAGACGAACCTACATACAGCGTCACATTCTGAACGGCACATTCTCGAATGGCGTCGGTAGGTCACATGGGTGGAACTGCGAACTGGCCGAAAATATAAATCTCCCGCACCACACGTCTCCGCACCACCTGCTCCGTCGTCCCACTGTCCCAGGCAGAAATTATAAAATCCATTCATCAACTGTCACCCACCAGCACACACATACACGCGCTCACAGTGCTCAGTTGCGAAGTTCGCGGGCAAGGCGACATCGCTCTACTGGTACGTCGCCGTTCATCCGTCCGCTGGTCAGCGAGATGGTCGCCCGTTGGCATTAAATCAATTAAATTGGCTCTCACTGACCGAGAAACCGCTAACGATCCCATCCTTTCCGAACGTCGCGCATTGGGAGGGTTCAGGAATGCCACCGAAACGCTCTACCAGTTGGCCACTTTAGACACAGTTCTCGTTTTTCTTTCTTGTCGTATCCCGTGTTTTGCCGCTTCATTCGAATCGTTTCTTAAATCAACAGTTCTTCAATCATCGGCTAGGGGCGGCACTGACGGAAACCCCGTGAGGTTTTCGCGTAGCTGTGTCACACCGGATTTTAAATTGATTTCAGCAAACGGTCACGGATGGAGAGAAATGTTTCGTTTTGCGATGTTGTTGCGAATGAGCTACAACTTGTTCCTTTCACACGTCGTTTCGGGAAGAATTATTAGAGAAATTATTAATCACACATTTTCAAACCACATATGTTACGAACGGGAAGAAATGTTTAGAAAATTACGAAAATCATGTATCTCCTATGCCTTCATGTTGTTTCATTTCAATTGTGTTATAAATCTGAATTGAAGAATCAAATGATGAGCATACTACATAGAAATGAGTTATATCACTATCAAATTTGACACGACTGAGTCAAGTTCTCACCAAGAGTTGCTACTTTATTCTATCTTTTTTATGACTCATTTTCATTCCTTTTATTCAACTCATTCAACAATTTTTTTGCCAACTTTTTTACCAACTCTTTTACCAACTTTTTAACAACTCTCTCTCTCTCTCTCTCTCTCTCACTATCTTTCTCTTATTCTTACTCTTGTATTTACTCACTCTATTATGATTTGCTAATTATTATGATTATGATTAAAGTACTCCAAACGATTACAATCAACGATTTTAATCAATTTAATCTAAGCATGAAGCAAACCCCATCGAGATGATACTGAAACGAGCGAACTTCCCACCGTTTGCGATAGAACCATCACACGCTCGTTTGATTTATCGCCCGGAGAGCATCCTTCACACCAATCCAGCGCGTAAATCACGCAGCCACTCATCGGCATCGGTAAACACCCTTGGGTAGGCTTACATTTTCATAAATTAATCTCCAATGCAAACCCGTACAAAACGCAGCCGTCGGCACGCGCTTTGAGCACGGCAGATGACATCAGGCCGGCCAGCCGTTTAATTTCCCGAATCGATTGAGCGATCAGAGCCCGTGCGGTAAATTATGCACCGCGCAGAGTGTGTTGCGCTGCGTCCTACACCTACGCGATCGCGGTGGCAACGATCGCTCCAATGACTCTCGCGCGCGCGCGCCTCTGAACGACCTAGACCTTGCGTGATGCGTGGCCCACTGGTCACTGGGTGGGCGTTTGCCCCACGTTTTGCCTCGGGCGCTCCGGGCCGGTCGCACGATACGCACGTGCCGAAGTGCACGCGCATGGACGGCTCGTGTGGGCGTGAGGGAAGCGTGTGCCTCTCAAGACTTTTTTGCATCTCCTCCGGTGACGATGGATCGTTACGTTGCGGAAGGTTCTGTATTTGACCACTTTTGGTCAGGCTGGTGATGACTATGGTGAGGGCAAGTCGATAAGTTGGGAATAAGTTTATTCTTTATTTTTATTGAACTCTTTTATAATAACAGAAACACGTTTAGTTCAGGTTTGGATTAAAGAAGCATGCTGGAACCTTTTCAATAGTTAAAGCAAATAGAGTAAAGTTTAGGTCGGTTTTTCAAGAAAATCCACTAGAAAATTTCTTAAATTGTAAAAATATATGGCTAATTACACAACTCACCACCAGATGGTGCCACTCATTCAAAATCGCAATGGTGATTTTTTCTATGGCTACTTTGATTCATTTTTCAAGATTTATAGCCGATTTTCTTTTCATGATCTTCAAACGAAACTTGAAGAAACAAGTAGAGGATAAAGTTCCCTTTCTAGTCTATCCATTGAGAGAATATTATTAGATCTATATTAATTATTCAAACCAATTTTCCCTAAATTAGTAAACCTCCAAACAAAGGTGTTTGGATACAAGAGCTTTAAAGGTTATTATTATATAAGAATTAAATAATAAATCAAAAATTACTTGATTTAGTTATATTCTGCAAAATTACAAGATGCTAGTCTGTGAGCAAAACAACGCGAAAAAAATCGTTCAAAGACTTCATCATACTCTTTCAGCCCATTTAAGGTTGAGTACGCTTCAAACGGGTCGGTTGTTAAACTTCTGTATTTAAAAACGCATCCCACGTTCCCGGCGCGTTTGCGCTCCTATTGTATGCATTACTGCAATGGCGGCAGCCCGTTTGTTGACTCAAACCATGCGAATCATTGCATTCACAACTCCATGCACCAGTTTAGGGTGCACCTCACCGTAGAAGGGCGCCATGTCGCGTTTGCAAATCAATTGGCATGCGGCAGCACGTGCATTTTTCGCTCTTCGCGCGCGTCCAAAGCGGACGCGCCTGCCCCTGGCCCGATCTCCGATAGGCGGGATGATGCATTTGTATGCATCTGCGTCAATTCCGCACCCATTTTTGTGCAGCCCACGTAGCGGGTGTCTTCCTTCCGCTCTGGCCTGCAATCGTGCGGCAACATTGTTGCGGGATTGATTTACTCCTTTCGGAGACGCCGATAAATTTGCGTTCTTAAAACAGGTCACGATGGGATCCTTCGGGGCAGTAATCTGTTTTGAGGAAGTGGCTGCTTATGACAGAACGCTTCGTCAACTAGAAACAGCGCGAAAAAACTATGTGCTCGAAAGAATAGACATTCAAATTAAAAACATTTATCACGTAATATGTTGAAACAAATTTAATGAACCCAAGATAGTGAGTTAATATACATGTTTTTGCATCCTTCTCAGTTCAACCAACTACTGATAAACTGTTCTGCATTGAATAAAGCTGGCTTTTATTTAAAGCATTTTTCTCCCTTTAATCCACGGAAAAATAAAAATGCAGGGATGTCAAACGCACGACCCTCGAAACAAAAATATTGTGCAAGAATGAGCAGCTCGACTCTAAAAAACTAAAACAATATTAACTAAAACACCCTAGGCGGAATAGGATTTGGAAAAGGTTCTATTAAAAGTCACCAAAACAATGCTTTTTATAGTTATATCATCACATTCAGCAATTTGGTTTTATTTATGCCACGACCACCATTCAATTTTCAATCGCATACACAATTGGAAATCAAAATATCACTATAGCTTAGTTTCTTATTTGTTTCCAAATGTGTGATGCTGTTCTTCCTAATTTGTGATGGTTTTGTAAAATCAATTGTATAAAACCATGTTAACAACTTTATAACCAATCTGCTCTACCTTTACCGCACAGAGAGATTTGACGTCCCTGCTCTATAGGAGCCTTCAGATAGCTAGTCATCGAGAGATACTGTTCTTAAAAAAAAACCGATAAATGACCCATATACAAAACTATAAAATGAACTATTCAACTTTCAATTATCAATTATTAAAACAATTATTAAACTTTGCGCTACATCTCTACTTCACACTGCATATATTGTTGTATCTTCTCTCCAACCGCTGCAACCATGTTCGCAAAGCTCCAATACTGTCTATTTATCACTACCCAGCTCTGTGAAAAGAACATTTACGCAAACAAGTCCCGTCCCCATCCCCAACTTGTCGTCCATAAATAGCATTGTGTGCCGTGACACCGGTAGTGAGACGCGGAGACAAGCAAAAAAGGCCGGGAAAATAAAATCTAACATTAAATCCTTCGCTCGTGGAGAAAACAGCGGCAAACAACGCGAAAAACTAAAAGCACCACCACCACTCACCATTAGTGTACACTTTCCCTCCCGGAAGAACCATGCGAAAAGCTCGCCGTGGGTTGAGAATGAAAATAGAAAATTGATAAATTATGGCTTTTTTGTCGCCGTGACACCCAACGCCACGGGGATGGTGCGCCGCCCGATACACCCGGTACACGTTACATTCTGGACGCAGCGCTAACGATAATGGTTACAGAATAGAAGAGAAAACCCCAAGGGGAACGTGAACGAGAAAACCCCCATCGGGAGGAAAATGCGCACTGCTGGTGCTGTCTTAAAAGGTAGCTAATCTTCCACCGTGCGCTGCCGGTGAAGGTGGAAATGGTTGTTTTTTGTCTACCTCTTTCAATTTACTGTGTTTGGAGAGAATGTTTTGCTTCATTCCCGGATGCGCAATCGATCGAACCGGATGGTATAAAGTTGCGGCCCGGTACGGCGTCCCGTTTCTAGGACGTCCTGTTTGTTAGCAACGCTGCGTCCAATGTCATGGCAACATGGGAGCCGTGAAGGCATATGTGAGGCAGTGTCATCGGTACATCGGGTGAAGCAAACACACGACACACAGGAGTGCAGAACGAACACTAAAAACATCGTTTTATGCACAATAAAAGCGTTCTCGGAATGGGCAATCCGCTCCGGCAGAAAACCTACTGACGATCGATTAATTAAACATCCCCGGGCACACTCACATCGGGGAGCGTCCTTCACTCGAACGATGAAGCCGACCGATGGTTGTAAAATAATTGCCATAAAAACCGGGATAACGATAATCCTGGCACGCAGAAGCGACCATCCCCATGTATCACATCTCACGTTTACGAGTCGCAATTCGGGTGGGTTTTTTTTCGAGATACACAACTTTTGATGTCATTATTAACGTCCAAATTAATAAGGGATTGTCAGATAAGGCATCATCACTCGCCAGAGCGAATCCGATTTGCGATGACCGAAAGTCAACGTCCAGCACACACACACACACACACACACACACACACACACACACACACACACACACACACACACACACAGAGAGAGAGAGAGAGAACTCCCTCACTGTCAATGTTTGGAGATATCGATTTTTTTCAGAAATCCCACGAACTCGGTGCTAATAAAACTGGACGTAAATTTTGATCCTTGGAGAGCTGCAATTGGTCTGCCGTGTTGACCTTTTCTGCAGGTAACATTTTACGCGAGAACGACGTGGGCGCCTCCCCCACCTGCAACTGCACCGGCGTTTATTGAGCATGAAATCTGCGAAATAAAACCCTTCTGTCAGGGGGAAAACGCTTAATCCGTCCTGCAGGCATCTCTCTCTCTCCCTCTACGTTTCCAATTGTGCGGAATGGCCTCCCGAACCGAACCCAACCATATTGGCGTCAATTCATTATCACAAACCACTCGAATCGCTCGTCCCGCTTTTTTGTGCACATCACGAGGCAAGAAGTAAATTATGCCATAAATGGGCACGATCTTTATTTTATTGCTGGCTGACCGACCGACCACAACCCCACGATCGGTCCGCGCTGCAAAGCGTCGCCCGAATGCTTACCGTTGCGTCACAGAGTTCGTAGCCGTCGAAGCTTTATTTCATTTTTAAGTTCATCGAAGCCTGCGCGTAAACAGTGCTCCGCACAACGACGCTGCCCTGTCGGACCAGATCTGGAGGTCCTTCCTCTTTTATTGACACAAATCCGAGGTCATCGCGATAGTCGGTGCGACTTCGGTGGGGACGGTGAACGGTGCGGTTTATTTTTCGTGCCCCTGTACGGTTGCCAGATCATTAACCATACAATTGGGCTCGAGTTGGAGAGGGACGTTGGGACCGCCGGGAGATCATTACGATCCGGATCGACGTGATCTACGTCCGGAGAAGCGAATGGGATGAGGTCTCTCGTAGGTGTATGCAGGTAAAGTGGATTGAGATGTTCGCAGAAGAATTCAGTTTGACTGTTTTTGGGTCTATTAGATCTACCTTGGTATCTCATCTTCTTCTTGATGATCTACACTTAATGGTCATTGCTAGCTTTCCTTGACCTTATACATCCTTATTCAGATCTTCAGAGTTGATATTTGAGCCCATTCCCACGAAATTAAGTGCTGTTTTGAGCCATCTGCAGAAGTATCCTCGAGAGCCTCCTGGAGCTAGTCAGGATCAAATTTATGCATAGAAACCTTCCATCTGTACATCTATATATATTGAAAGAATAAAAGAAACATTGGTGGATTCTGACATCAATTAACAACTTAGGGTCATACATGGGAGACATCCTATCAGCGTGATCCTATCATGGTATATACAGATGTCCAAGTGTAAAAAGCGTCAAAAAGCAGTAAGCATTACACTTAGAAATGATGTAGTTGCTCTAACCAGCTTGTTGAAAACCCAAGTGTCTAAATAGACCATAAAGAGATCATCATTCATCCTCGATTTCAACGTCTCGTTCGAACGTGATCATCAATGATCTATTTTAAATAGCCCGTGAGAGGTGAAACAACTCATCCACCAAAACCGTACCCTCGGATCAAAACATCCATGACATTAACCGGCTCGAGTCGTCTTGAATCATCAACTCTCGCGGCACACGGTGACCTGCAACATTAATATCTCTTGCCTCCAGTGGGTGACATAAGCGGTGGCCACCGACGGGTGTGTCCCGTGCACGAACGGGTTCGTCTCGCGTGCGCGCTCGGCACAAATTACGAGCTAATCCGGGCAAGGCCGGCCGACCGCGTGACGGACGTCTCGAGAAATCGAGCATGACCGAAATCGCCCGAAAAGCGCAACCGCTTCATTCATCACCTCACGCACCGCACAGGGGAGCGCACGGTGTTTACTGTGCAGCTTTTGGTGGTTCTGGTGGGTGTCCACACGGTGAAGAGAACGAAACAAAAACTGCACGTTGGCCGGCTGCCACGATTGAGCGAAGGATTCCGTCCGCCGGTCCGCCGGTTCGTTCGCACCGATGTCCATACGCCACTGCACCGATCCGGCAATGATAAATGATCGCGTGAACGACCGTGGAGGATGGGAGAAGCTGCCGGATACTCCCCGTCCCCGTCGTATGCAAGGATGGATCGCACTCGAGGGTAGCAGTCGAGCGCCACCGCCGCCGGTAGGCAAATTAGTAGCCGAAGTATGATTTATGTTTGACGGCTCCCTAGAAGGGTTGCGCCTCGAAGCCGGGCCCCGCCGGGTCGAGCGATACTCATTTGCTAATAGCGCATATCATAAGGCTCCTAAGTGGTCATTAATCTTACATCAAGTAGAATGTTACCTGTTACGTATGGGTCTCACCCTTTGATCTGATTTTTGTGTTTTTGTCTTTTTTAAAGAGCGGGAGGTAGACGCACGAACCTTGATCTGAGAACACTTTCAACCGTATGTGAAACCATAACGCTGGAAATTCTTCTCAAGGTAAGTGTTTATATGTCTAACTAATTTGTAACTTTACCGGGCGCTTGATTATCGTACAGCATGAATGCTGCCACATCCATCAAAAAGACATTATCGCGTCGTCTCTTACTTCACCTCGAGAACTGGAGTTACATTTGACCGATTATCGCGCTGTAATGTCCAGCTGCCTGCTCTTTACGCCGTTTAACGTCTGTGGAGAAGGGCTGGTTTGTGAGAAATGACATTTTACATCACATTAAGCCGAAATTAAGTCGTTTCAATGTTTTCCTTAAAGGAGAGAGCCGTAAAAAGTTGGAAAAACATAAGTGGATTAGAAATATCTCAAATATTGTAAAAAGTATTTCCCAAATCTCAATTTTACAAATACGCTGTATGTCGCAGCTAACCAGAATTGGTTCCTCACGCGTTTGTCGCCTGTCTCGCTTGACGTTCCAGTGCCTTTCTTTCGACGGTTCCTAGGCAACGCACTACGGGAAACGACGTGATCGTGCCGTGAGGGCGCCCGCCGCTCGCAAATATGTTATTGCGCGTACGTCCTGGGCCGGGTTGTGACGTTTTTTGGAGCAACCGTCTTAATTGCACGCACATTCCGCACCCGACGTGCCAATTATCACAACATGATGGCCCGATTGTCGGGCCCAGATCGAGCCGGTACACAGCAGCGCCAGGGCGACGGCGTCGTCATGGTTCTGGCTGCGAAGATTACGCCCGAGCCTTGATTGTATCGGTGTGTGAGCTCCATTCATATGGTTGATGAAATATTAGCCCCAGGGAAAAACTATCTTCCTCCGAAGCAAACCCCCGTCAGTGCACGCCAGCTGAGAATGAATATTGTTATCCGCCCGAAATCGATATTACTTGCCGCACGTGCGTGCACGTTGATCGTGCAGCAGAACAAAAGTTTCTCCGCCGCTACACGCTGCCAGCGCTCTTTTACAGCGCTCATTAGCACCGGTGACTGGTGGTGGCATGTCGACTGTTTGTTTGGATGTGCGAATATCAATTTGTTCGACAGCTGCCTCCCAAAAGGGGAGGGCACGGCGGAATGAGATCGAGCTGGTCGTGCCCTTCCTTCGGCTGCCACCACTCGGCCTAGCAGCGAGCGTCACTTTTAATTAGCCAACCCCATTAGGGCAACTGGCCGCAGCTACGGTCGAGCCCAGTATGCATCATGACGAAGGTGATGACGTATGCCGACCCGGTGGAGGCGGAGGTGTACGGTGAAGGCACGCGCAATTTAGCGCAACAACTCCCGCAATTCGCAACAAATCATCGGCCCTGTGGATGGTTTGGCCCGTCCCCGGTCGAGGTGGAGGAATGAAACACCTATCTGTAGCTTCTGGCCCGCTCGGATCAGCGCCGAGATGATACTTTGTTACTGTGGGCCCTGCCCGTGCGGTTGCGGCTGATTCTGCGGCTCGTAACGGAGAGGCCCGGACATGGGTGACATGTAATCAACACCTTTCTCGATTTGTTGCTACAATCACACCGTCCGGGCAGCGTGTAACCGTGTCGTTACGCTTGGCGCGCTGCAGTGAGCTGCTATACAGCCCGGAGAAACAATTTTCCAATGGCGAGGTTATAAACACAACATACATTTCTTTTTGGTTTTGTACATATACGTGCAAAATACAATACATTTGCATATTACATTTACTATCCATTTTTTTACGCTCCGTAAAACCAGCCTCATGTTTATTGCTGTAAATACATGCCCTGGAAACGCCTGCAGTTATGCAATCCGCGAGACACGTGTTTTGATTCAACCCTGGCTGGATCTAAGAAAATGTTGAGCTAGGGAACGTGGGGGCAAAACGCCTCTTTCGATTTCATCATTAAATACGATTTAAAAATATCTCGAAATTAATCACTTCAAAGAAAATTCCACACTTAGTCTGTTTTCTAGTCCAACTTTAATAAAATAAAAAAGTATTTTGCTTATGTACTGTGTTTTGTTGTTTTCTTTCGCCACACTAATCAAGTGTTTAAATTTGGCGGATCACTTCAAAGTTTCCAGTAGTCTACCTCAGAAGTGGTGTAAATTAATTTTATTTCTGAGAATTAGTTCTGTTTAGTTAAACAACAAGATAGATGAACAGAGTCTAGCTTATTCCATGAAAACGAAAACCTTAAAATGAGTCCCATTATACAAGACGGTATGGCTATCTATGCAAGTTTGAGCAAAACATTTGATAGCAATTCATTGGTATGGGTGTATCAGATTCTAAAATGTCAATTTTCTTATTCAGATATTTTTGGTTTATTCGATTGTTTTCAGATGAGTGCCTCTTGCTGCCATTTCCTCTAAGTATTGTTTTAGAAGTTTTTCTGTAACTCTCTTGATCATTTTGAAATTAAGTGTACAAGATTAAGTTTGCAGCAAACAAACTATAACATCAAACAACATTCTGAGTCGTAATCGAAAATGTATTACATGTGCAAAATATTCGTCATGTTGTAAACCCTCCAACACACAAAACCTGATCTGAAAATTTGAGCCAGAAGACATTTAAGAAAATAACGTACGATTGAATTTCTACTTACTTCCAGCGGTCGGTCGTCTAACGGTGGTGGAAACGACAGGAAAGCTTGTAATGTGCCCCGTGGCGGATATCGAAACGATCGAATCTTTTTTAGCACTTTCCTGCAAATGCAAATGAGAGGAGAGCGAAAGAAAACACATCAACGAAATGAAGCAAAACGTCCTGTAGCACACATGTCTCGCGAATGTTCGAATGTTTGCTTCCAGTGTCCCTAGATCCGCACTTTTGTCCCTCATCCTGTAGCGGCGTTCACAAACAGTCGTGATATGAAATGTGATTACGGTTTATTTGATCACACAACAATCACCCGCGAAACGCACGGCCCGAATTCAATTCGCGCAGCCTCCACCTGTGCTAACCTTGTTAAGCATCCTTTTCTTTTTAAGTTCTTCTCGCCACTCTCACCCGCCATCACATCCTGCATACACAAGGAAGAAGAAGAGAAGGGCGAGAAGGGGAACGGGGAGGAGGATGCAACGTTGTTTTTGCGGGTAGTGCTTATCCTTTCTCAATCGAAACCTTCGAACACGCGATTGAAGGTTCATCCGATCGTGCCGGCGTAGCTTCACTGGCAAGGAATTGAATTTCTTATTTCGGTACCGGATCTTTGCGCCTCCGTATCATGTGTCCCGGCCGTTTTTTGATTGATTTCCGAACACGGCCGCTCTCGGGAATTGCGATTACTACGAACGGCGCACGATAAATATGCTTTCGTCATGATTTGAGATTCAATTTGAATAACCTTCACGACAAAGTACGATTTGAACACTGAGTGCCGGCTGGAACCTCGCAGCGCAGGGTTTTGTTGAGTTAGGACAAATTTCCTATCATTTCGAATTGTTTAAGCAGGATGTGGGAAATCTATTTGTGGCGTACATTGCGGTACGCAATCGTTGCATTGGAAATACGGTGCGATTTTGTTTCTATCTATTATTTCTTTGATAGTAATCTCTAGTACATTTTAAAAATTCAGCCCAACTGTCGATATTTAAGGACTATATTGTAAGCAAAACTTGTTTAACATATTATGAACTAATCATCTACGCTTCAATTGTCAGATTAGTCCTCTGGGTAGCCATTCTGACGGTTACCTATAACGATCGCCTAAAGTTATGCAATCAGCTTAACATATTACTATGTTCAAGAATGAAATTTATTTTATATATACAACTACCACGCAATTTATGGAGTACAAAACTATTGATTGATAATCCTTGCAATAATAACATGTATATCAAAATGTACTGTAAAAGTGTACATCATGATTTACTAGAATAAGTATTATACAAGCAGAAAAGTAAGGGTAATTAGAAAAGTAAACTATATTCACTGGACTTTTGCTTTGCTTTACTAGAAATCGAAGCAACGATTTGCTATTATTATAAAATTAACCAGAAATACTGCAAACCCTGAAACGAACTTGTATTGTGGAATTGATTTTGATTTTTGATTTTTATTTAACCAACTCTAAAGAAATCAATGTTCGATAAAATGAAGCAATCATTCCAATTGCATACTTTCAGGCTGATTCAATCAATTTGCTGTAGAAAGGATACAAACTGCGCTAAAACTTGTTATTTTTTATTGACAACACTTTTATGAACATGTATATACAATTAACCAAAAATTATGCTTTATACGTTCATTTGTAAAGCATTCCAAAGGCGTTTAATACGATATATTGGATCAAATTTGCTAAACGAAGCCATGAAATATTCAACCTATACAACGGAATGACGTCTTAGCAATGCTCCTAAGCATCTTGCGGAGATTAAAATCGAAAGAATATTCAAAACAACATGCTGTCGTCTTTTGTTGACGCAACAAGTGCTTCGACTGTCTGCTGTCTGCCGTGGCTTACCTTTTCCGTACCACCGTCCTTCGTGGCCGCGCCCGGGTAGGGCGCGTTGACCATCGTCGGATTGACCGGGTTGCTGTTGGTCAGCTTGTTGTTGTTGGCGGCGGTGCTGCCGGTGTCGTTGCTGCCATTGCCGCTGGCCGCCACGTTGCCCACGTACAGGCCACTATCCTTGCGCGACTGCTGCTGATTGTTGCTTCCGTTCGACAGGATGCTCGGCGTGCAACCCATAACGGTGTGCTCGTACTGCTGCTGCTCCTGGTACTTCCGGCCGTAGTTGTCGTTGTCGCCGTTGCCGTGAACGTGGTCCGCTGCTGCCGTGCGTGCTCCTTTCACACCACAGCAGTACCCGGTGAACCACATGCACGCACACACACACTCACACACCCGCAGGGTTTATCCGAAGCCCAGCACACTCCCCGGCTCACAGCGGTGAAACAGCACTAAACGGACACTGAATGTTTCCGAAATACGCAACACTACACTGGACATGCACCCGGACGGAAGCCCAATTTTTCACGCTCAAACTTTCCACTCCTGGTGGAAAGGGGGGAGAGGGAGGCGGTGGGTTGGGGAGAACAAACACAAACCGCGTACGAGCCAATCTTCACCGTGCGCTCGCGAACAATTCAGGACATGGCGGCACGGCCGGGATCGCGACGGGGACTAGGGGATGGCGACGGCTCGTGGGCACTGTTTGCATTTTCGTCACTGCAACGCAACGCTTCACGCGCGACCAAGCCACCGTGGACACGCGCGACCCAGTGGCAGTTTCTCGGCGACACCCCGGGCTACTCCGGTGCACATTGTGGCCTCAACGGGCGCTCGGGCATTCGGTGCCTGCTTGCAACGAAGACGTAACACGTCAGCGGGAGCGTGGCGTCTGCCACCGGAAGTCGCTCATCATTTATTCATTAACGCACACGAACGCGAACGAACCGGGATCGGAGATTGCGGAGGAACGTCAGGTAGAATCGCTGGTATTAGGATAATGGGTGTGCTTTTACTTTCACCCTCCCCGTAAAGCATCCGTCACTCACTTCATGTGGATGTTGATCCACCAGCAGCTCACTTGCTCACTTTGCCTCACTGCTCATTTGCTAAAAAGCTAAAACGAGATTCACTGGAATCAATTATCACCTGCTTTACACGTCATTAATCTTTCATTATGATTATTTTTTGCTGCTCCTGCTGCTGCTGCTGCTGCTTGTGCTATCCTTTTATGCTCTCTTTGAATGCTTCTTGTTCCTGCGACGACCACTTGCGACGATGATCGATATCCTCTCCGTGAGACAAACCAACCTATACAGCGAGCCTGATTGAGCGTGTGATAGGAACCTTTTTGCACGAGCAAGGATAATGAAACTCCACACGGGCCGGGGAAGCGTTAAATCACTCCGGTTTAACGAGGGCTAAACATTCTTGTAATCGCTTTCTGCCGGAGAGCAAAGAGCCGCTTTATCGCTTGACAGGGATTGACGACACAACGAAACAAAACTTCGATTTCCCCGAGTACGGGGATCAGAGGCAGACAGACTGAGAAGGACATTAGTACGAAAGAAAGTATCGCTTAGCAAGAGTTGGATGGGTTGGGGGTTCTTTTAGCAATGATTTGACGAAAGGTGCCCCGTTTGTAAAGCCACTAGGATTCACAAAAGGATGAGCTTCTCTTCTTGGGAATTGAAGTGAAAATTGTCGGAACATGGTAAACCCAGTGCCACGAGGACGGACATAAAAGACGTTTTTCATTTTGTTGAAATCTTCCACAAAGAAACACTCAACGACAGCACACAATTCCACCGGATCCTAAACGTGAAGGAACACCCACGTTCGGGCACTTTTGATCGCTTACTCAACGCTTCTGGGGCGACTTTTTAACCTTTCTTCTCGCTGCTCGAAACGCACGTCGGAGCGGTTCGATTGTTCACTCTGTACTGCGCGATAGTTGGAGCAGGCATTCACAATCGCCTGCAGCAGCAGCAGCAGCCGCGCCCGCGCAAGCAGCCATTTACCATTGCCGCGTGCCTGATCACCGTGATCAGATCGGTCTCTAACATCTAACGCGGCACACGCTATAATTGCACCGGCGACCCTGAAGCTGTCCGTCTTCGATCCGGTGAACGTCGATCGGGTTTGAATGATGCCTGGGCAGCACTGCAGCAGGCCTTCCCTTTCCACAGCTTCCAGTGTGCGGTCTGTCGCACCGTGCTTCAACCTGACGCGGCCTGACGCTTGACTTTTCCTGGTCCACACGCTCCGGCTTCCGTTCCGGCGATCGTTGGGCGGTACACGTACACACGGCAACATCCAGTTCGGCGTCGGAGAGCGTTCAGTGCACGCAGTGACGCAGGTGCATGACGTCGGAAACCTGTATGGCAGGCGGCGGCTTCTGCAGGCTTGTTATAGGTCGGCTTCGGTTCACCTGTAAGTAAGCGGGAAAAAGAGAGCGGAGTTAGACGCAGGCTTCTAAATCACACGATCACATGGCGTACGATCGACATCTTGCAGAAGACTAACGCAATGCACACATTTATCTTGCAGACTTTAATGCTTCCCGTATATTATTGTTGCAGAGCACTTATTTCAATAAATCTCTACGAATGACCGCAATAAGATAACCTTTTAAAGACATTGGTGCCTCTGAGACGTTTCTGAACAGTCGAGTTTATTCTTTGAATTTAAAATCTTCCCAGTTTTAGAACAAAAGCTTTGAACTATATGGATGTCAATTAATAATCCAAAACTATTCTCTTCATTGGCTGGATTAACCCTTGATTAATTGATTTTAAACTTTCGAAATTTGCACATAAATATCAATAAACAAAAAAAAAACCTGAACTCATCACTAAATCGTTCAACTATTGTTAATTGCTTCCCAGGCGGCACACTCCATCGCAGCCAGAATCCACCCAACACCTCACATCCGATTGCAACACACTTCTGTCATAACGTTTTTCTCGGGCGGTGCGTGTTAATATCTTGATTGGCGTGTTTTATTATTACGACCCACTTCACATCCGCACTTAAACTGCATTCGCCGGCGTACGGGCGTTCGTGTACGGTCATTCACGGGCCATCTCTTCCCCTCCCCCTGCTCCACCTCGCTTGCAAAGAGAACGCGCACCTCAAGCATGCGCCAGTACCGGCTTTTAGTTAATTAAAATCCATTCAATGGAAATTTTCGCTCCGATCCGAGCTGGAATTATGGAAATGGTGTGCTGGCAATGCGCGTGCTTCACAGTACACATCCCTCATCCTCTTCTCGCGCCCTCCTTCCCCACCCGCTCCCTTCCAGCCCATCAAGGTTACCCGAGCAGCTGCTCGGGATGGTCGTTTCGACTAATCGAAACGATCTGGAAACGTCCTGTGACACCGAGATTAAACGGTTGGCCGATTTTTGGAAGAGACACATCGGAGTTTTATAGCTCGGGGAATGTTTATGTTCCATGGACATTTCGTGGACAACAACTTGCCTTCGGAAGGTGCGTTTGAAGTAACTTTGTATTCGAAGTTTGTAGAGGGTGACGAACGAACTTTACGTTGAAGAAAAATAACTAAAAAGTTATTAGATCCAGCGGATCATTTAGTAATCGGGTGAAAGTGAAGCTTTGGTGTTTTTGTTAACGTTTCACAGCAGGTCCGTTTCAACAGCAAGGAATTACACAGGAAGTGTTCCAATACAAATTGTATGAAAAATAGCTGCATTCAGAACGTTTTCCAAACATTCTCTGCATAAGCCCTATTGAGCGATTGAAACATAGTAAATGTGGAACTCAGTCTCTAGTTCTATTTTCCTAACTCAAGAATTCAAGTATTTCAAAGTATTCAAATCTTATTTTAAACATTTTAATTCAGAGAATTTTCTGGCCAACCCACACTCCATTCCTCGATTTAATCGTGGAACCATCGTTATTGTCCCTAAAATAGGTTCAAATTAATCGTTTTATCAGGAAATTTAATGTACAAGAACATTTAATTCTCCATCTTTTAAACAGTAATACTCTATACGCGATTATGTTTTTTTCGCTTCAAATATGTTGTAAACTAATACCCACAAACAAACTCCAAAAAGCAATAAAAGCCAAGTAATAATTGCTGCTTTCAAAACTAACGCCACCACAAAGCCATAATGATCCCGATCGAACTGAGCGGCAAAATTGATTCCCTCTTTACATCGAAAAGTTGCACGACACCTTACCGTGCAGTGTAGCATTTTATCCCGTGGACAATTAGAGTAAGCTTCCAAACTTTTGCCATCCGGATTATCCCCACACCGATACAGGCGACAGAGGACATGCACGAGACAGCACAGCCTCGTGGAAAACGCTTGCAAACATGTCGAGCGACGAAGTAGCCTGTTGCCGCCTGTGCGGTCCTGGAAACCGGCCAACTTCGATGAAAGTCGATAATGAATCTTGCAAGCGTGTGTTAAGCGTGTCTATCTTCCCGCTGGATCATTCTCACTCTCTCTCTCTCTCTCTCTCTCTCTCTCTCTCTCTCCATATACCCGGGATAAACACTTACCCTTCGGATCGGCGCTGGGAAAAGTTTCGCAACGGAGGTGGAAACTTTTGTCAGTAATCTGTTTGCTTTCATTACTCCGTTGTCTAGTGTATTGCGTGTGAGTCCTTCTTTTTTTTTTGTTGGATCGTGTTTTGCTCCGTTTTAGTCTTCCATCCTGCCAGGAAGGGGAGCCATATACGAATACCCCCAACCCACCAGATCACGCTGATAAGCGGATTAATTTTATTACAAGCCTTATGCTGCTAGCGCGCGTGGATAGCAAGACGATGAAATTTTAATGAGTTATTAACGGCACGCCCGGCTGCATGACGATGGTGGCAGCTTTTGGGTGAAACGGATAAATGGAAGCACAATGTTCGGGCATTGTTTGTGTTCGGGGAGCGGTGGGAAACAAAATGTGAACACCTTAATGTTAATTCGTTATCAATCGCATTTATATGCGTTTGGCTATTTTAGTGAATTGTCAAAATTTCAGTATTTTTGTCCAAATTAAATGTGTTTTTGGAAGTACGTCAAGCTAAAAATAGGACTCTATGGCAGCACAGCTTTATAATTCATCTATTATCATATTAGTAAATCGTTATAAATAAATTGACTGTTTTTTGGGATGAACCTTCGAATGATCTATTAAAATACAACGAGCTGAACATGATTTCAAACGATATTTAACATAAAACATCCTTTGACATGATTTTACAATACATAAAAAACGATGTCAGAGCTTTTGCCGCGCTGAGTGCATACCTTCGGGCTGATGAAGCAAAACTCTGCAATGCGCACTACACTAACAAATTTTAGACGCTTAGTTTGTGTTTATTTTTTCCGTTTTTAGTTTATAATCTATTTTTCAATATCTCCACTGTGATGTTGAAAAAGAGAATTTTTTTATATTATGTTTATGCTTTTGATTAATTTCTGCGATTTAAACGCTATCTGTAATCAGTACACTCTGCGTACCACTTTGCGTGCGAGGCGCTGTACGCTCCCTGAAAAGTTAATCATAAGCCCAATTTGCGATCATCCATACCATCCACTCAATTTATCTCCCGTATCGGAAAGCGGGTCGTCTGGCGCGCTTGTATGCTCATATCATTATCCCTGTTTACCGACGTTATTACCGCCCTCGAACAGAATTAATCTCCACCGAATCCATCCAGAGCGACGTACGACGCACAAAATGATCCGCTCGACCCGCGTAACACAGGCCAAAAAAAAGAGGTTCGAAAAATAACTCACTATTCACCTAGGCGGTCCGTAGGGCCACACTTTTTGAGAATTCCCATTATCCCATTTTCATTTCTTTTTTATTTTCACTCTCTTTTGCACCGGCTAAGTGGGCAACTAGCGAGCAGCGAAACAACGGAGGAAAAGCCATTTTCCACCGATTATTGCATTTTGTACCGTTTACTAGGAAGGGGCAGATCGAGCTTTTTTTCCTACACCCGGCAAACGATTGATTAGATCCAGCCCGCGAACGAGTCGATTACTTTTCATGCAAATAAATTGAACCGTGCACGTACAACATTTCCGGATCCCGGGCTTCGCAGGTGCCGCAGGTGGAACAACGCCCTTCTTTTGCGTATGTAAATATTGGCACTGGAATATAAAGGTTAGTTTAAATAGGAACTGGTAGAGATGAAAAAATATTCAAAATAAACGTGACAGGTAAATGAAATACAGTTTTACATCGCTTTAGTTAGACTTTTATAAGCTTTAGGGTCCATTTTTTGTGTAATGAAGATGTATTATAGAGCTTACTTTTCTTTTTTTGTAGTACATGTTGAGTTGGTTTGTCATTTAAGCTTTTTCTTAACTCAAGCAGTTCAATGGTATAATCAGATCTTCGAACAAGGAAACGGATCAGATGGGATTTCAGCCCCATCCTGTCGTAATAAGAGCAGCGTCGCTTTCACTAAACCACATTGCTGTCATTCAAATCCTTGCTCAACAGCCTAAACCAAAATATCATACTTAAACCCGCCATAAAAAACAATAAACTTCTAATAAACATGTTTCTTGGAGTGAGAATGAAATCCCTCTAATTAAGTCATAGGACGAAATAAGCCAACTTCTAAATATAAAGCATCTAAATACAATAAAACTAGTAAATAATGAATATCAAAAATCATGCTTAAGATTCCAGCTAGTAGAATAAAAACAGAAAATTGTTGAAATTGGTCGCAAAAAAACATTTATTATTATTGCATCTATTAAAATGGTTCGAAACATAGAAATCAATTTAACAATAGGTATTATACTTCGTTGAAGTTTCGAAATAGTTCTCAAGTTATAAATCAACACATAAAAAACATGTTTACAACGAATAAAATTCCCTCTAAAACAAAGTTTATCGATGATTCACCTTAAAAATGCTAACACAAATAGCCACCGATAAGAGCTCGGCATCAACTCGTAACAATAAGCGATCGTTCCATTCCCTTTAATATGCAGATGAATATGGTGTCGGCGCACACTTCCCACAGCCACTCGGCCAGCAGCAGGCGGCTCGGGCATCATGTCAGCGCTCCATGCAAAAGTCAACCCACACCGGGAGGAGTCCGGAGGAGTGCCGCGGCCCAGTGGCAGGTGGGATAAAGAGATAAAGGGCGAAAATACACCGCCCGGCCAATGCCTCCACGCCTATTTGACACGCATAAGGGCGAAAGAATAACACATACACACACACAAAACACTCCCACCATCCCAATTGGTATGCTTTTCCGCTTTGCCGATCCGCGAAGCGAAGAGAAACAGTGACGCATAAATAGGACGACAATCGAATTCCGCTCGCACGCGTCGCGCTTCCTCGCGCGCCCTTTCAATGCGTGCCCATCCACCATTACGGCACAGCCACTTCATTTCCGCTTCCGGCCACAGTGCGCCAGCAAAGAAACGCGCACGCGACAGACAACGGTGTGGGGGGGGGGGGAACGGCCGGAAAATTGCGAAAAACCAACCATCCCCAAAAGATAGCGTCGTAGAGTATGCGAAAGATTCCGGGCTAGAAACAGGCGCTCGGTTTCGCGAATATTTTTCCATGTGCGCTCGTTGTCGCCATCTTGAAGCAGCCGTTTTGTTTCCCATATAAAAAAAAAAGAAATGAAACCGTCTCCCATCCACTCCCACTTGTCTGTCCGTCTCGGTCGTAGATGGATATTATATCAACGGTTTGCGCTTCGACCCGCTGCGTGAAGGCTAAACATCTGCATGCCTGCTTATCCAGTTTTTTTTTGCGCATACGGTGCCCGAAAGGATGTGGAGCTATTTTTGCCGTCCCACAAGCCTTAAACTTAAAGTAAATACACGTATACAGGAGTGTACGATCTCGAAGGTATCGTTATGAGGCTGATGCTAGGAAGACTAGACCCTCAAATAGCCCCTCACTGCAGAAGCTGATCGGAAGGAGCTAATCCGGTTTTAAAGATGCCTATTCGTGTTGCGAATTGTATACCTTTAGGCTGACGAACAGATGTTATTCACAGTTGATTGGCTTATTCCGAGCGTGGCAATTTTATGAGGAAGGAAACGTTCAACATTCTTGGCAATATGGTCCACCAACCATGCTGTTATATCTCTTTAACTGTAAAACAAGCGTTGATCAAGCGTTTATGTAGTGCACATTGCATACTTTATGGTGCAAATTTAGCTCAAATCACTCCAGACGTTTGAGTTTACCACCAATTATGTGTGCAACTTTATTTCGTTACGTCCCAAATGCAAACACGAACGGAAGAGCATACTCTAAGCGGCTTTACATCTTCCAAGAAGCAACCGGAGAGTCCTATTGAAATAAAACGCCTCAATGCGACCAAATCCCACACGTTCCTCCATCCGCAGCGATCTTCTCTGGTGGTTTCAAATATGTTTCCTCCGCTTTAAAAGATAGACGCAGTTTTCCCCCCAAAACCAGCTCGCTGATAAAGTGTTTTGAAATTAAAACAACTTGAAAACTCTCTTTTGCGAAAATTAACGCCAAGCAATACATCTCGCCTTGCGTCACAAATTATTGAGGCGTCTTAAAGTCCCCAAACAGTGCTCCATACAGCGGACGAGAGACCAGGCACTGCTAGAAACCTAATTTTCTTCCAGCAATCCTCATGTAATTATTCAAGTCTTCGTTCTAACTCCGCCATCGCGCCCGGGGCTCGGCTTTTGGCACCCTACAGCTCGGCATTGTTTACCGCACCCGCAGCGTCATGTGCGGCACGAGCAGCCGGGATGAACAATCCCGGCGATAAACAATCACGCCCGCAAGCCTCAAAACCAACCAACCACCGGCAAACAAGCAAACAGCACCGCGCCTGACGAAAGCGTTGGCGAAAGCTCAGCTCAAGTTGAGCCACCCCCGAAGTCAAAGCCGCGCCAATCGGTTGGCGATAGTAATGAACAGCAGCGGTTGGCGCGGGTTTGCCAGCCCGGGAACTGGCGGCGAAGTGGACGAAAATTAAATTTCCATTCATCGCTTCCGTCGAACGAATGTTGAAGAATTTTAATGTGTCTGAGCGCACCGAACCGAACGAACGCTTCCGAAAGAACACGGCGCTCATCGCCCGGGTCTCCTTATCTCGAGCGGTCCGACTACGAGGCCTCGGGCGAATGCTTCAACCCTTCTGTCCGTTGCGGCATCGCCAGCCCAGGAAAACTTCAGGCGGATTTAATTCAATTACCGTTCGTCTGTGAAGGTATGGACGTCGTTCGAATCTTCTACACGCGAGTTCTGCGGCAATTGACAGGGTTTTGTTATTAAGGAGGAGAGAGTCATTACGTGAGGGTGAGATAGCTTAACTACTTTAGGTTTTAGGGCAAATCTTACACTCCGATGTGAAACAGATCTTCAATAATGCAGGTGATAGACGCTGTTAACATCAGTGATTATTTGATGGATGTGTCAAACCTTAGTTACAGGCAACATAACCAGAGATTTCTCCATTCATATATGCGATCGTTTAATCTCTTAAGATATGAGCCCAAGATATGATCCTCCAAAACACCTGGTTTCCAAACTTTATGGATGATTCAAATTACATCAGAGTAAGGGTCTAAGGTAAACTTTTTAAGACGTAAGAGACTATGTAAGACTATGTAAGATGGGATTCTCCAACAGGTGATCGTACCTTTAAAGCCAACTTGAGTCAACAATCAGCTCTGATAGCCAGGTTGATCCTGAACATACTAGTGCGTTCATCGACTATCAAAAGTAAGCTAGATATCTGCATGTATCTTTCAAATCCAGCACAAACGTTTATTACTGATGAAAGTGACCTCAAAGCAAAGTGAGAAGAGTTTAACGGCTATCTATCTGGAAAACCTGTGAATTGGCACACAAAAGTCCTCTTAGGTTAGGTCCCGTGTAAGACGAGGACGATACTAAGCATTCATAAGCACTAATGTTGCCAGTTTATCCTGAAAAATTACTAATTGTTGCCAAACTACTGTTCAGTCTAATATTCAAGTTCAACGTTCAAGTTCATCCACAAATAAACTTCAAAAGAAATATTGCATGTCTTGGTGGTTCAAGATAAAAAACACAAATCTTTAATTTGAAAATGTGAAGTCCCTTCAGTCAAATCACTCCGCAGAAGATCTTCCGAATAATGGCCTCTGCCACGTACGACATAAAAACAATGCACGCCTCAGCTTCCACACGCTGTCCCTATTCTTCATGCTTAACTTTGACGGACGGTGTCAGCAACAGTGTCAGGAAAAGACGAACGCTCAAATCAACCGACACTAACAGGCGGGCCCTTACACTCGTACGAGCCAGTCAAATTTCTCCATCACACATCTACTACGTTCACTATCCTGCTATGCGGGATAAATGTTCCCTACCGTAAAGTGTGCCGTCATCGAGTGCATCGCATGTTGCCTTCCTGTGGCTTCCATCATAATTCTGTCAGTTTTGCAGAAAATGCATCCCGCGCTCCGGGCGCACCCACAGCCACTAGGCAGCAGACAAAAGCCGGCCCCGGACGGTTCGGACTGAAGGATGAAGCTGCACCGCCTGGGGGCAGAAGCGCGCGATGTATGCGGTGTCGCTCCTGAAATAGCGCAACGGAAGAGCTCACTCAGTAACGAACGATGCAACCAGCAGGCAACGATGGAATTTCACTACCATGCATGACACATCCTTCGGTCGCTTTCGCGGAGCGACTGATACTCTTCAACTTTTGTTTCTGCTCGACTCACCCGGCAACCACAAACGAAAGGGGGCGAGATGATGGCAGCACAAAATGGAGCAGAAAATTGTGTCCGACGGTATTGCCGGCGGTGTGTGTTTCCGACAACTTCCAGGACAGGATGTCCCGGCAGGCATCACGTCCGGCTGGGAGGGCTGAAGTAACGCTGAATGCTCGCACGAAATCAAGCACCAAAAGGCACGACGACACACTCAGCTCGGAGTTTGGGTTTTTGGATGAAACGCTACGATAAATACATCCCAAGCAGCACAATGCCCAGCGTGCCGGTTGTGCCGAATGCACTTGAATGCCATTACGAGAGCGGCTTACTACACATTAACTACCTCCAGAGCGGTATCTGGCATCGATCAGAATGATTTATTTTGGTAAGCGTCCACTCCCGCCTTTGGGGAACACCAGAAACACCACGCGCAAGTGCGCTTCTGCTCGCCGCACACTCTGTTTACAGTACGCCCGGCCCGTACAACGAATGCGAAAAGTGCATTTCCGGTTTACCGGGCATGACACGCGAAATGACGGCCATTTTAAGCTCACAGGCCCGGGCACGCCGTCGCGAAAATTAAACACAGCCTTCCCTCTTCGCCGAGTGCATCGAAAACAGAAGGACCCCGTGCAACAGAGCAAGCACACGGGCCATGTTTTCCGTGGGCATGTGTAGCAGCGCAGGAAGCATTAATCAGTTTACAAACAACCTTGCGCTGCGCTTGGGCCGTGATCATTACGGGGCGGAAATTTCACTCAACACCGCGGCGGTTCGCCCGCCAACCAGCCCCAGGGTATGATGTGGCATTTGCACAACGCACAACAAGCGCTGGCAGCAAGTACCGCTCCAGTCGTGTGGGTGTGTGTGCGTGCGGAACTTCACAGACGCTTAAAGTGTGGAAGTTTTTATCCGGAATAGCGTTACACCCGAAATGGCCGGGGACGTGCAAAACTTTGACGCGATTTGCATCGATGACGAATTTCCACAGGCCAACACACTTGGCTGGTCACCCGATAATGATAACCCCTTTTTCCGGCTGCGTGCGTCCGATTTCCATCCGATTCCCAGCCGGTGACGCTTCCATTCGGACGTCTTCGCTACAGCGGTATGGAACGAAGTGTGATGAAAATTCGCTCCTTTTTCTTACAGGCCGCGACGCACGTTCGCGCGAGAGCGGTCATAACGACGTTTTATTGCAGCGTTTCAATTAGGAACAACTCTTCAACAAGTTATTACCCTAAGTTTGCTTCGCAACGGCGTATAGAGAATGAAAAACAAAAGAGATTGAAAAAGCACAACATGTTTTTTTTTCTATCTGCGCGCTTTCTATCGTTTATAGTTTTTTCAACTATTTTGATGAATCCAGTAATCCTTCATGTCAGAATATCGAAAAAATTACATTTATTAGAAATTGCTAGCCAGCTACATCAAATCATATATAGCTATAGATTTTAATCAATTTTCTCGTGCCATCATTTTCCATACATGGAGACGCCTGGTAGTTTACTATAAATTATTAAGTGTTGTTTTTTTCAAGTTTACGAAACATCAATAACAATGTCAGAATAGTTTTAACCTCAAACAGCATTGATAGGGGTGAAAACTGATCAAATTCACACCCATCTAGTGGATTTCCACAGCATAAAATCATCCTTTGTTGGAAAAGTTTAGCAATAAAAAAAACCTTTACGACCACGACTAACTCCTGGGCCGCCCCATAGTGCGCCCGCCACCATCACCCGGGGCCGGCCAGGAGGAATGGCTGGCTGTCAAAATTATGCAACGCTTACTTTGCAGAAGCACAAAACAAAAGCGGCAAAAGAAACTGGCGCTGAAAGCTTTCGCCCGATAAACGACTGAGGGACGTCTGCACCAGGACCGAGATGAACCTGTCGGATTCCATTTTCATTTTGTTTGCCAACCGGATTTGAATTTCTCACCCCGTCGTCGCTGGTTCGCTGCGAGAGGGTGCGCGGCGCAGAGTATTTGTTAGCTCGGTGAGCCGTGAAACACTGACTAATGCCGCCGCTGGAAGCTAAGTTCCGACATCGACACGTTTCCGATGCTCGTTACGAACGAAATAATCCTCGAAGTGACATTTCGTTTTATTCGAAAGCAGAACAAGCTTACCGTAGTGTGGAAGCGAACGTTGGGTTTTAAAGGTGGAACTTTCAATTTCCATGAAACGCCTTGTTTGTCTGATGAGCAATCACGAGAGTAAGAAAAAAGAATCTTACAAAATAAAAACAAAATAAAAATTAAACCACCAGCGCCATCTTTGGTTTCTTTTTGTCCGTAACATCAAACTGAATCACAGTGGGCCTCGGTGATTTGCTCATGGGTTGCTACGGCGAACGTACGGTCCCGATCCTGGCACGGGTCTGAAGTCAAGACGTGCAAAGCTCCGATGGGTTTTCGCGCACGGAAAAACTTTTCCAATATGCCGAGCGATCCACCGCTACCGAGCGCTTGAGGCGCTCTTGGTGTATTGATTTTTCCAAAACCACACGCTGCTATTTCATTGTGGTTCCCCTTCAAAGGAGAGGCGCAGTTACAAGCAGCGCCGTGAGCAAATACAGTCGCAAAGTCCTCCACAACAAAGCACCCAGACGCTAGACAGCATTTGCGCGGCGCCTGGAATGGATCTCCTCCAGGGAAACTGTTGCTTCAGCGAGAGTTGGCATTGCGAATCGAACCACTTCCGAGCGGGCATGTGCAATCAATTAATTTTGAGAAAATCAATTTAAACGAAAAGTCGCCCGGATCAACCCGGACTCTCGGAGGGACCCGGGTCTACCGATTCGGAATTCGGTAGGAATCTTCACAATGGCCTGCGGAACATCTTTCACGCCCACTTGTGCCTTTCACGAGTTTACGGCGAACACTGGCGAAAAATGGCACAATTTCAGTTCGATTTAGGTCGCAAGCGAGTTTCACCACCACGCAAGACCGATTGAATAGTTTGATACCGTGCACGGCAGTTCAACGTTAGCCTCGTTGGACAAGGGCACACTTTGAATCCCATTCATTTAGCTCGCGCAATTAATTACCACACCGCACCGCAACGTTAAACTAACATGCGGCCTATTCGGAAGCCTAGACTGGCCTAGATTCTCACCATTGGCCCTTGGCGTTCTTCGTAGTTCGTTCCGGGAGGCGGAAAGAAGCAAGTTTTGCGCTTAGTTCGCGTCTGGCGAGAAATTTTACCGCAGCGGAAACGCAAACTAAATTAGAGGTTTCTTGTGGGTGAGAGGAAATTGATGGCTATGTTTTTTTTTTAACTAGAGAACGAGAGAAGTGACCGGAACTAGGAACACTATAGCACTTGATCGAACTTATCACACGCTAAGCTAAAAATGACTCAAGTAATAGCTTACAGATGCTATTCGTTTTTTGTTTCTCTGTCAAAAATATCAGTATAAATCGAAACCATGCGGTTTAGACACTACATGTCGCTACTACCTTCTAGTGCATCTGTCAAAAATGTCATTCAAATGTGATTTCGAAGTTGAAATCGACGTCTTTACACATTATTGGTACTAAAATTCCAATTGGAACGTTTCTAACCAGCAAAAAAACTACTCTTATGTAGAAACATATACGTTTCCACGACAATACTTCATTTTCAAAGATAAAGAACGTGTTCGAAATTAGTTGTACCTCCAATAGAAGTACTCGTACAGATCTATCCATGCTAGAACTATCCTTTATATTTGTCTTCGACAAATAAGTTTTCGGTTCTATTAGAATTTCATAAAGCACGAGGTTCACATGACAGTTTGAAACGAGCTAGTACCCCCACGTGGCACTAGCGCTTCCTGTGACAGTGAAGAGAGCCACGGATGGGCAGAAGGAAATTTAATTTCGGCATTCCATTGCAAGTTGTATTGTCTATCGAAAAACCGACCCTATCTATTTTTGGAGATTTCATGCAGAATCACCACCAGCGTCACCGACGTCTGCTCTTGAGGTATTTCCCGAAATCCAATATACAATCACAGCCCACAGTGATCCGGCAAATCTGTCCCCACCGACGAAGGAGTTCAGGCTTCGGCAGTAAACAACACAAATCGCTCCAACATCGATTAAGATCGAAACCGCTTCCAGTCGATCATGCACGCGTGGTTTGTTTGGCTTCGGAACAAGTTGTGACGACAGCCGTGCGTTGGAATGTCCCACCGCCCGCCGTTCCATATTTGGATGCGGTTGATTTTTGTGCAGGAAATTGAATTTCAGTCCATCAGCCCGAGGTGCGCTCGAAGTCTCGAACCGAACTGAACCGGACGGCAGTTCTGGATGGTTCGCCCATGGTGGACATAACTCTAGCGTTGCAGCACAGCTAAATCGCATAATATGTCCCCGACTATATATATCTCTCTCTCTCTCTCTCTTTCTATCTCCGGTCAAAGCGCGTAGAACACCGATATGAAAGTATAATTCCACACGGTTTCAGTTCTATTTTCTCTCTTTTCCACTGCGTCGGGCGCAAATTGAATTTATGGCCAGAGCTAACGCCACACCGGGTCCTGGGTGAACTGTCAGTCCTCCTGATGGAGAAAATATGATCAGACCGCGCTGTTCACAGTGGGACGTCCGTTCATCTCACTTTGCACAAGACAGTGACAGGGCAGCAACGCAAAGAATGATTGTTCTGGCAGAAAGGAGGAAACTCGGACACGAGCTCCACATCGGATATATCTTATTGTCAAAGTTAATGATAACTAAAATCTTCCTTCAGGTAGATTGGTAAGAGCTCCCAGGAGTCCGTAGTCGGCTCTAAAGCCGCTTTGCAGTTTGTGGGCCGAGTCACGTATGACAATTAATGATGGCAATGAATAAAAATAATTGCTTTCATCACATCCCCGTGCCCCGACCGGCGAGCAACTCCCGGGCGAACGATCAAAGTTACAGAAAGACTAATTAGCAGGAAATGATCCACTTGAACCTGAAACTCCACAAACCCTTGCTCATGATGGTGACAGATGTGATCCCGTCGGCCGGTTACTTACTGCGGTAGTAATTACTCCCGCCACCTTCCTGATCCTGCCGTGGCAGCACGAGCTATCGATAGTTTGTCCATCCAGTCCGACAAAGGCTATGTAAGCCTCATTCTTGACGAAGCGATTCGATCCTTCAACGCTCTCACTTGCTTGCTCTATCAATTAAGCTCTGGACAAGGTCCACTTAGCTCCGGCCTATCCTGGGATCAACAGGGTTTTTTTTCTATCCACACTCAGACCAGTTTAGTTCAGCACCGCTTTGAAGAACGTCACCGAGCGAAAGTTGAGCTTTTAATGAGGCTCGTTCGCTGGATTGAGTACGGCCTCGTTATCGGGATTGAGTACGCCTTAATTGCCCGCTGGAACACGATCCTGACCGTCGGCAATTGTTTATATCCAGGCCCAGGATAGCAGAGCTAATGCGTTCGTCGTTACTACAAATTGAAAAGATCCACACAAGATCTAAACCGTCGATGTTTGCTCCACATTTCCAGACAAAGAACCGTCGTTCAACATCAATTTAATTCGCAGAAAAGCGCTGCCGAAAGATCAAATATTAACACACGATTATAGACGTGTTGAAAATCAACATCTTCTGCGCCAAACTCCCGGCGACCGATTCCACGAACTCACCCCCGCGGTCTGCCACAGCGGTAATGGAAACGAATAGCGCAACCCACTCGGAATCGCAAAACCCTAGCGCTCCCAATGATGGTCCGCCTCGCATCCAAACAAACAATTTGTCACCGAAACCATTGAACCCGAAAGACATCTTCGATGCTCCAACTCAGCGCGCCAGAAGCGGCGCCGCAGTGACAAACCGTGGAAAGGAAGCCATTGAACCCCGGGGCCCGAAGATGACCGAAAACAGGCCACAAACGCGAACTCCACTCTGCCCGGGAAGAAAGCAGGTCACGTCGCAGAAGAAACCGGAGCATGGGACAACCCCAACGGCAAACTTGCACCCCTAAAAGTCAACCACACCACCACGGCCCGGGATCCTTCCCAGAAGTGTTCGCTTCCGCCGTCCTGTGGTTCGACACTTCGTCGGTCGATTTTCGTCACGTTTCGAGCGGATGGCCGAACGGAAAAAGCGGACGCGGGCATGGAATGTGAATCGCCTTACATGGAAAATAAGATACCCACCCCGACTCCTGCCCGCACGTCGGCCAGGTCTCCCAAAGATCCCGCCACGAGTCGAACAGATCGGAAAGGCGACAAACGATAACGTCGCTGGCAACAAATTGTGCCCGATTCGGATCGACGCAAACCGATACCCAAAGCGTCCGCCATATCTTCCAAAAATTGTCGTTTTGGGGTTCGGTTACAGCGATTGGAATACCATCATCCGGTCCCTGACCGGAAGAGACATAGCGGCACATGTCTCGGGAGTCGATAAGCACCACAGAAGCAAACCCCCCCTGTGTTGAACCGATGTCCGGGAAGTCCTTTAATTTCTTCGGAGTGCAATTTCATGCCCGCTTTGAGGACGTCCTTATCGCAATTCGCTCACACGGGATGGCTTGCACGCGCGATGCACTCAAACGGACCCGCAACGGAAATCGAATGGACTCGGGAACTTTATTGCACGTAGCGCAGCACGTGTTTGTCGTAACGAGTGAAGCTCCACCGGAGCTGTGGCACCATACAGCGCTGTGCTGATCCGCACAAGTTATCCTTCTTCAAAAGCCACGTCAATGTGATAACAGAAGACAAACAGAGCAAAACAAAGAAGGGCGAGTTTGCCTTTGATGTTTCGATGTTTCAAGAACGCATGGAAGACCCAGCAGCTGCTTTCTAGAATCGGAAATAATAACAGATTTATTTCATTTACCCTCCGTAAGCATCAACAATAGTGACTGCGGTTCCAGCTACTGCATGGCTCCCGCTGAAACGAAACGACGAACTCTCTTACCCTGCACGTCTAGAATAACCGTCATGTGTTTGTGTGTGTGTGTGTGTGCGTGCGAATAACAGGAATCCCATAGAACAGGGTGTAATCAGCTCAGCATTCCGAGAAAATTACCCCTTTAAAGGCAGCCTCGTGCTGCCGGGGCAAACCCGGCGACGGCGAAGAAGACAGGAAGTTTGCGGTACAAAACCACATCCATAAACACGTAATATCCGACGACGCTGACCGGTCGACACAAGATAACGTGTAACGATAAGCGGCTCTCTAGCTGCTGGTCGTCAGTTCATCCGACGACAGCTGGCACATGTAGGGGAAGATTTATGCACTTTGCCGGTGATGAATTATGATTTGGTCGTCGTTCGGACTTCCGCAGACTACGATCGATAAGTTCGATTATGGCCGGAGCTTAACGGTAAATCCAACACCCATTCGAATCCTGCCGGGTCGAACGGCTGCAGCGGTGGTTAAGAATTTTTAACGATATCTCTGACCCGGATATCCATCATCCATTACTGTATGATTTATTAGATTGGTTGTGTACCGGTGTGCTCAGGTAATGGGTATACATGATGTACACAACATTGATGAAGATTTCAGGCACCATTACAGTAAATCGTTTAAGATAACCTGCTCAATTGTCTCGAGGAAGAGTGATAAAATACACAATCTATTCATAGCTCTTAACGACTTGTTTGGCCAGGGCTTGGCAACGTCCAGCCCCCTATGTAAATATTTCGAGATCAAAATAGCTAAATTCAACTTTTCAAAATAGTCACACGTCAATTCTCATCCGAAATTTCAACCCAATAGCCAGTCGTTCAGTAAATCAAAAAATATTAGTTCTTGATCCCCGTCGGAGGAATCACTCAACAGAAAAACTCTGTTTTATCCATGCTCTGGAAGTCTTCATGCTTCCGTCGTCTTCAATCATCTTCCTGACATGATGCTCCATTTTCAGACCTCTCCAAAGGGTCGGTGGGTCGAACATAGATCTTTGAGGTCCAACCACCTCTGTTCGGTTGTTGTTATGTACAAAAACAATTCTTAAGTACCGAAGTACATCAAAATGCGACAACTTTGGGTAAACATGTGTTTCTTATACACTGAAAAAATGTGGCTCACACTGTGCTTCTCGTTGAGTCCACTCCAATAATTTAAGAAGTTTCTGATTTTCACCTTTTCATAGATATGCTTGCAAACCCCTGTTTTAGAAAAAAAAGCTCAACCTCAACGTCTTAGAGTTTCGAAAGCAATATATATAAGTTAACAAATCCCCTGCAAACACCACTTTTCTCAGTACATCCCGAATAATCTTCAACAATGTTACAATTTGCATTGATAAATCAGCATCTCCCCATCGTTGCCTTGGCCAAACCTATTGGAAAAACAATTTCTCGCGTCACCTCTTCATCTCTCCATCGCTTTGATCCGTTTGTGTTTTCCCCGAGCGCTGGTCGATGTTTACCGCGCTAGCGCGACCCACCGGAGATTGGTTTCGAACAATTTAATTATGAGTTGTTTATGTTGTTAGCGATTTGTGGTGCGGTGGGCGAGCGACCAACTGCTTCGCACGGATTGAGCGGCAAAATAAACACCAGCCGGAACAAGGAACCACCCGCCCACCTTTGTGGGAAGGTGATAAGATTGAACGATCTTCTGAGGCGGTTGTTTTCCGATCGGTGTGGCGATAGGATGCTTTAGGGTTTTTTGCGATGATTAAAAGTGTCTCAGGTGGCTTCAAAGGATGGTCTATTTTTAAAACGGAGAAAGGGAAGAAACTGTTCAAAGCATTCGTATCTTGCTAAAGGATCTAAAAATATAATACAAAACACGAAGAAATTCGATGTGCTAGATGGGATCACTGATAACTGTTGAGATGCTAAGATTTTCTTAGTAAAATATCAAACAAATTACACTTAGATAAGAATGCAATACTATTAGCTATAGTTTTAACTACGAAATTGCTTTCCATAAATTCTCTCACCATTCACAGCATCTAACTCCACCTGAACAACAGCATCATTTTCTTCCACTGGATTAACTAAATCCCACAGCACGGAGCGCTCTTTAAAACTGGGCACGGTGAAGCCAACCCACCCGAAACATAATTCGCTCCATCATCGTTAGCACCGCCCTACCACCGGAGCAGGAAATGATAGCAGTTCTAGATCGTTTTACTTTAATGGTTCTCCCACTCACACGCTCGCCGCGTCGAAACAAACCGAGAAAAGAACGAACCCAAAACAAAATCTTCAACCGTGACCCAATTTTGCCGACGTCCATCGCCAAGATAGAGTCAGGTGCATGAAAAGCAAGAGGAAGAAAACAACCAAACACATTTGAATCTCTCCGCCACGGTTTGTCCTGCAACTGGCGAGGAAGGGCGCGCGATTTTGAGTTTGCAACAACTTTGCCCGACCTCGCCTCGGCACAGGCACCGACAGAATTATTCATCCGATCGTTGCCGTAGTCCGTGGCCGTGTCTCCCTGCCCTGCCAGCCACCGGTAATTTATTCAAATTATAATCCATATTCCACGGGCGTTTTGCGGTCCGAGCGTCCGGAGCGAGATGTGGCGAGCTGGTAGAAAGGTGTACGCACACATTTTGCCTCAATTGGACGCAACTTAAAGGTGGTCGCCGGAAAGCAGGCGACACCCTCTTGCCGTATTCAGGCCGTGACTATCGGCGGTGATATTTTGCACCGAAATTTATCAATGCCAATGTTGCCATAGTCGAGCTGGCGCGGTTTTTGGGGCCGGACGGCCACGACCTTCGCTAGGGAACGTGCGAACACCTTTCTGCGACACCTTTCAATCAGGTCAACTAGGGGGGGGGGGGGGGGGAGATGGTGTTCATAACCTTAACCGAGGCGGAGACATTGTGAAGTGCGACGGTGGTGATAAGAATTTTAATTTTTACACTTGGTTTTGGGTGAACATTTTGCATGTAGTATGGATGTTCCATATCATGTAAACTGTGTCAGACGATGCAAATGTGAGGTAAACTGAAACCAAACGTTTGAAAGCTACATATGTCTGCCAAACGACATCGTTTAGAGTCGTTTACGACGTTAACGTTGATGAAATTACGTTGAAAAGAGTAATTAAATTATAAAATCACAAAAAAGTGATAAGAGTGTGAAGCGTCACTAAAAAGATTCATAAAGGAATCAGCAAATCTCAAACATATGAGAAGAACAACGAACAATCTCCAAACAAATGTGAAAACTGTAACACCTCGTAAAATGGTTAAAAGACGAAGAACGTGCCCGGAAACAGTCGGCTTTCAAAAGAAGTTGGTTTTTGTTCCAACATAGACAAAAGACAAAACAATAGACAATAGACAAAAGTGTCCAACATCAACGAACAAAGTCGAATCTCTAGTTCTAGTCAACCCTAGAAGAGACGAACTCTAGCTCACTCTCTTTGAATCGATTCGACTTCTGAACGACTTCTGACAGTCCAAGAGATTCAATCAATTCGACACTCCGGTTGATGCTCTTATCATATCTTATTGTGCTTTAAAAATGCCGTACATTGTCATCCGACATTCAAGTAAGAGCAATCTCCAAACGAAGCGATCGTCAAAGTGTCATCTTCTTCTTCTTCTTCTTATCTGGCCCGCTCACGGTTGAGCACGTCGTGCTGACATGGCCTGGTCACCAATCGATCTCCAGGTCGCTC